>AP025049.1:32813760-32901836 GCA_036186865.1 Eustoma russellianum | reverse complement strand
GCAGGACTATGAGTATCTCTTTATAGAGGACGGGGCTGATCATGCGAGCTGGGGAGAGTGAGCCGGGATCGTGTGATCGGGTGCTTCCAGTGGGATAGATAGATGGCTCCTTTCGCTTAGACTCTTTACATGTATTCGGACTATTTCAGTATTTTGTGTTTGATGTAGCGAGTATCGACAGCTTTGATACTTGTTTTACTTTCGATGGATTTCATTTAATAAAGATGTTTATTTTATTATTGTTTCCGCGAAAAATTTATACGTCTTTTCCGACGTGTAAAGAAGTTTGATCGACGTTTTGTAGTCCTCTTAGTAGGCTACGGCGGGTGCGCCGTTCCCGAAGCTAGGGTACGGGAGCGGGGCGCTACAGCACAAGACTATGCCACATGGATCAACTAAAACACAACTTGGTGGCAAAAAATTGCCAACATGGGAACCAAAGAGGAGGGAAACGGCTACTAGACTGAGAAAGAGCCATTTGAATTCAAAAATTCTTAGTTTTCACATGTCTTATGTTGGTGCAAGGAGTCGAGCTAAACTTGGGAAGAGCATGTAATTCTATCTTCATGATATTATATTTATTTCTTCATCAAAATTTTTCGAATTTCCAAGTCATTTTATGTTGAAAATTTTGGCCAAGGTGATTGGCCTAGGTGGACAAGTCATGCTGCTTGAAGACACCAAGTGTGCAAGGTGATAAGGTGGCCATCTAATAAAATAAAGACGCACATGCCAAGATGATGTTGGAGGAGACAAAGTGGCACTCTTATCTTCTAAGAGGTGCCTCACACTATAAATAGGAGAATAAGTGAAGAGAAGAAGCCACATCTCTTGCTCTCGTCTTTACCTTCTTATTTCTCCTCACTTGCATTTTGTAGCTAAAGTGCTTTATTGGTGATTGTCTAGAGCTACATTAACACCTCTTGTGTTGAATTTGTGAGATTGATTAGGAATTATTATAAGGCTAAACCAAGAGATGGTTGAGGTGTTGTTATAAATGTTTTCTAGAGGTGCTGAACCAAATCTTGATTAGGGTTGATGTATAACCCCAATATCAAGCACTTATTATTTGTAATAGATCATTCATAGTGAAAATCCAAGGAAAGGTATTCCTTGGGATTGGAGTATTGAACGAACCATGATACATCCTTGTGTCTTTGTCATTTTACTCTTCAGCTTGTTTTTCAAAGTTTTTGCACTCCATTTAGCGCAACTATTTAACATAGCAAAACGTTTTCAAAATTATTGCTTCTTGGTGGTGATAAACTTGAGGCTGGTAAATTTCATTTTCAGTAAGAATCATTGAATTTGAGCAAAGAAAAGTTAGTCTTTCAGTCTTTGAAATGTTATTGATCCATTCCTAGCAACAATCTAACTAGTTCTAAAGAAATGTTCATTTCCATTTATAAAGCACTGTTTCTGGTCAAGACTTTTTGGAAATATAAACTAGACATCTGAAGGACTTTTTTGACACAAGAATTAACATTTTTGACTTAGTATACAAAAAGTTATAGACTTTCAAAGTTTGCTAACTTTCTGCCTAAAATAGTTCAGACTGACCATCTAAAGTTTTGCACTTCTTTGAAGGGCCAAACGTTTTCCATTGTTGCTCATTTTTAGATAGAGTAACATTGACTCATTGAAGTTTATTTATGCAAAATTTGCAATGTTTGGAGCTGTATACTGAGAATTTCAATATTTTAAAAAAATGGGTACAGATTCTGAAAAGTTTCAGGATCAGTTTTGATGGAGATTTTCAAAGGGTTTAAAAATAATGCAATTTCCGTCCCCTCCTCTAGTAGTGTTTGTGCAGGTGTAACAGTTCAACACAAGAAAGCAAAAAGTAATCACAGAAATTAAAAAGCATGCTATGTTATGTAATATTATTGTTACTATTATCTAATTTAAAGGAGTGTAAAGTGATTTATGTAATGTACGGGTCAGTGTCAGCTCCAATTAAATTCCAATCTTATTTTTTGCTTATATTCAACTCATTTCACTTATGCTAAATTCGTTTAACGGTAGTCCTATGATCTGGTAAAAGATTGTTTGGTGCCATTGATCGGAGAATGTGTTATTTATTCAATGCTTTGTTTTAAAACTTGTTTAATGCCCTAATGTATGACCAGAAGAGGAAAGGCCTTCAAGGTCCAAAGAAAGCCACAGAGAAAAATGGAAAGGAAAGGGCCTCTTGCCTCCCACAATTCCCATGCCCATAAAGCCTTGGGGGGGGAAGGCAAAAACAAATAGCCTTTGCCATGTTCTCAGTTTTTTCTCTCTTGCTGCTCCCTCTTCTTTTCTGTTGATAGAAATTACGCACAACGGTTAGTTTTAGCAACCAAATTTACAAGAGGAGAAGCCTTCAACACATTCAGCTTGCTTATTGAAGAAATATTCTTGGATTCTTCTTCATCTATCAACTTGTGGAGCTCGATTTTCTTCTCGGGGTATTCATTTAATCAAGCTTAAGATTGATACAATGTTATTACAATTGCATGCATATGTAATACTAATATTTTATACATATATAAATGTGTCTATATATATATATATATATATATATATATATATATATATATATATATATATATATTTGTATGTGCGTGCGTATGTGTGTGTGTATGTATATATATGTGAGGAATTAAATCCACTGTCCATCTAAAATCTTGGCTAAAGATAGCATATTTTTCCAAGAAACTTCAACTGGAAAGATCTCTTTGTATACTTAGAATCCGGTTCTTCCCTTGAAACTATAGTGTCCCTTAGAAATCCCGTTTTCATAAATTCTGCACAAATATTATAGGTTTTTCTATTATAACCTACAAAATATTAAAAAACCTATAGTATTTGGTTAGATTCAACTCGTTGAACCAATAGTATTCGGTTAGATTCAACTCGTCTCCCTTATTTTCAACTCGTCTACAAATTAGTAGTATGATTAGCTCTTATGTCCCACAATTGCCGTGTCCAATAAAACTTACAGTAAAATAGGTTCTCTTTTCTCGTCGTTTTTCCCTCTTGCAGCTGACTCGTCTTTTCTGTTAATGGAAGTAAACGGATAGTCGTAGCAACCAAATTCAAAGAGAGACAGCCCAAAATAGTTTAAATGGTTTCTCATTTTACATTTCACTGCATGGTTAGACAGTCATGGAGCCAAAGAAAACAGGGAGAGAGGAGAGGCTTTGAAGCAATTTTTTTACTTGCTTATAGAGTTCTTCCCCAGGTATTTCATTCAAGCAAGCTTAAGATTGTTATATTGCTATCTCAACTGCATACATATGCAATACTGATAAATTCGCATATAATTATGCATTATATATCTGTGAAAGAAATCAATTAATAAGCCCTTTTTCTTTTTACAATCCACTTCTGTAATCATCTGCTTTTCCGCTGGGCAATGTTTGCAGAGATTCTTGAACTGATTGTGCCGGTGAAGTCTTGGGTAATGATAGCATATTGTTTCAAGCAATTTCAATTGATTATTCTTTACTGTACTTCAATAATCCTGATTCTTCTCTTGAAAATATAACGTTCTGTACAAAGACATTCCTTAGAAAATATAATGTCAGTAGACAGACATCCCGTTTTTATATTTAAAAAGCATTCCCCGTGCATTAGGCTTCCGCGTTTGTGTAAGATCTAGAGAAGGGTCAGATCGCTTTACGATCTGATGTAGGTAGTTTTACCTTACACTTTGTGCAAGAAGTTGTTTCCACGGCTCTTCCGGGTGAACTATGCTCCCCCGTTTGCGCATGGATTGTTAGACAAATGAGTAGGAATACGGATAACCAAAGGAAAAATTCAACCGAAAAGGCCGGATCGCTTTGTGATCTGATGTACGCAGCTTTAACTTACACTTTGTACAAGAGGCTTTTTCACATCTCGAATTCGTGACTTGAAGTTCACAAAGCATCAAACTTACCAGTTGTTTCAAAGTCCGCCCTCACCTTTAAATGTGTTCTATTATAACCTACAAAATAGTTGGAATAACTTACAACATCAGAACTTCTGTCTACGTGATACTATATTTCCCTTCATACCGAATTTGTATAGACATTTGGGACAAATTATACTAACTTGGGTGTTCATGCAGTAGTACTACTAGAATTACATTAAGGTGATGGTGATGGAGAAGACAAGTTTCTTCTTTACTTTGGCAGCTGCTATTGTTGCTACCTGTCTGGTGCATTTCATTGTGGCCGCCGCGACGGACATAAAAACTGATCAGTCAGCACTTATGGCCTTGAAACTCAGTCTCTTCAGATCCTTTAGAAATCCTGAAAAGGAATTGGTCATCAGCTGCTGATATTTGCAGCTGGGCAGGAATCACATGCGATCTTCGCCATCGCAGAGTGGCTCCCTTGAATCTTTCAAACATGAATCTGTTGGAGAAAAATTTGTAAATGTATTTGTCCAAAGTTGGTGAGCAACATATTTTGAGTTTAATTAACATTAGTTTTCGTTAATCAAAAAATGAAAACTAATGAATCCTAATTATCTACGTGATGAGTAGATGATTTTAGACTTTTGAATCACTCAATTTCGATATCTGGTGAATGGAAAATTAATGCTCAAAGTAGGAATAAAAATTTATTGCAAATTGGAAAATTGGTGATGTGGCTTCATGAGAAGAAGACACATCACCTTTTTGCAAATATACCACATTGGCAAATTGAAGGGAAAATGCCACCAAATATAGTGGTAGGACAGGCACTTTAGATGTGCCCTAAGGGCATGAGAAGTTTTTGACCGGAGGGAAGACCTACAAAGTGCCTTGAAAATAATTTACTTGATCCTACTGTTATGATTTAATCCTACTATCTAACGGCTCAGATTGAGCTGACAGTTTCAGCTGACGGATTCCTATTAGTCATGGGTTAATGGCCGATCAGAGGCAGTCGTGGAGTGCGTGGTGAACGTGGGGGTTGCTGGCCGATCGGTGCGGTCGTGGGTTGCCGTAACGTCCAAGATTTCCCTCTATAAATAGAGGCAGTGCACTGCTTCTGAATGACACAGAAATTTTCCTTCTCTTCTCCTACTATATACAAGCATTATGCATAATCTATTGATGCATACTGCATAAACTGTTGCTGCTTTTCATCCATTTGAGGAAGTCAAAACATTTGTCAGGTTCGTGGAGTTCTTACGTAGTAGTGCCACTCGTTTGAACTGTTAGCCATTGTATCCTGGGACACGTTTGCAATTTCCAGTTAGGCACAGTATACCGGAGCAATTCGTCTTAAGGACAGAGTCCTAGACTCGTCTCGGTTTGCATGTTGAGCTCTATCCTGTTGAGTTCAGCTCATCCAATGTTGACCTCAGCTCTTCCTGCGTTCAACTCAGCCCTTCGTGCGTTCAGCTCTGCTCTTCCTGCGTTCAGCTCAGCTCTTCCTGCGTTCAGCTCAGCTCTTCCAGTATTGAGCTTAGCTCTTCCAGTGTTGAGCTCAGCTCTTCCAATGTTGAGCTCAGCTCTTCTAGTGTTGAGTTCAACTCATCGTGTGTTGAGCTCAGCTCTTCCAGTGTTGATCTCAGCTCATCCCTATGCTGTACAGAATGTCAATTTCATTCTCTAATAAATCTGAGTTTGTATCTGAGACAACAATCTTAAGACGAATTGTTTGTTCTTATCTCAGTTCTGTACTGGTTTATTTACAGTATTCTGTTGTATACTGACTTCTTGTTTTTACATTTGTCAGAAACTGAAACGTGATGGAGAACGAAAGCTCTAATTCGTTCAATGCTGTGCACGTTGGTTCTTAGGAACAGAACAGTGCTGTTCCACTTGCACCTACTGTTGCTGCGCCTGTTCCTGCTCCTGTCCCTGCGGTTGGACAGGTTTGAGAAGCCGGAAATGTTTGGAGGCAGTTTCTTTAAACGTTGGTAGCAAAAGATGCTGTTTTTCTTGACAACGATGGGTTTGGCTAAAATGCTGACTGAGGATCCTCCCGAGGTGGTTTCGGTTGAATATCAACATCAGAATATGCAAAAGGGTTTGATGGCTGAAGCGTGGAATTATATTAATTATGTTTACTTGAGTCATATTTTAAGTTGTTTAGACAATTCGTTGTAAGGACTGTATTGTACCGTTAAAACTGCAAAGTCACTGTGGATGGCCTTAGATAAGAAGTACCGCACGGAGGATGACGGTACAAAGAAGTTTGTCGTTGGCAAATTTTTTGATTTTAAAATGTCAGACTCCAAGACTGTTGTTTCTCAAATCGAGGAACTTCAGATTTTAATGGCCGAAATGGAAGAAGAGGGCATGTCGCTCAGTGAATCTTTTCATAGTGGCATCTGTGATTGACAAGCTACCTCTTTCGTGGAGGGAATTTAGAAGCTATCTCAAACACAAGCGAAAGGAGATGACATTGGAGGATCTGATGATATTGTTATGTCTATTTGCTAAGTAGCAAAGATGAGGCTCTTGATGCTTTCAAGGACTATAAAAATGAAGTTGAGAATCAACTTACCAAACGAATTGAGACGATTCGTAGTGATAGAGGTGTCGAATATGATGCACCATTTAATGAATTCTATTCAAAACATGGCATTATTCATCAAACGGCTGCACCATATTCACCTCAATCGAATGGTATTGCTGAACGCAAAACCATACTATAGAGATGATGAATGCTATGTTGATAAGTTTGGGTTTACCTCAGAACTTGTGGGGGGATGCAATTCTCTCAGCCAACGTCATTTTAAATAGAATTCCATCGAAGAAGATGGATGAAACCCCATACGAGCTTTGGAAAGGTCATAAGCCTAGTTACAAATACTTGAAAGTGTGGGGGTGTCTGGCGAAGATTGATGTACCTAAACCAAGACAAGTTAGAATTGGGCCTAAAACAATTGATTGCATATTCATAGGATATGCAACTAACAGTAGTGCATATCGATTCTTGGTGCACAAGTCAAACATTCCTGAGATACATGAGAATGTTGTCATGGAATCAAGAAATGCAGTGTTCTTTGAAGATGTCTTTCCAACAAAAGATAAAAACGACGAAGAAACGAGCACTAGTAAGCGAGTGCTTGAGACTATCCCTCAAGAAATTGAGGGACTGCGTCAAAGCAAACAAGCAAAATACCAACATCTTTTGGATCAGATTTTCTAACATACTTGGTAGAAAACGATCCAAGAACCTTTTCTGAGGCGATGCCAACTCCAGAAGCTCCCTTCTGGAAAGAGGCAGTAAATAGTGAGATAGAATCGATTCTTCAAAATCACACTTGGGAGCTGGTTAATCTTCCACCAGGAAGTAAACCACTCAGATGCAACTGGATCTTTAAGAAAAAGCTGAAAAAGGATGTGTCTATTGACAAGTACAATGCCCGGTTGGTAGCTAAAGGCTATCGACAAAAGGGAGGCTTTGACTTTTTTGATACCTACTCACCGGTAACTAGGATCACTTCAATAAGAATGCTAGTTGCTATCGCTGCAGTCTACGACTTAGAAATCCATCAGATGGATGTGAAGACTGCCTTCCTGAACGGTGAGTTAGAAGAAGAAATTTATATGCAGCAACCTGAAGGATTTGTTGTACCAGAGCAAGAGAAAAAGGTGTGCAAGCTTGTCAAGTCTTTGTACGGACTTAAACAAGCACCCAAACAGTGGCATTTGAAGTTTGATGAGGCAATGTTGTTAAATGGCTTCAGGATCAATGAGTGTGACAAGTGTGTGTACATCAAGAACACACCAGGCGCTTATGTGATAGTATGTCTATATGTAGACGACATGCTTATCATTGGTAGTACTCGTGACATCATCTTGAATACCAAGAAGATGTTAACACGAAATTTTGATATGAAAGATATGGGGGTTGCCAATGTTATTCTAGGGATTAAAATTTCTCGGATAGTTGAAGGCCTTGTAATGTCGCAAACTCATTATATTGAATCTGTTCTCAAACGATTCAATATGTTTGATGCAAAACCAATAAAGACCCTACTAGACTTAAGTATACACTTAAGGAAGAATCGAGGTGAACCTGTAGCTCAATTAAAATACTCACAGGTAATTGGAAGTCTGATGTACATAACAAACTGTACAAGACCAGACTTAGCCTGTTCAGTAAATAAATTGAGCAGGTTTACAAGTAATCCAAGTGAAGATCATTGGAAAGCTCTAAATAGAGTGATGAGGTACCTGAATTACACAATGAACCTTTGATTACACTATGCAAGACATCCAACAGTATTGGAAGGATACTGTGATGCGAATTGGATATCAGATAGCAAGGACTCTAAGTCCACCTGTGGATACTTATTCACCGTTGGTGGTGGTATTGTGTCATAGAAGTTTACAAAACAAACGTGTATAGCTCGGTCCACTATGAAAGCCGAGTTTATAGCACTAGATAAAGCTAGAGAAGAGGCTGAATGGCTTCGAAATTTCCTAGAAGATGTTCCATGTTGGCATAAGCCAATCGCTCCTATCAGCATACACTGTGATAGTCAGTCTGCTGTAGGACAGGCACAAAGCAGCATCTACAATGGTAAGTCTCGACACATACGTCGGAGACATAATACCATTAAGCAATTGATCTCTAATGGCGTGATTTCCATTGATTACATAAAATCAAAGGAGAATCTTGCGGATCCGTTTACAAAAGGCTTGCCTAAAGATCAGATGTCAAAATTGACAAACAGGATGGGGCTTAATCCTACTACGCAAGAGTCTTTGTAACGGTAACCCAACCTTGTTGACTGGAGATCCCAGGATCTTGGTTCAATGGGACAACCAAGTTATGAAGGTTCAGTTTAGCACTTACTCATTCCGCTACATAAAAGTGCTGTCTGTAGAGAATATTTAGGGAAAGCTAAAGCTTTTAATGATGTCCTATATCTTGATACATCAAGTGGGGTATGACAGAATGCTCTTGATAGGAATCACCTATGTAAGTGTAAAGTGGGACCGCTTCTATGAGAATTCTGTGAGGCAAAGAAATGTCTAAAACACTTTCTGAAACCAGGTTGTTTATGGCCAAAACAAACACAACCATGAGAATCAAAAGAGTGTTAAAGGAAATGTTGTGTGAGTATTATTGTCTAAGTTCACAGCAAAGGCTGACTAGTTCAAGACATCAAGTCACTACTTAGCCGAGTGAATCCGATAGTACATCACTACGAAAGGTTCAAAGCCAGAAGCTACCTCTTCTGATGCAACATTTTCTTGTCTGACTTCTCGTTAGAGTCTGCATCTGCATTTGCATTAATTTCCATTCATCTAGGGGATTGTTGGAGAAAAATTTGTAAATGAGTTTGTCCAAAGTTGGTGAGTAACATACTTTGAGCTTAATTAAGATTAGTTTTCGTTAATCAAAAAGAAAACTAATGAATCCTAAATTATCTATGTGATGAGTAGATGATTTTAGGCTTTTGAATCACTCAATTTCGATATCTGTTGAATGGGAAGTTAATGCTCAAAGTAGAAATAAAAATTTGTTGCAAATTAGAAAATTGGTGATGTGGCTTCATGAGAAGAAGACACATCTCCTTTTTGCAAATATACCACATTGGCAAATTGAAGGAAAAATACCACCAAATGTAGTGCTAGGAGAGGCACTTTAGGTGTGCCCTAAGGGCATGAGAAGTTTTTGACCGGAGGGAAGACCTACAAAGTGTCACACGTGCACACATATGCGCGCGCAGCCACCACTCGCCCGTCTGGCCGGCTCCGCTCGGCTCGTGCTCGTGCTTGGGCTTGGGCTGTGGCTCGCCCGTCTGGTTCTTATCTTTTTGGATATATTTTCTTTTAAATTTTTCCAGAAAATAATTTACTTGATCTTACGGTTATGATTTAATACTACGATCTAACGGCTCAGATTGAGCTGACAGTTTTAGCTGACTGATTCCTACTAGTCGTGGGTTAATGGCCGATCAGAGGCAGTCGTGAGGTGCTTGGTGAACGTGGGGGTTACTGGCCGATCAGTGCGGTCGTGGGTTGCCGTAACCTCCAAGATTTCCCTCTATAAATAGAGGCAGTGCACTGCTTCTGAATGACACAGAAATTTTCCTTCTCTTCTCCTACTATATACAAGCATTCTGCATAATCTATTGCTGCATACTGCATAAACTGCTGCTGCATTTCATCCATTTGAGGAAGTCAGAACATTTGTCAGGTTCGTGGAGTTATTACGTAGTAGTGCCACTCGTTTGAACTGTTAGCCATTGTATCCTGGGAGACGTTTGCAATTTCCGGTTGGGCACAGTATATCAGAGCAATTCGCCTTAAGGGCAGAGTCCTGGACTCGCTTCGGTTTGCATGTTGAGCTCTATCCTGTTGAGTTCAGCTCATCCAGTGTTGAGCTCAGCTCTTCCTGCGTTGAGCTCAGCTCTTCCTGCGTTCAGCTCAGCTCTTCCAGTGTTGAACTCAGCTCTTCCCTGTGCTGTACAGAATGTCAGTTTCATTCTCTAATAGAATCTCATAGGCAACATTCCTCCTCACCTGGGAAATCTTTCATTTCTAGTTACTCTTGATTTGCGAGGCAACGGTTTCAATGGTACCCTGCCAGAGGAGTTGGGCAAATTGCGTAGGCTCAAGTACATGAGACTGACAGACAACTTTCTGTCTGGAAATATCCCACAAACTTTGGGATTCCTGTCCGAAATTCAAGTTTTGGCACTTAAAAATAACATCTTTACAGGGATGATCCCTCCTGCCATTTTTAATCTATTCAGTCTCCAAGGTTTGTATCTCTCTTCTAATTATTTGAAGGGCGAAATCCATGAACCCAATAGAGTGGTTCATAATTTGAGGACTCTGGACCTTGGAGACAATCTAACGTGGATTGCTCTTGCTTTTAATCAACTCTCAGACAATCTTCCACCTACTATAGGTTACACTCTCCCTATTCTTGCAGAACTTGAGCTCCACTATAATCTCCTAAGTGGACGGATACCGCCTTCCATCACAAACTGTTCCCAATTAAGAATACTAGCACTTGAGGCTAACATATTTAGTGGACCGATTCCTAACAATCTTGGTGATTTAAGTCAGGTTCGACTTCTAAATTTGGTTGAAAATAGCTTAACCATTGATCCGTCATCCCAAGAGTTGAGTTTCCTAACTTCATTAGCCAACTGCCAATATCTACAAGATTTTGAGGTGAGTAAAAACCCTCTAAATGGAGTCCTTCCTTCTTCTATCGGGAATCTTTCGTCTTCTCTGCTCTATCTATACTTTCCTTTGTGTAAACTCAGGGGAAGCATTCCTCAAGAAGTAGGCAACCTAAGCAGTTTGATATATTTGAGCATGTTTGGTAATGAATTGACAGGACCGATTCCCCAAACAATAGGGAATATGCTAGAGATTCAAGAATTGTATCTTCAAGAGAACAAAATAAATTTGTGAGTTACCGAATCTGGGGTCCATAAATTTGCAAGACAACCAAATATCCGGCACAATTCCCTCCTGCGTAGCAAATGCAACTTCTCTAAGATATATTTACATAGATAACAATAAGCTTAGCAAGAATATACCTTCAAGCTTGTGAAAGCTACAAGACCTCTTGCAGCTGTATCTGTCCGGGAACTCCCACAGCGGCATCCTGTCCCCTGAAATTGAAAACCTGAAATCATTATCAGCTCTAGATCTCTCCAAGAATCGATTTTCTGGTGAAATTCCAAGCACTATTGGAGGGATGGTACAGATGATTGAGCTTTCTTTGGCATACAACGGATTCGAAGTGACTATTCCTGACATTATCGGAACTATGGTCAGCTTGGTCAACCTGAATCTGTCCCATAACAATCTCTCAGGATAGATCCCAAAATCCTTAGAAAAACTACACGATCTCACTTCTTTTGATGTGTCATCTAATCTTTTGATAGGAGAAATTCCCTCTGAGGGTCCTTTCAAGAATTTTACTAGTCAGTCTTTCATGTTCAATGAAGCACTATGTGGTGGCCCTGTCATATATAATCTCCCTCCCTGCTCCGGAATTTCAAAAACTCCCAGTTCAAGAAAGAAAGCCGTAATTCTTGCTGTTTTGATTCCTTTACTGATATCTGTAGCAATCAGGGGCATTATAATCACACTTCTTGTGAGAAGAAGCCGTAAGAAACATACGGTTCTGATGAACCAAAAAATATCCCATGTTAGTGAATAACGGTCAATGCTGAAGTAAAGGCAACAAAGTGACCAAGTATGGCGGGTCGGCCCGGAGGTTGACCAGGTCACATGCGGACAAGCAGTCCATCTCGGCCACTGGGGCCCCTTCGCCATCTCGGTCATAAAGCCCCAGTGCCCTCTAGAGCTAGAGGTTTCACCTCGGCCACAGGGCCCCACTGTCATCTCGGCCACACGGACTCAGCGCCCTTTGGGGATAAAAAGCTCCTCTCGATCTGAAGGCCTCATTTAAGCCCCAAGGTACGTATCTCGGCCTATAGCTTCATCTCGGCCAAAGAGCTGCACCCGGCCTCAGATCCGGCCTACTCACTGACCTCGGACCACCTTTATGACGTCAGTTACAAGCATCCTGAAAGGCCCACCAACACTTTGAGGTCGGCCCCCTTTTATCTCGGCAAGCTGACCCCACTCCTAAGGTTGTCTTGGGCATTTTTGAACGCTTCTAGAGGACCTCATCTCGGTTCTAGGAGTTTACCCTGGGTAATTCTACCAGATGAAACTCCCAGCCAGGTTTCCTCAGCAAGTCTACTCAGCTCCATACCGAGCCACGTGGCAGTCATGCAAGAGCAGGAGTCATCCAGGTGACCTCCTTGCCTATCATGATTTCCGGGCTCTGCCCATGCATTGGCCCATGACGCCATATAAAAAGGCAGAGCAACAGGAGAGAGAAGGAAAGCAATTACACGCTCCACCAAATTTACCCAGAACAACTCACAGCAGTCAGTCATCTTCCCCACTGTGAAAATACAGGTTTACCAGAAAAACTTAATTACAAAACCTTCATCAGTACATAAACCTCTCCAAAAATGGCCTTAACTGACTTGATCGTCGGAGAGTATTACCCGGGGCCATAGAACCCGGGTCCTCTGACTTTGTTTTCTTGTGCAGGTCAGTTACCCACCTAATACAGACAACTGACGGAGATCTAACGGCACCACATCCAGCTTATACTTGGTGATATAATCCGACATCATCAGGTTCCTAAAAAGGAAGATCAACTATTGCAATCACTAATGTCAGGACAAATCTCATACTATGAACTTCAAAGAACAACTAATGGCTATGATCAAAGCAACTTGCTTGGCTCAGGAAGTTGTGGCTCGGTTTACAAAGGGATTCTTGATAATGGGACCCCTGTAGGTGTAAAGATTTTCAATTTGCAAATAGAGGGTGCATTCAAGAGTTTTGGCAGAGTATGAAGCCTTTCGCAATCTTTATTGAGCAGATTTGATAAAAATGGTTTGATACTTTTATTCATCTTCTTATGCATCATAATATAGGTAAAATGATTTCCTATACTAGGCAAGTATATCAATTAACATTAATCCTCATTTATGCTATATCAATCAATATAAATGTTGATTGATTTTACATTGATGCTAGTTTTCTTTCTTACACTCCCCCTCAAGTTGAGTCATTGGATGCTTTATATCATATGTTGCCGTACTAGCATCAATGTAAAAAAGGATGTCTGCTAAATGGTCTTCTGATCGTGTGTACTGAAAGGTCACGATTCGTTCCTTGATCTTCTCTTTGATAAAATGTCGATCGACTTCCACATGCTTTGTCCGTTCATGTTGAACAGGATTCTCCAAAATGTTTATGGCAGCCTTGTTGTCGCACCTAATCTGACAAGCCATCTTTGGTCCAAAACCCATTTCTGTCAAAAGTTTCTTTATCCACAGAACCTCAGCTAGTCCTCGAGCGATCTCTCGGAATTCTGTCTCAACACTTGACAGTGCTACTACCTTTTGTTTTTTGCTTTTCCACGTAACAAGAATTCCACCAACTATAGTGAAGTACCCAGTTGCTGATCTCCTATCATTTGAGTTACCAGCTCAGTCTGCGTTAGTGTATGCTTGGATCTCTAGATGACCATGTGTCTAGAAGAGCACTCCATGTCCAACCGTTCCTTTTAGATACCGCACTATTCTCAACGCAGCTTCCATATGCGTCTTTTGTGGACAATGCATGAACTGGCTCATTATCCCAACTGCATATGCTATATCAGGTTGAGTGTGCGAGAGATATATGAGTTTTCCTACCAGTCTCTGATACTGATCATGATTAACACTTGCTTCTCCCTTGACTACCCGTAGTCCATGATTCATCACTATCGGAGTTACTGCAGGCTTGCAACCCAGTAATTTTTGAGAGAAAGAGTTTGAGTGATTCACAAAATGCATGATTTAAATAACGTGTGTTAAAGAATTGCATGACACAATTTATTACTTGACACGTTTTTGTGATAAACTTGCCTTATATACTTTATATCATATGCCGCCGTACTAACAAGTCATGAAGCTTTAAAGCTTACATCAAATGGCAAACATTTGTTGTGTTTGAACTATTTTCAGGTGCCACCATTAATGAACTAAACTAGTTCATTAACAACAACAACAACATTACCCCATTGCCTTAGAGGCTCCCGCCTGCGACGGGGTATGGAGGGATCAGATGTGCGCAACCATACTCATGTGTTAGAAACACATGGAGGTTGTTTCCCGATGACCCATAATGAAAATTGCGTGTCGATCAACTGCTACTTCACAATATAAGAAGCGCAACCAATTTAGTGAGTCATTTTGCTTTGTTCCATCATATTCCAAAGTCAAGGAATAGTGTGTCCTTATTTCCATTAAATGGAATAAGTAGTTCATTAAATGAAGTACGTTTGGAGATATATTTGGAGAAGACATGATGGCAACAAACATGGAAATGGAAAGTCTCCTCTCCTTATTATATCACACGTTATATATATATATATATATATATATATATATATATATATATATATATGTGTGTGTGTGTGTGTGTGTGTGTGGATGAAAGGAGTATATTATATGTGTGTATGTGCGCATCTCTCCAGCGGCGCAGGCGATTTCGGCGCAGCCGATTGATCCGCGGCTTTTTGCCGCCGTTGCTGTAGCCGGACTGGCTCTCTACCACCGGCATTGCTCTCTTTTCTACCGGAATTGATTTACTGATTTCTGCAAACCATTCTCTAATCATCCGACATGTCCGAGACGGCGCCGTCGTTTGCTGCAGTGGTTGCCGGCGCCGCTACCTCTCAGTCCATCAACATCTCTCCCAAAACGGTTTCTCGGTATAAAGGTATTCCCTTAATATCCTTTTTGGATTCGGAAATTGATGAACTTGCTGCTCCATTCAAATATTTGTTAGTGGGTACTTTTTGGTATGGGAGACCTCCATTAAAGGTGATCAGGGAAGTTTTTGAAAAGATTGGTTTTCAACCAGATCTTCGTATCACTCTTATTGATCAGACACATATACTTCTTAATTTTCGAAATGAAGCAGATTATTTACGTTGTTTTTATCGGCGATCATGGCATATTTCTGGATGCCATATGCGTATAACCAAATGGACAGTAGATTTTGATCCGTCCACTGATGTGCCAATAGTGCCAGTTTGGATTGCTTTTCTTGGACTTCCCATTCATCTTCACCGAAAGGAGGCCATATTTGAAATTGTGAAACGAATTGGGAGCCCTATTAAACTTGATGTCGCGACAACGGAGGGTCTTCGACCATCGGTTGCACGTGTATGTGTGGAAGTAGATATTTCCAGAGAATTGCGCAAAAGATTTATCTCGAAGCTAAAGGTCGATTTATTCTGCAAACTGTCACTTATGAAGATTTACCATTGTTTTGCACTTCCTGTCGACGGTTAGGCCATGCAGCCTCGTCATGCACGCCCTCTTTGGTGGAAAATATTCCACCACCGCCGCCACCCCCTCCGCGTCGACCACAGGCACAACGTTGGACTCCGGTTAAAAAGCGCCCTGCTGCTCCAACCAATCCTCCAGATACGGCTCCCGAGTTGTCTGATATCCCTCTCTGCGAAAGTTCCCCCATTCGCGAAGCTGTACCAACCGAAGATAATTCAGAGGCTATTTTGGAACCATTGTGTGATCCTATTGAGCCCAGTGACATTGGTCACTCATCTGATACAGACCTTCCGGTTACGGATAACATTGAGATTCCTATGGTACCGGAGGATGTAGCCACTCGCATCCAGCAGCTGCCTTCTACTCCTGATACGGATATCTTAATCTCTCGCTTACAGGACTCAGCAGATGACTTTATTCAGGTTGTACCACGTCGAAAACGTCGGGCAAAAAAGGATCTTCCACCGTTACCTCCGTCGTCTATTCTTACACGCAGCGCTTCGCATGCGATACAGGGAAGTAACACTACACTTTCTCAATGAATATTATGATATGGAATATACGAGGTCTTCGTGCCTCCAAACCTCGTTTGCATCAACTGATTCATGAACATCGATTAAATTTACTTGTTCTCATAGAGCCTAAACATGCATCTGATATTGTTTTTCGATATGCTTTAGAGTTTGGATTTTCAAATTCATATGCATCACAGTCTGAACGTATATGGGCGTGATTCTCACTTTGAGTTGGTCTCAGTACAGGATGAAGGACAAGTAGTACATTTTACGCTACTATTTCGGCAATTACAGTATGCTTTTGTCCTCTCGGCAGTCTATGGCAATCACACGCCAACTTTACGTCGTGCTTTGTGGGCTTCTTTATGTACTTTTTCTGAAAATACAACGCTACCTTGGGTTTTAGGGGGAGACTTTAATACATTCCGCTCTCTCTCAGATCATGAAGGACGCTCTCAGCCTTCACTCTCAGTTTTACAAGATTTCAATGATTGTATAGAGTCATGTGGTTTGATGTCACTGCCATTTCAGGGTTCTAGGTTCACATGGTCGGATGGTCGAGGTCTTGGCAGATTGCGTCGACGCTTAGATTGGTTGTTTATCAATTCTGATTTTCATGATAAATTTGAAGACTTGCAGCTTACGCATCTCCCTCGAATTGCTTCGGATCATACGCCATTGCTTCTAATATGTCGACAGACTATGGGTTCGCAGCGTCGCACATTTCGTTTCTTGGATTCATGGCTGCAACACCCAGATTTTCATGCTTATATGCGCGATTCATGGACTGCGTATCCAACAACGGGAGGCATGTATGGTTTTTATAACAAATTATTTAAGTTCAAAAAGGATGTTCAACGATGGAACAAAGACATATTTGGTAATATTTTCTCTAGGGTCCAGCACACTGAGACTCAGCTTATACAAGCCGAATGACAGTGGGACATGCAGCCGACAGAGGAAAATCGTACAGAGTATCATCGCGCAAAGGCAGAATATCAACAAGCAGCTTCTTATGAAATGCATTATTGGAAACAAAAAGCAAGAGTCCGATGGTTGAAGGATGGAGATTCAAATACTCCCTACTATCATTCTATTGTCAAAGGCCGACGTCTACATCTTAAGATTCAGCAAATACAAACATCTACTGGTCTTATTTGTACTGCCCCCTAATGATATAATGACTGAAGCTGTGTCTTTTTATACATCTTTATTTGCACGAGAAGCTACGGGCAACTATGATCAAATTCTCCGTCATATTCCATCTCTGCTTTCATCAGAGGACAACGCCTTATTAACGCAAATTCCGATGTCTGATGAAATCAAGACGGTGGTTTGGCATTTGGATCCACATAGTGCAGCGGGACCTGATGGTTTTGATGGTAATTTTTGTAGAACTTGCTGGTCAATTATACACAAAGATGTTATTTTAGCAGTTCAAGAATTCTTTCTTGGCGTTCCTCAACCCAAAGTTATGGCGAGTGCATTGATTACATTAATTCTGAAGAAAGCTTCTCCTACTACCTTCAGTGATTATCGTCCTATTTGTCTCACTAATTTTATCAGTAAAGTCTGTACCAGAATTGTTGCTAGTCGTTTGAGTAAGTTGTTACCACGCTTGATATCTCCAGAACAAACGGGCTTTCTTCCGGGTATGGACATTTCTACTTCAGTTTTGTTGGCTCGTGAGATGATTCATATGCTTGATCGAGGGGGTTCACAACTCTGTCTTAAGTTGGATATGATGAAAGCTTTTGACAGAGTTAGCTGGGAATACTTGGAATTACTCCTTAAGGCCTTTGGATTTTCGGACTTTTTCACGCGTATTATTCTGAATCATTTGAGTGCTACCACGTTTGCAGTTTTAATAAATGGTCAGCCATCTACTTATTTTTGCCCATTTCGAGGAGTTAAGCAGGGAGATCCTTTATCTCCTTTATTATTTATTTTAGCAGCAGAAGGTTTTAGCAGAGGATTAAATGCTTTGACAGCAGCAGGTGTTGTGCAGCCATTCCGTTTGGGACGTATACCGTTTCCAATTACGCACTTGGCTTATGCAGACGACCTTCTGATATTTCTTTGAGGTATACAGCGAAACTTGCGACACTTTCATACATTTCGTAAACAATATGAAACTGCTTCAGGCCAGAAAGTGAATTTCCAAAAAAGTAGTATGATTCCTTCTGCTGCTGTTACTCCACATCAGCGTCAACTTTTCATGCATATTCTGGGCATGCTTGGATCCTTCTTACACAAGGGTATCTCTCGTTCTCATCACTGTGTCTCGCTGCTACAGCATATTGATGAAAGACTTCAAGGGTGGCACTCCAAATTATTATCTGCTGCAGGCCGACTTGTGCTATTACAATCTGTAATTGCTGCGTTGCCTCTTCATGTTATGGCAGCGGGTCGCATACCTAAATCGGTTATAAAGATAATTCATCGCAAAATGGCTGCGTTTTATTGGGGTCGACGACATCATTGGGTCTCATGGACAAACATTACCAAACCACAGGCTGAGGGAGGTTTAGGCCTGCGGGATTTACATGTCCTACAAAAGGCATATCATTGCCGTATTTGGTGGTCTTATCATCAGAACTCATCTTTGTGGAGCAAATTCATGCATGCAAAATATGGTCAGCGACAGGACTATCTTCCTCGACTAACAGATTCACCTATCTGGAAAACAATTTGCCGGATTCATTCTTTCTGCTTAATGCACACGGTAAGACAGGGTGATCAGCTCACATGGTTACCAACGACACTGGGGGAATCTTCACTCAAGAGTGCCTATGACATCTGCCGGACTTCCTCTCCCACCGTGCTGTCGGCCTCTTTTATTTGGTCCAAGCATCATTCTCCCTCTATCCGACTGTTCTTATGGCGTATATTTCATTCAGCATTTCCTTTTCAGGATTATATTGGCCGATACATTGCGGCGCAACCAACACAATGCCCGTTCTGCAAGCGCGATTCGGCTACGATAGACCATGTTTTCTTATCTTGCTCTTATGTTCACCCTATATGGTATTATTTTGCAAGTGAGCTGCATTGTCCCTTTCCTTCTTCATTGCAACTACGCCAGTATCTTCTTGCTTGGTGGTATCGGTCATCTCTTTCTTCTCTTATTGGGGTTTATAAAATAGTGATTCCCGCCATCATTGTCTACAACATTTGGTGTGCTTATACTTCCATGGTATATGGAGACAAAACAACTTTTACAACAGTTTCCCTACGATCATCCATCCATTATGATATTAATCTGTGGCACAAAAAATAGCAGGCTCTAAACTTTCTACCTACCCAAGGCAGATATTCAGTTGGCTTCCTCCCCCTCGGCCACCTCGACCAGTCATAGTTCGTTGGGTCACCCCGCCATCGGGCCGATTGAAACTAAATGTGGATGCTGCGGTGGGGCGGCACTTTGCAGCAGGAGGTGCCATATTACATAATCATACAGGCTTATGTCTAGGAGCAATCTCATTCCGGCTCCCGCAATGCGCTCCTCTCCATGCAGAGATCCAAGCTGCGCTTTTTGGTCTTCTTTATTTCCTTCCGTTTTATCGCTCAATTACCCTCGAGTCAGATTGCGCCCAACTGACTGATCGGCTCAGGCATTCTCATGCCATCCATGGGAATTCCCATCTTCGTTGGCTTCTTGATCTAGTTCATTTTCATCGTCTCCCTAGCAGTCATATTTATCGCGAAGTAAATATGGCAGCACATTACTTAGCATAGCAGGCCATGTTATACCCAATGACAACATATTATACCTCGACTACTCTCCCATCTTTGGTCAAGGCGGCGGTCACATTAGATCTCACATCTGTTCATTTACGAGTTCCTTGACACTTATGGTCTTCCATATGGATTAGCGCTGTTTTGCCTCACCTGCCTGCACCCATTGGGCTGCAGGCGGGCACGTTATGTTTATACATCCCTTTTTCTATGAATTACGCGGCTTCTTACATAAATATAACATGCTATTTTGTTTCATTGGAGCGACTTGGACATCATATTGGCGCATTTATAACATCCTTATTTTCACATTGGCGATCGGAGGGCTATACTGCTGGATCATAGGATTACATCAAGAAGCAGATACATCCAGATTTTTTACTGCTGGAATCTGCACACTGTCGCCTTGGCTGCCTAGTCAAGGCGACTTGGGTATGCATTTTAGCATTCTGTTTATGCTTCCTACTGTTGGACTTTATACTCTTTTAATATGTTCTCCTCATCCGCGCGAGATTACAACTGTGACGACTACCATTTATATGGACCAAGTGCATCCTTTCATCCGTCTGTCACGGTGGCATCAAATTTTCCATGACGACTTCGAGGGTTGGTTCAACACCGGGCAACTAAGATCAAACGTTGGCGATTACCCTGTCTGTGGCCTCCAAATATTATTACATCCGACTGCAGCACATCTTCATTTGTACACAATGTTCCATCTATATCATATCAATGACAGCCGTATAAATATGTACACTTTTTCCTTCGCCAAGGTTTTATCCACAAGGATGGTTTTACTTGGTAAGGTTTTAATGCGGCATATCATATACGACTGGAGATATGAGATTATTAGTTCGTTAATTCATTTATTCACATACTCTGACTTTTGTGATATGGTTTTCCTCCGCCATAAGTGAGGTTTCCGCTTAATAAAATTTCCGTTTCATAAAATATATATATATATATATATATATATTCTTTAAAAATTAGGGAGGGGAATCGAACTCGAGACCCGGGGTTGGGATAAATGCTACTCAACCGCTAAACCTAAAGGTTTTCGCTCGTTATATATATATATATATTCAGATTTTTTTAAAGGCACAATACATATATATTCCAACGTACTATCGACATGTTATATATAGTACTAACGTACGTCAACGTCACACCACTATACTTATCTCATATTTATGAGTATATTCAGGTCTTATATTCCAAAATATAAGTTATGGTGATGACAAAATTATTACGACACGTTACAAAGTTGTAAACCAAAAATTGTCGTATCGGGTGACAACCGAAACTTTGCCAACATGTCACGTACTTGCCATATATAGATGGTCATCCCCTACCCTTCAAAAATGGCCACAAATTTCGTGGCTTACATGGTACACTCAGCCATAAAATCATTCCATGTTGACACACATAAATCATCCCCAATTAAGGCCAAATTGTGGAGATTCCAAATTCAATTTTTAAGCACATGGGCCGCCACTTTTAGTCAGCCATTAGAGATGAATATTCAGGTTATTTTATGTATATTATGTGTGACATAATATATATAACATGTGCAAAAAATTTGAATTTAATCAGAGAAAAATCGCATAATCGACAAAAGTCGAAAATTCGGTTTTCTATGAACACAACACATGGAACGTTTTTGGCGTGACATGTAACATGTATCTAGACACTTTTTACATACTCAATACATATTAAAGTATTCTAGAATATTCAAAAAAGGGCTGATTGGAACATACCATATATGTATAATTTTGTGCAATATTTGACAAAGTTTACAAAAGTAAAATTCAGCATATGCTCAAGACATATCACACGCCTACTCAGCCTTGGTGGAGCTTATGTGGAGCTTAGTTGGAATCTTGATTGGTTGAGAATAAGACACACAAGGTTAGTGACATGATAGAGGAAGCTACACAAGGTAATATTTCAAACTATCTAGCAAATGAAACAAATGCTGAAAATTCAGCATGTGAGACAAGGTATGGCAGATTTTTATGTCTTGGATGGAGACAAATATGCTTCCAAATTTGAGGGTATTAATTGTATAATTTTTGGCAATGTTCTAAACTTCAATTTAGCACACGTTTTACATTTTATCTCAGATTTTTTTAGCCATTAAGTGATGACACAACTCATCCAATCAAGGAGTGCCAAGTAAGCAAGGCCAAGACAATCATCCAATCAAGTTGTTCCAAGTAAGCAAGATGATGTCACATTTATACGAGGCATTCTTCCAAGGACTTAAAAGAGAATTTCCAAGGTGAAGAAATGCCCTAGGAGGGGGGAAGACTTGATAAAAGGAAGAAAAGAGAGCCAACTCAAAAAAAACAAGTCTCATAATTTTCAAGTGCAAAAGGAGTCTTCTACTTTCTTCTTCCACATTTCTTTCTTTCTTCTTCTTCTTCTCTCAAGAATGTCGTTCTTATATTCAATATATTGAATAGGGTTTGATTAGACCACCATAAACGTTTCAATTGTAAAAGGTTGATCAAGGTGTGATCAAACCTTCATCCGTTTGGTGGTGGTGTTCGTGATCATTTTGATTGCTTGTATCGTTTGTTTAAGGGTGGAGTTGGTGTGTAACTCCAGCTACGCTTGTGGTAAGGGGTTATTTTGTGATTAATGATAACCGAGGAAGGTGTCCTCGAAGACTAGAGTAGGTTGTGTTAACTGAACCAGTATAAAATTCTCGGTGTTATTACTTTCAGTACTTTACTTTCAGTTTCCAACACTTTGTATCATTTTTATTGCATTAGTAAAAATATCAAACGACTTTCAAAAATTACCAAACTTTGCAGAAACATAGACACACCTCTTAAGATTTATTTGACGTAAGTTTCAACCCATTTGGATAAGTATAAGTCAATCAAACATCAATAGTTCTGAGACTAGTGCAATCTGAGTTTTAGACTTGCAAAGGTTGAGAACTTGAAAGTATTTGACATACTTCCCAAAAGAATTTTTCAAAATTGTTTCCACCCATTTAAATATAGTAAGGGTTTTGTCTTTAAATTTTTAGATCATGTGGAGTCTCGGATTAATCGGAATAAATTTTTCAAATCAGACTACTGTTTCTGGCATATTTGCGGAATCTGACCACAAACGATTTTTCAAAGGGTTAGAGGTTGAATTTTGATCTGAAAGTTTTAGGGGATACTCAGAACAACTGGGATTAGAATCTCTCCAAATTTTAAAATTTTTGAAAGCCCGTAACCTAGTTTTGCAAACGTTTCAAAAGAGGATCTGAAAACAGAAACTGTTTTCAGAAGTTGGGTTTTTTGGTAAAAATAATTTAAAAACCAAATTTTCCGCGCTCACTATTCAACTCCCCCTTCTAGTGGTTCCTTACAGGTCCTACAAGTGGTATCAGAGTGCAGACACACTCACAACAAGGAGATCCAACAATCTAAGTGAGATGGAAACCACTAGCTTCAAATTCGAACAAGAAGGTATGTCGAGTCAAAGGCCTCCTCTTTTTGATGGTGAGTCCTTTATCTAATGAAAACTTAGAATGAAACTCTTTCTTATGGCTATTGATATTGATCTGTGGTCTATTATAGTAGACGGTCCATTCGTTATATCTAAGGTATCTACTGTTGATGGTGTCACACTTGACAAAATGAGATTAAGTATGAATGCTAGAGTCATGAAACTACTTTTAAACTAAGCAAAAGTGAATCTAGTTATGTATCTAATTGCTCTAGTGCCCAAGAGATGTGGAGAATTCTTGAGATGAAACATGAAGGGACTAGCCAAGTAAAGGAGTCTAAGATTAATATGATTATGTCCACACTTGAGTCTTCCAAATTATTACCAAATTAGTCTATTGTTGATATGGATTTACGATTGACGTTAATATATAAATCTCTTAAGTCTATTAGCAAAGCTTTCTCTACGTAGGAAAAGGTCCAAAAGGTATTAAGAAGTCTTTCATCCGAATGGGACCCTAAAGTCACAGCAATTGAGGAGAGTAAAGAAACAAAATCAATAAAAATGGAGGAACTAATCGGTTCGCTAAAGGTATACGAAAACAAACTCATTCTAAGAAATTCTGAATCTGATTCTAAACATAATAAGGATATAGCGTTTAAATCAAATGAATACGTCTCTACCTCTTATGATCGCGTAGATGATAGTGACACAGATTCCGATGATGAAGATTTAATCACGATGGCTAAAAGATTAAGAAAGGTCTTGAGAAAATCAATTAAAAACAAACACAAGCCTACTTCATCTAAGAACAATAGAAATAAAAATAATGAGAAAATAAAGTGTTATGAATGTGGGAAACTCGAACGCTTGTCATATGATTGTCGTAACAAGGATAAACAAACGAACAAACGCCTTGACAAGGATCAGACAAAAACTAGACTCGTCTCAGAACCTAAACAAAGGAGACGAGCCTTCAAAGACTCCACTTGGAGTGATTCATCCGAATCTGAGACTGACGATACTGAAGAACAAATGGCACAAATATGCTTTACATCCAAGGCATCAAATGAGGTATCTTCTGACTCTGATTCTGATTCTGTGCCTTCTTGTGATGATCTATTTAGTCAATATTTAGAGTTGTATAAGTTCTCAAAGACTCGTGCAAAAGAAAAGAAACGATTAGTTGAAGACAAGAAGTTGTTAGAATCATCTAACACAAACCTTGTGGCTCAATTAAACGATTCAAAAGAAGAGTCGTCTTGTACAATCAATACATTAAAATCAGAGGTATCATCATTAGTGACACGAAAAAATAAAATGAAATCCGAGATTTCAAAATTGAAATCAAGGAATACGGATTAGAAAAAATGGTAAAACAGTTTGACACGGGTACAAACATGCTAAACCACATCATTTCTTCACAAAAGCATGATAGTGACAACACCGGATTAGGTTACGTTGAGAAAAACAAGACTCTAAACAAATCAACAAAATTCATTCCATCTAAGAAAATAGATACGTCTAAGATATATGTGGCGCCTAAGAAGACGTCTAGATCCCTCGCTATGTCATCTCATCATGCTTCTTCTTCATATCATACGAGATATAATTATTTGCCATATAGATATGAAAAGAAACCATTCATACATAAACAACGATCATACAACAAAAATGCATTTAGATCACGCACTATGCACACTAACACAAAGGCATATTAAAAGCAAAGATCATACTATGTGCATGATGGGATTCTTGGCCAAAGGCCAAACGCATTTGCCCCTAACATATATTATATTATGTCTTCATGGAGATTGTTGAGAAAACGAGTTTGAGTGATTCGCAAAATGCATGATTTAAATAACGTGTGTTAAAGAAATGCATGACACAATTTATTACTTGACACGTTTTTGTGATAAACTTGCCTTATATACTTTATATCATATGTTGTCGTACTAACAAGCCATGAAGCTTTACAGCTTACATCAAATGACAAACATTTGTTGTGTTTGAACTATTTTTAGGTGCCACCATTAATGAACTAAACTAGTTCATTAACTGAAGTACTTAGTTAAATGAAATAAGTAGTTCATTAAATGGAAATATATTTGGAGAAGGCATGATGGCAACAAACATGGAAATGGAAAGTGTCCTCTCCGTATTATATCACATGTTATGTATATATTTTTATATAATATATATATTCAGATTTTTTTTAAGGCACAATACATATATATTCCAACGTACTATCGACACGTTATATATATTACGAACGTACGTCAACGTCACACCACTATACTTACCTCATATTTATGAGTATATTTAGGTCTTATATTCCAAAATATAAGTTACGGTGATGACAAAATTTTTACGATACGTTACAAAGTTGTAAACCAAAAATTGTCGTATCGGGTGACAACCGAAACTTCGCTAACGTGTCACGTACTTGACATATATACATGGCCATCCCCTACACTTCAAAAATGGCCACAAATTTTGTGGCTTACATGGTACACTCATCCATAAAATCATTCCATGTTGACACACACAAATCATCCCCAATTAAGGCCAAATTATGGAGATTCCAAATTTAATTTTTAAGCACATGGGGCGCCACTTTTAGTCAGCCATTAGAGCTGAATATTCAAGTTATTTTATGTATATTATGTGTGACATAATATATATGACATGTGTAAAAAATTTGAATTTAATCGGAGAAAAATCGCGTAATTGACAAAAGTCAAAAATTCGGTTTTCTACGAACACAACACATGAAATGTTTTTGGCATGACTGTAACATGTATCTAGACACTTTTTACATATTCAATATATATTAAAGTGTTCTAAGAAAATTCAAAATATGGCTGATTGGAATATACCACATATGTGTAATTATTGTGCAATATTTGACAAATTTTACAAAAGTAAAATTCAGCACATGCTCAAGACATATCACACGCCTACTCAGCCTTGGTGGAGCTTATGTGAATCTTAGTTGGCCTCTTGATTGGTGGAGAATAAGTCACACAAGGTTAGTGACATAACGGAGGAAGCTACACAAGGTAATATTTCAAACTATCTAGCAAATGAAACACATGCTGAAAATTCAGCATGTGAGACAAGGTATGGCCGATTTCTATGTCTTGGATGGAGACAAATTTGCTTCCAAATTTGAGGGTATTAATTGTATAATTTTTGGCAATGTTTTGAACTTCAATTTAGCACACATTTTACATTTTACCTCAGATTTTTTCAGCCATTAATTGATGACACAACTCATCAATCAAGGAGTGTCAAGTAAGCAAGGCCAAGACAATCATCCTATCAAGTTATGCCAAGTAAGCAAGATAATGCCACATTTATACAAGTAATTCTTTCAAGGACTTAAAAGTGAATTTCCAAGGTGAAAAAATGCCCTAGGGGGGGGCCAAGACTTGATAAAAGGAAGAAAAGAGAGCCAACTCCAAAAAAGAACAAGTCTCATAATTTTCAAGTGCAAAAGGAGTCTTCTAATTTCTTCTTCTACATTTCTTTCTTTCTTCTTCTTATTCTCTCAAGCCTAACATTCTTATATTCAATATATTGAATAGGTTTTGATTAAATCACCATACACGTTTCAATTGTAAAAGGTTGATCAAGGTGTGATCAAACCTTCATCCATTCGGTGGTGGTGTTCGTGATCATTTTGATTGCTTGTATCGTTTTTTTAAGGATGGAGTTGGTGTGTAACTCCAGCTACGCTTATGGTAAGGTGTTATTTTGTGATTAATGATAACTGAGGAAGATGTCCTCGATTACTGGAGTAGGTTGTGTTAACGAACCAGTATAAAATTCTCGGTGTTATTACTTTCTGCACTTTACTTTCAGTTTTCAGCACTTTGCATCTTTTTTATTGCATTAGTAAAAATATCAAACGACTTTCAAAAATTACCAAAATTTGCCAAAACATAGCCACACCTCTTTTATTTGGCGCAAGTTTCAACCCATTTGGATAAGTATAAGTCAATCAAATGTTAATAGTTCTGAGACTAGTGCAATCTGATTTTTAGACTTGCAAAGGTTGAGAACTTGAACGTATTTGACATACTTCCCAAAAGAATTTTTTCAAAACTGTTTCAACCCATTTAAATAAATATAGTAAGGGTTTTATTTAAATTTTCAGATCATTTGGAGTCTCAGATTAATCGGAATAAAATTTTCAAATCAGACTATTGTTTCTGACATATTTGCACAATCTGACCACAAACAATTTTTCAAAGGGTTAGAGGTTGAATTTTGATCTGAAAATTGTAGGGGATGCTCAGAAAATCTGAGATTAGAATCTCTCCAAATTTCAAAATTTTTGAAGACATGCAACCTAGTTTTGTAAACGTTTCAAAATATGATCTGAGAACAGAAACTGTTTTTAGAAGATGGGTTTTTTTGGTAAAAATATTTTAAAAACCAAATTTTCCGCACCCACTATTCAACCACCCCTTTCTAGTGGTGCCTTACAGGTCCTACAGTAATCCTGTCTCACCGGAATATCCAGTATGTACTTTTGCCGACAAATGAAGATTCCTTTCTTTGACCTGAATACTTCTATTCCCAAGAAATATTTGAGTTGTCCTAAGTCTTACATCTCGAATTCTTGGAACAGTTTGTTTCGAAGTCTGGTCATCTCTTCATGATCATTCCCAGAAATGATTATTTCATCTACATAAATGATTAGGCATGTGATCAATTTCCCTCTTTTCTTCAGAAATAGCGTGTGATCGGGTTGCCTTGTATGTCTCCACCTTCCTTCATGGCTTTGGAAAATCGTCCAAATCACGCCCTTGGAGACTGTTTTAAGCCATATAGTGCTCTTTTCAACTGGCATCCTTCTCCCTTGCTGAATCCCAAAGTAAACCCTGGTGGTGCCTCCATATAAACTTCCTCTTTTAGATCTCCGTGCAGAAAGGCGTTTTTCACATCAAACTGGTACAATGGCCATCCCAAGTTTGTTGCTATTGAGAACAAAACTCGGATCGTGTCTATCTTGGCGACCGGAGAGAATGTCTCTGAGTAGTCAAATCCATATGTCTGAGTATATTCTTTGGCCACAAGTCTTGCTTTGTATCTCTCAACTATGCCGTCAGATCGGTACTTTACTATGAACACCCATCGAAACCCTACTGGTTTCTTCCTTGGTTGTAGCTGATATATTTCCCATGTTCCATTCTTCTCTAGTGCATCCATTTCATCCTGCATAGCCTGTCTCCATTTAGGGCATTTCTGTGCTTCTTCCATGCTTCTTTGTATGTCTATTTTATGTATTGAAGCAGTGAAACACTTTGCTGCAGTGGATAATCGTCCTTCGGCCATATTCGTTAAAGGGTACCTAGAATTCTGGGGTTGATATTCTGGCTCGTACCTCATAGGAGTTATTCCTCGATTCCATCTCGATGGAAGAACATATCTGTTAGAATCTTCAAACAACTGCTTAGAGTTTTCAGTAGGACCAGAGAGAGATTTATCTTGGACAGGGGAAGAATTAGATGATTCATTAACCTCATAAGGAGATTCGAGGGGAGTTGAATCTGAGTGTGGGACCAAGGCACTAGGTCGTCCTTTGTTATCTCAATGTGATCCTGCGGTTTGGCCTACTTGCTCTGTTGGGTCTATTGCAGTCATGGTGGGACTATGAAGCCAATCTAGCGAGTCAACCCTATATTTCTCCCCCTGGCTGCTAGATTGGGTTTGAAAGTAATATTCTGTTTCGAAAAAGTCACAGTCCATGGTTGTGTAGAGGCGTTAGGATATTGGGTCATATCATCGATATCCCTTTTGATGAAAATCGTATCCAAGGAAACACATTTGACAACACAGGGTTGAAGTTTGTTTCAATGGGTTTTGGGAATATGAACATACACAGTGCACCCAAAAATATGAGGAGTCAGCGTGAGTGTACTGGGTACCTGTATATGTTCAGTGAGGGTGGCAAGAGGTGTACGGAGGTTAAGGATTTTTGTGGGGAGACAGTGGTAGCAGCTGCTTCAGCCCAATAAGATTTGGGGACTTGTGATTCGAGCATAAGGGCACGGGTGATTTCTAGAATGATTCGGTTTTCATGTTCGGCTACGCCATTTTGCTGGGGAGTATCCGGACAGGTAGTCTTGTGGATGAGGCCGTGAGTGTTGAAAAATTGTTTCATTTGGGTATCGATGTATTCGCCCCCATTACCAGAGCAAAGGATTGTTATCTTGCTGTGATATTGAGTGTGGACAAGTTTGTAAAAGTCTGTAAATTTTGTGAAGACCTGTGATTTATGTTTGAAAAAGTAGACTCAGGTCATGCGTGTATAATCATCAATAAAGAGTAAAAAATAAGCATAACCGTTCGGACTTGGTGACGGAGATGGACCCCATAAATCAAAATGTATGAATGAAAATGGTAAAGGAAAATTTTTGCGATGACTTTTGGCTAAGATGCAAGTATTACAGGAAAAATGATGATTATTACTAACAAGTTTAGGAAAAAGTTGTTTTAGATACCCCCAGGAGGGATGACCCAGACGTCGGTGCCATAGCCAAGCTTGTCTGTCAACTATCCCGTGAGCAAGCGCTGCTGGCCCATGGTGGTCCACTTCATCAACAAAGTAAAGTCCATTACGCTCAGAACAACGTCCAAAAATCTTCCCTGTCCGAATATCCTGCAGAAGATAAAAGGTGGAATAGATCAATACAGTACAATTGAGTTCTTTAGTAACGTGGCTAATGGACAGAAGTTTATGTGATAAAGTGGGCACATAAAGATAGTTAGTAATGCGAAGTGTCGGAGAAATATTAATATCACCGGTGCCTTCAACAGGTGAGTGACCACCATTTGCAGTTTAGATTACTGTTTTTTTGTGTGTGTTAAAGTTTGAAAGTCTGTCGGGTCGAACGGCATCATATCAGTGGCTCCACAGTCAAGCAACCACTGTGGAGTTTTACCGGTAAAGTTAGGGTTTTGGATGCCTACAAAGATTACATTTGAAATGGCGCTAGGGTTATGACTGGAATTTTGGGAAAATAGAGGGCTTTATAAAGGCTGGGCGATGGGAGGGATTTAATGCCCTTTCTCTCCTATCAACCCGTCACCTGTCATTATGTCAGCCGCTTTAACTTTACCTCCCACCTCCTTCTCTGTGCGATTTGTCTCTCCCCCTACGATGGCTGTGAATGGCTGAGAATCTGTGCTGGCAGCCGGTTGGTTGCTCACAGATGTTGCTCTGGCAACTCCCTTCTTCGCCCTTTTTCGGCTATCCGGCCACCATTCCGGGTAACCTGTCCTCTTGAAGCACCCATCTGCTGTATGTTTGGTGCCTCCATAGAATGTACAATGCAGATGAGTTTTGTCTTCGTCCCTGCAAAATGATAGAGCCAGAGCAAAGTTTTGTGGTGAGGGCTCTGATCGCGCAGTTTTATCTGTCTTGGGTTTGTTGGTCCGAGAGAAACCCCCTTTGGTTGTGACCAACCCACTTTCTATGCCTGGGGGAGACTCTCCCTGTGATGGTCCTCCTCCATCTCCCTTTATAATCTCTCGTATGGTTGCCTCTCTCCGGATTTGGGCATAAGCCTCTTCCACTGTTGGAAGAGGTTCTTGTTTCAGTAGATCTCGTTTTCCAGCATCATAGTCTTCATTTATTGCCTGTAGGAACTGATACAGGTGATTTTGCTATTGAATCTGGTTGTATTTGGTCATATCCGATGGACACTCCATCGGATTCGGTTATCTTCGATCTATTTCCTTCCAAACCGCTTAGAGTTGACTGTAAATTTGTTCAAGCGCTTGAGTTCCTTGACTAAGGCTGTTGGCTTTCACCATTAAATCATAAATCTGGAGGGAGTCTTTTCCTGAGCCATATGTGGCTGCTACCCCTTTCTAGAGATCCCAGGCCGTTAAAAAATCAATGTATTGGTTGACTAGATCTACGTCAATATTTTTGAGTATCCACATGATTACTGTGGAATCGGTTTGACTCCATTTTGCATATTTTGGGTCATCTGATGAAGGGGGAGGGGCGATGATATGGTTGAGATTTCCTCTTCCTTCAAGGGTTTGACTCATCTTCCTAGCCCAGACTATATAATTTCGGTCGTTAAGTTTTTCTGTTAGGTTTGGCCAGAAAAAGGTTTAGTAGACTCATTTTTTGTGGGTAAATTTTGCAAAATCTCAAGTATTTGGGATAGGCTGTATGTCTGGAATGGTTCGGCCACAACCCTGGCAGTGCCAGAGGTGCCGGAGAAAGGTATCTGATCCCCCATCCGGCCAGGTAAGTATGTGGTAGGTGACGAGGACCGTTTATTGGCTGAGCAATAGCTCACCAGAAGGCTCTGATACCATATTGAGTAGATTTGATCAAAAATGGTTTGATACTTTTATTCATCTTCGTATGTATCATAATATAGGTACAATAATTCCCTATACTAGGCAAGTATATCAATTAGCATTAATCCTCATTTATGCTATATCAATCAATATAAGTGTTGATTGATTTTACATTGATGCTAGTTTCCTTTCTTACAATCTTCGCCACAGAAATCTTGTCAAAGTCATAAGTAGCTGCTCAAACGAGGAATTCCGTGCTCTGGTGCTGGAGTACATGCCAAAAGGAAGCCTAGAGAAGTTTTTGTATTGACACAATCATTTTTTGGATATAATGCAAAGACTAAACATAGTTATTGATGTTGCCTGCGCATTGGAATATCTTCACCATGGATGTGCTGTTGGATGCAGATATGGTTGCCCACTTGAATGATTTTGGGATTGCAAAGCTATTCTTTGAAGGGAACAACAATATCAACACCACTACTCTTGCAACATTTGGTTATATTGCACCTGGTAATGCTTATCAACTTTGACACCTTTTATTCCTGGTTAGAGAGGAAAAAAATTAAAATCAGGATGATATATGATTATAGGTTAAAATACTTATAGTTAATCTAGACATAACTGTTCTGGACAAGTGAATATAATGCTCGGATAGTTTATATATAATGTTGTTAGAGCTTCATGTAACATCAAGTGCAGGTTTTAAGACGTTATTGAATAACGTTAAACATAAGTGTCATATTTTAAGAGCCACCTGTTGACCCTAAAAAACAAAGTGTCACGCCATAGGGTTATCTCGTATATCCTTTGATAAGGATTGCGGGGTAGGCTCAATAAAGACACTGACCACAAGAGCGGGCAGTGCACTGTGATTCTTCTGGTTCCACATTGAAAAAAAGTGCAAGATGACGTGATATATAATGTGAGCCTATAACAACAATAACCATACTCAGTATATCTTAACAACAACAAAAGCTATCGTTAGAGTTTGAGAAGGGTGAAAGACAGGCAAACAATACCTCTATTCCAAAGGATAGAGAGTTTGATTCTAGTGAAACCCCGAACTCTATATGTATAATGTGAGCCTAAATATCTAAATTCCACTTGGCTTAACTATGTTTGGGGTAGGAATAAAAAAACGAACCAAAAGGATGCGAAAAAAAGTCTAAAAAATTGATATTTGGTGTCGTGAAACCCAGAGAACGTTTTGGAACAGTACTCGACCCTGGTCTTTAGTTCATCTTTTAATGCTTTCTTTGAAAATTTCTTCTTCAGATTCGTAAAATGATAGTAAGTATATCTACTTATGTTGTTTTATATTGCAGAGTACGGGATGGAAGGACTTGTATAAAAAAAACGCGATGTATACAGCTTTGGGATTATGATAATGGAAATTTTCACAAAGGTTAAGCCCAATGATGATGCCATTCTTGGAGACATGAGCGTGAAGGATTGGATAAATGCTTCTATGTTTAATGCAACTGTCCATAAGGTGGTATATGCAAATCTGATAATACAATCTACACATTATTTTGAGAAGAAATTAGAATGTATATCATCTGTTTTAGATTTGGCTTTGCGTTGTTCTGCTGAATCTCCAAGTGAAAGGTTGACCATGAAGGAGGTTCTTCCATCTTTGAATAGCATAAAAGTACAATTTTCCACTCCTGATCGGCTAGGTGAAGTAATAGAATGAGAGCTCACCTATGTTTTTACTGAACTGAGTGTACATTTTAGTAATTGGCAAGGTTGTTGCTTTGGGAGCTTTAGGTTATGGGTTCGAGATGCAGAAACAACCTCTTAAAAAAAATATAAGAGAAGGTTACGTACGTGAGATCGCAAAGCAATCCGTTTTCTTCTCAGATTCTGTCCAAATGTGGAAACCTGATACACCGAAAACGCCCTTTTATATGTTTTTTCTCAAGTGTTAACATTCATTTTCAGACATGTATCTTTCCTCGTCTTTGCATTCCAAATGTAAAGTTCGGGGTTACAAATGGTTTTAATACTTTGTTGCTGTTGGCTAAATAGTTCCGGTGAATGCGTATGCAAAGAAAATAACCTTAATCATAAGCAGAGTGCACGCATATGCAAACAGAAATACACGAAATAGACGAATTCATGGTAGACAATATTAACTGGGAATAAAACAAAATTATAGAGAATTGAGGAGAGAACGAGACTTGGAACAACTGATAAGTTGCTGCTTTGTAACCTTGAGGTCACGACTTCGAGCCGCGGAAACAACATGTTGCACTAAGTGTTGGGTAAGGTTGTGTATATCAGATCGCGAGACGATCCCGACCCTCTAAGGATCCTGTACATACGTAAGCGTCTAGTACATCGAAAACGTCCTTATAAGAATTGAGGAAGTATTATTCATCAATATAGTTTTTTTAATGTACAATAATTAATCCCTGTATAGGGATGTTTATAAAGACTCCAAGAGCCATCAACTTTCTAACGGCCAGTAAAGCAACTAGCCAACGGATAGTTTATCCTCATCAGTCTCTATCAATTTAAACTACTGTATTTCCACTATATGTATATGTACATAAGTATGTATACTGTATATGGTGATGTATGTGTTTACCGTGTACACATGTAAATGTAAAGTGATGTATATTCTTACTATATTTTTTTACAGCATACTTTAACATTCTACCTCAAGCTTGGTGTATATGTTTATACAATCAAAATCGACCAATAAAGTCTAGAAAGTCTTGATTGATACTCACTTGGTCAATATATCCGCCATTTGATCTCTTGATAGTACATGTTCTAATCTGATTATCTTTGCTTCTATCATCTGCCTTATGAAGCGTCTATCAATTTTCACATGCTTTGATGTATCATGTTGCACTGGGTTTTCTGTCCTGTTAAGTGCAAAGATGTTGTCACATTAGATCCTTATCAGTAAGAAAGCCTTATGTCCCAGTTCTTCTTATACTCTTTTCAATAAATGTCCTTCACAGAGGCCTAGTGTTGGTCTTGAGTTCTGCTTTTGCACTGCTCCTAAAAATTACATGATGCTTATTGCTTCTCCGTATAACTAAGTTGACCCAAAAAATAGGTTTCATATCCTGGAGTAGATTTCATACCACCTTTTGATCCTTTCCAATCAGGGGCGGAGGGAAAGGGGGCAACATCGATGAAAAAATCCTATACATTAATGGATATATAGCTTCAGGTATTTTAACTCCGTTGGATTCTAACTTTTTTCTATGTTGCAGCCTTAAAAGCACCTTTTGGTGTTACAAAACAGTATATATCAACGCTCTTTTTGGTCTTTGGGATTATCCGTAGCCTGCGTATCCCAATTTATTTGTTACTTTCTTCTTCATCGGTTCTTAAATTCCAATTTCTTCTTCTACTCTTGTGTATGATCTTTTCATGGATTTCAAATTACCTTATACATCATATATATTTTGATTTTTCTTATACGATGATTCGGGATGAAGAATTGCTATATAAACTTAATAACTAAGAGCTACTGTATGGATTTCATATTAAAATTTTGTTTTGAAGCATCAAGCTTAATGGTTAAATTAAAGTTAAAAACATGTTAAGAAGTAAATGATAATTAATGTCTTGTGGTAAGGTGAAAGTGATAAACATTTAGATGAAAACAAACTAATGTGACGAGTAATGCTCATCGGCATCATTTCTGAAGTTGAAGATAATCGCAGAGCACAAGGCAGGAGCGATACCACTCGCTATAAAATGGGATTTGCTTATTAGGTAAACGTAACCCAACTATCAGTCTGACACTTTTTTTATCGATGAACTTTTTATCCGGTCTCACGTTTTTTTTATTTTAATGTGTTATTTGGTCAATCAATCATCCTACTATGCTAAGCGGATTTAACCCCACTCTCACCGGTCAAGGTTATGATGGAGCTTCAAACATGCGTGGTCAATTTAATGACTTGCAAGCACTCATCTAAATGAAAACAAGAATGCGCATTATATCCATTGTTTTGCTCATCAACTTCAATTAGTTGTTGTAAGAAAGTGTGAAAATTTTCTTTGAAGTGGTATCGATGATTGTTAACACAATTAAAGCTTCATGCAAAAGAAAGTATTATTTTCGTCAGCGACTCAAAGACGAAATTGCAGATAAAACAGATATGGGTGAGATTTTAACTACAAGGGGTCAGAATAAAGAAACAAGTTTAGCACGACCCAACGATACATGTTGGAATTCTCATTATAAAACATTGTTGAGAATTTTTGATAGTTGGAATTCAATTGGACAATTGCTGAGTTATATCCAGATGACTTCACTTCCTTTGAACGAATTGAGCTTGACCATCAACTTGACAATTACATTGTCGATATGAAATCAAATGAAGTCTTCTCTAATATAAATAATATTGGAGATCTTGCAAAGAAGATGGTGGAGAAAGATTATCACAATTACTTTCCTTTAGTATATCGTCTTATCGAGATAGCATTGATCTTACCCGTTGGAACGGCTAGCGTTGAAAAAACTTTTTCTGCAATGAATATCGTCAAGACTGATCTACGTAATAGGTTGGGGGATAACGTACTATCGGATTGTTTATTGTGTCACTTTGAGCATAAAATTTTTAGCACCATTGAAGATGAAGATATTATGCAATGATTTCACTCAATTTCATCTCGAAGAACCTTTTTGCGTCCCTTGGCAAATCCTTCTCATCCTGCAATACGTAAATAAAAGGTATATATTGATGTATATTACTATATTCATTTAATAATTATGATGCGCATATTGTTTGTTGTGTGTTGTTTTTTTGGTACTTTGGTTAGATGTGTTTTCATTCACGTATTTTATGTTATAATACAAAAATATGTCTAGAAGATTTTGTTGGCTTTTCCGGTCTGAAACGGTAACCGGTGGTATTCTTGTAGCGAAACGTGTCAGTGCCCCCAAGAAGAAACTCCTGCCTCCGCCACTGTTCCCAATCAGCATTTGTGTGCACTGAAATGCTTCAATCTTCACTTTTCCTGAAATATAGTCCTTGACTAGGTGCGGCTTTGAGATACCTAAGGATTCTTAGTGCAGTTTTATAGCATTCATTAGTAGAATCATGCATGAATTGACTAACAAAGCTAACGACATAACATATATCCGGCCTTGTGTGAGACGAATAAATTAATTTTCCTACTAAACTTTGAGAGCTTAACTTATATGTAGGTGTTTTTACCATTGGACCCTTGGCTTATGGCCTATTTTTATTGGTGTAAAGGATAGCTCACAATTCAGCATTCCTGTTTCTTGTAGTAGGCCTACGATGTACTTTCTAACACTGATATAAATGTGCCACTAGCTCTTTTTACAAACTTAAGAGTAGAGAAAGACGCATAACCAAGTAAAAGATTACAATGAATTGTCATATAATCAATGCAGAAATATAAATAAAATAATAGAAAAGAATATTTAAGTTCGATACCGATAAAATTATGGTAGAATAAAAAATTGAATAGAAATTTAATAAGACATCGATAGTATATAACAGGGTCAAATCATTAGGTTGCACCCCAATTGTATCATATAATATAAAATGTACTAAGATAGAGTATCGGGGTTAGGAATGCTCGGAAACATAATCAAACAATAAATTAAATAACTATAGATATAGGACGTATCTAGTTAATAAACATTTTCGTACTTACAAAAAAAACATTTTCGAATGTACGATAAAACTTAAATAACACTAGTTGTTAACAGCTTAAGTTTTAGGCTAAATTAAATCAAATGAAAATACATGACACAATAAATTTCACTATTTAAACAAAAGAAAAAATACAACAAGACATAAGAAATATCTTAGAAAAGAAGTAAAAGAAAAATGAATATATACACACACAAACACATATATATATATATATACCTGAACTTGTGATTCAAGCACCAATTGTAGTTTATGGTGTTCCAAATCATTCTTTTACCAGTGTTCAGACAAAGATCTGAGGTAGTAAGGCTTCTATTCTTGTAGAGTAACAATATATATATATATATATATATATATATATATATATATATATATATATATGGCGGCCACTTAGAAGAAAAAGAAGAAGAATTTGTGGTTGGAAAAATATCCCAACAAAATACCAAGTATAAAAAGTTGTGTAGAAACTAAATGATGGTATTTTGTCGTATTCTATCCACTCAAACCACTCCTTGGCTGCCCCCCCTCCATGCAAGTGGGAAGAATAATTGTCCTCTCTTTTGTATTCAACTACACAACAAAATCCTACACACTTTTACACTAATCATCACACTTTCTCCCACTTGTCTTACATAAGAAACAATACAAGCCACCCTCCCTTTCCACCCTATCCTTGGGCCGGCCTCACCCCTCTTCCAAAAAGTCAAAAGTTTTCATTTTCTTACACTCATTATACTCAATCATAATCCTACAACCTAATACAACCAAACCCCATCATTAATCCAAGAAAAATCTGTTCTTCCCCCATCACCTATTTGGCCGAGAACACCAAGAAAAGGGGAAAATCATTTTCTCATCCCTCATTACACCAACATTTTCTCCACCTTCAACCAAATACTCCCTCCTCTCTCTTCCAAGAAAACAAAGTCTTCCAACACCCTCCTTCTCCCTTCTTTGGCCGAGATATTCAAGAGGAGAAAAGGAGAAGTTTTCTTCTCTTTTATTCCACACTCCGACACTTTCACCTCAAACAAATTACTCTCTTTCTTCTTCAAGACAATAAGGCTCCAAACACTCTCTTTCTCTCTTCCTTGGCCGTGAGCCTCCACAAAGGTAAAGGAAGAATTTTTCTTCTCTTCACATCATCTATATACATTTAAGGTTAGGTTCCAACACCTCCTTCATCCAAGAAGCGAACAAAGAAAGTTGTAGAACCAAGAACCAAGGAAGAACAAGGTAAGAACTTTATGTAGACCAAGTTAAGTTCTTCCATTATTTATCTTCATAGTTGGTCACTAAATCTCCATTTTTTTGGGCAAAAACGTGACTTATGTGATGGAAAGATGGGAAGGTTTTCTTCAATTCAAGTGAAGAAATCTTCATTTTTCTTCTAAGATTAAGTGAGAAAGACAAATATTCTTTCTAGATCCTTCATGTATTTTCAAAGGTTAAGTATATATGTTTATATTAAAGTCAGATCATTCATGTAGTATGTTCAAGGTTCTGACAATAAGAACATGTAAAATATATGGTCCTATGTGATGTATGTATGTGGTATACCTCAAAAGATATAGGTGAATACACACACAGAGACACACACACACACACATATATATACACACATACATACAACCATAGAGTATTTTCTTAAGGGTTTAAATGATTTATTTACATGTTGTGAGTACATATATGTATAATGTATAAAATATATTTATGTTGATATATATACACACACGAACATAAGGCCCTTTTATCATAAAAATGACTTTATTATATATTATAGATACATATATGTATAATGTATGAAAATATATTTATGTTTCTATGCATATATATAACACAGCCCTAAGGCCTTGTTGGAGTATAGATGATATATTTACATGTTAGTTATATATATGTATATATTATGGAAAAATATAAATGTAAATATACACACACATACCCATGGCCTTAGGCCTGCCTTATGAGATAAATGATTTTATTCCATGTTATATATATACATATGTATGATATTATGAAGATATATATATATATATTTTTTATGAAAAGAATATTTTATTGAATTTCTCACTTATGGCGGAGAAAAACCATATTACAGAAGTCAGTATATGAAAAAACATAATACAAAGCTCTAATGATGGCGCTTCTCCAATCGAATATGATATGCCGCATTAAAACCTTGTCAAGTAAAAACACCCTTGTAGATAAAACCTTGACGACGGAAAAAGCATACATATTTATTCGTCGGGGAATAGCGCATATCATATATGTGGATGAATACATGAATGAAATTTTGTGATATGATCTGTAAGATGATGGAATGTCGTTTGTGGAGGCTTGATACATTGCGTGGCTGCACTTGACAATGTTGAGCGTCGGGAAGAACTTGCCAATTGTATGTGTTTTCATAATGACGTGTACCTCAGAAATAGGGAGAAGAGTCGTTAGGAGTAACAAGACGTTTGTAAGCAGCAGCAGACCAGATGAAAGACAAAACATACCGGAGTCGTCTTGGCATGAAAACCAAGACGACAAGACGCAAGAAAAAGCTGTGCGTGGTTCCGTTCCTAGCCGCCAGACTATGTGCAGGAAGCTCCGTGCGGGCAGTATGTGCATGCGCCACCATGAAAAAGCAGACACAAAAGCAAAAGTGAGCCTAAAAATTGTATATGGAAAATCAATAAAAGGAGCAGCACACCTAATAGCCATATAGACGAAGGATAAACGCACCAATGTTGCCTGCATTCGAAAACGCAGGCAACTATAAAGATAGTGGGGTGACATGGATCAAAGTCGAAGTGTTTGCAAATGACGGTCCACATACAATGCACCTCGTACCTCACATGGCAAGGCTTGGACCGAAAAGTAGCGAATGAGACCAGGAGAGTGATATCCAGATCTTGCAAGCTTATGCGGTGCCAAATTAGCTTCTCTTGGGCAATATTGAAGTGTAGAATTATTGAGTGTGAGAAATTGTGATGCCCGGGCAATGTCCGATGACAGCATTCCTGTGATTCGATCTTGATCAACCAACAAGGTGAGCAAAGATTGACAGTCCATTTCAACTATGAGACTGTCATGATGCTGAGCATAGTACATGAGCGCAATCGTCAAAACGTGAATCTCAGCCCGTAGAGGACTCAAAAGTGGCAGTGGAAAACTGATGGCCAAATGAAACGAACCCTGGCACGTGCGAAGTATGGCCGCCCCTGCTGACATGTGTTTACCTACAGCCGCATCCACATTTAGTTTTAGCTTGCCTGATGGTGGAAATCTCCATCGAGCAATAGTGGCGCGTTTCACGCGCAATGGTGGAGAAAAGTGTTGAGCCACGAGATGTGGTATGTTGTGGGCAAATTTCTTCCCATTGACTGAGGCACACCATGTGTAAATCGAACCTTTGAGCTTCGTGTAAAGTCGATCATAATCAAAAGATTCTTCGCCAAACCTGCATGAAGTGTACATTTTCCATATTTCCCATACCGCAAGAGAAGGAATTACGGCGGTGAGCTGGCCTGCCATTGTTTTGGATGATGACCTATGCAACCATCGAAGCAAGTGACCTTTGATTGTACGCGAAAGAGGCAGCGGGCCATGAAATGTGATAGACATGTCGGCCCAAAGTGGGCGAATAAGCGTGCAATGTAAGAACACATGATCTTGGGAGTCATGATATTGCCGACAAAATATACATTGAGAGGGATAAACTGTGATCCATCCTCTGAAGTTGTCCACCATTGGAAGCGAGCAATTCCAAAGACGCCAAAGAAAGACCTTTTGTCTTGGATGCGTATTTTTCCACCAAATATACTTTGCTTCCTCTTTGGGTAACCGAGCTGATATCAAATTGTATGTAGACCGAATGGAAAATTGACCATTCTCCTCTGGTGTCCAGTGCAACAATCCATTGATTATGGTAGTATGCCCCTCCATGAACTCATGCGTGCGTGTTATGCGCTTCCATGTTGATGAGTCATAAATATGTGAATAGATTGAAGAACGATGACCATATCTGGATCGACAAAAGTCTGCCCAAAGATTGTTTGAAGTAAAGTACTTCCACCATATTTGACAATCATATGCCTGTTGGACATGCAAAAGAGATCGAATGCCTAAACCACCCGCTTCATGTGTTGGCGGATAGTAGGCCAGGATTGCCAATGATGACGACCTTTCCATAGAAAGGATACCATTCGCCTATTGAGAATATGTATGATGCCCTTAGGCAATCTAGAGATGGAGATTAGATGTGTTGGCAATGTATTAAGGACATGTTTAATAAGAGTTAGCATGCCCGCCATGGACAAGAAATTGGTAGACCAAGACGATAACTTAGCGTCGAAATGAGCTAGAAGATTGGAGCAATACCTGGCTTTATTAATTCCCTTGTATAAGTATGACCCCAAATATTTGATAGGCAGAGATGTAGATCGCATCCCTAATGCAGCGGATGCATGAGCCACCGAAGCCCCTTGTCCCACAACAAATTGACTTTTGTTGTAGTTTACCAATTGACCCGAGGCTTGCTGATATATATCCAAAAACTTTCAAAATTTTGATAAGTTACGCGGTGTACCATTAAGGAAAATTAATAAGTCGTCTGCGAATCCCAAATGTGAAATACAAGGCGTGCGGCCTGCTCTAAATCCCTTAAGCTCTCCCGTTCGTATAAGATGATTCAGTCCTCGTGTAAATCCTTCAGATGACAAAATAAACAGTAAAGGGGATAGAGGATCCCCCTGCTTAACCCCCTACCAATAGGAAATGATTCTGTCAAAGTGCCATTGAGCAAAATCAAGCATGACGTGCTGCTCAAGTTATTGATGATAATACGAACCAATCGAGCATCCATACCCATGCATTGCAATAGCTGCTGAAGATATTTCCAACTCACCCTATCAAAAGCTTTCAACATGTCTAATTTGATAAGAACTTGTCCTCCCTGCGTTTGCTTATCTAGTACATGAACCATTTCCTGTGCCAATAAGACCTGCTCTGTGATATTGCGGCCTTTCATAAAACCCGCCTGTTCTGGGGATATTATTCTGGGCAAGATGCGTCCCAGTCTGGTAGCGATCAGCCGCGTGATGGCCTTAGAAAGAAAATTTGTTAGACATATCGGCCTATAATCTGCGAAGGATTGGGGATTGCTAACCTTGGGTATCAAAATAATGGACGCTGCTGCCACTGCCTTAGGCATTCGGATACCCAAGAAGAATTCTTGAAATGCCTTATGAACATCATTCTGGATGTGGGGCCAAAACCGTCTGTAGAAAGAGCCAAGGTAGCCATTCGGACCTGCTGCATTTGTGGGGCTGAGATCCCACACCGAGTCTTTAACCTCAGACATCAAAGGAATGGCCTTCAACATACTGTTATCATCTGCCGTTATCAACGATGGAATATGTTGAAGAATTAATTCACATTCTGAAATGGACTCCTCAGCAAAGAGATGGGAAAAATAATTAATAGCCTCAGCTTGGATGTCACTTTGCTGCTCTAGTACAGTGCCATCCTGCTTAGTTATTCTGCGGATCATCTGGTGGCATCGTTTATGCTTAACTGTCTGGTGAAAGAAAGATGTGTTAGCGTCCCCGTCCTTCAACCACTTAATGTTGGCCTTTTGTTTCCAATAGAGATACGAGCGTTTTTGAGCCAGTCGTAGCTCAGCCATGCGCTGATGATACATGGATCGCGTAGAGTCTGTGGGATTAGCATCATAATCACGTTCTGTGCTTTTAACTTCTGTTTCTGCTAGTGATACCGCATCAAAGATGTTGCCAAATATATCTTTGTTCCATTGACGTAAATCTTTACTCAAAAGTGATAACTTACGATTTAATCCCCACATGCCGCCCATGGTTGGTATAATTGCCATCTATGTATCACAAATAAATCAAAATCAGCATGGGTTGCCCAGACGTCAAGATATCTAAACCGGGATGGTGCTCGTGGGACATCCAAGTCGCATGTTAGAAGCAAAGGAGAGTGATCCGAGGTGGCTCGTGAGAGATGTTGAACTTGCATGTATGGGAAGAGATCAACAATAGAATCAGAACTCATCAAACGGTCTAAGCGTCGCCACACACGACCTAGACCTCTTCCATCTGACCATGTGAAGAATGAGCCTTGAAATTGTATTTCATGTAACTGACAATGCAGAATAAAATCATTGAAGTCCGGCAACATACGTAATGACGGCTGTGATCTGCCCCTATGTTCTTCCAGCGTTCGAAACGTGTTAAAGTCTCCTCCGATAAGCCAAGGGATATCAAGTGATGTATGAAAATGCCGTAATTCATCCCATAGTATTCGCCGCTGGAGAATTGTATGCCTCCCATATACCCCTGTAAACCAGAAGCATTGGCCAGTAATACGCCACTGGAATTTTATGGAATGATGCTGACTTCCATAGGCTTCGTCTCCTCTAGCGAGAAATGCATCCTTCCAAAAAACCACATTTGATCATTACACACTGATATTGCATTAGAGAATCCAAATTGTAACCGATATGATTGTAAAGCACTGGATCTAAGCTTGGGTTCGATTATAACTAGCAAATATACATTATGCTTACGAATTAATGAAAGTAGCCTATGAAATGAACTACGAATTCCTCGAACATTCCATAATAAGAGCTTCATTGGGAAAGAGGATCAAAAGAGTTTGAGATGTGCGCAGCACGTAACCTGGTCAAGCGGGGAGAAGGTGGTTGACTTCGTCTAATGATTCGAGGCCTCTGAGTCAAATGGCTATCTGGGAATGCGATTGATGATTGTTCGTCTAAATTTGTAGTTGTGGATTCCATGTTGGTATGGTCAACCAAGGCTGTCCCTATTGGATTCTCAGTAGCGCGTGAATCAATATATGCTGCTTCGATTAAGTTGGCTATTTGGTCTGTAGTATTTCGATCTTGTTCGTCTGAGCTTGGATCTGCTTCTGCATCCGAATGGGAATCAAGCATTGCGGTCATGTGAATTTCTCCTATAATTGAATCATCAACACCTTTCAAACGTGAAATATCCTGTATATTTGATACAGCGTTGACTGCAGTCATATCACGGGATGAGGGCAATTCAGATATGTGCTGAGCCGGCTGCAATTCAGCTGCATGGTGGGCATCTTGTTCTATTGTCGGATCTGCAGTTGAAGGTCCCACCTTTTTGGGGGTCCAACGTTGTTTCTGTGTGTTTATTGATTTCTTTAGGCGTGGAACTTCCGTTGATTTGTCCTCAGGCAGAAGCGGCTGCGTAGGGTTTTCGTTGCCACAGTGGGTGAGTATGTGTCCGAGTTTATAGCAAGAGGAGCAGTATTTCGGCAGATCTTCATACTCAACCTTCTGCATGATTACTCGAGATGGCGTTTGGATGAATATCCTTTGTGGCAGTTCTTTGGAAACGTCCAATTCAACACAAACTCGTGCCATCGATGGACGATTCATTGTGGCTGTTGCTGAGTCCAATTTAAGGGGCGTGCCTAGCATCGCAACAATTTGAAAGAGTGAATCTTTGCGATGCATGTGAAGAGGTAGGCCCGGAAACATGACCCATATCGAAACAACCGGCACTTCTTTTGTAGGATCATAATCTGGAGTCCATTTTGTAATTCGCATCTGCTTGCCTGAAATAATCCATCCTCTTCTAGAAAAGCATCTTATGTAATCTAGTTCTTGATCAAAATGAAGAACGATATGTGTGGGATCTAAAAGTCCCACCTTTACCGCCCCAATGAAACCAATCCGATCAATGGCCGAACGTATGGTATCTAATGGTGGACGACCATACCAGAATGTGCCTACCAAGGTATATCGAAATGGAGCTGCTAAAGAATTGATTTCTTCCTCTGAAAATATGATCATGGGGTTGCCTTTATACCTCTGAACGGGTTTCGGCTGAATTTGGGCTGCGGGTGCGAAGAGTGACGCAAACGAACGCTTGGGAGATGCCGCAACAGCGGGTGAGGAATCATTCATTGCGGTGAGATGACTGGGTTGCAGAAAACGGAGACGAAAGGAAGGCAATGAGCGGCGGTGGCGGCTACGCCGCCAGCCATGAAGATCGCTCCGAGGGCATGGCCGAAAATATATATCTATATATACATATACATATATTTTTTTTTTGAGAAAACTGCTTTTATTAAATGAAACCCTCACTTATGGCGGAGGAAAACCATATTACATCAAAGCATAACGCAAATACAAATTATTTGATTATCAGCATCCAGAATATATATGATATGCCGCATTAAAACCTTGCCGGGTAAAACCACCCTTGTGGATAAAACCCCGGCGAAGGAAAAAGCGTACATATTTATATATCTGGAATGGTGATAGACACTATTGAATGTAAAGTTACAAGAGAAAAATTCTGCTTGAATCCAGTAATAAAAGAAAGCCGACTGAAGGACCACTTTGCTTGAATGACGTTTGGTGACAGAGAGTATGTCGACAGTATGTAAGCCAACCGGAGAAGGGGCGACAGTGATACCAACCCTTTTATGCATAAACCTCATCCATAGACAGACATTGTATTCTGACGGGACTCTGGGAGTGTGTGCTATCCATTGCCTCATCAATACCGCAGGAGAAAGAGAGCGTAAGATTATAATCAATACAAACCAATGAAAAGCGTGAGAAGTGTGGCCATAGATACAACCTGTACTGCCGGCACATGAGGAAGTGCCGGCAAAACTACATGTGTAAAGCCAAACCATGCGTCCGACCAGGGAGAAACGGTAAGCTAGCGCCTGTGTCTTGGGCAATAGAAAATTGCAGCAAATGTCCTCAACGGCCCCTCCAATGCTCACAACCGATAACCAATGCAAAGCATAGCTCAATGTCAGCTGGCTGAATAGTCTAACAGAATAATCTGAATGCCTGAGAAAAGAAAACGTACCGAGGCTGCCTGTACTGATCAGAGTACAGGCAGGGAGAAGTTGACATAGCCAATCCATATGGAAGACTTGGAAATTGTGTACAGTCATGAAGCGGCGGATCTCAGCCATATCGCAGCAGCCATTGCACATAGTAAGAAAGACAGCATTAAAGACAATCAGCGATAACAAACAGCAGCATATGTGATAAATACGAGACATACCGGTCCTGCCCGTGTCGCTTAGTACACGGGCAGAATATCTCCAACAAAACCAACTCATATTATAGATGTGAAGGTCATGCTGCGCGTAAAGCCACCGAGGAAAGATCCAGTGCCACCGAAGCCTGAACCAGGGGTGGAAGAGTAGAGTTGTTGTACTCCCCCGTTAGAGGCTGCAACATTGCGTGTTGCGCTAGATAGTGTGCCGGCATATTTGTCTCACGATATGTATGGACTAATTCAAGCCGATGCTGACGAATGAGATCATGTAGTAGGCGGAGCTGATAATGTCCTGTTGGACGACTCGGCTTGCTTAGGCTTGTAAGCATTTGAGCACAGTCTGATTCTACAATTATCGAACGGTAAGATGGGAGGAAATATAGCAGGCTAAACAGGGTGGCCTGTATCTCAGCCTGCAGAGGGGTACAACTAGGTAGCCGAAATGAAAGAGCCTGGATGCATGAACCATTATGATCGCGGAGGATTCCACCGCCTGCCGCGTAGTGCTGTCCCACAGCTGCATCCACATTTAGTTTGAGCCTGCCAGAGGGAGGGGTTTTGCCAGCGCATAATGCGAAGTCTAGGGGGCCGAATCTGAGGTAGCCAGGGTATAGGAGTAAATGGAAGTGCAGCTAGTTTGGTTCCTTGTATCTTCTGTATCCACGTGTGAATGTCGAAATGAATAGAATTACGAATTGCGGATGTAGAGAAGCGGGTGATGTCACCATAAGTTAGCTGCGTATAATGACGCCAAAATATTATATAATATTATCCCAGGAATTATTATCCTCAAGACGCCTAGGAGAGATGTGAGAGTGGATCGATACCACCATGCCATGATATATTGTCTAAGCGATAGTGTTGACGGATGTACGCCATTAAGCTCCGCGGCAAAAAAACTCCATAGAAAACGGATGCGCGAGCATGAGATGAACAAATGGTCGACTGTAGCTGAATGTGTTTTACAGAAAGGACATTGGGTTGGGCGCGCCGTGGTGTATCTGCCGATATAGTCTTCGAGTGGGAGGGCTGAATGAAACATACGCCACAAAAATATCTGAATGGAAGGCGAGTGATACTTACTCCAAATAAACCTAGCCGACATTAATGTAGGCCGCGAAATCCGACAAATCATGTATGCTGATTTTAGCGAGAATTCTCCCGAAGGCGTAGACGTCCATGATAGAAACGTGCCCAGTCCACTGGAATTCGGTAGACATATGGGATGAATGCGACAGATAGCTTTCCAAACCGGGGAATCTGTAAGTCTTGGAATATAGTCATTCCGTCTCCCATATTTTTGATGCATATACCTACTCCATAAAGTGTCATGGCACTGATATTTCCACCAAATTTGGCATTGATATGCCTGTTGCAGGTCACGAAGGTTGCGAATTCCCAAGCCACCTTCTTCTACTGGAATAGAAATGTCTCTCCATGCAACCCAATGATGTCTTTCTCCCCAAAAAAATGCTGCCATCTTTCTATCAAGTACTCGAATGATGGATTGAGGCATACCACCTGCCGCTAATATATGTAAAGGTAGCGCTGCCAGGACCGAGCGTATCAGAACTAGTCTCCCTGCCATAGATAGGAGGCGAGAATGCCAGCCGTTTAATCGACCATCCACGTGCTGTAGGAGTGACGAAAAATGCGAAGCCCGTGGAATTCCCTTATGCAGATAGGATCCGAGGTAGCGAAACGGTAGAGCGGCTAATCTCATGCCAAGAGTATCTTTGATCGTATGACATTGCCGGCTCGTGATAGCAGAGGATGGTATGAAATTACTTTTTTGAAAATTTACTTTCTGACCTGAAGCCATTTCATAAGTAGTGAGAAATGCATGGAAGCGCCGTAAATTTCTCTGTGTAGCACGAAGGAAAATGAGCAAATCATCTGCATATGCCAAGTGCGAAATAGTGAACGGAATTCTGCCCAACCGAAAGGTCTGGATGCTGCCCGTTTCCACCAGAGCTTTCAGCCCCCTGCTAAATCCCTCAGATGACAAAATAAATAGCAATGGCGATAGTGGATCTCCCTGTTTTACTCCCCTGAATGGCCGAAAGTATGGTGAAGGTTGACCATTGATTAGGACCGACATTTTCGTTGCTCTTAGATGATTGAGGATAATCCGAATAAAGAAATCAGAGAAACCAAACTTGTGTAGGAGTAAGCGAAGATACTCCCAACTTACCCGATCAAAAGCCTTCATCATGTCTAATTTCAGACATACCTGTGGCCCACCCCTGTCCAGCTGATGAATCATTTCCCGAGCCAAAAGCACCTGAGTCGAAATATCTTGACCCGCAAGAAATCCTGTCTGTTCTGGTGATATTAGAGTGGGTAATAGCCGAGTCAGTCTTGATGCAATAACCCGAGTGCAAACTTTACTAATAAAATTTGTAAGACAAATAGGTCGAAAATCACTGAACGTCTGCGGTGACTGTGACTTCGGTATAAGAGTCAATAGTGCACTCGCCATGCTCGGCGGCTGGGGCACCCCTATGAAAAACTCTTGCACCGCTTTTAACACATCTAAATGGATTATGGACCAGCACGACCGATAAAAATTACCATGAAAGCCATCCGGCCCTGCGGCACTCTGCGGATCCAAGCTCCATACAGCTTGTTTAACCTCTATCTCCGTCGGCAATTGTGTTAGCATGTGATTATCCTCATTTGTGATAAGAGTCGGGATATGGGATAATATATCCTCATAATTAGAGGTTTGCACGTGAGCAAAAAGTCCCTTATAGTAATCCACCGCGGCCATCATTATATCATCCGGTTGTGTGATGATGTCACCCTGTTCATTTTTCAGCTGTCGAATGCAAAGCTGTGAGCGCTTACCTTTAACCAGAGAGTGAAAATATCGAGTGTTTGCATCCCCTTCTTGTAACCATTTAACACGAGCCTTTTGTTTCCAGTATTGTAATTCATAATTTGAAGCGAGCAAATACTGAGCCTTGGCCTGATAATAGGCCTCACGTGCCTCCTCTGATGACGTGTCGTCCCAATGACTTTCTGCGGCCGTAAGAGTATCCTCTGCATGCTGCAATTTGCTAAAGATATTACCGAATATATGTTTGTTCCAATGATGAATATCCCTCTTTAGGGCAAACAACTTGGCATAGAAACCCCTCATGCCACCAGTGGTTGGATACGATAACCATGCCTGTCGCATATATGCATGAAAATCCGGATGATGTAGCCACGCATCCAAGAACCGGAAAGACCGACGAATTCGTTGGGTGCTTTGCTGGCAGTGAATTAAAAGTGGAGTATGATCTGATGTCACTCGTGGTAAATGGTGTAAGTCGTAGCGCATCAAACAGATCTTGCATCCGTGAATTAATAAAAAGCCAATCTAGCCTTCTGCGAACTCGCACAAGGCCACGTCCCTCCGCCCAAGTAAAAACGCGTACCATGATACGGTGGAGACATAAGAGAGCATGTTTCAATACAATCATTGAAGTCCTGCATCGCGGATAGAGATGGCGTGGAGCGACCCTGATGGTCCTCAATTGCACGGAAGGTATTGAAATCCCCCCCAAGCAACCATGGTAGCTGTAATCCTTCAGAAAAATGACATAACTCACGCCATAGACTTTGACGCTGAGAAGCTGTATGCTTGGCGTACACAAGAGACAACACAAACTGTTGCTGCAGTGAGTTTGAAGAAAGAGTCAAATGTAACACTTGATGTTGATCCTGCGTAGCCATCAAACGAAATTCATTATCCTTCCAGAAAAACCATATACGTTCCGATTGTGAAGCATAACATTGTGAGTAACCTAGTGTTAAACAAACCGCTGGATTTGTGATGGAGTATGTTTAGGTTCAATCAATGCAAGTAAATGAATACTATTTTCTCTAATCAACTGTTGCAAACGAGGCAAAGACGTGCGCATGCCTCGAACATTCCAAATTAATATATTCATTGAGTAAGGTTTGAGACACTTCCCTGCAAAACGTGAGAAGCACTACGTGTGAGAACAGTAGATGGGGGCAACGGAGGAAGGTCCTTTTTCATGCGGCGTTTTCCGACGTGGTACAACAGGCACGAACGGTGCCTCCTCGGGATTATCATTCAGACGTGAGATCAGTATATCATCCTCTGGTGATGAGTCTAGGCGTTGAATGCGATGAGAAACCTCCGTAGGAACTGTAAGCTGCGCTGCCTTCCATACCCTCATCTGGCAGTTCCGTGTCTGAAGAATGTCCAAGATCCGTATGGGTGATATCCTCTGGTAAATGATGATCCGGGGCATCACAATAGGTGTCATGATTCTGGGGATCATCTGCCACGTGTGGATCAACTTGAGTAGCTGGATCGATGGAGTGATCCAGAAGTGGCTCCTCCGTATTGAGCATACCGGCCGTATGTAGTATACCAGGAGCAGGAGCAACTTGAGTATCCTCCGCCGCAGGAGCCGGCGGCATTGAAGGCATAACATTCGGCTGCAAGGAATTTGTTGAAGGGATAGCATCCGGCTTATGCTTTACAGGTGTCCATCTCTGCTTGAGCGGCCGTGATGGGGGAGGTGGTGGCGGTGGTGGAATCGTGGACACCGAGGGTTGTTTAGGGTCGCATGACGCGTGATCATACCCTAATCTATGACATGCAGTGCAGTATTTTGGCAAATCCTCATAGATCACCGTTTGCAATATAAATCTTTGTTTTGACTGCAAATAAATTTTTTGGGGCAGATCCTGTGAAACATCAACCTCAACACAAATTCTGGCGACAGAAGGCCTCAGTGCAGCAGAGGTGGCGGCATCAAGTTTCAGTGGCGAACCTATCGGCTTCACTATTTCAAAGAGAGCTTCTCGGCAATGCAAGTGCACCGGTAAACCTGGTAATGCTACCCAGACCGGTACAATGGGAACGTCCGCAGTCGGATCAAAATCCACTGTCCATTTAGTTATACGCATATGACGACCAGAAATAAGCCATGATCGACGGTAGAAGCATCTGAGATAATCAGTTTCATGGCGAAAATTCAAAAGGATATGCGTTTGATCTATAAGCGTGATGCGCAGATCATTGTGAAAGCCTATTTTTTCAAAGACCTCACGAATCACCTTCAATGGTGGTCTTCCATACCAAAACGTACCAACCAAACAATATTTGTATGGCGCAGCTAGGGCATCAATCTCAGAATCTAAAAACGAAACCAATGGAATACCTTTATGTCTGGAGACTGTTTTGGGAGAGATAGTCACTGTGGGTGTCGCCGTGGTTCCGGAAACCACAGCCGCAAAAGTTGGAGTCGAAGCCATTGTTATCGTGAATGCAGGTGACGAGGAAGAGAGCGAATGCGATGGTATGTGGTGCGATGGAATCCGGTTCGGCAGCGGGTGGCAGTGCAATTGCGGTGGCGGTGAAAGCGAATATAGCAGCGGCGGCGGCTAAAGCCGCCGATATCGTCGGAGCCCCTGCGCCATATATAAGTATACTCGCATCATACATATATATATATATATATATATATATATATATATATATATATATATATATATATATATATGTGTGTGTGTGTGTGTGTGTGTGTGTGTGTGTGTGTGTGTGTGTGTGTGTGTGTGTGTGTGTGTGTGTGGGGTTATGAATCCAGTTGTCTAACTGAGACTGCTCCAATATTAATACATCAGTTGTTTCCAATTCACAAGGGTACGAAACATGATGCCAAAGAGTATACTGTTTACAGCGCTAAGTACAAAGGAACCAAGAATCAGCAATTGTCATCGTATGTGTACCTGGATGAGTAAATATAATTGGAGGAACGACTAAAAAGCATGGGGCGGGTGACTCATTGATGTTCGAGACAGAACTAACAGATCAGAAGAGATCAAATGTAGCCAGGTCTGTACTTTTTATAACCTCCTCTCCTGTTGTTTCTCAAATCACAGCAGCCAACCGAGTAAACAATGATGACGATAGCAAGGATGATGAAATTGATAAAGGCCAATGTCCTCCATTCTCTTTTGATGTTGTGAAGAACTGCAGTCTTGCATGATTTGAAATTGAAGCAAAGCTGTTTCTGATCATTGCTCCACGTCCTGCAATCACTGTCTGGCACATCCGGTCCTGATTTTGGCATTGTCCAATAGGTCGCATTGTGGAACTCCAAGCGACAGTAACTTGGAGGCTTGCAACAGCTGGACTGAGTGGCAGAAAGGCTCTTCCTGTAATAATCCGCATTTTTACCAGCAGAAATACGCCTACAGTAACCAACATCATACATGCAACTTTTGATCTCATCCCAATTCTCATCATTCACCACATATTTCTGCAACCATCTGGAGTACTCTCCAATCCTATGATTGCTTAGCCCTTTGCTAGACAAAGCTCTCCCAACCCCTTTATTAGTAACAATTATGGTGAAAATTGTGAACCCAATCATCCCCAATATCAGCAAAAACAACACCAATAGATACACCCACATGAAACCAGAGAGTCTGGTGCTGCACGAACCCACCAGCCCACATATTGATACCACAAAAAGAGCTAATCCCAGAAAAATCATGGGCTTTTTGTAGCGCCCGGCCGATACTAGACATCGGTACCAGTGCACCCGCCGTAGCCTACTACGAGAACTACGAAGCGTCAAAGCAGATCAAGCACACGTCATCCATGACGTAAGATAAATCAGCGGAAACGTCGTAGAATTAAAAACTTCAATAACAATAATATCCCAAATGAAACACAGCGGAAGTAAAACGTGTCAGTGAGAGTGTCTAAAGTATCCTTCAATACAAAGTTTCAATAGCAAATCCTTCAACTAAAAGATAAGGACTGTAAGCATGTCCTCTTTAGTGAACATCATCCTAATAAGCCCACTCGCCATTATATTCTACAGAAATCATCTCGTACTTTGGCTCACCTGAAAAGCAGATAGAGTAATTGTTCTTAGCGAAAACATCGCTAGCAAGTAACCCGTCTATACACTTTACGGGATCACACGCGACGAGTCACCAGTATATAAATCAATGCCCAAAATAAGGTGCTCGGGTTGGCAATAACTTCTTTATAACGAGTCATCAAATCCATATAAGCCACATAATTAACACACAAAATGAAACCAACACATATAGAGCAAAACATACTACATAAACAGAACATATGCTAGTAACATTTCTTGCATGCCAAATCTTATGCTTCGTGTAACATGATGTATGTACTTCTTCAAAACCACACACAACACCCATGCATATGTCTTCTTTCGTAAACATGTCATGCGTGTCATTTCACAAAACTTTTCATAATTCTTCTTATCATATTCTTCGCGTAGCAGAACTTTATACCCTGTGGATGATCAGTCCACAGCAAACAGAACTTTATACCCCTTGCTGAAAGGTCCACGGCCCCATAACATATAATTTTATACCCCGTGCTGAAAAGTCCACGGCTCCATAACATAACTTTATTTTCCGTAAAATAACTTTATTTTCCGTCCTGATAGGTCCACGGCCCCATCAAATAACTTTATTTTCCGTGCTGATAGATCCACGGCCCCATAAAATACTTTATACCCTGTTGTTGATTCACAGGTCACGCTTTTATACCCTGCTTTCGCACGCGTGACTTTATACCCTGCGATCAACCAGCAGCCATAGTTTCTTTTCGAAAACTTTAATCTTCTTTTCAAACTCGTATTCTTTTCGCAAAACAAAACTCAGGTCGAAATGCAAAGTGTTTATGTCATGATGCAGAATGCTCATGTAACATCATATCAAGCGTGTAAACATGCACACACACTTTACATATCAAGTACAAAGTCCTGAACCTCTATCACACCCTGCTCGTACCACTTCATGTCCGTTTGTAATAAAAAAATCATGTCGAGTTCATACTTAATCTTGTTCATTCATACTTCCTCAAATACACCTTATTCGTACCATTTTATGTCCTTTCATATAGCTAACTCACTTCGAATTCATACCTAACTTTATTCATTCACACTTAAGGTTTCCAACTCAAGTATACCTCATTCACACCACTCCATGCCCTTTCGTATCGTAAATTCACTTCGAATTCATACTTAACCCTACTCATTCACACTTAATATTTTCAACTCAAGCACTCTTTCAAAACACTTGTATTTTATGAGCAGTGGAAGAGAATAAAAGTATCTCACACACATGGAGCGCTTAATGGGTCAAAAGGAACTTCCAGTACACTTGGAACGCCTTCAGGAGGCGCGTAAAGTGACTTGGAGCGCCTATTCTAGGCGTTCGAAGTGTTCTGGAATGTGCTGGTATACATCGAACGCCTACATGAAGCGCCTTATGTGACATCGAACGCCTTTGGAGGTGTTCTAAGTGTTCTGGACTATGCTGTGACACATCAAACGCCTACATGAAGCGCCTTATTTGACATGAAGCGCCTAATGTAGGTGTTCAAAGTGTACGGGGATGCATTGGGACATATTGAACGCCTACTTTAGGCGCCTAATGTGACTTGAAGCGCCTAAAGTAGGTGTTTGAAGTGTTCTGACGGTTCCAGAACTGCAATTTTTTGCAGTAACTTTCTCCCATCATCTTCCTCCCTCACTTCCTCATGTTTAACACTTCAAGATCCATCTTAGCACCTAGATTAATCATGCTTAGCACACAACTAACATGAGTTTAATCCTTACATCTATCGGTTTGCATCAACCTTAAGCCTTCTATTATTCATATCTCTAAATGAGTCATCAATCTTATAACCAACACCCAATTTACAGCAAGACACCTTCTACACCTTCAACCTTTCTCCATTCATCCTAATTCATCTAAAGTGTAATTACCAAACTTAAGAACTTATACCAAGACGATGAATACATTACATATAAAACTGTTATGGGCATATTTAACAACAAAGATCACAACATAACCTTTTTTAGATATTGGCCCAAAGAACATGACTTTACACCATCAACAACAACAATTGCATATAGTAAAGCATTTAACATAAACAAACCAAAGCTACTAATGTGTGATCCAAGTATTCTCTTTATAAGAACATAGGGCCTATGTAATCAAAATTTGCGTAAAGCGTATAGAAAGATTACTTGCCTTTGTTTCTAGATGATCTTACAAGTGTATGGCAGAATTTCATGATGGATTGGACCTAGGTTGGCCGCTCTTTCTTCTTCTTTCTCTTTTCTCTTCCTTTTCTTCTCTCCTTGCTCTCTAGCCTTTTCCCCCCTCTTCCTTTTTGCCTTTAAGCGTTGCCTCCCTCTCTTTTGGAGAGTTATACTAATGTGTAACTCTTCCATCATTTAAGTGGAAAGGGTATTTTGGTAATTTTGCCTAATTTTCTTAATTCCCACTTTAACCCTTTCCTTTCTTTTTCTACACTTCATTTAACTAAGCCTCATAAACCTATACAATTGCTATCGTTGTATTCTGAGTTGTTTTAAATTTATTCCACGTCGGACTCGAAAATCACAGGGTATGACACTTTTGGAGGACTTTTTGGCAGAGAGAAGAGCCCTTGTGTAATGAGAACCAGATCGAAAGGCCTAGAACTAAAAGGGAAGCCACAAGGGTTATGACATTCAGAACTATGATCAAAATGTTGCTTTTACGACTCATTTTCTTAATAATTTTCTGATCAGATCTGGGGGGAAACAACGTAAAAGCCTAGGGGATAATGCGTCTTGGTTGTTCTGGTCATCAGGTGTTCAAACGTTGAACGGGAAACAGGAAGGGTCTCGGGGGGCCGAGGTGGTGGTGGCGGTTGGAGGGAAACTCGGGATGGCCATATATATATATATATATATATATATATATATATATATATATATATATATACATGCATGCATACATACATATATACACACACACACTGTCCTAAGACAAATTTTTTATGACATAAATGACTTTATGGCATGATTTTGAACACATATATGTATAAAGTATGAAAAGATGTATATGTAAATATACATACATATATATATATATATATATATATATATATATATATATATATATATATAGACATACATGGCCAAGAAGCCATTTTTGGGGTATAAATGATTTTATCACATGTTTATGACCCATATATGCATGATGTTATGAAAATATATATGTAGCATTCATATATATATATATATGTGTGTGTGTGTGTGTGTGTGTACACTGACATAAGGCCTTTTTATGAAAAAAGTGGCTTTATTTCATGTTATGTATACATATATGTATAATATATATTAAGATGCAAAATATTACTAAGTTATGTATATCTATGTGACATGTTAAAGTGATTAGAAAATAAAGATTTTAGATGACTAAGTGCTAAATTTTGAGTTATATGTGGGAAATATAATTTAAGAAAGTGGAGTTAGATGAAAAATGTATAAAAAGGGGGTTGTTTTTATGGTTGGCCGAGGGGTACCTGTTGGAAGGGTAAAAGCGGTATTTTCTTTAAGTTATGACATGTAGAAATATAGATAAGTGATGAATGTTTAATGATTAAATTGCAGAATGACCAAAATACCCTTTTTGGTCGAGACTCTTGTTGCATAAAATAAAGGTTTGAAAAATCATTTTTAATCGCATCACATGTTTTAAAAGTTCATACGCGTAATGAATAATAAACGCGAGATGATTGATTCGAATGACACATGTTATGTTATGTCTATGATTATGTTATGTTATAGTGCGCCGGCCTGACATCGGGACCAGAATGGTCAGTGTCTGGGACATATATTTTCGTTATGACCAAGTGTAACACCGGATCTGGGACACGGCATCCCCGTCATAACGCGTCACTGTCAGAACTACTTATGTTTTATGTTGTACATGTACTATATGGAGAATCATTCGGTATATCGTGCGTTATTATTCTTATCAAAGTGATATAGCCATCTATGAAAATGTTATGTCTTCATGTATGAAAGGCCATGTTATGTTTACAAGTTACGAAATGTCATGTTATGCACGTTTATGAAAAAGCCATATGATGATTTTATGAAAAACATGTTTTAAATTCATGTAATATGAATTCGTTTTATGGCCATGATACCCTTAGGTTATGGTTGGAATATCCTTAAGTTTATGATGCATTAAACTTATAATGTAGAGATCAAGCATGAAAGTGTAGTGGCTGTAAGATGTGTGAATTTAGTATAAATTATGGATTACGAGCTAAATATGGACATGTATGTGATGTTATGTATTAGGTAGAATGAAATGTTTGCTATGTTACGATGTTAAGTTTCAATTGTATTATGTGTTATATGCTTATAATTATGTACGTTAACTTACTTGTTTAAACGGAGACATGTCTTATTTTGTTTGTTATTTATGAGTTAGTATTATTTTATCACCATGTTTCCCCATGTATGATCCACATTTTGTATCTAGTAGGACTACTTGCTGGGCGATTACGTTTATCGCTCATACTTGTCTTTATCACTATTTGCAGAGAACATGGACCGCTGTAAAGGTTATACGAGCTCAAGTAGATTAATCGCGAGCAGGGAAGTATGCCAGCGATTTATCATTTGAAGATGTTAGATATTTGATTTCGATGTATTTAGAAGATTTCAGGACTTAGTACGTTATGACTTGTATGGAATTGTAATGCCATGTAATGCATGTTGGTTGTATTTTGTTTATGTTTATGTTGCTTCTGCTACATCGTACCATGATTTTGTCGACATGTACATGTATGGTAATGACACCTTGTACTTTTTGTAGTAGAGTACGGCGGGTGCACCAGGCCGGATGCTACAGGTGGTATCAGAGTAATGGCTCTAGATCCACTGCAGATACCTAAAGTAAACAATGACATGAACTTAAGAAGTGGTCTTAGAATTTAAGTAATGATTGTAGATTTAAGAAATGATCTTATATTGAGAGTGACAACCTTAGACTAAGCCAACTAGAACGGTTTAGAAATGAACGGTCAAAAGAATATTAACTTGTTTGCCATAGGGTTATCTTGGAATCCTGACCATTAGAGCTATTTCCTAAAGGACATGAATAGAAAAATTTCTTATACAGATAATTTATTAAACCCAATGGAAATAATTTCGATAAGATGATTATGAGCTTAAGTAATGATAGCCATAGGGAATGAGTTGAAAGTTAAGTCACAATATTAAATTATCACACTAATAACAATTTTCGAAGTGATCGTAACCTTAGTAATAAGTAATGGTTTTAGATTTAAGATGTGATCATATGCACTGTATGAATGGCAAATTCACATATACCTAGGGTATACGATTAGAATGGGAATTACCTATTTTTTGCCGGAGTTATGATGTGAAGTAGAACGAGTGGCACTAAGAAATGATTTATTAGCCTTAAGACTAATAGAGAAAATTTGACAAAGGGTTTATAGTGAGGATTAAGACGCTGAATTGAGAAATTTCAAAGTAGGTCAAAAAGATTAGACGCATTAGAGATATAAATCCATAGCGATATGCGTACACTAATACAAGGGAGGATAATGGAAGGATAAATTATTGCACCGTGGAGTAGATATCGATTCCTAATAACATCGAATTTCGTGACTGGAATCAGTAAGCTTTAAGTTGAAATCAAGAGCATGACTAAGTAAGCAGTTGATGTTTGTGTAAGATTTAACCGGGTTAGGATTAACGGTTGAAATAAGTAAGTATGGAAGTTAACATAACGCGCAGAAGCATAAGGATGCAGAATACCATAAGCTGATTAATCTGAAGTGTACTTAATAGGAAATTAAGGGAAAATGTTATCATAAGTAAATGATATTAAATTAGCAAGGACCATAAGGATAGGATCATATAATAAGAGCAACAATACACAATAATGGATTTCAAGTATCAGTTTTATAATGGAACAAAGTACGGCTAATGTATTAGGAGACTCGCTAGAAATTTGGGAATGACATATATTAAGTTGAAGGATATACGATTAAACGATGCCAATAGAATCGAAGTTAATGAAATTCCTAACAGTGAGATCAATAGAACCCAAGTTTCAAGGATGAAACTTTTTATAAAGGAGAAGAATGTTACAACCTGCATTTTCGGGTCGGTAGAAAAAGAAATAAAATAATAGAAAATGATATTTAAGTTCTACACCAATAAAATTACGGTAGAATAAAAACTCGAATAGAAATTTAATAAGACATCGATATTATATTATAGGGTCACGTCATTAGGTTGTACCCCAATTGTATCATCACTAGATTATATAAAATGGACTAAGATAGATTATCGGGTAAGAACGCTCGGAAACATACTCAAACGATAAATTAAATAATTATCAATATAGGACAAAACTAGGTGAGAACATTTTCGAATGTACGATAAAACATAAATAACACTAGTTGTTAACAACTTAAGTTTTAGGTTAAATTAAATCAAATGAAAATACATGACACAATAAATTTCACTACTTAAATAAAAGAAAAAATACAACAAGACATAAGAAATATCTTGGAAAAAAAGAAAAAGAAAAATGAATATATATATATATGTGTGTGTGTGTGTGTGTGTGTGTTATCTATATATAGGGTGGCCACTTAGAAGAAAAGGAAGAAGAAATTATGGTTAGAAAAAATATCCCAACAAAATACTAAGTGTAGAAAATTGTGTAGAAACCAAATGATGGTATTTTGTCATATTCTACCCACGCAACCCACTCCTTGGCTGTCCCTCATTCATGCAAGTGGGAAGAAGGCATTTTCGTCTCTTTGGTATTTAACTACACAATAGAACTCTACACACTTTTACACCAATAACCACACTTTCTCTGTAGCGCCCCGTATCCTGGCCTGTCCCATGTACGATGCACCCACCATACCTCACTACGGAGAGTACAAAGCGTCGATGCGATACAGTAGAATTCCATGACTCAAACACGGACTACTGAACAACACATCACAGGAGTGGCAGTAAACTGGTGGAATTTCAAACATCCACAAAGTGCAGTCAACATAATGCATAAGTACCATAAAACCCGTAGAGTTTTCCAAAAGAACATAATACAAACAACAGAAGTTCAAGCCTAATGACCGCCACTCTCATGGATACTCCTCTTGTGATTCATCCTCGATATACCCAGTCTCGTGCTCCAAAGACTCTGAAAAATATACAAGATAAAAAGAGTGAGTGATCAAAATCACTCAGCAAGTATTTCACTACTAACCGACCCTGAATGATGCCAACACAGCCCTAATTAAGCATTTCAAATCTACTATCATACAATCATGAATTAGAGACATTTTCGGATGGTTTAACAGCCTAAAACGGGACTGTTTTGGCAGTTTATATGACCCCACAATTCCATGATATATTTGAGTCCAAATCATACAAAGTGTCCATATATTACCATAGCCTTGATTGATTCCATATATGAGATTAAATAAATCATCAAGATTAGTCTTCTAGTTTTCCCAGTAATACAGAAATATACGTAAATACCCAAAAGATAGAATTTTAAGTTACCAATGAGGCATACACTATAATTTTCCATTCCTTGATTCTATCATGCCATAAGGACCACAAACCAACTCAAGATATAATGTATCCTTTAGGATCCACATTAGCTTCATGTTCAACATAAAGAACTTACTTTTCCCTTACTTTTCTACAAAGATCTTCAAAAGAACAGCCCCAAATCAGCATTTAAAGAAGGGATTTCACCTCCAACATGCTTTATAATCCATCCTAAGGCATAAAAAATTTAGAAAACCATATCACTCTCCCCATGCTCCAAACCGTGCCCCCTGACAAGACAAACAACCTTCTATTATCCAAGATACTTCGTAATTGTAAATTCAAAGACAAAAGTTTCCCTTGTGTACTTCTACTAACATGCCGAGATATATACTCACACTTATGGACATAAGAACTCAACATTTAAATACTATGTAAAGTTAATTACTAAAAACAGTCCAAAAGCCTGCTTTAATGGCAAATTCTTCACCCAATTACAAAGTGATAAATAACTTCTTCTTCATCTATTGACTTCACTTTTTGGCTTCAAAAGAAAACTCATATTAGCAACCTCAATAATAAATTTAAAACAGTCCATTATGAAAATGAGATTCAAATGGCAAAATTCCTCCTTGAATATGCATAAAGCTTGAAACCAAAAGTCCAACCCCACTTATTAGCCCAAACCATGGGTACTCCATCCATCACCCACCGATTCTTATTTTATCTTTTCTTCACATATGACATATTAGCATGAAAACATTATCTCAAATAATGATACTCTATATGGTTTTTCTTTATACTATCACCTTCCTCAAATACCTATTACCTAAAGTAAAATTCTTCCTTCTCCCAGAAGCCCAGAAACCGTCCTCCTGCCTCCCTCAAATTCCTTCCAACATTCACAGTTTATCAAGAAAAAGGGACCATATCACAATTAATGATCTATCCTACTCCTATCCTTGTCATCTTCTATGGTAGAAGTTCAAATTTGAGGAAACCCATTTCCTGTTCCAGCCGTACCCCCTACCCCTTCAATACCCCTTTCTAATTCATTCACCAATTCAATAAGTCTCTTAAGATTTAGCCACTGAGAGTTTAAAATGCTTCCAAACACCAAATAATCTAAACTTTAATTCTAAAAGATAATCCAATATCTATGGTAGCATATTCAAAGTTCAAATATATTTCTAGGTAGATTCAAAAGGAAGATACTTGCCTTTAGTTCTTTGTTCTTGATGGATCTTTGAAGATGGATTGAGTTCTTCTTGCTTGAGTTCGGTGGTGCCTCCTTTGTTTTTCTTGAACCAAAACCTCATTCCTTCCTTTTTCTTCCTCAGCCGGACGTTGATGGAGAGAGGGAAAAGAATGCTTGCTTCTTGGAGCTAGTGGTGAGATTGGTAGCATTGGTTGAGGGCAAAACCATGGAGCCTTGAGCGGACATCGTTGATATAGAGGGATTGGAACGATGGAGAAGGTGGAGTGTGTTGGAGGAAAAATTCTCCATTGGGGAAGGAGGCGGCTGGCGTGCAGGGAGGGAGGAAAGCTGGTGGCCTTGGGAGGGAGAAAACGGGAATAGGTAGGTTTGTAGAGGGAAATAATTATGTTGGGGAACGTTTTTGGGGGTTGTAGATATTTTAAGGAAATGTTTAGGGCCTTGTTTTGGACACTCTTGGTTATGTTATAGATCAATTATCTAGGGTTTATTTAATCTTATAATAATGTAAGTATTAGTATTATAACTTGCGATGAATCAAAACACATTAATTGTAAAATGTACGACCTGGTCTGGGAGCGGGTTGCGACATTGTCTCACTTGTCTTACACAAGCAACAAGACAAGCCACCCTCTCTTTCCACCCTACCCTTAGGCCGGCTTCACCCCTCTTCTAAGAAGTCAAAAGTTTTCCTTTTCTTACACTCATTATACACCATCATAACCCTACAACCTAATACAACCAAACCCCATCATTTCTCCAAGAAAAATCTTCTCTCCCTCACCCCCGTCACCCATTCGACCGAGAACACCAAGAAAAGGGGTAAACCCTTTTCTCTCCCTAATTACACACTTCAACATTTTCTCCATCTTCAACTAAATACTCACTCCTCTCTCTTCCAAAAAAAACAAAGTCTTCCAACACCCTCCTTCTACCTTCTGTGGCAGAGATATTCAAGAAGAGTAGGGGATCTGCTCTTTCATTCCACACTCCAGCACTTTCATCTCAAACAAATTACTCTACCTCTTCTTTAAGACAACAAGTCTCCAAACACACTTTCTCTCTTCTTTGTCCTTGAGCCTCCATAAAGATAAAGGAAGAATTTTTCTTCTCTTCACATCATCTATATACATTTAAGGTTAGGTTCCAACACCTTCTTCATCCAAGAAGTGTACAAAGAATGTTGTAGAACCAAGAACCAAGGAAGAATAAGGTAAGAACTTTATGTAGCATTCATATATATATATATATATATATATATATATATATATATATATATATATATATATTATATATGTACTCGGCCATAAGGACTTTTTATGAAAAAAAGTGTTGCTTTATTTCACGTTATGTACACATATATGTATAATTTATATTAAGATACCAAATATTACTAACATATGTATTTCTATGTGACATGTTAAAGTAATTAGGAAATGAGGATTTTAAATGACTAAGTGCTAAATTATGAGTTGTATGTTGGAACTACAATTTAAGAAAGTGGAGTTGGATGCAATATGTATAAAAAAGGGGTTGCTTTTATCGTTGGCCGAGGGGGTACCTTTTGGAAGGATAAAAATGGTATTTTATTTAAGTTATGACATGTAGAAAGATAGATAAGTGATGGATGTTTAATGATTAAATTATAAAATGACCAAAATGCCCTTTTTGGACGAGACTCTTTGCATAAAATAAAGGTTTGGAAAATCCTTTTATCGCATCACATGTTTTAAAAGTTCATATGTGTAATGAATAATAAACACGAGAGGATTGATTTCAACGACACATGTTTTGTGATGTCTATGATTATGTTATGTTATGGTGCACCGGTCTGACATCGGGACCAGAGTTGTAGGTGTCAGGGGCATATGTTTTCGTTATGACTGAGTGTAACACCGGGTCTGGGACATAGAATTCCCGTCATAATACGTTAGAACATGTACTTATGTTTTATATTGTACATGTACTATATGAGGGAATCATTCGGTATGTCGTGCGTTATTATTCTTATGGAAGTGTTATAGCTATTTATCAAAATGTTATGTCTTCATGTATGAAATGCCATGTTATGTTTACGAGTTACGAAATGTTATGTTATGCACGTTTATGGAAAAGCCATGTTATGATTTTCTGAAAAAAAATGTTTTAAATTATCATGAAATATGAATTCGTTTTATGGCCATGATACCCTTAGGTTATGGTTGGAATATCGCTGAGTTTATGATGTATTAAGTTGATAATGTGGAGATTATGCATGAAAGTGTAGTGGATGTAAGATGTCTGAACATAGTATAAGTGAGGGAATCTCACGTAGTAGCCAAAGATTTGTCACATTACTCAGTTAACAGTTAAACGTTGATGAAACTCACTTGACACCCAGTCTTTTTTGATAACGGCTCACTTACAGCCGGTAACCGGCTGATGACCGGAATTTGGCTATAAAGCTACAAAAAACAGATTTTATAGTTATTTTGCTGCAATTTGCAACCCACGTCAGATTTACCTCCTTCTCCAACAATCCTTTCCCTCCAAATTGTTTCCCTCCCTCTATAATTCACCCTCTTCCTTTTCTCCAACATCTCTTCTCCTCTAACTCGATTCCTCCATCTTCATTCCAGCAGAAGACTTCCCCAAATCATCTCCTGTAGAAAAAACTACAGGAGAGAAGAGAGAATGTAACCTTGCAAACAATCACCATTCTCATCTTCTTTGCGTACGACATCGAGAACAGAATCAATCAGTCCAGCAATCTTACTTCTTTGAAGGGCTTGTATCGGTTATGCATACTGATGTGTTCTGCACCTTCTCTTAAAGTAGAATTTTGTTGAATCGTTTATTTTTAACAGTTGTATGCTATCTTCCAGCCAAAGTTCATAGCTGTAAGGGTGGAAGAAATTTCATGTGATTGATGAATTCAAGTAGATAATGAAGATTTCAGGAGGAGAAGAAAGTGAAAAGGATCACAATTAAAGTAGCTGACAGGTACTACCAGAATATAAATAGAAGTCTCTTTCTCATTTCTTCAGTATTGGATTGGGTTTCTCTTTCAAGTTTCTTCTTCAGACTATAATGGTGTCTTCTACTGTAAACCCGAGACATGGATTCGCGCATCAGTTTACATGAGAAGATTTTCTCCTTTTTGTTATTTCCTTTCTGCCAAATCAGTACATTGGTGGTGAATGGCAGAGGGGGTGGCATGGGAAGAGAAGGGGAGTAAGGATGAAGAAGATGAAGTGGAGGATAATATTGACTTTTTACTAATTTAAAATAATAATAACATTTTTTGAGAAATGAAATTTAAAAAAACGAGAAAATTAATTTTATTTTTTAAAAAATCAATAAATGTCCAAAACTCGCCACGTCAGCGCCACGTTAGCAATTACCTGCTGTAGTAAGTTGTTTCTCGGTTACCGGCTTGTAAGTTAGCTATTACCCAAAAATACTGGCTGTTAAATGAGTTTTATCAAAGTTTAACTGTTAACTGAGTAATGTTTCAAATGTTTGGCTACTAAGTGAGATTCCCTCTAGTATAAGTCATGGATTATGAGCTAAGTATGGACATGTATGTGATGTTATGGATTAGGTAGAATGAAATGTTCGCTATATTATGATGTTAAGTTTCAATTGTATTATGTGTTATATGCTTATAATTATGTACGTTATCTTACTTGTTTAAATGGAGACGTGTCTTATTTTTTTCGTTATTTATGATTTACTATTATTTTATCACCATGTCTCTCCATATATGATCACATGTTGTATTTAGTAGAACTACTTGATTGGCGATTATCTTTATAGCTCATACTTGCTTTTATCACTATTTGCAATGAACAGGGACCGCGGTACAGGTTATACGAGCTTAGGTAGATTAACTGCGAGCAGAGAAGTATGCCAGAGAATTATCATTTGAAGATGTTAGATATTTGATTTTGATGTATTTAGAAGATCTCGGGATTTAGTACATTATGACTTCTACTGAATTGTAATGTCATGTAACGCATGCGGATTGTATTTTGTTTATGTTTATGTTGCTTCCTCTACATCGTACCATGATTATGTCGACATACACATGTATGGTAACGACGCCTGTTAGGTCCGAAATACACTCCAGAGGGAGGGAGGGTGAATAGAGTGTTTGGCTCTTTTGCAGAATTTTCTTGTTTTTCTCAACTCAAAAAGGATATTCAAAATCAGAGCAAGAATTGGAGATTAGAGATAATGAATGAGTACACCGGATATAGAGTGGTTCGAATCGTAAATGATTCTACTCCACTACCACTTTGTTTCCAAAGTGGATTTTCAACAACTACTCTTCTTATTATGAACAGTAAGAACAACCACAGCAACACTTACACTAACACATTAGCGTAGGCAACAACAACAGCAACTTCTTGCACAGAACACTTGTGCAACTACAACAACTACAGCTCTTAGCAAGAACAACTTCTTGCTTCCTCACAACTTCATCAAAGTTCTCTCAAGAACTTCTCACAGTGGGTTGAAGAGATATAGTAAGGTTCACACTTTCTCACAAGTCTAAGCACAAGCTAGAGATCAAATAATTATGGTTCCTCTTGTGCTTGACTCTCTTTCTCTCAATATACAACAATGAAGATCAAGGAAAGCTAGACAAGCTTTAAACAAATTTACAAGTATGAGAGAAACAATGTAAAATGAAGCTAGATGATGTTGAAAAGTGTGTATTTGCTTCATCCAAGCCTTCTATATTTATAGATGAAGTTCATCACGTTTTTGAGGCTTTCCACCAAGTCTTCATCTTCAAAAATGTCAAGACAATGCTCAAATAGTCTCTAGCCACCCTATGGAATGATTTGATCTTGGATAGCCACCCTAGAGAATCTTAGACATGTATACAATAGTCAAGGAAGCATGTAATTAGTTGAGTTAAAGTCCACAAGAAGTTTGAAGAAGATTGGAAAGAGAAAACCTTGAAAATCAGCCTTGGATTTTGTTTTAACGTTCAGAAAATTTGATGGGTTAGAATTTACCTCAAGGTCATCTTCTATCGCCATAAGACAAGTATGTTGAACCTTTGGATTTTCAACCATTGCCACAAGTCCAACACCTTGATCTTCACTCTCTTCTCCTTCCGATTCTGAAAGGAGATCATCCCACGAGGTTACCTCCGCATTGAGGGCTTTCTTCTTTTGAGGAAAGACCTTCTTCTCTTGCTTTTGCGGCTCTTTTACGTGGCAATCGGCAATGAAGTGACCGGGTCGACCACATCTATAGCAATTTTCACTTGCTTCCTTTTCTTTAGATGGTTTCTTGAAAAACTTTCTTGCTTGAGCTTTGTTTCTAGTTGCCATTCTTCTAAATTTTCTTACAAGAAGGGCAACTTCCTCATCCGATTCATCGGACTCTACCACCAATCCTTTGTGTGATGTTTGTGTAGGTTTGATGGGATTCATCCTATTTTGTTCATCAATAAGAATTTCATGAGTAAGAAGATTACCGGATAGCTCATCAAGAGTAAGGGTCTTCAGATTCTTTGATTCGGTGATGGCGGTGACTTTGGGTGTCCATTCTCTTGGCAAGGAGTTGAGGAGTTTTGAGACAAGGTCTTCGTTTGAGATTTTCTTGTCAACCATGGAGAGTTGATTCACTATTCGTGTGAATCGATCGATTGTCTCCTCAATCTTCTCACCGTTTTTCATTCCGAATATCTCATACTCCTTCATGAGCATGAGTCTTTTGGCCATTCTTACTTGCTCAGTTCCTTCATGTATCATTTCAAGCCTTTTCCATGCCTCGTGGGCTGTTTCAAGACCTTGGAGTCTAATGAGCTCAGTGGTGGTTAGAGCATTTGAGAAAATGTCAAAAGCTTGCCATTGATGGCGAACTTTATCTTCTCTTCGTCGGTGTAGTCATCCTCATCTTTAAACATTGGTTCTCCTTTTGAGTTGGTAATCATAGGAACTTCAATTCCTTTGGCAACAGCTCTCCATATATCAATCCACAGCCTTTCAAATAATTGATCATTCGAAATTTCCATAAAGAATAGTTTTGGGCATCAAACACAGGAGCTTTAGTGTTTGATCCGGAAAATAGTGCAGTAGGCTTAGGAGATGAAGAGGTTGAGGTTGAGGTTGTCATTGCCATGGTCTTTAACCTTGCTACTTGCAAAGATTGGCCAAGCAATCAAGGTTAGGCTCTGATACCAATTGTTAGGTCCGAAATACACTCCAGAGGGAGGGAGGGTGAATAGAGTGTTTGGCTCTTTTGCGGAATTTTCTTGTTTTTCTCAACTCAAAAAGATATTCAAAATCAGAGCAAGAATTGGAGATGAGAGACAATGAAAGAGTACACCGGATATAGAGTGGTTCGAATCGTAAATGATTCTACTCCACTACCACTTTGTTTCCAAAGTGGATTTTCAACAACTACTCTTCTTATTATGAACAATAAGAACAACCACAGCAATACTTACACTAACACTTTAGTGTAAGAAACAATAACAGCAACTTCTTGCACAAAACACTTGTGCAACTACAACAACTACATCTCTTAGCAAGAACAATTTCTTGCTTCCTCACAACTTCAACAAAAGTTCTCTCAAGAACTTCTCACAATGGGTTGAAGATATATAGCAAGGTTCACACTTTCTCACAAGTCTAAGCACAAGCTAGAGATCAAATATTTATGGTTCCTCTTGTGCTTGACTCTCTTTCTCTCAATATACAAACAATGAAGATCAAGGAAAGCTAAACAAGCTTTAAACAAATTTACAAGTATGAGAGAAATATACAACAATGTAAAATGAAGCTAGATGATGTTGAAAGTGTGTCATTGCTTCATCCAAGCCTTCTCTATTTATAGATGAAGTTCACCACGTTTTTGAGGCCTTCCACCAAGTCTTCATCTTCAAAAATGTCAAGACAATGCCAAAATAGTCTTTAGGCACCCTAGGAAGTGATTTGATCTTGGATAGCCACCCTAGAGAATCTTAGACAAGCTTACAATAGTCAAGGAAGCATGTAACAAGTTGGGTTAAAGTCCACAAGAAGTTTGAAGAAGATTGGAAAGAGAAAACCTTGAAAATCAACCTTGGATTTTATTCTAACGTTCAAAAAATTTGAATTCTGCAGGACATCGATCGATCTATGTCACTAGGTTTAGAGACTGAAGTACTCAGTCAGACATCGATCGATCGATGTCAGGGGCTGAAGTGACATCGATCGATCGATGTCACCTGGTTTAGAGATCGAAGTATTCAGTTCAACATCGATCGATCGAAGTCAGGGGATGAAGTGACATCGATCGATCGATGTCCTTGTGGTTGAGGGTTCGATGTTCTCAGACAGACATCGATCGATCGATGTCAGGGGCTGAAGTACATCGATCGATCGATGTCCCCTGTTTGAGAGATCGATGTCAACCAGTGACTTCCAATCTCAACCATCTTTGGACATAATATGTTTTGCCTATCTTGCATCGAATATTAAACATAATTTTAACTTATACAAAACATCTTTTCATCATCAAAACGTTTTACAACTTAACATTCTCCCCCTTTTTGATGATTTCAAAACCACAATCCAAAAGATGTTTTTATATTCTACAACTCCCCCCTTAGTTCATGCTTTCTTACCAATCTACCCAACATGCTCCCCCTCAAATTATGCATCAAGTTTTGTATTTTCACCATTTCAATATGTAACGCATATCAAGTGCCTATCCAAAACATGCTATCACGTCCAACCAACACACGCCATGTTAATGTCCAATGTTGCTTCCCAATAATCCATCATGCCAAAACATATCATTAGCTAGCATCCAAAGCTATATCAAGCTAAGGCAAAACAATTCATGTTAAGACCAAATCATGTCAACATATTAATTTGAATGCTAACAATCCCAAAACATGCTAACAATGCCAAGATGATGCCAAAACATGATAATGATACCAAAGCATGCATGCCAATACTACTTAAAAAACTTCTCCCCCTTTTTGAAAACATCAAAAAATAGAGATACCAACACGAAAATATAATGTTATGAAGAAAATATCAAGTTTTGAGATACAAAGTCAAACTTAAAAAAAAGGCATAAGAACGAGGGAATGGGGAATCCTTAAGAACTACTCCTCATCGGAGGAGAAACATAGTCCGGAGAGAGCGGCTTTGAGCTTGGTTTTCAATTTCTGATACTTGGTCTTTTGCGCGTTCAGCTCAGTTTGGAGTGTCTTGACTTCCGTGTCCACCTTTGTTTCCAGCGATTTTAAGCGGTTCTGGAACGTCGTATAGCCTTTCTCCAAATCATCTATACGCACCACCTCTTTTGTTAGTCTTCCCCCCATTGATCGAGATAACGATGTAAGTCATTTATCTCAGCCTCTGCATCAAATGGAAGTTCAGAACCACTATCTTCTTCCATAGGAGCCTTTCCTTTGTCAATTCGAGATGTAGGACTTGGAGGGTTAGGTTGGGGTTCAATGGTTGGCTCAGTGGGGTGTGGTGGTATTTCCGGCTCATTTTCAGCCTCATCTTCCTCCGGATCCTGAGCACCACCCCGTCGTTGTGCTTCCTTTCTTGACTTAAGAATCTGCTGGATGTTAGACTTGGAGTAATAGTCCTTATTTGTGATTGTCTCTTTGCAGTCATCATCCAGGACCAAATTTGCGTTTCTCAATAATCTATATATCAGATTACTGTAAGGAAGCGCATTCGATTTCTTCGTAACCGCCTCCAACACGTTTTCAAAGAATACTGCTCCAAAATTTACCTGCTCTCGCCTAGCTATGCGGTATGTGATGTAGAAGTCTAGGTTGCTGGAAAGTTTGGCTGATTTTCCATTCACACAAAAAGTAACTATTGCAAGCAAGACTCTATACATCAAGGGCATATCATTTGTGTTCTTTGTCGGATGAAAGCCAAGAAATGTTTTGACTTCATTTTCAGTTACTTGGTACTTGTTAAAATCCCACTTCCAAGGATCGAAATCCTTAAATCCCTCATTAGGTGTACCAAGAATAGCATTGATTTGTGCAGTGTGAAAGGAGACTACTTGACCATCAATAACTGAATTCAGAGAAAATGGATTTCCATTTAGATAGTCAATCCAAAAATTTGCATAGAACAGTCGGGTATAACGAGTAGACATAGCTCCCATCTCAGATGAATCCCATAAAAACGTCCAGTTTTGAGCATACAACAAGTCAATTATAGGTCTCAATTCTGCATTGCTCAAAATGTCCTCAATTTTGAGCACTTTTGATGGAATGGTAGACCTATTGCTATTTTCCCATTCAGTGAATAATAATTGGGCTCTCTGAGATATATGAGTGTGTATGCCTAATCCTAGAGGTGTAGCCAATGCATTCTCATATTCTCCAGTTTTAAGCCAGGGAAAATTTCGAATGTGAAGACTTTCTCTTACCTCACGGATTAGATGTTGTTGAGATGGCTCTGGTTGCTTCCGCAATCCTGCTGTTCTTGGACCCGTTGGAGTTTGTTGTTGTGAAGTCCTTTGCCTCTTGGGATGATTCTTGGTTCTTGGTGCCATTTTATGAGAATTAGGGCACGAAAATGCTAGATGGTTTGATTAGAGATTGAAGATTGATGTAGATTTAGGTAGGATTGACAAAAAAAATGACCTTGTGAGAAGAATTGAAAATTTGGTTGAATGGGAATTTTTCGCAGGAGGGGGTGCTTAGGGTTCTAAGTGTGGAAATAAAAAATGAGGGTTTCATGTGTTTTTATAAAACCTGTCCCGCTGACATCGATCGATCGATGTCAGGGACTTCGATCGATCGATGTCTTTATAGACATCATTCTCTGAAATTTTTACATAGATCGATCTATGTATGCAGAAATCTGTAATTTTGACATTTTTAACCCTTTAACCAATGTTTATCATTCCCAATCTTGTTCTAATTGATTCGAACGTCTCGGTGGGAAGGGATTTGGTAAAGATATCCGCCAGTTGGTCATTTGTTGGAACGAACTCAACGCATACCAATCCTTTTTGGATGCATCTCTTATGAAGTGATGTCTCACCTCAATGTGTTTTGTTCTACTATGATGAACCGGGTTTTGTGCTATACTTATGGCTGAGGTATTATCACATAGGATGGGAACTTTTTCAAACTTAACATTGTAACCGTTCAAGGTGTTGATCATCCAAAGTAGTTGTGCACAACACGAAGCGGCCGATACATATTCGGATTCCACCGTGGAAAGTGACACACTATTTTGTTTCTTGGAAAACCAAGAAACTAAGCAATCTCCAAGAAATTGACATGTCCCGGAGGTGCTTTTCCTATCAACAAGATTTCCGGCATAGTCGGAGTCACTATATCCTCTTAGATCAAAACAACCATTTTTGGGATAGAACAAACCGAAGTTCAGAGTTCCTTTCAAATACCTAAAGATACGTTTAATGGCAACTAAATGCGATTCCTTAGGCATACTTTGAAACCTAGCACATAAACACACAGCATGCAAAATATCCGGCCTACTAGCGGTCAAATAAAGTAAACTACCTATCATACCCCTATATTTGTTACCTCAACCGACTTTCCTTTTTCGTCTTTGTCAAGCTTTGTACTTGTGCTCATCGGAGTGCTCACACTTCTTCCATCCTCGAATTTGTACTTCTTGAGCAAATCCTTCGTATACTTTGTTTGAGATATGTACACTCCATCTTGAGTTTGCTTGATTTGTAGACCAAGAAAGTAGTTGAGTTCACCCATCATGCTCATTTCAAATTCTCCTCCCATCAATTTAGCAAAATGCTTACAAAGAGAATCATTAGTAGCACCAAATATGATATCATCCACATAAATTTGAACAAGCAATTGATGGTTTCCTTGTTCTTTAATAAAAGAGTAGTGTCGACTTTTCCTCTTGAAAACTCGTTTTCAAGTAGGAAGTTACTTAATCTATCATACCAAGCCCTAGGAGCTTGTTTTAGTCCATAAAGGGCCTTTTTGAGTCTAAAAACATGATTTGGATAATCATGATTTTCAAACCCCGGAGGTTGAGCTACATAGACCTCTTCTTGAATTATTCCATTCAAGAATGCGGATTTCACATCCATTTGATATAGTTTGAAATCCTTATAGCATGCATATGCTAATAACATCCTAATAGCTTCTAACCTAGCCACGGGGCCAAAGTCTCATCGTAGTCTATGCCTTCCTCTTGCCTATAGCCTTGGGCTACTAACCTAGCTTTGTTTCTAGTGATGTTTCCTTTATCATCCATTTTGTTTCTAAATACCGATTTAGTGCCAATTACGGGATGATCACTAGGTTTAGCAACTAATTCCCACACATCACTTCTCTCAAATTGATTTAATTCTTCTTGCATAGCTAATACCCAATCTTCATCATTTATTGCTTCTTTTATATTTTTAGGCTCAACTTGTGAAATGAAGGCATTTTCATTGAAATTTCTCCTTGTCATTACACCTTGGCTAGTTTCACCTAGTATCAACTCTTTAGGGTGATCTTTCCTATATTTATATGAATTCGGCAAATTTGAGGTATCCCCTCCTACTTCTTCATCTTCAACCTTAGGTTCAAGTGGATCAATCCTAAGGTCGATGACAATATTACCTTTTGGATTCTCAAATTTTTCTATATGACTTACTTCGATTATTTCATCTTCATCATCATCATTGTTATCGTTTGACTTATCATCAATGAATTCACTAAACTTGACATGAATTGATTCTTCAACTTTCATACTTCTCTTATTATATACTCTAAATGCTTTGCTATTTTGAGCATAACCCATAAAGATTCCTTCATCCGCTTTGAAGTCGAGTTTATCCAAGTTGTCTTTGGTGTTAAGTATAAAACACTTACAACCAAAAACCTTGAAATAACCAATATTTGGTACTCTACCTTTCCAAAGCTCATAAGGAGTCTTTTTGAGAAATGGTCTCAAATAAACTCTATTGATCACATGACAAGCGGTATTTACCGCTTCGGCCCAAAAATATTTGGGTAGCTCAAATTCGTTTAGCATGGCTCTACTCATTTCTTGAAGTGTTCTATTTTTCCTTTCCGCAACACCATTTTGTTGAGGAGTTCTTGGAGCTGAAAAATTGTGTCCATACCCTTTGGATACACAAAATTCTTGAAACTCTCCATCAAACTCACCACCTCTATCACTTCTAATTTCCTTAATTGTGTCTTCTCTTTGATTTTCTAATCTCTTACAAAGCTTTATAAATTCTTGACATGCCTCATTCTTTTAGCTAAGAACATTACCCAAGTGTACCTAGAGTAGTCATCTACCACCACAAAGGTGTAATGTTTTCCACTTAGGCTTGCTGTACCAATATCCCCATACAAATCCATATGAAGCAATTGTAGAGGTTTGGTAGTGGAGATTTCACTTTTGGGCTTGAAACTTGTTTTAACAAGTTTTGCCTTTTGACAAGTGTCGCATAAGCCATGGTTTTCGAAATTCAATTTTGGAAGACCTTGGACTTTTTCATTTTTGCAAATCTCTTTGAAATTCTTAAAACTAATATGTCCAAGTCGTCTATGCCATAGTTGAGTCAAATCATTTTTGGCAACTAGGCAAGAAACATTTTGTGATATCAAATCATGTGTGCTAAATTTGTAAACATCATTTTTACGAATAGCTTCGAATACAATCTTATCGTTCTTTTTCACAACACATTTTCTTTTCACAAACTCAATTTGAAAATTAGCATCACATAGTTGGCTAACACTTATCAAATTATACTTAAGCCCTTCTACATATAGTACATTATTAATAGTAAAGGAAGAATTACCAATTTCTCCATGTCCAAGGATTTTGGCTCTCCCATTGCCAAAATGCACCGTTCCACCATCTTGGAGCTTGAGCTTGGTGAACAACGTCTTGTCTCCGGTCATGTGAGTTGAACATCCGCTGTCCATAAGCCATTTGGTTCCTTCTTCTTTGGCTACTCCATTTATCTTGAGAGCCTACAAAACCAAAAGATGTATGCATTGGTACCCTTTGATAGTTGGGTCCTTTAGGGTTAGTTTTTCGACCCTTAGGCTTCCAAACGTATGTGCTCTCAAATCGAGCTCTACATGCTTTCTTTACATGTCCTAGCTTGTTGCAATAAAAACACATGGGTACAAGCTTTGGTTTAGAAGATGATAAATTTTGTTGTGTTTTTCTATTGTTTGCCTTTTTCTTTAAGGACTTAGGTTTAATAGAGGAAGATGATGAGTTAAATCCAAAACCGGATTTATCATTTCCAATTCTTTGATTTTCAAGTAGTATGTCTAAGTTGTTTTTGCCATTTGTTAGTCTTTGTAAGTCTAACTTTAGTTTCTCACATTCTTTTCTAATTTCTTCATTTTCAAGAGCTACGGTTTTATGCATGGTAAGTATGATATCATGCTCTTGAAACATCAAAATATTTTTGTCATGCAAGTTCTTATTTTCTAAAATGCATTTCTTGAATTCTTTCTTTAAATGCTTATATTTCAAATTTAATTTCTCAAAGTCATCTTGCAAATCTCCTATTTCATCATGCAAATTTGATGGGTTAGAATTTACCTCAAGGTCATCTTCTATCGCCATAAGACAAGTATGTTGAACCTTTGGATTTTCAACCATTGCCACAAGTCCAACACCTTGATCTTCACTCTCTTCTCCTTCCGATTCTGAAAGGAGATCATCCCACGAGGTTACCTCCGCATTGAGGGCTTTCTTCTTTTGAGGAAAGACCTTCTTCTCTTGCTTTTGCGGCTCTTTTACGTGGCAATCGGCAATGAAGTGACCGGGTCGACCACATCTATAGCAATTTTCACTTGCTTCCTTTTCTTTAGATGGTTTCTTGAAAAACTTTCTTGCTTGAGCTTTGTTTCTAGTTGCCATTCTTCTAAATTTTCTTACAAGAAGGGCAACTTCCTCATCCGATTCATCGGACTCTACCACCAATCCTTTGTGTGATGTTTGTGTAGGTTTGATGGGATTCATCCTATTTTGTTCATCAATAAGAATTTCATGAGTAAGAAGATTACCGGATAGCTCATCAAGAGTAAGGGTCTTCAGATTCTTTGATTCGGTGATGGCGGTGACTTTGGGTGTCCATTCTCTTGGCAAGGAGTTGAGGAGTTTTGAGACAAGGTCTTCGTTTGAGATTTTCTTGTCAACCATGGAGAGTTGATTCACTATTCGTGTGAATCGATCAATTGTCTCCTCAATCTTCTCACCACTCTTCATTCCGAACATCTCATACTCCTTCATGAGCATGAGTCTTTTGGCCATTCTTACTTGCTCAGTTCCTTCATGTATCATTTCAAGCCTTTTCCATGCCTCGTGGGCTGTTTCAAGACCTTGGAGTCTAATGAGCTCGGTGGTGGTTAGAGCACTTGAGAGAATGTCAAAAGCTTTGCCATTGATGGCAAACTTTATCTTCTCTTCGTCGGTGTAGTCATCCTCATCTTTAAACATTGATTCTCCTTTTGAGTTGGTAATCATTGGAACTTCAATTCCTTTGACAACAGCTCTCCATATATCAAATCCACAGCCTTTCAAATGATTGATCATTCGAAATTTCCACAAAGAATAGTTTTGGGCATCAAACATAGGAGCTTTAGTGTTTGATCCGGAAAATAGTGCAGTAGGCTTAGAAGATGAAGAGTTTGAGGTTGAGGTTGAGGTTGAGGTTGCCATGATCTTTTAACCTTGCTACTTGCAAAGATTGGCCAAGCAATCAAGGTTAGGCTCTGATACCAATTGTAAGGTCCGAAATACACTCTAGAGGGGGGGTGAATAGAGTGTTTGGCTCTTTTGCGGAATTTTCTTGTTTTTCTCAACTCAAAAAGATATTCAAAATCAGAGCAAGAATTGGAGATGAGAGACAATGAAAGAGTACAACGGATATAGAGTGGTTCGAATCGTAAATGATTCTACTCCACTACCACTTTGTTTCCAAAGTGGATTTTCAACAACTACTCTTCTTATTATGAACAATAAGAACAACCACAGCAACACTTACACTAACACTTTAGTGTAAGCAACAACAACAGCAACTTCTTGCACAACACACTTGTGCAACTACAACAACTACAGCTCTTTGCAAGAACAACTTCTTGCTTCCTCACAACTTCAACAAAAGTTCTCTCAAGAACTTCTCACAATGGGTTGAAGATATATAGTAAGGTTCACACTTTCTCACAAGTCTAAGCACAAGCTAGAGATCAAATATTTATGGTTCCTCTTGTGCTTGACTCTCTTTCTCTCAATATACAAACAATGAAGATCAAGGAAAGCTAAACAAGCTTTAAAACAAATTTACAAGTATGAGAGAAATATACAACAATGTAAAATGAAGCTAGATGATGTTGAAAGTGTGTCATTGCTTCATCCAAGCCTTCTCTATTTATAGATGAAGTTCACCACGTTTTTGAGGCCTTCCACCAAGTCTTCATCTTCAAAAATGTCAAGACAATGCCAAAATAGTCTTTAGGCACCCTAGGAAGTGATTTGATCTTGGATAGCCACCCTAGAGAATCTTAGACAAGCTTACAATAGTCAAGGAAGCATGTAACAAGTTGGGTTAAAGTCCACAAGAAGTTTGAAGAAGATTGGAAAGAGAAAACCTTGAAAATCAACCTTGGATTTTATTCTAACGTTCAAAAAATTTGAATTCTGCAGGACATCGATCGATCTATGTCACTAGGTTTAGAGACTGAAGTACTCAGTCAGACATCGATCGATCGATGTCAGGGGCTGAAGTGACATCGATCGATCGATGTCACCTGGTTTAGAGATCGAAGTATTCAGTTCTAACATCGATCGATCGAAGTCAGGGGATGAAGTGACATCGATCGATCGATGTCCTTGTGGTTGAGGGTTCGATGTTCTCAGACAGACATCGATCGATCGATGTCAGGGGCTGAAGTACATCGATCGATCGATGTTCCCTGTTTGAGAGATCGATGTCAACCAGTGACTTCCAATCTCAACCATCTTTGGACATAATATGTTTTGCCTATCTTGCATCGAATATTAAACATAATTTTAACTTATACAAAACATCTTTTCATCATCAAAACGTTTTACAACTTAACAGTTCATGCTCCCCCTCAACCTATGCATCATGTTTCATATGTAAAGATATCAAAGAACTTCATGTCATGCCATACCAAATTCATCTTATCAAGCTAAGCTATGTGATGAAAAATAACCAATATAAGTCTAGCCATTTGGATACCCATGCTTAACCAAACCATGCCAACATGTTCAACCATTTTTGCAAAAACATGCCATACACGTGTTGATGCCCAATCATGCTTGCCAACAAACATTTTGCCGACAATATCAAACCATCAAAAATTTTTAACTAGCATGCCCAATATATCATTAACTCATATGTCAAAATCTTGCCAAAACTATATCATGCCAAAACCATACCAAGCCATGATTAACTAGCATGCCAAAACCATATCATGCCAAAACCATACCAAGCCATGATCAACTAGCATGCCAAAAACCATATCATGCCAAAACCATACCAAGCCATGATCAACTAGCATGCCAAAAAAAACATACCTCATATCGTGCCAAAAAAACATATCATGCCAAAACCATATATCATGCCAAAACCATATATCATGCTAAAAACCATACCAACATTCATCTCCCCCTTTTTGAAAGCATCAAAAAAAATGAGAGAAATCAAAACGAGAAGATAAGTACCATGAAGAACTATCAAGTTTTGAGATACATATGTAAACTCAAACTTGCAAAACTAGCATAAGTACGGGGGAATGGGAAATCATAAGGTAAACATAGTCCGGAGAGAGCGGCTTTGAGCTTTGTTTTCAACTTTTGATATTTCGTCTTCGTACGGCTAATTCTGTTTTTAGTTCTGCAACCTCAGTGTTGACCTTTGTTTCGATGGAGTTTATACGTGCCTGAAAGTTTTTATACTCCTTTTTTAGGTCATCAATACGGCTTGCTTCTGTGACCAAGTCTTCTCCCCATTGACCAAGAGTATGACGAACGTCGGCAATTTCGGCCTCTGTGTCAAACTCGTCACCAGAATCACTTTCTGCCGCCATTGGGGCTTTTCCTTTGGTCTTTTGGGATGTGGATGTTTGTTGTGAGGTTGGTTGTGGTGATGGATGAGAAGAGATTTTCATGGGAGGTTCGGTAGGGGATGGTGGAGGAATAGGCTCTTCATGTTCTTCTTCTTCTTCGTCTTCTTCTTGTTGTCCACCCCGTTTTTGAGCCTCTTTCTGTGATTTGTGGATTTGTTGAATGTTAGCCTTTGTATAGTAGTCTTTGTTGGTGATTTGATCCGTGAAATCATCATTCAACTCCACGTTTGCCTTTTTAAGCAATCTATATATGAGATTGCTATAGGGAAGCGCTTTTGATTTCTTGGTGGCGGCTTCCAACATATTGGCAAACACAATCTCCCCAAAATTTAAGGGCTCCTTCATAGCAATACGATACGCAATGTAAAAATCTAAATTGCTCGGGAGTTTTGCCGATTTTCCATTGATACAAAAAGTGACAATGGCAAGTAAAACTCTATATATCAAAGGCATGTCGTTTGTATTCTTGGTGGGGTGAAAGCCAAGAAAATATTTAACCTCATTTTCAGAAATTTGATACTTGAAGGAATCCCACTTCCATGGATCAAAGTCGTTCAACCCCTCATCCGGAACCTCAAGCAATTCGTTGAATGTTTTAGATGTAAACATCAACAAGTTGCCTTCTACTATTGTATTCAATGCATAAGGCTCCCCATGTTTATAATCTACCCACATATTTGCATAAAACATTCTAGTATACCGGGTAGACATGTTGGTCATCTGAGAGACCTCCCAGACAGGTCTCCATTTTTGAACATCAAACCAATCAATAATTGGTTTTAATTCTTCATTGCTCAAAATATCTTCAATTTTGAGCAATTTTAATGGAATGGTTGCCCTCTTTTGCGCTCCCATTCAATGAAAACCATTTGAGCTCTAAGATTGATATAGGCAAATTTACCTGTACCAGTTGGCTCTTTCATAGCATCTTTGTGGTCTAAGGATTTTAGCCAGGGAAAGTTGTTGACTGTTAACTTGCTCCTTGTTTCAATCAACATTGCATTGTGAGAGGGAGTGGCCTTCTTCCTCAATCCTTGTGTCCTAGACCCTGTTGGCACTTGAGGATTAGAATGGGGTGGCGTAGTATCTTCTTCCTCAGAAGTTCGTTGCCTCTTTGCTGTTTGTTTCGTTCTTGGTGCCATTTCTTGAGTTAGGGTTCGGATGTGGAAGGAAAATGTATGGAATGATGAGATTCAGCAGTGAAAATGAGAGATTATGAGAAGAAATTGAGATTTAGAGATGGATTTTGGATTTTGGTGAAGGGGAATTTTCGTTTCTGCAAAGAGAGGTTTAGGGTTCGTGTTTGGGAAATATGAAAGTGAAAGAGGAGAAAAAGGATTGCAAGTTCAATACCCCAGTCCGTGTAGACATCGATCGATCGATGTCTGGAACTTCGATCGATCGATGTCCTGGACATAGATCGATCGATGTCTTAAGAGACATCAGTCTCTGAGGTTTTTCACATAGATCGATCTATGTGTGCAGATTTCTGCAATTTTGACATTTCTAACCCTTTAATCATTGTTTATCATTCCTAATCTTGTTCTAATTGATTCGAATGTCTCGGTGGGAAGGGATTTGGTAAAGATATCCGCCAGTTGGTCATTTGTTGGAACGAACTCAACGTATACCAATCCTTTTTGAATGCAATCTCTTATGAAGTGATGCCTCACTTCAATGTTTTTTGTTCTACTATGATGAACCGGGTTTTGTGCTATACTTATGGCTGAGGTATTATCACATAGGACGGGAACTTTTTCAAACTTAACATTGTAATCGTTCAAGGTGTTGATCATCCAAAGTAGTTGTGCACAATACGAAGCGGCCGATACATATTCGGATTCCACCGTGGAAAGTGACACACTATTTTGTTTCTTGGAAAACCAAGAAACTAAGCAATCTCCAAGGAATTGACATGTTCCGGAGGTGCTTTTCCTATCAACAAGATTTCCGGCATAATCGGAGTCACTATATCCTCTTAGATCAAAACAACCATTTTTGAGATAAAACAATCCGAAGTTCAAAGTTCCTTTCAAATACCTAAAGATACGTTTAATGGCAACTAAATGCGATTCCTTAGGCATACTTTGAAATCTAGCACATAAGCACACAACATGCAAAATATCCGGCCTACTAGCGGTCAAATAAAGTAAACTACCAATCATACCCCTATATTTTGTTACCTCAACCGGCTTTCCTTTTTCATCTTTGTCAAGCTTTGTACTTGTGCTCATCGGAGTACTCACACTTCTTCCATCCTCGAATTTGTACTTCTTGAGCAAATCCTTTGTGTACTTTGTTTGAGATATGTATACTCCATCTTGAGTTTGTTTGATTTGTAGACCAAGAAAGTAGTTGAGTTCACCCATCATGCTCATTTCAAATTCTCCTTCCATCAATTTTGCAAAATGCTCATAAAGAGAATCATTAGTAGCACCAAATATGATATCATCCACATAAATTTGAACAAGCAATTGATGGTTTCCTTGTTCTTTAATAAAAAGAGTAGTGTCGACTTTTCCTCTTGAAAACTCGTTTTCAAGTAGGAAATTACTTAATCTATCATACCAGGCCCTCGGAGCTTGTTTAAGTCCATAAAGGGCCTTTTTGAGTCTAAAAACATGATTTGGATAATCATGATTTTCAAACCCGAGAGGTTGAGCTACATAGACCTCTTCTTGAATTATTCCATTCAAGAATGCGGATTTCACATCCATTTGATATAGTTTGAAATCCTTGTAGCATGCATATGCTAATAACATCCTAATAGCTTCTAACCTAGCCACGGGGGCAAAAGTCTCATCATGGTCTATGCCTTCCTCTTGCCTATAACCTTGGGCTACTAACCTAGCTTTGTTTCTAGTGATGTTTCCTTTATCATCCATTTTGTTTCTAAATACCCATTTAGTACCAATTACGGGATGATCACTAGGTTTAGCTACTAATTCCCAAACATCACTTCTTTCAAATTGATTTAATTCTTCTTGCATAGCTAATACCCAATCTTCATCGTTTATTGCTTCCTTTGTATTTTTAGGCTCAACTTGTGAAATAAAGGCATTTTCATTGAATTTCCTCCTTGTCATTACGCCTTGGCTAGTTTCACCTAGTATCAACTCTTTCGGATGATCTTTCCTATATTTATATGAATCCGGTAAATTTGAGGTATCCCCTCCTACTTTTTCATCTTCAACCTTAGGTTCAAGTGGATCAATGCTAAGGTCAATGACAATATAACCTTTTGGATTTTCAAATTTTTCTATATGACTTACTTCAATTATTTCATCTTCATCATCATCATTATTATCGTTTGATTTATCATCAATGAGTTCACTAAACTTGACATGAATTGATTCTTCAACTTTCATACTTCTTTTATTATATACTCTAAATGCCTTGCTATTTTGAGCATAACCCATAAAGATTCCTTCATCCGCTTTGAAGTCGAGTTTATCCAAGTTGTCTTTGGTGTTAAGTATAAAACACTTACAACCAAAAACCTTGAAATAACCAATATTTGGTACTTTACCTTTCCAAAGCTCATAAGGAGTCTTTTTGAGAAATGGTCTCTAATAAACTCTATTGATCACATGACAAGCGGTATTTACCGCTTCGGCCCAAAAATATTTGGGTAGCTCAAATTCGTTTAGCATGGCTCTACTCATTTCTTGAAGTGTTCTATTTTTCCTTTCCGCAACACCATTTTGTTGGGGAGTTCTTGGAGCTGAAAAGTTGTGTCCATACCCTTTGGATACACAAAATTCTTGAAATTCTCCATCAAACTCACCACCTCTATCACTTCTAATTTTCTTAATTGTGTTTTCTCTTTGATTTTCTAATCTCTCACAAAGCCTTATAAATTCTTGACATGCATCATTCTTTTTAGCTAAGAACATTACCCAAGTGTACCTAGAGTAGTCATCTACCACCACAAAGGTGTAATGTTTTCCACTTAGACTTGCTGTACCAATATCCCCATACAAATCCATATGAAGCAATTGTAGAGGTTTGGTGGTGGAGATTTCACTTTTGGGCTTGAAACTTGTTTTAACAAGTTTTGCTTTTTGACAAGTGTCACATAAGCCATGGTTTTCGAAATTTAATTTTGGAAGACCTTGGACTTTTTTATTTTTGCAAATCTCTTTGAAATTCTTAAAACTAATGTGTCCAAGTCGTCTATGCCATAGTTGAGTCAAATCATTTTTGGCAACTAGGCACGAAACATTTTGTGATATCAAATCATGTGTGCTAAATTTGTAAACATCATTTTTACGAATAGCTTCGAATACAATCTTATCGTTCTTTTCACAACACATTTTCTTTTCACAAACTCAATTTGAAAATTAGCATCACATAGTTGGCTAACACTTATCAAATTATACTTAAGCCCTTCTACATATAGTACATTATTAATAGTAAAGGAAGAATTACCAATTTCTCCATGTCCAAGGATTTTGGCTCTCCCATTGCCAAAATGCACCGTTCCACCATCTTGGAGCTTGAGCTTGGTGAACAACGTCTTGTCTCCGGTCATGTGAGTTGAACATCCGCTTTCCATAAGCCATTTGGTTCCTTCTTCTTTGGCTACTCCATTTATCTTGAGAGCCTACAAAACCAAAAGATGTATGCATTGGTACCCTTTGATGGTTGGGGTCCTTTAGGGTTAGTTTTTCGACCCTTAGGCTTCCAAACGTATGTGCTCTCAAATCGAGCTCTACATGCTTTCTTTACATGTCCTAGCTTGTTGCAATAAAAACACATGGGTACAAGCTTTGGTTTAGAAGATGATAAATTTTGTTGTGTTTTTCTATTGTTTGCCTTTTTCTTTAAGGACTTAGGTTTAATAGAGGAAGATGATGAGTTAAATCCAAAAACCGGATTTATCATTTCCAATTCTTTGATTTTCAAGTAGTATGTCTAAGTTGTTTTTGCCATTTGTTAGTCTTTGTAAGTCTAACTTTAGTTTCTCACATTCTTTTCTAATTTCTTCATTTTCAAGAGCTACGGTTTTATGCATGGTAAGTATGATATCATGCTCTTGAAACATCAAAATATTTTTGTCATGCAAGTTCTTATTTTCTAAAATGCATTTCTTGAATTCTTTCTTTAAATGCTTATATTTCAAATTTAATTTCTCAAAGTCATCTTGCAAATCTCCTATTTCATCATGCAAATTTGATGGGTTAGAATTTACCTCAAGGTCATCTTCTATCGCCATAAGACAAGTATGTTGAACCTTTGGATTTTCAACCATTGCCACAAGTCCAACACCTTGATCTTCACTCTCTTCTCCTTCCGATTCTGAAAGGAGATCATCCCACGAGGTTACCTCCGCATTGAGGGCTTTCTTCTTTTGAGGAAAGACCTTCTTCTCTTGCTTTTGCGGCTCTTTTACGTGGCAATCGGCAATGAAGTGACCGGGTCGACCACATCTATAGCAATTTTCACTTGCTTCCTTTTCTTTAGATGGTTTCTTGAAAAACTTTCTTGCTTGAGCTTTGTTTCTAGTTGCCATTCTTCTAAATTTTCTTACTAGAAGAGCAACTTCCTCATCCGATTCATCGGACTCTACCACCAATCCTTTGTGTGATGTTTGTGTAGGCTTGATGGGATTCATCCTATTTTGTTCATCAATAAGAATTTCATGAGTAAGAAGATTACCGGATAGCTCATCAAGAGTAAGAGTCTTGAGATTCTTTGAGTCGGTGATGGCGGTGACTTTGGGTGTCCATTCTCTTGGCAAGGAGTTGAGGAGTTTTGAGACAAGGTCTTCATTTGAGATTTTCTTGTCAACTATGGAGAGTTGATTCACTATTCGTGTGAATCGATCGATTGTCTCCTCAATCTTCTCACCGTTTTTCATTCCGAATATCTCATACTCCTTCATGAGCATGAGTCTTTTGGCCATTCTTACTTGCTCAGTTCCTTCATGTATCATTTCAAGCCTTTTCCATGCCTCGTGGGCTGTTTCAAGACCTTGGAGTCTAATGAGCTCAGTGGTGGTTAGAGCATTTGAGAAAATGTCAAAAGCTTTGCCATTGATGGCGAACTTTATCTTCTCTTCGTCGGTGTAGTCATCCTCATCTTTAAACATTGGTTCTCCTTTTGAGTTGGTAATCATAGGAACTTCAATTCCTTTGGCAACAGCTCTCCATATATCAAATCCACAGCCTTTCAAATAATTGATCATTCGAAATTTCCATAAAGAATAGTTTTGGGCATCAAACACAGGAGCTTTAGTGTTTGATCCGGAAAATAGTGCAGTAGGCTTAGGAGATGAAGAGGTTGAGGTTGAGGTTGTCATTGCCATGGTCTTTAACCTTGCTACTTGCAAAGATTGGCCAAGCAATCAAGGTTAGGCTCTGATACCAATTGTTAGGTCCGAAATACACTCCAGAGGGAGGGAGGGTGAATAGAGTGTTTGGCTCTTTTGCGGAATTTTCTTGTTTTTCTCAACTCAAAAAGGATATTCAAAATCAGAGCAAGAATTGGAGATTAGAGATAATGAATGAGTACACCGGATATAGAGTGGTTCGAATCGTAAATGATTCTACTCCACTACCACTTTGTTTCCAAAGTGGATTTTCAACAACTACTCTTCTTATTATGAACAGTAAGAACAACCACAGCAACACTTACACTAACACATTAGCGTAGGCAACAACAACAGCAACTTCTTGCACAGAACACTTGTGCAACTACAACAACTACAGCTCTTAGCAAGAACAACTTCTTGCTTCCTCACAACTTCATCAAAAGTTCTCTCAAGAACTTCTCACAGTGGGTTGAAGAGATATAGTAAGGTTCACACTTTCTCACAAGTCTAAGCACAAGCTAGAGATCAAATAATTATGGTTCCTCTTGTGCTTGACTCTCTTTCTCTCAATATACAACAATGAAGATCAAGGAAAGCTAGACAAGCTTTAAACAAATTTACAAGTATGAGAGAAACAATGTAAAATGAAGCTAGATGATGTTGAAAAGTGTATATTTGCTTCATCCAAGCCTCCTCTATTTATAGATGAAGTTCACCACGTTTTTGAGGCTTTCCACCAAGTCTTCATCTTCAAAAATGTCAAGACAATGCCTAAATAGTCTCTAGCCACCCTATAGAGTGATTTGATCTTGGATAGCCGCCCTAGAGAATCTTAGACATGTATACAATAGTCAAGGAAGCATGTAATTAGTTGAGTTAAAGTCCACAAGAAGTTTGAAGAAGATTGGAAAGAGAAAACCTTGAAAATCTGCCTTGGATTTTGTTCTAACGTTCAGAAAACTTGAATTCTGGAGGACATCGATCGATCGAAGTCCCTGGAAGGGAGAGATCGATGTCCTCAGATGCTACATCGATCGATCGAAGTCCTGGGTGGGAGAGATCGATGTCCTCAGATCCCACATCGATCGATCGATGTCCAGGGAAGGAGAGATCGATGTATTCAGATCTCACATCGATCGATCGATGTCAGTGACATCCATCGATCGATGTCTCCTCCTTGAGAGATTCGATGTCTTAATTTGAGTTTCAATCTTAACCATAATGTATTTTCCCATCATGCATCAAATATCAAACATAAATTTAACTCATTCAAAAACATCTTTTCATCATCAAAACATTTTACAACTTAACAACACCTTGTAGTTTTCGTAGTAGAGTACGACGGGTGCACCAGGCCGAAACCTTAGTTTAAGACGGGGCGCTACAATCAAAGGCTCCAATGTCAATTATCAAAGAGTATAACTTACCATTGATGTCATACACTCCGACATCAGAATTAGCCTTGTGTATAATACACCATGATTACGTTGACCATTTGTTACATTTTGACTTTTTTATATTGTTGATTATGCACCGCGATAGCACGTCGTATATGGCACCGTGATCGTGGTGTTGTATGCTAATCTATTTTGGAGTTTAACCGTCATTCGAATAGTTATTAAGAAAACAAACAATATAAATGTGCACACATGTAGAAATGTGCATGGTGTATTGAACGCCAAAAGACGGTGTATCAGTTTAACGAAAAATCTGAAATTATTGAGAATTTCACACCGAGATAATGGAGTAGTGCACACTCTAACATGGTGTAAGAAAAACAAAATTCAAGTTTTGGAATTTTTGGAAATTTTGCACCCAAGATGATGAACTCATCACTGCGCTAACGGTATCAAAATAAAATTTGCATTTCTATTTATTGGAATTTAGTTTAAAATATTTTTTAATAATATTTTAATCATTTCTCTTTTCAAAAGAACATAAATATAGTTTGCACCGAGACAAGTCAAACTTGGTATTAGTTTAAGTATGATTATGTCAAACAAGATGTTGAAAATAGTGTAAAAATATTTGAATAATTTTCTAAAGCATGATTGTGTGCTAAAAGAATGCCAAGTTATATTATAAACATGTCAAAAAAAAATTGAAACAAATTAAACAAATGAAAAAGTGACATTGATCTCTCAGGTTACGACATATGGATTGATCGATGTACATCATCTCCTAACATCGATCGATCCATATTTGACAAAATAAAACTAAAACCTTACTGTGAGATATTGATCTCTCAACCTGAGATATATCGATCGATCGATGTGAATCAGACCTTTACATCGACAGATCGTTTTCAGATAGAATGAAAAACAGAACCTCACTGTGAGATATCAATCTCTCAACCAAAGGTATATCGATCGATTGATGCCCATGTATTTTTGAAAAAATTCTTCAACATGTGACAAAATA
>AP025049.1:32785914-32813195 GCA_036186865.1 Eustoma russellianum | reverse complement strand
TTACTGAAACTTATCATCTAAAAATATTATTATCATCACTATGGAGCTCTTTTATGGTGTTCTTGAAGATTATCTTGCAGTTATATATTTTACTTATTCAAGGAAGAAGACATTATCGGTATGGTCTAAATACTCTATTTACAATGGTGACTTTATAGTCCATTTGATGTAGTATGTTAAATTACCGTTAGAGAGAAGAGTAATTTATACATTTATAAGCTTAACTTAATTCTATTGGCCCTTTATTTTGAACAGGATATATCAGAGCAGTTCAACCATGCAAACAACCTAAAGCTTATAGCTAGAGCACATCAGTTGGTGATGGAAGGATTCAACTGGGCGCATGTAATTGCCCATTTTGCTTTATGAGATATGAGCATGATTTACCTGCCAAATTAACAATTTCTGAATGATTGTGAAACTTCTAACTGGTTTCCTTTATTTATTTATTTATTTATTGGTTTTCCTTTTCTTTCTAATGATATCTGTAACAGGAGCAAAAGGTCGTTACCATATTCAGTGCACCTAACTATTGTTACCGCTGTGGAAACATGGCGTCCATACTGGAAGTGGACGACTGCAATGGACACACGTTTATCCAAGTATACTTTCTGTCTGATGTACTAAATTTTGTCGCATGCTTCTCAGAATGCTTGTATATTTACATGTGTTCCTTCCTTACCTGTATGGCTGTATCTTGCTGTATACAAGTGAATCCTAAAGTGAACTTCATTTTGCCATGCAGTTTGAGCCAGCACCTCGAAGGGGAGAACCGGATGTAACGCGAAGAACGCCAGATTACTTTTTATAATGCAATCTACTGATGCAAGCAACTCTATGCTGGTGCTCACTTTCACAATGCAAATTCATTGCTGCTATACAGTGACATCCATTTGGAGACTAGGATCACACTTATACCAGCTGCAAGAAGATGGGTGAAGCTCATTCAACATGCTGATGGTTGACGTCTCATGTTTGTTTACCTTGTATTCAGTGACATAATTCCTCTTCCTCACTTGACACTGTAAGGCTGCACTAGAATGGGGATTCAGCCCGAGATGCATCTGCTGCTTGTGTATGATTTCCTGGAAGTAATGCAGTGGCAATGCTGTTATCTTACCCCCACCTCCCTCCTTTCTGCTTCCAGTCTTCTTGAACAATATTGTATGCCTGTATCCTGCTATTTTGAGTTAATGTGAGAGACTTCATACTGTGTTATGCTCACATGCGTTGGTTTTGTGTGGAAGGGTGAAGGTGTTTGCCCTTAGAGGCTGCCCTGGTAAAGCTTTACCCGCAAGTAGGAGAGAATATATTTACTGCTTTATCGTCTTATAGCGAAGTGGTATATATGTTCATTTCTTGATGTTGTGTGTGAAAGATTATTTTCCAGAACTCAAATTGAAACTCCCGTTCCAACTTTTCCAAGCAAGAACTGCTAAAGTGGTGAGACAATTAAGAACTGTCTCTTACTTACCGACGCTATCAGAACTCTATTTGTTCTTGGGATAAATGTGATTCTGTGATAAAATCATACTAACAGTTCAGACTATATTATTAATCTATGAATTCTCGGATCATATCATTAATCTCTGAGCTGTCAGATCATACTTGATTAAGTTTATTGTATTACCAACTATGATCAAAAGGTTCAAATGCAAATGGAAATGATACTCTCATGCCATGCCATTAAAGGTTTCACGCTATGATTCTACCAACCAACGTTTTGAAACCCGACGCGGACATTGAACTATGCAACACTGAACTATACAACTCGTTGTGGGTTACATGTCACACACATATATATATAAATACATACATGTATACACACTGATGTGAATCTTCATGAAATAATGGATCTTTTCTTTCAAACTCCTCCTTCAAGGCGTGGCACAAAGGGGTAACCTACCTCCTTACTTTCTTTAAGATCACGGTTGGACGAACAATACCTCCACAACGAGATTAACGTGAGTCTTGGCAAACGAATGCATCCTCCAAGCTGTTCTTCACTTTGAGTTTGACAATACACCTCAAAACTTGCTTAAACTTTAAGAATCATAACTTTGATTTTATGTAAACCAAGAAACAAGCAAAGACACAAATCTAAGGCTGAAAAACGGAAATTTTATTGATGTAAAAGCTGTTTAAAAAAGTCGACCAAGAGGCCTTTATATAGACAAAAAGATAAAACCTAAGAACCAATGGAAAATTCTTAAGTTACAACTCCAACATGTTAGGCAATTTAGTTTTGAACTAATCATATCTTATCCACAAGTAGCCGGTCATAGGGTGTCAAAAAACAAGCTTGAAATCTTCCAAAATTAATTTCCTAAATTGTAGGACTGATATCCTAAAATGTAGGAGCCTTGGGAAGCATTTTGACATTCTTTTGCACCTTGAACTTTCATGTTTGTTGTAGAAGCTTGTACACTTGGAATTGGCCTTGGACATCTTCATCAATGTTGTAAAAATCTTCGAGACCTTAATTTTGAGCCCAATATTGATACCAATCCGATTTCATACACAGGAGTTATGAGCAGTTGAAGTTATGGGTGTCAATCTCAAACACGACACGAAAACACAACTCGAACCCGACACGCTTTTTCTGAATATGGGTATGGCCTTGGCGGGTTTCGTGTACAAATCGGGTAAGACCTGAAACTTACCTGCTAAGAGCGGATCGTGTTTAGGTATACCCGTGGGTTACCCATTAATACCCGCCATACCTGATTTTTTTAAAAATATATTTTAAATACAAATTGTAAATTAATAAAGTAAAAAAAAATCCTACCTAAAAATTAAAAAACCTAACTTATGTCTTCATAGTTCTTCCATTCCCCTATCCCGATTCCCTCTCCGAAATACTAATTTGCCATACAACTATCAAGAGCTTACAAGGAAACAAAAATGGAAGCAACCTCTCCTAGGTTTGACACTCAACTGATTCACCTGGAAAATATATGTATTTAGAGTACCAACACTTACGAGTAATTGCATTGAGCTCTTTTCATATTTACTTATTGCAATGCTTTCTTTGTGTAGTTGCTTTGTCTCTAAAGATACTTTCTTCACTCATTAGGAGAAGAAACATGTCATTCAGATGATGTTGATTACAGATCCTAGTTTGTAATTTTACGCAAAGTTTCAGGCTCCAGAATAAACGCTAAAAGAACAGTTCCTGTTTAGGCATATGTTTAGCTTCACAAACTGATGTTTAGTTCGGACCAGATCATTTTCACTGGCAACCACTATTATATTAGCATTATTAGGTGATCCTTCTCATTGTTGTTCTCGTGTAGTGGACAAATACGTTTTCTATGTACGTGTTTTTGTTTCAAAATATGCAGCGTCATTTTTGTTCCTTTACGTATCGATTTGAAAGTTTATTTTCCGTTGATTCAAATATAAACTTTACTCGTTGCAAATTATGGACAAGGAAGGGTATCATACCCGTCACACAAAATAATATTTTTGTGGATGCACTTGTGTCACCCTCTAGAGTGATTCCAATCAATCCAGCTACGTATGAGTGGCACTCCTCCTATAACTTCCCTCTCAGATTATGACTCATATTAGGAGTTCTATCTGGGGACATTTTTAATTTCGAGCCTTTGGTTCTGTACCTATTGTTGTTTCAATCATGCATTGTAACAGTAGTTGTTTAATATATGAAACTTGAAAAATACACAAAACCTAAAAAAATACATGAAATGACACGTAGATGACCTAAAATATTTGTACTTGTCAAGTTTATATGGGTCTATAAGACACACAACACGAAACCTGACATGTATAAGTTTGGGTATCTACTTCCATACACCGCGAATCAAAAGGGTAGGTATGGATCTGGTACTTTGATACCCAAAAAACATGAAACACAAACACAAAACAACGACCTGTTTGGCACCCCTAAATGAAGTTTGGTCTAATCAGCATCACTACCTTGCCTAACGCCTTTTCCATGCACCGCTTCTGCATCAAGCTTCCTATAAAAATAAAGACGCCACCAAGGACATTCTCATCAAGGGTAATAAAATATATGTCATGCAAGTGAAATTCCTAACAATGACTCAAAAAGACAAAAATTCTCCTAAATTAGAAACACACAACAATTGCAGAAAAACCATAAAAAACGGCACCATTCATGAAATGACTATCCTGCACTTTCCACCAAACATTACATCTTGTTTAAGACATGTAAAACATAGAATAATCATGCGTGAATCTAAAGCATAGATTCAAGGAAGTAAACCCAACATGAGGAGGGGTCATCTTGAACATGCTTGCACAAGAAGGTGCCAACATCATATCCTAGTTGTTTAAAACTTTCTTCTTGTAATAGGCCCTTATGGCTCATCAATCCTACCCTTCTCAAAAGGATTCGTCCTCCAATCTAAAGCACCAGGAGGGTAAGAGGTGAGATCAGAAACATTAAAAGCAGAAGAAACAGAACCGTACCTGTCTAGAAATTATAAAACATAAGCATTGTCACCAACTGTTTCAAGTACCTTGAATGGTCCATCTCCTCTAGGCATCAAGTTTGGTTTGGGTTCCTTAGGGAACTTTTCTGTTCACAAGTGCAACCACATGAGATCATCTGGCTCAAAAACAATTTGTTTGCGATGCTTGTTTGCCCTAGGTGCATATTCTTTGTTTTTCTTTTCAATTTGAGTTTTAACTTTGTCATGCAACTTAGCTATCAATTCAGCCTTATGTTTACCATATAACTAGCACGTTCATACACAAGGATAGGAATTAAATCAAGTGGCAAAAGGGGATTAAAACCATAAACAACTTCGAAAGGTGAAAAAAGATGTACCTATGAAAATTCAATAAAAGGCAAACAATCTTCCCAATTTTCAAGTTCTTTTGTATAATAACACGCAACAATTAAGATAATGTTTTGACCATCAGTTTGTGGATGTGCAATAGTAGAAAATAACAACTTAGTTCCAAGTTTTTTTCCACAAGACTCTCCAAAAATAAGTAAGAAATTTAATATCCCTATCACTTACAATGGTTTTCGGCATGCCATGCAAACAAACTATCTCTCTAATGAATAAATCAACAACATGAGAGGTATCATCAACTTTCTTACAAGCTATAAAGTGAACCATCTTTGAAAACCTATCCACTACTACAAAGACGCTACATTTACCACTCCTAGACTTCATTAACCCTAAGACAAAGTCCATAGAAACGTCAACCTAAGGAGAATTAGGTACGGCTAGTGGAGTGTATAATCTATGTGGGTTAGATTTAGCTTGTCTACACGTGATGCAACTTCCACGTACATTTTGGCCAATAGAAATGCTCCTTAAGACCTTCCAACATTTTGAAAATCCTAAAGTGACCCATCCAACCTCCTCCATGTGCCTCTTTTAACCAAAAGCTCTCGCATAGAACACTTAGACACACACAACTTATTTTCCTTTGAATAAGAAACCTTCATGCATGTAAAAATTCTCAAATGGGTCCTTCTTGACATGCCGTGAATATAGTATCAAAGTCAATATATCTAGCATACATTTCCTTAATGGACTGAAATCCTAGCAATTGTGAAGACACTGGTAATCAAAGTATATCTCTAAGACAAAGTGTCAGCAACTATGTTATCTTACCGTGCTTATACTTGATGACGTATGGAAATTGTTTGAAAAACTCAACCCACTTGGTATGTCGTCTATTCAACTTTCCTTGTCTCTTAAGAAACTTTAAACTTTCATGATCAGTGTGTATAACAAATTCCTTAGGTTTTAGGTAATGTTGCCATGTTTGAAAGGATCTAACAAATGCATAAAGGTTCTTATCATAAGTGGAATAGTTTAGGGTGGATGCTTTCAATTTTTCAATATAGTAAGCAATGGGTCTTTTAGCATGAGTCAACACAAACTCCTATTCCAACGCCACTTGCGTAGCATTCAATAAAGTTGGGCAGTTTAAGGATGGGTGCGGTTGTTAACCTCTTCTTTAGTTCATCGAAGGCTTTTTGTTGAGGTTCTCCCTATTGAAAGCTAACACCCTACTTGACATTCTCATTAAGTGGTTTGGCTATGGATGAAAATGCCTTTACAAAAACGTCGATAGAAACTAGCTAGGTCATGGAAACTTCTTACTTGGCCAACATTCTTAGGAGTAGGTCATTCTAAATTGATCTCGCTTTCTCTTCATCCATTTCAATTCCATCAACTGTGATTACAAAGCCTAAAAATACCACTTTTCAAACAAAATGAACACTTCTTAAAGTTAGCATAAAGCTTTCCTTTCTAATTGTATAGAAAATTCTCATTAGATGGTCAGTATGCTCTTCCAAAGACTTAGAATAGATAAGGATGTATCAAAGTAGACTACAACGAATTCCCCAATTAAAGCTCTAAGACTTTATTCATTAACATCATGAATGTACTAGGGGTGTTAGTTAAACCAAATGACATAACCAACCACTCATATAATCCAAACTTAGTCTTAAAGATGGTTTTCCATTCGTCCCCTTCTTTGATCTCACTTGGAAGTAACCACTCTTTAGACCAATCGTAGTAAAGTATTTAGCATCATAACGTATCCAACATGTCATCCAACCTAGGAATGAGATACATATACTTCACAGTGATCTTATTTATGGCTTGACAATCAGTACATATTCTCCAACTTCCATCTTTCTTGGGAACTACTATGACTGGGACATCGCAAGGGCTCATACTTTCTCTGACCTTTCATTTTCTCAACAACTCCTTTACTTGTCTTTGAATTTCTTTAGTCTCCTCAAGATTGGCCTTATAAGCAGGTCGATTAGGTAGGGTAGCTCCAGGTACAAAGTATATTTGATGTTCAATGCCTCTTATTTGGGGTAATCCTGTGGGTTCTTCGTCGAGAAATAGACTAGAGTGCTCCTCAATCAATTCTCATACTTAGTGGGCAAGGTGTTAGGTAAATCATCCTTAGAAAACAAATTCTCCTTAAATACAAGGATATAAACGGTTTGATGGTTTTGTAAGACATGGGTTACTTCATCTTTCTTGGCAAAGAGACACACATTTTCTTAGGTTCTACTTTAGCTACTTCCTTTCTCTTAGATGTTATTTCCTTATTTTCTTCTCTAAGACATTCCAAGAACTTCTTTTCGGCCTCCTTTTCTCTAGGTTGATTTCTATTCTCATGCATTCTTTGATGATCTTCATGGAATTTATAAGGGGGTAAAGCATGCAATTTAAACAACTTTCCATGAAACTTAAAAGAATATTTTTAAGGTAACCATCATAAGTGACTTTATTATCATATTGCCATAGTCTATCTAACAAAATATGGCTTAGCGTGCATATGGGCAACATCTCATAAAATTTCATCTTTATAACTCCTTATGGACAATGGAAAAAAGAACTTGCTTACTTACACTAAATTCACCATAACCATTCAACTAAGATAATTTATAGGGGCGTGGGTGTTTAAGTAGGGGAAAATAAGTTTGCGTATAAATTCTACACTAGCCACGTTAGCACAAGAACCAGAATCAATAATCAAAGTGCACACTTTTTCTTTTATCATGCATTGTATATGAAAAATGTTATCACTATGTTGGTCATGATCATCTATCTTTTGATATGCATTTAAAAGACCTTCGAACAGCAAGAATCTTTAGACTCATCAACGTCATCATCACTTACACTCTTCTTCAGTTTCATTTTCGGTGTTAGACTCCTCTTCCTTTTAGTGTAATATTCATTAGTATCCTTGGACAACAGTATTTTTTCAGTGTTAGGGAAATCACTCCCTATGTGACGTCGAAACTCGACATTTAAAAGCAAAAGATATCTTTATAAACAGAAGACTGATTCGAAGACTTACCTCCTAAGGCTTAACCTTGCCTTTATCTTCACTTCTTGGACCTTCTTGCCCTTCAGCTTTGGCTACTTCCTTGGGCCTTGTTTTGCCAACTTTGTCCTCGGTTTTGCTGTCCTCTTTAGAACTTGGCTTTGTGCTCCGGATTAGGTATACCTTACTTTGCATTCTAGTGTATGAAGAAGAGTTAATTCTAAAAACCTGAATTGAAAGATCTAAATTTACATGATGTCAAATTTTCTTGCCACTGTGCACCATTAAGGTCAGTTGCATATTTAGTGAGTTTGACTTTATGTGCTATGTCCTTACGCAACCTTATAAAAATTTTCCATCGTAGCTTTGGATTGTTTCACTGGTGTTAGTCTTTACCACAACATCTCTTTGCTCCTTAAAGTATTCATCACACTTTTGTTGCCTTGAGCCAAAAGCTTGTAAGTTCTGGAATATAGATTGTTGGTTGTGTTCGAGGATGAATATTCTTCTGAGATCATACTTCAAGCTATCCCATCTTGTGATGGGTGGTTGTCCGATTTTTTCTCTCAAGATCCTGGTTTGATTCCACCAATGTAAAGCATACTCAATGAATTCAATAGTTGCACAACGTACCTTTTGGATCTTGGAGTAGTTTGTGCAACAGAAGATAAGGTCCACTTTCATCTCATATTGCAAGTAAGCGTCCAGGTCACTCTTCCCTTGGAATTGTGGTAGATTCATCTTTCCTTTCAAGAAGTCATCTTCTTGAGGGTAGAGTGGATTATCTCGCTTATCGTTTCCTCGAACATTGAAATCTTTATACTTTTCTTCATCAAACGGGTTGTGATGATCTTCTTCAAATGTCCCTTGAGCATGGGGTTGATTCCTTCCATTATATGTTCCCTCTTCATGCATTTGATGTACCTGTCTTCTTCTAGGATGGCGGGCTTGTTCTTGATGAATAAGTGGCAGCCTCCTTGATTCTTAAGGGGTGCGAGCTTGAGCAACCTCCTCGGCATCTTCATGGCTTGGCCTCCTAGAAATTTCATCTTTATAAGTGCTTTGTTCCTCCACCTTGTGCAACCTATTGTTGGCATCTCCTAGTTTGACATTGACGTCCATAATGTCAGTTCTCATCAGAACTTGTTGGCATAAGATTCTTTTGTGGATTGCATCATCTGTCTCATTGTGCGCTCTTTATCCCTTGATTTTATTTGGGAACTTTAACGGGTGCTTGTCACACTTTGAGACACATTATCATTGCATATGATTGAGATAAAAATAAAAGGAAACAAAGAAAAAAGAAAACTAACACAAAGATCAAACAAACGTTAGACGTTAGTGAAAATCAAGTGTATAGCTCTTGTTCCTCTCACTCTTTTCTCTCAACATTTTTTCTCACAATCACACTTTGTCTCTTGGCCCAATCAAGGGGTTAGAACACTAAAGCAAGCAACACTTGCTGGAGGCTATGTCAAGACATCAAAACAATCCCATAAATTTTTTGTGCAACCTTGTTTGCAAGCCATTTTTGTCTCAGCTAGGGATTCCAACTTGCACCAAATTTTACCAATTTAAAACCGGTACACAATGCTCCTTTAAATTGCCAAAATCAGTCCAAAAACAGCCTGAAAATATGTCAAATCAGTCCGTTTGATGAAACACAAAATAGTCCAAGCAACTTCTTAAAACAACTACAATCAACTCCAACCTTTTGCACACTCAAAAGCAACAGAAGGAAGAACAAATTTGGATACAAACTCTAAGATTCAAATATATGAGAAACCAAAATGATTTTAAGGGCTAAGCTAAAGAGAAACTAAGGGTTTCTTTGGTCAATCTTTAGTTAATCTTAGACTTTGCTTACTTAATTTGCCTTTTGTTTGACCAAGTTTTAATCCAATTGTGTTCAAGCCTTAAGGCATGCCTTTAAGTCTTTCTAAGGCTAAGTGTGGGAGTTGTTTGAGGTATGTAGGTGAAGGCTTTTAACTCAAGAACCAAGATGAACACAAGTCTTCAACCTTTAGTTTACTTAGCATCTCTTGCCCTTCTTGAATCCTTTTCTTTCTCTTTTTTTGTCTTTTCTTTTCTGTTTTATACGAAACCGTTTTTCACTAAGGAAATAATAGTAATTCACACTGCCTGTGGTTTTTCTTGCAACCCTTGTGTCTGGGCAGCCTTCAACCAATTCTTTCTTGTGCTTTCTTGAATATCTTGGTTAGGTTCTTGAGTTTCTTGAAAAGGTCATGTATGTCGTGATTTTAATTTTGAGTTTTCTTGTTGTAGTTTATAGTATGGTTAGGGTTTATTGGGGTATTAGGGGTTTATGGCCGATTGGGATGTAGGCTGTTTGGGCGCATGTTTTTTAAGGCTAGGGTGTTTGAGAATTAGGGTTAGGGTCTTGGGTTGTAGGTGGCGGCTTGGGTTTTGGGGGTCAGGGTCAGGGTTTCTTGGGTTGTATGTGGTGGCTACGAGTTTGGGGGTTAGGGTTAGGGCTTCTTGGGGTGAGGCGGTAGGTTTAGTGTTGTACCCAACAAAAATCACTCTGTATCTCCGACTCTTATGAAGTGGTTTAATAAATATTAGTTCTTCCAAGTGCATTTTATTAAGTTTTCTTATTATTACCTCTTCGATTAAATTTCCTTAAAGTAAATATTATAAGAAATAGTATAATGATATAAGTATGTCCCATGAAGCAAGTGAAATGAAAAAATCTACCCGCCCAAAATTTTTAGAAATTTCGGCCTACATAGAGTCTTGAGGCTCTAGAACAATCTTCCTTCTTAAAAGCCCACTAACACCTTTAGTAGCCTTCTTAAAGTAAGCCTAAAAGCTTGCACGTGAAGTTAATTGGCCTCCTAATTGTGTTTTCAAGGATTTTAAAGAAATTCCCTCCTTTTTCCTTTAAGGACCGCCGTGTATAACTACATGGGGATCCATGAGATCTCCTTTATCATTAACGCCCCAACTAACCACTTTAGTCACTTTTCTTTAATCAATCCTCAAAAGCAACCAAGTAGTAAGTAAGCTACTAAATAGTAAATAAGCAACACATTAAATACCCTTAATGATTGTGTTCCATGCACATGAAGAGTCTCTCTTCTCCTCCTCTATTTGAAACCGTCGGTCGCTTTGCTATTGTACCCCATGAAATCTTCTTCAAGAGTATCCTAGAAGCTTCATATCATCCCTCCCTCACAACACTCTCAAGGGTTCCTTCCAAGCTAAGCATTAAAAGTCTCTCGCATACTTGGGCTACCTTTCATCCTCATTTCGGCTAGCTTGAACGTAGGAGACTCAAGACCATCTTCTAGATCTAAACTCATCTAGGTAAGTTGGATTCTAACTTCCAAAGAGAATTCCATATTTCAAATTATAAAGCTCACATTGTGCCTTTTTCTCCTTACAAAAAAACCATGACCCCAAATGGTCACTAGGTGAAGATTTTTCAAGTTACTAGATAGTGCTAGCATCTTGGTGGGTTGGATCTCTTTCAATCCCCATTTGAGCTCTATTTGGTAAGACAATCTAGCCTCAATCTAGCTCTTTTATACATTCAAATGGTAGCTAATATTCACCTTCATTCCCTCCCTAAAACTGTGTGCTATATAGTGAAGTTGGAGGAAACTTCAATCCATTTCAACCAAGGCTGAAGCTAAGGGGCAAGTATACTCTAGACATTCTTGAATTATTGGTGAAAGTGTGTGCTTGAATGTCTAGCTATTTTTTTAAGTCATGAATCCTAGTTGAAGTACAAAGTGTAAAGCATGAGAAATTGATTGTTTTATAAGGAAAGTATTGGCATGTTGAGTGATTTTCTCTATGAATATGTTATGTGCCTAACTTGAACATAGTATGAGACTTAGTCTTCACAAAACCGAGCTGTTTTGGAGATTTTCTGAATAATGAACTAACCCTTGCTAGAAATGGACTTTATGAGGCATAAAATGTACAAAAATGTCATGTTCTATGTGTAGTTACGGGGCTATTTGGCGTGGGTTATGGTGTAGCTTAAAGAGTATTATGAGGCTTGAAATGCATGTTAAAATGTGTACTTGGTGGTTAGCAAGTTATTTTAGGGGATGAAGTTAGTTGGGAAAGGCTTGAACAATAAAAGTGATTAAATGAAAGGTTCTCTGAAACTGGACAGTTTTGAGTAGCAATTTGTTTGGCCTTAAAATGAACCTTAGTAGTGTGCAATTTAGCTAAATGTTAGTATATTGGTAGCTGGATATGTGTAGTAAATGTGTGAGGTGGAAATTCTGTAAAAGAGCTTGTGGTTTGACCTCAATGGAATTTTTAGTAAGAATAGGTCACTGCAGATCCTGCAGCTACCTAGACTGAGAAAGATAATAAAATGACCCTTTTAAACATATCCGATTTCCTTGAAATTTTTATGGTACTTACCTAAGACATAGATGTCCATGTCGATGTAAGGAATTGTCTTGAAATTATGTTTTAAGGGGTAACCACTGAGATGAATGTCACGGTGCAAAACTGGAAAACATGGCAGTATGATGGCGTGTATTGTGAGGCCTTGGTCTTGTTTCTTTAGACTTGTATGTGATGTTTGGGCATCTGAATGTTGTTTCTTAGTATGTTGGCTATGATTTTCAGGTGATAGTCCTAATTGAACAAGATTTTATGTCCCCTGAAACTAAGGTAAGGCGGGTACTGCACTGCAGAATTCTGCAGTACCCTTTGATGGAAATTTAATGTTTTGAGGATCTTAGCCACCTTGAAATGTTACAAACTTTTTATGGCATGTAGCTAAGATTCCATTATGCATGTGTGTGGCATAATCTTCTGAAAATAGCTCTGAATTGGTATGTTTGAGGCCATGTGACCGGGGCATTGCTGCTGGACTGTGTTCCAGCTTAAGAAACAAGTCCGTATATGCTTTCTATGATGTATTTAGTCATGATTTGCATGTTGTATATCATACATTGCATTGTCCATACTCATGCGATTTATGAGACTGATTTTTATGCCAAAGAAATTAAGAAAAGATCTTTTGAAGATAAGATTGTGGTTTTTTTAAAGAAAGACTCCTATGGTACCATTTATTCCTGGCCAGCAAAACCCACCCAGATCCAGGGTTAATTGATCTGACGATGACTATGACCGTCCGGGCCCGGAGATAATAGACCTGAGGATGATTTATGACCGTTTAGGCCCGGAGATAATAGACCTGAGGATGATGACTTATGACCGCCTAGGTCCAGAGATAATAGACCTGATGATGATGATTGATTGTATGACCGTTTTCAGATCCGAAAATAATAGATCTGAAGGGAATGGTATGAACGTTTCAGATCCGGAGATAATAGATCTGAACCCTCTCTACTCTCTGTTTTACGACGATTGTGTTTTGAAAGAAAGAATGATCGAAATTGGTTTTCATCTCATCATGTTGCACTACATTTTCATATTCAAACACATTGCATATAATGCGAGTAGGATGCTAAATCTACTGTCATTTAGGTTATGATCTTATTACCTAATGTCACTTAAGTTACGATCTTATTATCTTCCGTCACTTAAGTTATGATCCTATTACCTTTGCGGTCAATGGATTGAAGGTCAGATATGTTGGGAAATTGAGATTCTTAGGATTTGGTTCTTGTGTGTACTTTCAATTTAATTCATGATTGTTTATGGTATACTTGCTGGTGATTTTGTCACTCACCCTTTTTATTTTTCCCCTAGAGCCTGCATGAAATGGTGTAGAATGGATTGACGATGAGCCACGAGTTTTGTATCCGTAGATAAGGGAGTGGATTGCATCTTAAGGATTTTTATGATAGCCTATGTTTTGTTGACTTATTTTGGGGACATTAATTTCGGATTTTCCTTTATCTTGCGAACATGGTTGTAAACTTTATGTCGGATATTCGGAATGGTTTAATTTAAAAGTTTTTATTTTGCCTAAATTTTGCTTACCTGTTAAGATGATGACATTGTAGTCCACGATTTTGGCATGGACTTTGTTATGTTACGCATTGACACATGGTACTTTCCGTAGGGAAGTGCGGCGGGTGCATCGTACCCAGACAAGTCGAGTATGGGGCGCTACAGGTGGTATCAGAGCCCAGGCTCTAGATTCGGGCAGAATATAGAACTAAGTTATGATACTAGAAATTTAAGTTTGATTGTAGACCTAAGCTATGATCTTAGAAGAGTGTCAACCTTAGACTAGGATGACTTAGACTGGAATTAGGACCTTAACCTAATGATTAAACCCTAGTCGATGAGATTCTAAATGCCTCAAAATTTAATCCGAATCTTATCTCCTTTTCTCTTTGCTCGACTTTTCTTCTTAAATGAATTTATTTCTGTCACATATCATGATATTTCAACTTTGAATAAATTCCGAAACTCCGTAGTGTAGATGGCTTGACCTCGTGGCAGACCCGCTAGAGCTCGACCTGCTGCATAGGAGCCGGTCCCTCCACAGCCTCAGGAGCCTGTTCCTCCACCTACTCAGGTCCCTCCACCACCACCACCGCAAGATCAGAACCCACCTCCTGCTCAGAATAATCCTCCACCTCAGGGGCCTTTACCTCAGATGATTCCTGATATCCACGTCTTTTATCTTTCTGTCAGACTGTGACTCAGATTGGCCAGGTTATGATGCAGCAAAATGCCCCTCCTCAGCCACATGAGCTAGTTAGGGATGCACAATATTATTTTGAGAAACTGAAAAGAGCTAATGTGCCACCATTTGAAGGAAAATCAGATCCCGATATTGCAGAAAAGTGGCTTGATGAAGTGGAGAATTGCTTTGAATTGATCCGTGCACCCGAAGAAATGAAAACCCAAGCTGTTAGACCATTTTCGCTTGGAGAAGCAAATCAGTGGTGGAAAGCTAATCTATAATCTTTGCCAAGACCAATACCGTGGGAGAGATTCTTACAAGAGTTCAACAAGATTTAAATTCCCCCTTCAGTTAAGATGCAAAAGAGACATGAGTTTGAGTCCTTGAAGCAAGAGCAAGGGATGACTTTTGCCAATTATTCCAATAAGTTTATAGCCTTGGGGAGGTTTCAGCCATCGACGATGAATGATGAAGAGACAAAGATGTTGAAATTTGAAAAAGGATTAAATCCGAGGATCAGGACTTGGTTGTTTAACGAAAATCCTGCAAATTTTAGAGCGTTACTTGATGTTCATTACAGGATTGAGGGAGACATCATCCGCTGTGATGAGATTGATCAGAGAGGGGAAGAGAAGCGTCTGGTAGTGGGGGATCCCGTATGGTAGCAAAACAGAATTTCAAAGGACCCGGTCATCAGGGAAAGATTTAGAATCGCTTTCAGTGCCATACGTAGGAAAAAGATCAACTGAGAAATCAGGGTCAGCAGCAGCAGCCAGCTATTCCAGCTTGTCCTCATTGCCAAAAGCACCATGTTGGAGAATTTGTTATTCAGACAGGGAAATGTTTTGGGTGTGGTAAGGTGGGCCATGTGCTTAAGAACTGTCCAGACAAGGGAACTACGTGCTTCAGATGTCGAAAAGTCGGCCATTTGATCAAAGACTGTCCGAAGAAAGGAGCCAGCAGCAGCAGCAACCAAGGAACCAACGTCAGCGTGCAAATGTAAGGGTCCTGTCATGACCGATGCTACTATTGATGAAGCCACTGATGTTGTGATTGGTAATGTTTTAAGAATTATGCAATGTTTATATTTTGCAAGATATTGTTGTTCTGTTGTCGCTTAGTCAATCTTGTATGATTCAGGAGCTATCTTAGTATGTAGTGTGCCTGCAAATGTATTATTTGATAGTGGCGTTAGCCACTCATTTATCTCGAAGAAATTTACGAAGAATATTGATCATAGCCCAGTCCATCTTGGGACGCCATATAGAGTTCAAGCAGCTAGTGATCAGGTGCTTGTTTCTCACCAATTATACAAGGGCTGTGAGATTGAGTTCGATGAGCAACATTTCGTAGTATATTTGATCCCAATAACTATGAGCGACTTCGACATAATTCTTGGAATGGATTGGCTCTCCATGAATTACGTGCACATTGATTGCCGTGAAAGGCGGGTTACTATTAAGGACCCAACATGAAGAAGTAACTTTTCATAGAGGCTCAAAGTTGAAGAAATTCTCCAAGAATGTCTATGTGAATGCGGCCCTTGCCCGTAGTGTGTTGAAGAAAGGACATGAAGGAATCCTAGTTTATGCTTTAAGTGTCGATCAAGCGCCATCTGGTCTCTCTCAAGTCCTGGTAGTTCAGGAGTATCCTGATGTTTTTTCAGAAGAATTGTCGGGCCTTCCTCCAGATCGAGAGATCGCATTTGAAATTAATCTAATTCCAGGAGCCGAGCCTATATCAAAGGCACCTTACCGAATGGCACCTGCTGAATTGAAGGAACTAAAAGAACAGTTGTGTGAGCTTTTAGAAAAGAAACTTATCTGTCACAACGTCTCGCCTTGGGTGCTCCGGTGTTATTCATAAAGGAAAAGGATGGAGGAATGCGTCTATGCATAGATTATAGAGAGCTCAGCAAGATTAGAATAAAGAATAAGTACCCGCTGCCTAGGATCGAATCTGTTTGACTAACTTTGGGTAAGTTATTAATAAGTTTTTCCTTCGATAAAATTTATATTTTGAACCCTGTCTAGAGGTATCTTGGTACAGGGACCACGAATCTTTAGTAAAGTGGATCTACGCTTTGGATATTTTCAATTGAAGATCAAAGCTGAGGATATTCTAAAAACCCGTTCATGGGCATTACGAATTCGTTATGATGCCATTCGGGTTGACAAACGCCCCAGCGACATTCATGGACCTTATGAATCGAATATTTCAGGAGCAACTAGATAAGTTTGTTGTGGTTTTCATTGATGATATCTTAATTTATTCACCGGATGAAGAGTCCCACATAGCCCATTTGAGGATCGTTCTTAATACCTTATGGAAGAAGCAGTCGTACGGCAAATTTAGTAAATGCGAATTTTGGCTGCACAACGTAGCATTCCTCGGCCATGTCATATCTGAGGATGGGATATCGTTATACCGCAAAAAGATTGAAGAAATCATGGAATGGCCAAGGCCAACAAACGTCACTGAAGTGCGGAGCTTTCTTGGCCTCGCTGGCTACTATCGCAAATTCGTTTAAGGATTTTCCAAGATTTCTATGCCTCTCACCCGACTGACACAGGAGAAGACAAAGTCCGAACGGACTTCGGATTGCGAAAGGAGCTTTGAAGAGCTGAAAGAGAAGTTGACATCTGCTCCAGTTTTGGCTCAACCTGTCCGTGGTGAGAGTTTTGTGGTGTATAGCGATGCCTCGAAAACGTCCTCGGATGTGTGTTAATGCAGAAAGATCGAGTGTTGCATTTGTATCTCGTCAGCTAAAGCCGTTTGAACAGAATTATCAAGTCCATGACCTCGAGCTTGCGGCCGTGGTATTCGCCCTAAAGATATGGAGGCATTATCTATACGGTGAAGGTGTGAAATCTTTACCGATCACAAAAGTCTTAAGTTGGTGGAGATTTCCTACAATAATAGCTATCACCAATCCATTGGAATGGCCCCTTTTGAAGCGATGTATGGAAGGAAATGCCGATCTCCACCTGATTGGGATGAAATTGGAGACAAAATGTTTGCAGGACCCGACCTAGTGGAGCAAACACGAGAAAAAGTGATGATTATCAAGCAAAGGTTGAAGGTGGCCCAAGATAGAAGCAAAGTTTGGAACGATGAAAAGCGTCGACCATTGGAATTCCAGGCAGGTGAGAAAGTGTTCTTAAAGGTGTCGCCATTGTAGGGCGTGAAAAAATTTGGCATAAAAGGTAAACTGAGTCCAAGATTCATCGGGCCATATGAAGTTCTTGAAAGGATTGGAGAAGTTGCCTACCAGTTAGCACTACCGCCGTTGCTGTCTCAGATACACGATGTATTTCACGTATCCCAGCTTCGCTGGTACGTGCACGAGCCCAATCATATCATCAAAGAAAGTCATTGAAAATTGAAGCCGATGTGTCTTATGAAGAAGAGCCTGAGAGGATCATTGATCGGAAGGAAAAGGCTCTAAGAAAGCGATCTATTCCCATGGTTAAGGTGCAATGAAAGAACCACTCTGTTGATGAAGCCACTTGGGAGACTCAAGAAAGCATGAGGAGCTCATACCCACATCTCTTTGACTAGTGCTCATAAGTTTCGAGGACGAAAATTGTGATAGGGGGAGGATGTTGTACCCAACGAAAATCACTCTGTATCTCCGACTCTTATGAAGTGGTTTAATAAAATATTAGTTCTTTCAAGTGCATTTTATTTACTTTTCTTATTATTGCCTCTTCGATTAAATTTCCTTAAAGTAAATATTATAAGAAATAGTATAATGATATAAGTATGTCCCATGAAGCAATGAAATGACAACTCTACCCTCCCAAATTTTTTAGAAATTTTGGCCTACATAGAGTCTTGGATGCTCTAAAACAATCTTCCTTCTTAAAAGCCAACTAACCCCTTTAGTAGCCTTCTTAAAGTAAGCCTAAAAGCTTGCACATGAAAGTTAATTGGCCTCCCAATTGCGTTTCAAGTATTATAAGAAATTCCCTCCTTTTTTCCGTTAAGGACCGTCGGGTATTACTACATGGGGGATCCATGATATCCCTTTTATCATTAACACCCCAACTAACCACTTTAGTCACTTTGATTTAATCAATCCTCAAAAGCACCAAGTAGTAGTAAGCTACTAAGTAGTAAATAAGCACACACTAAATACCCTTCATGATTGTGTTCCATGCACATGAAGAGTCTCTCTTCTCCTCCTCTATTTGAAACCGTCAGCTGCCTTGCTATTGTACCCCATGAAATCTTCTTCAAGAGTATCCTAGAAGCTTCATATCATCCCTCCCTCACAACACTCTCACGGGTTCCTTCCAAGCTCACTAAAAGTCTATTGCATACTTGGGCTACCTTTCATCCTCCTCATTTCGTCTAGCTTGATCATCTCAAGACCATCTTCAAGCTCTAAATCTCATCTAGGTAAGTTGCATTCTAACTTCCAAAGTGAATTCCATATTTCATATTATAAAGCTCGCATTGTGCCTTTTTCTCCTTACAAAAAAACCGTGACCCCCAAATGATCACTAGGTGAAGATTTTTCAAGTTACTAGGTGGTGCTAGCCCATTTGAGCTCTATTTTGGTAAGACAATCTAGCCTCAATCTAGCTCTTTTATACATTCAAATGGTAGCTAATATTCACCTTCATTCCCTCCCCAAAACCGTGTGCTATATAGTGAAGTTGGAGGAAACTTCAATCCATTTCAACCAAGGTGCAAGCTAGGCAAAGTTTCTAAGCTCAAAGAGGCAAGTATACTCTAGACATTCTTGACTTATTGGTGAAAGTGTATGCTTGAATGTCTAGCTGTTTTTAAGTCATGAATCCTAGTTGAAGTACTAAGTGTAAAGCATCAGAAATTGATTGTTTTATAAGGGAAAGTAGTGGCATGTTGAGTGATTTTCCCTATGAATATGTTATGTGCCTAACTTGAACATAGTATGAGACTTAGTCTTCACAAAACCGAGCTGTTTTGGAGATTTGTCGAATAATGAACTGACTCTTGCTAGGAATGGACTTTATGAGGCATAAAATGTACAAAAATGTCATGTTCTATGTGTAGTTACGGGGCTGTTTGGCATGGGTTGTGGTTTAGCTTAAAGAGTATTATGAGACTTGAAATGCATGTTAAAATGTGTACTTGGTGGTTAGCAAGTTATTTTAGGGGATGAAGTTAGTTGGGAAAGGCTTGAACAATAAAAGTCATGAAATGAAAGGTTCTCTGAAAGTGGACAGTTTTGAGTAGCAATTTGTTTGGCCTTAAAATGAACCTTAGGAGTGTGCAATTTAGCTAAATTTTGGCATGGTTGTAGCTTGATATGTGCAGTAAATGTGTGAAGTGGAAATTCTGTAAAAGAGCTTGTGGTTTGACCTCAGTGGAATTTTTAGTAAGAATAGGTCACTGCAGATCCTGCAGCTACCTAGACGAAAAATAATAAAATGACCCTTTTAAACATATCAGATTTCCTTGAAATTTTTATGGTACTTACCTAAGACATAGATGTCCACGTCGATGTAAGGAATTGTCTTGAAATTATGTTTTAAGGGGCAACAACTGAGATGAATGTCACGGTGCAAAACTGGAAAACATGGCAGTATGATGGCGTGTATTGTGAGGCCTTGGTCTTGTTTATTTGGACTTGTATGTGATGTTTGGTCATCTGAATATTGTTCCTTAGTATGTTGGATATGTTTTTCAGGTGATAGTTCTAATTGAATAAGATTTTATGGCCCTTGAAACAAAGGTAAGGCGGGTACTGCACTACAGAATTCTGCAGTACCTTTTGATGGAAGTTTAATGTTTTGAGGATCTTAGCCACCTTGAAATGTTACGAAATTTTTATGGCATGTATGTAAGATTACATTATGCATGTATGTGGTATAAGCTTATGAAATTAGGCTCTAAATTGGTAAGTTTGAGGCCATGTGAGCAGGGCATTGCTGCTGGACTGTTTTCCAGCTTAAGAAACAAGTCCGTATATGATTTCTATGATGTATTTAGTCATGATTTGCATGTTGCATATCATACATTGCATTGTCCATATTCATGCGATTAATGAGACTCATTTTTATGCCAAAGAAATTAAACAAAGCTCTTTTGAAGATAATATTTTGGTTTTTTTTGAAGATAATAGACCTGATGATGATTGATTATATGACCGTTTTCAGATCTAGAAATAATAGATCTGAAGGGAATGGTATGAGAGTTTCAGATCCAGAGATAATAGATCTAAACCCTCTCTACTCTTTGTTTTATGATGATTGCGTTTCGAAAGAAAGAATGATCAAAATTGGTTTTCATCTCATAATGGGCACTACATTTGCGTATTCAAACACATTGCATATAATTGCGAGTAGGATTGTAAATCTACTGTCACTTAGGTTATGATCTTATTACCTTGTGTCACTTAAGTTACGATCTTATTATCTTCCGTCACTTAAGTTATGATCTATTACCTTTGCGGTCAATGGATTGAAGGTCAAGTATGTTGGGAAATTGAGATTCTTGGGATTTGGTTCTTGTGTATACTTTTCATTTAATTCATGATTGTTTATGGTATACTTGCTGGTGACTTTGTCAGTCACCCTTTTTATTTTTCCCCTAGAGGCTGCAGGAAACGTAGATGAGGGAGTGGATTGCATCTTAAGGACTTTTATGATATGCTATGTTTTGTGGACTTATTTTGGGGACATTAATTTTGGATTTTCCTTTATCAGACATGGTTGTAAACTTTATATCGGATATTCGGAATGGTTTCATTTAAATTTTTTATTCTGCCTAAATTTTGCTTACCTGTTGAGATGATGACATTGTAGTCCACGATTTTGGCATGGACTGTGATATGTTACGCATTAATGCCTGGTACTTTCTGTATCGAAGTACGACGGGTGCACCTGGCCGAGTATGTGACGCTACATTTAGGGTGGGTGTAGGGTAGGGTTTGATCAAGAATGTGGGTTTGGTAGCGTAGGTTTGGGGGGGGGGGGTATGGCTGGGGTTAGTGTTTGAAGAAATGTTGGTTTTTAATCAAGAGCACAATTAAAGATCAAACCTATAATCGAACACAAAGTAAATTAAGCACACAAGATCAAAGATTACCTAAAAGCTTTGTTAGCAACAAGAAAGACATGTTAAAAGGGTAGCCTCTTAGTCAAATTAGTAAGCTTTATATGTGGCTGAGTTAAGCCTTAAGAAAACGAAATCTACTAGTCCAAATTTACAAAAGGTCAATCAAGAAGCATGCAAGATTTCACCTTTATGATAGAAATGTCAAACACTCTCTAAAGATCACAAATTTAAAGGATGGTGTGTGTGTAAAGCTGTCGGTTGTTTTGGTGTAGGCATTAAGAACATTTTAATAGGGTCAGCCGAGTGGTAGGGTGAAGGAAGGGGAGGAGAAAACATAATTTATGGAATGAGTAGATGCAAAGAACGAATGATATGAAGTTTAGAAGGAAGACCTTACGCTCTGATACCAAATTTATTTGAATCCTCATAAAAGAGCGGATCTTTTCTTTTAAACTCCTACTTCAAGGCATGAAAGAGGTAACCTCCCTTTTTGTTTCCTTCAAAGCCATGGTTGGACGAGCAATACCTCCACAACGAGATTAACATAAACCCCGGCAAACTAATGCGTCTTCCAAGACGTTCTTCCCTTTGGACTTGGCAATTCCACCTCAAAACTTGCTTAAAGTGTAAGAATCTTAACTTTGATTTTATGTAAATGATATAATCAACATTTATATATTTTTTTACGCTCCACTATTTATATCAAGCAATATTTGGCTAAATCGACGCTTAAAAGTAATATTAACAATTAAATTGAATAATGGAAGTTTTCATGTGATTAAATAGAAAATATTAATTTTTGTTAGCTAAATTAATTTTATTTTCTGAGCTTAAATGAGTTAGCATTTAAATGATGTTAAAGTGTATGTTATTAGCTACAAATAATATTTATTTATTTGGACACACACATTTCTTTATATTGTAGGGAAAAAAGAAGGCAAAGGAAAAAAAAGGAGAGAATTTTATGCAACAGACGCAGTTTTTTCGAGGCCAAAATAGCCAGGAAAAAAGAGATAAACTTCAGGAAAAGATTGTATCAAAGCTGTTGAATCATGTCAAATTTGGTGTTTTCTGATTCGATGACTACTAGAAGTTGATAAAAGAGGGAGCTGAGAAGCTCCCCTTATCATTTTCAGCGCTCTAAATCACGCAGCCATCAGAACATTTTGGATCAGCATTAAGTGCCTGAGACTTTTTCCCACAAGGCAGACACACGATTACAGAGACCAGCTCATTCTTTCCCAACAATTACTGTGCGCTTCCAAGGCTCAATTTCCTCTCTCCATCCGTTGTGTCACCCAAAATTTGGGAGAAGAAAAAGCTTGTTGCTTTTCTCCTCTATCATTAGTCAAAAGGCAAAGGTAAAAAAAGGAGTGTAGCCACAGCAGTGCTTTCTGTCGCCATCAGCAGCTGCAATGCCAGGCACGGAGTCCAAAGCTTTGGCAAGCCAGCAGTCCTCATTGCAGCGCGAACGTGAAACCCAACGGTCCTCACCAGGAGTGCGAATTCGGAAGCTGACTTGGTGAAATTTCATCTGTGTTTTTTTTTCTCCTGTTCTTGCCTGCATTTATATATTATTCTGAATGCCAGTGTGATTACCATGAGTGGCTAGTTTTTCTATTTTCTTGGCTGGTTATCGCGATGGTTGAATTTTTTGTGCTACAATATTTGCATTTTTGTTATCTCAGTTAATTGATTGTTATTTTTTCCACTGCTAATCGTTGTTGGTGTGGTTTTATTGCGTCAGTAGATTAGTTATCTGCTGATAATACATGTAATTAAATTTGAAGAACCGGGAGGTGAAGAAATTTATTTATGACCGTGTCAACAATGAACATGTAGTAAAACTGACTAGGGATAGATTCGGTTTCTACGGGTGGATAATTAGAAAATTCTAAGGAAATTACCTGCGACTCGATGGATTAAAACTTGCATAGGGATACAGAGTTTGTCACACCGAGTTAGGTTCTACGCCAAGGATTGGGTAAGCAGCTAAAATTGAGAATTTCATCCTTAGCAATTGCAAACAAATTTAATGTGCATGGTTCATTAGATGGAAAAATGCTAAACCTTTAGGAAAGAAAAACTCAACCAGAGCATAACTAGTCAAGAATTGTTTAAGGGAAAGTAAATCTTGGGTCAATTGTGTCGTGTGCTCTACAATGAGCTATTTTTATTTTAAATTTTCGTTTTTATTTTCTTCCAATTTTTAAAAGGTTTAAATTGAGACAAAAATATAATTTTGGTACTTAAAAACTAGTCCTCAAGGGATCGACAAACCTTCTCACCTACCGTTTCTACATCGGACCTAGTATTCCTTGCTAGTAGGTAAAGAATTACACATCAAGTTTTGGCGTCGTTGTCGGAGATTAGGATTTTAATATCATATAATTATTATTAGTCTCGAGATTAAGCCAAAATATTTTATGTATATAAATATATAAAAACAAAAGTTCCGAAAGACCACTGTTCACTATTTGCGTAAATATATATAAAAAATATTCTACTATTTTATATAATTATAATCTTTTAGTTTCTTTTTCTTTTCGTCTGTTTTGGTCTTTTTCTGTTTCTATTTTTCTTCGTAATTAATTGGTCTTTTAATCATTTTTAGTATTTGTTTCCAACTGCATCAAATTGTAATTCTTTCGTGACAGTATCCTTTGGTAAATAGTTCAGAAATTGTTTTATTTTGGTAATTAGTTTCTTTCCTTTATTTAGTTAGTGATTAGTCTTCATCCTGACTCATTTCGTAGGTTAAGTCAGTTGGTATTTAGTTTTCCTATTTGAGGGTATTTCTGTAAATGTTTTAGAACTAGCAGTTTGTAATTAGTTTTTAACTTCATTTGTTATTTATTTTGCTGTTCTGTTTTCTTATTTATTTTCCTTTAATTTTTTGTTTTGTTTTCTTTTATTATTTTATTTATTAGGTTTAATGGCCTTGTAGTCCCAACGAGCCTTTACCATACGATCCTATATTGAAGAACTGCTAAACATAACCGAAAATAGTAAAGCAAGCAAACATTAACTCACAAAAAGTTAATATTCAAGAAATCAAAGAACAATTAGAAATTGAAAGAATTGAAATGGCAGAAAAATAACCAAGAAGCCCAAAGATGCCTTGAGAGGATGCAACCCCTAGGGTAGAAGGAAGCTAGTCCCAGCCATACGTAGACCCACTATGGCCGCCAACAATTTTGAAATTAAACCCGGGCAGTAATACAAATGATCCAACAATCTGTACAATTCTATGGTTTATCAAGTGAAGGACATAACGCCCATATTTCTAATTTCTTAGAAATATGTGACACATTAAGAAAAATGGTGTAACTGATGATGTTATAAGGCTGAGACTCTTCCCATTTACCCTAAAAGACAAAGCAAAAGCTTGGCTTAATTCTCTACCCTCAGGTTCTATCACTACATGGGACCAATTAGCTTATGGTTTCTTAACCAAATATTTTCCACCATCTAAAAGCATGAAATTTAGAAATTATATAAAAACATTTTGTTCAAGATAGTAGATAATCATTATATGAAGCCTGGGGAAAGAATTAAAGATTATTTAAGAAGGTGTCCACACCATGAAATACCGAAATGGATGCAAGTTCAAATCTTTTATAATGGTACGGAAAATGGAACTAGGGGCAATGGTAGATGTAGCAAGTGGGGCAGAATAATGAGAAAGCCACCCGATGATGCTTGGGATCTATTCGAGGAATGGCTGCAACATGATGTCAATGGCCAAATGAGAGAGGTAACCCTAGAAAAGGTTTCATACTGGAACTAGATACTAACTCGACAATTCTAGCACAACTCTCTTTGATCAGTAAAAGTTTAGCAGTGGAGAAAAAATAACTTGTGAAAATTGTGCAGGCAATCATATGCTAAACTATGCCCCCAAAATCATTTGGCCAACATAAATGAAATTTTACCCAACCAACGAAGCAAATTTTGTAGGTCAAAATCAAAGATTTAACAATCCTTATCCTAATTCCTATATTAATGCATGTGGAAATAATGCAAATTCTTGGAAGATACCTCAAAATATAGGGCATCCTCCTGGTTTTTCAAACACTCAAGAGAAGAAGATAAATGTCAAAGATATCTTGTCAAAATTTATATCAAGCTCCGAAACTAATTTCAAAATCAAGAAGCTTTGATAAGAAATTAAGAAACTTTAATCAAGAATCAAGAATCTTCAATCAAAATTTGGAAAACCAAGTTGGTCAAATGGCAAATCTATTGTCAAATAGAATTCAAAGGGAGTCTGCCAAGTAATACTGAGACAAATTCTAAGGAGCTAAATGCTATAACTCCGATGAGTGGAGATGAAACAATCAACGAAGCAAACTCTTTGAATGAAAATGGTGACATGAACATGAGTGAAAATAAAAGTGAGCGGTCAATTTTTCTTGGTAGTTAAGCTGATGAGGGTGAAGAGAAATTAGAAGATAAAACATTAATGAAAGACGACAATACCTGTCAATGCAACAATCTGAAAAGGCCAATTAAGAAAGATGAAACGAGAATTCCACAAAAATTATGTGCGAATCTTAAGGAAAAGGAACTTGATGAGGAATTTCGATATTGAAAAGTTTAAGAAATTAAATGCTAATATTCCTTTGAAGAAGCTTTAGAGAAAATACCAAGTTATAAGAAATTCCATGAAGAAATACCAGCAAACCAAGTGGAGAAACAAAGTCTTGAAAAGGTAGTCATATAAATGACATGTTCAAGATAAATTACCACCAAAACAAGAAGATCCTGGATGTTTTTGTATTCCTTGTTCAATTGGTAATTTTAATTTTGATGATGTCTTATGTGATCTTGGTGCTAGTGTTAATGTCATGCCTTATTCAGTGTTTGAAAAATTAAAATTGAAAGACTTGAACCAACCAATTTCTGAGTATGTTTTCCTGATGAATCAACCAAATGTCTAAGAGGAATGGTTGAAGATGTTTTGGTTCGAATCGATAAATTCATTTTTCCTGCTGATTTTGTGGTGTTAGATATGGTTAATGATTCTAATTCAAAGATTCTTTTCGGAAGACCATTTTTAGCCACAACTAGGAGTGTATTTGAGGTTTCGAATGGGACATAATTCTAAGGGTAGATAATGAGGAAGTGAAGTTACATGTCTTAAAAAGTTTAAAAATACCCTAGGAATAATGATGCACTCCTAAATACGATAAATTAGAGGCAGAAAAAATGAAATCATTTTTGAAAATAAATTACAAGAGGGTCAAAAAGTTTTGTTAGATAAACCAATTGTAGGACCTCAGGCGCTACCAACTCTCCCAAAACCAATTGGTGATAGGAGATGCGCATACCCTAACCTTATAGTGCATTCAGCATACACAAACACCTACGGCATTCGACTGTGGCTTGACCCACATGGCCTACGCGCCATGGGACAATTGCTGCACCCAACAATCTCTCCCTCAGCATTTGCTCCCGCTGGGAAATCGAACCCGTGACCTTGGCTCTGATAGCACTTGTAGGATCTCAGGCGCTACCAACTCTCCCAAAACCAATTGGTGATAGGAGATGCGCATACCCTAACCTTATAGTGCATTCAGCACACACAAGCGTCCACAACATTCGACTGTGGTTTGACCCACACGGCCTATGCGCCACGGGACAATTGCTGGGTGATGCGCATACCCTAACCTTATAGTGCATTCAGCACACACAAGCGCCCATGGCATTCGACTGTGGCTTGACCCACACGGCCTACGCGCCACGGGAAAATTGCTGCACTCAACATCAATATCCTGCATTGTAAAAACATATATTTCCCTCTGGAGACGTTAAGATGGAATTC
>AP025049.1:32547881-32785904 GCA_036186865.1 Eustoma russellianum | reverse complement strand
AGGTTAAGCATATCAAAGTAACTGGTAGTTGTCTAAGAAGATTAAATACTGAAGCTTCTCAAGATAAAAAGATAAATCGCTTGTATGATCCACCATGAAAAAGAACTTTGGGAAGTCAAGCTGTAGACTATAAATTCAGAACTGCTTCTTTGCCTTGTCATTTTTTATTTTTTTTTGATATGTTGTTGTATTAGTATCAAAATTTTGCAAGTGTTTTCATTGAAATACATTTAGAGGACGTTGAGCAATAAATGTTTCAATTTTTTCTTGCAAGATTTAGTCATGGTTATTGTTTTAGAGTCATGTTGTTTTCCGTGTTATGCGCCTTTGCTGTGGTTTTGTTTCGTAGGAATAAAGATTGTGAGATCGTTGACAAGGAAGGTGGCCCAAGATGGTGCATATAGCATGTATGTGGCTCAATGCAATATTGAAAGATGACGTTACATCAAATCAGCTAAGTTTCTTGCCCGTATGCTTCTTATTCTTTTATTTTCTTAACATTTATGACAATGTTAATGTCTAAGTGGAGGGTAGGGGGCATAGACTTATGCATGATTGTTTTCTAAAGATGATTTTCGATGTGTCTGAAAAGAAAAATGCTTAAATATATGATCTTCTATGAATATGTGGATGAGAATTATTTTTCATATGTAGTTACAAAATACATGAGAAATACCTTGGAATGATGGAATGATTCAATGTTGATTATATTTTATTCCAAGTAATTTGAGACATTTCGAATACGTATAGCCATAATCTTGTTATTTGTGGATGGTAGTGAAAACTTATGCTTATCATGCATTTTGTGTCATTCTAGAACTTACTTCGTTACTTCTCGAGGCGAAATTATTAGATGATTTCAAGTTGACTTAGAGATGACAGTCATATGCGTTCTTTGGATCTTTTGATCCTTTAAAGTCTTCCTTATGTTCATGTTACCACTAGTATTTTTTTAGCCTGATTATTAAGAATGGTGAGACACCATTCGATTTTATTTGTTGTTAAGCCTTATTAACTTCCCATTTTCGCCTACTTGATAAAAATGTATACTCGTATATGTCCCTATTTAAGAAATCTTATATGGCATTATCATTACTTTTGGGATGAAGATAGTGGGTTACGAGTGATAAAATGAGGTTCAAATGGTGTACGAATATGTCGTTACAAGGGAATGGTGATGAAAAAAGGTTCAAAGAATGAAAAATAAAAGGAAAAAAGAAAAAAGGATGAAAAGGGGCCAAAGAAAGAAAAAAGAAAAACAATTATATGGCCGATGAATTAAAAAGCTTGAAATTAATTTTGGTGATTTGTTCTCAAAAGATAGAGAGGGTTTTTGAATTGTAAAAAAGAGTTTGTTTCGTGTGTATGCCATTTTCTGCAAGTTCTCTTAAATTATTTTTCTTTGAATCCCTTTTCCTTCGTGAAACCAAGTCCCTAGCCTAACATTACAACCTTAAAAGTCCTACTTGATCTTCGTTGACTTGAATCATCTACATTAGTGGAGAGCGAGTAAGAAAAGTAAGCCTATGGGATGTTCATGAGTCATAATTTGCATAACTTCAACTTATCGACTACAGAATGCCTGGGATTGGCTATTTACACACACACACACACCTCGATTACATGGGATAAATATAGTTGATATTTGAGTTATAAAGTTATTCAATTGGTTATTTTGATTATACTTTGTGACTATTCATGTGAAATCATCGCTGATGCATGTTTTTTAGAAGAGAGATTAAGCATTTTTTTAAGTCACTTTATTTGCTCGAGGACGATCAAAGGCTAAGTGGAGGGTAGTTGATATAATCAACATTTGTATATATTTTTTGTACACTCTACTATTTATATCGAGCAATATTTCGTTAAATCGACGCTTAAAGGTAATATTAACAATTAAATTGAATAATGGAAGTGTTCATGTGATTAAATAGAAAATATTCATTTTTGCTAGCTAAATTAACTTTATTTTCTGAGCTTAAATGAGTTGGCATTTAAATGATGTTAAAGTGTATGTTATTTAGCTACAAATAATATTTATTTATTTTGACACTACACATTTCTTTAATACTCCAGGGAAAAAAGAAGTCAGAAGAAAAAAAGGAGAGAATTTTATGCAACAAATGCGGTTTTCAAGGCAAAATAGTGAGGAAAAAATAGATAAACTTCCGGAAAAGATTGTATCAAAGCTGTTGAATCATGTCAAATTTGGTTGTTTCTGATTCGATGACTACTGGAAGTTGATAAAAAGAGGGAGCTGAGAAGCTCCCCTTTATCATTTTCAGCGCTATAAATCACGCAGCCATCAGAACATTTTGGATCAGCATTAAGTGCCTGAGACTTTTCCCACAAGGCAGACACACGATTACAGAGACCAGCTCATTTCTTTCCCAAACAATTACTGTGCGCTTCCCAAGGCTCAATTTCCTCTCTCCATCCGTTGTGTCACCCGAAATTTGGAGAAGAAAAAGCTTGTTGCTTTCCTCTCTATTATTAGTCAAAAGGCAAAAGATAAAAAAGGAGTGTAGCCACAGTAGTGCTTTCTGTCGCCATCAGCAACTGCAAGGCAGGCACGGAATCCGAAGCTGAGGCAAGCCAACAGTCTTCATTGTAGCGTGTACGTGAAACCAGCGCCCTCACCAAGAGTGCGACTTCTGAAGCTGACTGGGTGAAATTTCATCCGTGTTTTCTCTCTCTTGTTCTTGCATCATCATCATCATCATCATCATCAGTACCCAGTATATCCCAACCACAGCAAAAGCTATCGTTAGGGTCTGGGGAGGGTAAGTGGTAGGCAGACAAAACCTCTATCCGAGTCTACTTCTAGTGAGACCCTCGGTTCTTTATGTACCTGCATAAATGACATAATCATAGAGACATGATGTGCTAGTGTGTTAGTGAGGGAATTCAGGAAATACAGAGAAGAGGCTTTCGATATTAAAGTACACATGACCATGTAATGCAGAACAATGGTAAAACATAAGCAACCAAGTGCAAAAGCAACCTAAAGCGTAGACAGTGTCTACGCCTATCTATGTCCCTAAAAATACTCTACAGTACCCCTATATACGACCTATACCCCGTTAACCTTAACCTTATGTCTCCATGAACTCCTATCCTGGACCATGTCCTCAAAGAGGTGCAAATCTAGTATGTCATGCCTAATCTGCTTATCCCAAGTCAGTTTCGGCCTGCCTTTACTCATGTTCCTCTCTACAATGAGACTTTCAATTGCTCTGACCGATTCTTCCCTCCCTTAGCTTATCTGCTATACTAGCCATGCCTAACCTTTCTTCGAACACCTCGTTTCTAATCTGTTATAGCCTTATATGCCCACACATACACCTCAACATCTTCATCTCTGCCACTTCAAACTTCTGCAATTGTGACCTCTTGATGGCCCAGCAGTCTGTCCCATATAGCATTGTCGGTCGTACTGTCATCCTATAAAATTTTCCCTTTAATTTATTTGGGAAATTCTTGCATGCATTTATATATTATTCTGAAAGCCAGTGTGATTACCATGAGTGGCTAGTTCTTCTATTTTCATGACTGGTTATCGCGATGGTTGAATTTTCTGTGCTACAATATTTGCATTTTTTATCTCAGTTAATTGATTATTATTTTTTTCCCAACTGCTAATCGTTGTTGGTGTGTTTATTGCATCAATAGATTAGCTACCTGCTGATAGAACATGTAATTAAATTTGAAGAACTGCGAGGTGAAGAATTTATTTATGACCGTGTCAACAACGAACCTGTAGTAAAACTGACTAGGGATAGATTCGGTTTCTACGAGTGGATAATTAGAAAAACCTAAGGAAATTAAATGCGAGTCGATGGATTAAAACTTGCGTAAGAATACGGAGTTTGTCACAACGAGTTAGGTTTCTACGCCAAGGGATTGGGTAGCAGTTAAAATTGAGAATTTCATCCTTAGCAATTGGAAACAAATTTAACGTGCATGTTCATTAGATAGAAAAATGCTAAACCTTTAGGAAAGAAAAACTCAACCAGAGCATAACTAGTCAAGAATTTTTTAAGGAAAAGTAAGTCTTGGGTTAATTGTGTCGTGTGCGGTACAATTGAGCTATATTTATTTTAAATTTTCGTTTTTATTTTCTTCCAAATTTTGAAAGGTTTAAATTGAGGCAAAAGTATAATTTTGGTACTTAAAAACTAGTCCTCGAGGGATCGACAACCTTCTCACTTACCGTTTCTACATTCGGACCTAGTACACTTGCTAGTAGGTAAAGAATTACACATCAGTAAACCAAGAAACAAGCAAAGACACAAATCTAGGGCTAAAAACTGAAATTTTATTAATGTAAAAGATGCTTACAAAAGTCGGCCAAGAGGCCTTTATATAGACAAAAAGATAAAACCTAAGAACCAACGGAAAATTCCTAAGTTACAATTTCAACATGTTAGGTAATTTACAAAACATTAACTAATCATATCTTATACTCAAGTGGTCTACTATAGGGTTTCAAAAAGAAGCTTGGAATCTTCCAAAATTGATTTCCTAAACTGTAGGGGTGATTCCTTATAATGTAGGAATCTTGGGAGCCACTTAACATTCTTTTGCACCTTAAACTTCATGTGCGTTGTAAAAGCTTGTACACTTGGAATTGGTCTTGGACGTCTTCATCAGTGTTGTAGATACCTTCGAGACCTTAATTTTGCGTCCAATATTGACACCAATGGGAGTTGAAACGAAGGAGTTATGATCAGTTGAAGTTGTGTCCAGTTAGCATCGCTTCCTTGCTTAACGCCTTTTCCATGCATCGCTTCTCCATCAAGCTTCCTACAAAATAAAGACACCACCAAGCAATATTCTCATCAAGGATAATAAAATACATGACATGCAAGTGAAATTCCTAACAATGACTGAAATAACGAAAATGCGCCTAAACTAGAAACCACACAAACAATTATGGAAAAACCACAAAAGCGTTACCATTCATGCAATGACTATCCTGTCCTTTCCACCAACTCTTACATCTTGTTTAAGACATGTAAAACATAGAATAACCATGCATGAATCTAAAGCATAGGTTCAAGAAAGTAAATCCAACGTGAGGAGGGTTCATCTTTAAACATGCTTACACAAGATGGTGCCAACATCATGTCCTAGTTCCTTGGCCTTGCTTCTTGTAATAGCCATTGTGGCTCATGAAATTATGTATTCCTATTTTTCTTTGTTTCTTTGTTTCATTTAAGCAGTCAAAATATATGTGCTTCTTGTTCAGCACTTCATCAAGATAAAGAAAATACTTTGGACCATTTAGCCTTACATTTTTAGGCAAAAAACCATCTTACAGCTTTTGAAACTACATGGAAGTTCTAGCTGCTGCATTACAAATTTCAAATCAAAATGTTGCAAAAATACTTTAAGGAAAAGACTTTATTCATTTCACTACCAAATGTTTCCTTTATCTTCACGTGAACAACCTCTCAACTCTTATGCTACGTTATATTCGTTTTGAGATCTATGAAGCAGAGGTTTCTACCCTTGATTTGACATAATACAAAATGTATGAAACGCTGCACAAACTGAAATCAATGTATGGATTTATGCATAAGATGATTATATATTATATATATATCATATAATGATTATTTATTATATTATATATACGTAATCAAGTGATCACTAAAATATATTTTATACGGATATAAAGTGTTATACGAATAGACCCCTTAAATGTATAGAAATAAAATTTTGGTAAATATCAATTTATGGACTCAACTGAATATTGTCATACATCTTTTCGGTAAAAGACACCACAAAAAGATTTTCGTTTACCGACGAAAACTTCACCGACGAACCATGGTTTGTCGTTGTTTCGTCGGTAATTTGCGACGAAATTGCGATACACGCACTGTCGTCGTTAATTGCGACGAACATACGATGAAATGCATTGTCGCTAACAAAAAAGTAGTCAGTCAGTTCAATTTCGTCAGTGATTTGTCGGTGGTTCGTCGCTACTCTGTGCGTTTTATTCGTCGCTATTCAGTTTGTTGCGTTACGTCTCTATATCGTCGCCATTGTGTCGCTAAAATTCCAGAACACGGATAAAATAAATTCGTCGTTTAGTAAGTTCTTGGCGTTGTGTATCGTCGGTTTTTTTGTCGATGAAACCCGCATGTCGCAAATGTTTTGTTTTACTTTTTGTTCGTATTCCGATTTGTCTTTGTGTCGTCGCAGATTCATCGAGTATTAATCACGTGTATTAATTAAGTAAAAAGAAAACGGTGATTGGGAAAAACATTTATTCATTTAATAATAAAAATTTACATTATCAAACAAAAAATTAAAAAAAAATCTAAAAGAGAGGCGGAGATGGGCCGTTCACTCTTCGTCATCGGACGAAAGAGTGGCCGCCACAGTCTCTGCCAACTCTTTCAGAAGGCGCTTGAGCTTGTAATATCTGAATTTCATCTTCCGCAGCTTTCTTGTCATGCTTTGCAGTTGTCGCGACTGCTGCTGCATGTTTGCGATCAGCATACAGTAGTCAACATCCTACACCGGCATTTGTTCTTGAGCATCCTCACGCGGCGGTGGGCCATACACAGATACGGAACCCTCCCGCTCAACCGATGGTGGTTGAGGAGGAGGCCCTTCTGGAGGGACACTGTTTGCCCGTCCACCACGCCTTGGGGTTCTTTTAAAACGACGCGGCATATTTTGATTTTTTATAACCTTGTATGTGTCCATATGTGCGGATGTCTGGGGTATAAATAGGTAAAATTAGCAACGATATAGCGACGATATAGCGACGTATTTTTCAACCGTTGGGAATGTGCAGTGGTGACGATTCGTCTGATTTAGCGACGACTTAGTGACGAATTAGCGACGTGTATTTATCGTACGTTGCAACCGTGGGGAACTGAACTGACACTGCCGAATAGCGACACTTTCGCGACGCCGTAGCGACGAAACGCGTCAAATGGTGTGAAGAGACGCTGGGCGTCGCTGTTTCGTCGGTAAAGCGTCGCTAAATTCACTGCGACAATAAATTCGCGAGTAATTGGTTCTCATCGTTGTATTAAGTTTCGTCGATATTGTTAAGTTGTAAAACGTTTTGATGATGAAAAGATGTTTTGAATGAGTTGAAATTATGTTTAATATTCGATGCAAGATGGGCAAAACACATTATGTCCAAAGATGGTTGAGATTGGAAGTCAGTGGTTGACATCGATCTCTCAAACTAGGGACATCGATCGATCGATGTACTTCAGCCCCTGACATCGATCGATCGATGTCTGACTGAGGACATCGAACCCTCAACCACAAGGACATCGATCGATCGATGTCACTTCATCCCTTGACTTCGATCGATCGATGTTGAACTGAGTACTTCAGTCTCTAAACCAGGTGACATCGATCGATCGATGTCACTTCAGCCCCTGACATCGATCGATCGATGTCAGGCAGTGCAGGATTTTGAAAAATCTTCTGAGGACATCGATCTCTCCTTTCAGGGACTTCGATCGATTGATGTCCTCCAGAATTCAAATTTTTTGATCGTTAGAATAAAATCCAAGGTTGATTTTCAAGGTTTTCTCTTTCCAATCTTCTTCAAACTTCTTGTAGACTTTAACCCAACTTATTACATGCTTCCTTGACTATTGTATACATGTCTAAAGATTCTCTAGGGTGGCTATCCAAGATCAAATCACTCCATAGGGTGGCTAGAGACTATTTGGGCATTGTCTTGACATTTTTGAAGATGAAGACTTGGTGGAGAGCCTCAAAAACGTGGTGAACTTCATCTATAAATAAAGGAGGCTTGGATGAAGCAAATACACACTTTCAACATCATCTAGCTTCATTTTACATTGTTGTATATTTCTCTCATATTTGTAAATTTGTTCAAAGCTTGTCTAGCTTTCTTTGATCTTCATTGTTGTATATTGAGAGAAAGAGAGTCAAGCACAAGAGGAACCAGAATTATTTGATCTCTAGCTTGTGCTTATACTTGTGAGAAAGTGTGAACCTTACTATATCTCTTCAACCCACTGTGAGAAGTTCTTGAGAGAACTTTTGTTGAAGTTGTGAGGAAGCAAGAAATTGTTCTTGCTAAGAGCTGTAGTTGTTGTAGTTGCACAAGTGTTTTGTGCAAGAAGTTGCTGTTGTTGTTGCTTACACTGAAGTGTTAGTGTAAGTATTGCTGTGGTTGTTCTTATTGTTCATAATAAGAAGAGTAGTTGTTGAAAATCCACTTTGGAAACAAAGTGGTAATGGAGTAGAATCATTTACGATTCGAACCACTCTATATCCGGTGTACTCATTCATTATCTCTCATCTCCAATTCTTGCTCTAATTTTGAATATCTTTTTGAGTTGAGAAAAACAAGAAAATTCCGCAAAAGAGCCAAACACTCTATTCACCCCCCCTCTAGAGTGTATTTCGGACCTAACAATTGGTATCAGAGCCTAACCTTGATTGCTTAGCCAATCTTTGCAAGTAGCAAGGTTAAAAGATCATGGCAACCTCAACCTCAACCTCAACCTCTTCATCTCCTATGCCTACTGCACTATTTTCCGGATCAAACACTAAACCTCCTATGTTTGATGCCCAAAATTATTCTTTATGGAAAGTTCGAATGATCAATCATTTGAAAGGCTGTGGATTTGATATATGGAGAGCTGTTGTCAAAGGAATGAAGTTCCTATGATTACCAACTCAAAAGGAGAATCAATGTTTAAAGATGAGGATGACTATACCGACGAAGAGAAGATAAAGTTCGCCATCAATGGCAAAGCTTTTGACATTCTCTCAAGTGCTCTAACCACCACTGAGCTCATTAGACTCCAAGGTCTTGAAACAGCCCACGAGGCATGGAAAAGGCTTGAAATGATACATGAAGGAACTGAGAAAGTAAGAATGGCCAAAAGACTCATGCTCATGAAGGAGTATGAGATGTTCGGAATGAAAAGCGGTGAAAAGATTGAGGAGACAATTGATCGATTCACACGAATAGTGAATCAACTCTCCATGGTTGACAAGAAAATCTCAAACGAAGACCTTGTCTCAAAACTCCTCAACTCTTTGCCAAGAGAATGGACACCCAAAGTCACCGCCATCACCGAATCAAAGAATCTCAAGACTCTTACCCTTGATGAGCTATCCGGTAATCTTCTTACTCATGAAATTCTTATTGATGAACAAAATAGGATGAATCCTATCAAGCCTACACAAACATCACACAAGGGATTGGTGGTAGAGTCCGATGATTCGGATGAGGAAGTTGCCCTTCTAGTAAGAAAATTTAGAAGAATGGCAACTAGAAACAAAGCTCAAGCAAGAAAGTTTTTCAAGAAACCATCTAAAGAAAAGGAAGCAAGTGAAAATTGCTATAGATATGGTAGACCCGGTCACTTCATTATCGATTGCCACGTAAAAGAGCCACAAAAGCAAGAAAAGAAGGTCTTTCCTCAAAAGAAGAAAGCCCTCAATGCGGAGGTAACCACGCGGGATGATCTCCTTTCAGAGTCGGAAGGAGAAGAGAGTGAAGATCAAGGTGTTGGACTTGTAGCAATGGTTGAAAATCTAAAGGGTCAACATACTTGTCTTATGGCAATCGAAGATGACCTTGAGGTAAATTCTAACCCTTCAAATTTGCATGATGAAATAGGAGATTTGCAAGATGGCTTTGAGAAATTATATTTGAAATATAAGCATTTAAAGAAAGAATTCAAGAAATGCATTTTAGAAAATAAGAGCTTGCATGACAAAAATATTTTGATGTTTCAAGAGCATGATATCATACTTACCATGCACAAAACCGTAGCTCTTGAAAATAAAGAAATTAGAAAAGAATGTGAGAAACTAAAATTAGACTTACAAAGACTAACAAATGGCAAAAACAACTTAGACATACTACTTGGGAATCAAAGAATTGGAAATGATAAATCCGGTTTAGGATTTAACTCATCATCTTCTATTAAACCTAAGTCTTCAAAGAAAAAGCAAACAATAGAAAAACACACCAAAGTTCATCATCTTCTAAACCAAAGCATGTACCCACTTGTTTTTATTGCAACAAACTAGGACATGTAAGGAAAGCATGTGGAGCTCGATTTGAAAGCACATATGTTTGGAAGCCTAAGGGTCGAAAAACTAACCCTAAAGGACCCAACCATCAAAGGGTACCAATGCATACATCTTTTGACTTTGTAGGCTCTCAAGATAAATGGAGTAGCCAAAGAAGAAGGAACCAAATGGCTTATGGACAGCGGATGTTCAACTCACATGACCGGAGACAAGACGTTGTTCACCAAGCTCAAGCTCCAAGATGGTGGAACGGTGCATTTTGGCAATGGGAGAGCCAAAATCCTTGGACATGGAGAAATTGGTAATTCTTCCTTTACTATTAATAATGTACTATATGTAGAAGGGCTTAAGTATAATTTGATAAGTGTTAGCCAACTATGTGATGCTAATTTTCAAATTGAGTTTGTGAAAAGAAAATGTGTTGTGAAAAAGAACGATAAGATTGTTTTCGAAGCTATTCGTAAAAATGATGTTTACAAATTTAGCACACATGATTTGATATCACAAAATATTTCTTGCCTAGTTGCCAAAAATGATTTGACTCAACTATGGCATAGACGACTTGGACACATTAGTTTTAAGAATTTCAAAGAGATTTGCAAAAATGAAAAAGTCCAAGGTCTTCCAAAATTAAATTTCGAAAACCATGGCTTATGTGACACTTGTCAAAAAGCAAAACTTGTTAAAACAAGTTTCAAGCCCAAAATTGAAATCTCCACCACCAAACCTCTACAATTGCTTCATATGGATTTGTATGGAGATAATGGTACAGCAAGTCTAAGTGGAAAACATTACACCTTTGTGGTGGTAGATGACTACTCTAGGTACACTTGGGTAATGTTCTTAGCTAAAAAGAATGATGCATGTCAAGAATTTATAAAGCTTTGTAAGAGATTAGAAAATCAAAGAGAAGACACAATTAAGAAAATTAGAAGTGATAGAGGTGGTGAGTTTGATGGAGAATTTCAAGAATTTTGTGTATCCAAAGGGTATGGACACAACTTTTCAGCTCCAAGAACTCCTCAACAAAATGGTGTTGCAGAAAGGAAAAATAGAACACTTCAAGAAATGAGTAGAGCCATGCTAAACAAATTTGAGCTACCCAAATATTTTTGGGCCGAAGCAGTAAATACCGCTTGTCGTGTGATCAATAGAGTTTATTTGAGACCATTTCTCAAAAAGACTCCTTATAAGCTTTGGAAAGGTAGAGTACCAAATATTGGTTATTTCAAGATTTTTGGTTGTAAGTGTTTTATACTTAACACCAAAAACAACTTGGACAAACTCGACTTCAAAGCGGATGAAGGAATCTTTATGGGTTATGCTCAAAATAGCAAGGCATTTAGAGTATATAATAAAAGAAGTATGAAAGTTGAAGAATCAATTCATGTCAAGTTTAGTGAACTCATTGATGAAAAATCAAACGTTAATAATGATGATGATGAAGATGAAATAATTGAAGTAAGTCATATAGAAAAATTTGAGAATCCAAAAGGTAATATTGTCATTGACCTTAGGATTGATCCACTTGAACCTAAGGTTGAAAATGAAGAAGTAGGAGGGGATACCTCAAATTTACCGGATTCATATAAATATAGGAAAGATCACCCTAAAGAGTTGATACTAGGTGAAACTGGCCAAGGCGTAATGACAAGGAGAAAATTCAATGAAAATGCCTTCATTTCGCAAGTTGAGCCTAAAAATATAAAGGAAGCAATAAATGATGAAGATTGGGTATTAGCTATGCAAGAAGAATTAAATCAATTTGAAAGAAGTGATGTTTGGGAATTAGTTGCTAAACCTAGTAATCATCCCGTAATTGGCACTAAATGGGTATTTAGAAACAAAATGGATGATAAAGGAAACATCACTAGAAACAAAGCTAGGTTAGTAGCCCAAGGCTATAGGCAAGAGGAAGGCATAGACTATGATGAGACGTTTGCTCCCGTAGCTACGTTAGAAGCTATTAGGATGTTATTAGCATATGCATGCTATAAGAATTTCAAACTATATCAAATGGATGTAAAATCCGCATTCTTGAATGGAATAATTCAAGAAGAGGTCTATGTAGCTCAACCTCCAGGGTTTGAAAATCATGATTATCTAAATCATGTTTTTAGACTCAAAAAGGCCCTTTATGGACTTAAACAAGCTCCTAGGGCTTGGTATGATAGATTAAGTAACTTCCTACTTGAAAACGAGTTTTCAAGAGGAAAAGTCGACACTACTCTTTTTATTAAAGAACAAGAAAACCATCAATTGCTTGTTCAAATTTATGTGGATGATATCATATTTGGTGCTACTAATGATTCTCTTTGTGAGCATTTTGCAAAATTGATGGAAGGAGAATTTGAAATGAGCATGATGGGTGAACTCAACTACTTTCTTGGTCTACAAATCAAGCAAACTCAAGATGGAGTGTACATATCTCAAACAAAGTATACGAAGGATTTGCTCAAGAAGTACAAATTCGAGGATGGAAGAAGTGTGACCACTCCGATGAGCACAAGTACAAAGCTTGACAAAGACGAAAAAGGAAAGCCGGTTGAGGTAACAAAATATAGGGGTATGATTGGTAGTTTACTTTATTTGACCGCTAGTAGGCCAGATATTTTGCATGCTGTGTGCTTATGTGCTAGATTTTAAAGTATGCCTAAGGAATCGCATTTAGTTGCCATTAAACGTATCTTTAGATATTTGAAAGGAACTTTGAACTTCGGATTGTTTTATCCCAAAAATGGTTGTTTTGATCTAAGAGGATATAGTGACTCCGACTATGCCGGAAATCTTGTTGATAGGAAAAGCACCTCCGGGACATGTCAATTCCTTGGAGATTGCTTAGTTTCTTGGTTTTCCAAGAAACAAAATAGTGTGTCACTTTCTACGGCGGAATCCGAATATGTATCGGCCGCTTCATGTTGTGCACAACTACTTTGGATGATCAACACCTTGAACGATTATAATGTTAAGTTTGAAAAAGTTCCCATTCTATGTGATAATACCTCAGCCATAAGTATAGCACAAAACCCGGTTCATCATAGTAGAACAAAACACATTGAAGTGAGGCATCACTTCATAAGAGATTGCATTCAAAAAGGATTGGTATGCGTTGAGTTCGTTCCAACAAATGACCAACTGGCGGATATCTTTACCAAATCCCTTCCCACCGAGACGTTCGAATCAATTAGAACGAGATTAGGAATGATAAACAATGATTAAAGGGTTGAAAATGTCCAAAATTGCAGTAATCTGTACACATAGATCGATCTATGTAAAAAATCTCAGAGACTGATGTTTATAAAGCCATCGATCGATCGATGTGCAGGACATCGATCGATCGAAGTCCCTGACATCGATCGATCTATGTCATCGGGACAGGGTCTATTAAAACTGGAAAAACGCTTCATTTTTCATTTCAACACTTCAAACCCTAACCCCTCTCCTGCGAAAAACAAAACCCTTGATTCCCAAATTGCAAAAATCTTCCTCAACATCAGTTTTCTCTTCAATAGTGTCTAAATCCACACTTATTCCTCAAAATCCATCACCACATTCAAAGAATTCTTGCCCTAATTCTCACAAATGGCCCCAAGAACCAAGAATCATCCTAAAAGGAAGAGGACATCTCAAGGAGACAATCAACCACATGTTCCAACTGGCTCAAGGACAGCAGGGCTGCGGAAGCAACCAGAGCCATCTCAAGAACATCTAATCCGTGAGGTAGGAGAAAGTCTTCACATTCGAAATTTTCCCTGGCTTAAAACTGGAGAATATGAGAATGCCCTGGCCACACCTCTAGGATTAGGCATATACACTCATATATCTCAGAGAGCACAATTATTATTCACAGAATGGGAAAATAGCAATAGGTCTACTATTCCATCAAAACTGCTCAAAATTGAGGACATTTTGAGCAATGCAGAATTGAGACCTATAATTGATTTGTTGTATGCTCAAAACTGGATGTTTTTATGGGATTCATCTGAGATGGGATCAATGTCTACTCGTTATACCCGGTTGTTCTATGCCAACTTTTGGATTGACTATCTAAATGGGAATCCATTTTCTCTGAATTCAGTTATTGATGGTCAAGTAGTCTCCTTTCACACTGCACAAATTAATGCTATTCTTGGTACACCTAATGAGGGATTCAAGGATTTCGATCCTTGGAAGTGGGATTTTAACAAATACCAAGTGACTGAAAATGAAGTCAAAACCTTTCTTGGATTTCACCCGACAAAGAACACAAATGATATGCCCTTGATGTATAGAGTCTTACTTGCGATAGTTACTTTTTGTGTAAATGGAAAATCAGCCAAACTTCCCATCAACCTAGACTTTTACATCACATACCGCATAGCCATGAGAGAGCAGGTAAACTTTGGGGAAGTATTCTTTGAGAATGTATTGGAGGCAGTTACCAAAAAGTCAAAGGCACTTCCTTACAGTAATCTGATATATAGATTATTGAGAAATTCAAATCTAGTACTGGATGTTGAATACGAAGAGGCTATTACGAATAAGGATTATTACACGAAGTCCAACATCCAGCAAATTCTCAAGTCAAGAAAGGAAGCGCAACGACGGGGTGGTGCTCAGGATCCGGAGGAAGATGAGGCTGAGAATGAGCCAGAAATACCACCAAACCCCACTGAGCCAACCGTTGAACCCCAACCAAATCCTCCAAGTCCTACATCTAGAATTGACAAAGGAAAGGCTCCTATGGAAGAAGATAGTGGTTCTGAACTTCCATTTGATGCAGAGGCTGAGATAAATGACTTACATCGTTATCTCGATCAATGGGGGGAAGACTTAACAAAAGAGGCGGTGCGTATAGATGATTTGGAGAAAGGCTATACGACGTTCTAGAACTGCTTAAAATCGCTGGAAACAAAAGTGGACACTGAAGTCAAGACACTCCAAACTGAGCTGAACGTGCAAAGGACCAAGTATCAGAAGTTGAAAACCAAGCTCAAAGCCGCTCTCTCCGGACTATGTTTCTCCTCCGATGAGGAGTAGTTCTTAATGACTCCCCATTCCCTCGTCCTTATGCTAGTTCTTTTTGCAAGTTTGAGTTTACATCTGTATCTCAAAACTTGATATTTTCTTCATGACCTTTATATTTTTGTGTTGATATCTCTAATTATTTTTGATGCTTTCAAAAAGGGGGAGAAGTTTTTGGTATTAGTGGCATGCATGTTTTGGTATCATCATGGCATTGTTAGCATGTTTTGGTATCGTTAGCATGATAACGTAAGCATGAATTGTTTTGCCTTAGCTTGATATAGCCTTGGATGCTAGTTGATGATATATTTTGGCATGATGAATTGTTGGGAAGCATAATTGGATATTAACATGGCGTGTGTTGGTATATTTAGCTAGACATATTAGCATGACTTGGATAGGCATGGTTATTCAAATGGCTAAACTTAAATTGGTTGTTTTTCATCACATAATTTTGCTTGAGAAGTTAAATTTGGTATAACATGACATGGAGTCTCTTGATATGCTTTACATATTGAAATGATGAAAATACAAAACTTGATGCACAGTTTGAGGGGGAGCATGTTGGGTAGATTGATAAGAGAGCATGAACTAAGGGGGAGTTGAAGAATATCAAGTTTAGTTGAAAAAGTATCATGTAAAAACATCTTGTGAATTATGGTTTTGAAATCATCAAAAAGGGGGAGATTGTTAAGTTGTAAAACGTTTTGATGATAAAAAGATGTTTTGAATGAGTTGAAATTATGTTTAATATTCGATGCAAGATGGGCAAAACACATTATGTCCAAAGATGGTTGAGATTGGAATTCACTGGTTGACATCGATCTCTCAAACTGGGGACATCGATCGATCGATGTACTTCAGCCCCTGACATCGATCGACCGATGTCTGACTGAGGACATCGAACCCTCAACCACAAGGACATCGATCGATCGATGTCACTTCATCCCTTGACTTCGATCGATCGATGTTGAACTGAGTACTTCAGTCTCTAAACCAGGTGACATCGATCGATCGATGTCACTTCAGTCGATCGATGTCAGGCAGTGCAGGATTTTGAAAAATCTTCTGAGGACATCGATCTCTCCTTTCAGGGACTTCGATCAATCGATGTCCTCCAGAATTCAAATTTTTTGAACGTTAGAATAAAATCCAAGGTTGATTTTCAAGGTTTTCTCTTTCCAATCTTCTTCAAACTTCTTGTAGACTTTAACTCAACTTATTACATGCTTCCTTGACTATTGTATACATGTCTAAAGATTCTCTAGGGTGGCTATCCAAGATCAAATCACTCCATAGGGTGGCTAGAGACTATTTGGACATTGTCTTGACATTTTTGAAGATGAAGACTTGGTGGAGAGCCTCAAAAACGTGGTGAACTTCATCTATAAATAAAGGAGGCTTGGATGAAGCAAATACACACTTTCAACATCATCTAGCTTCATTTTACATTGTTGTATATTTCTCTCATATTTGTAAATTTGTTCAAAGCTTGTCTAGCTTTCTTTGATCTTCATTGTTGTATATTGAGAGAAAGAGAGTCAAGCACAAGAGGAACCAGAATTATTTGATCTCTAGCTTGTGCTTATACTTGTGAGAAAGTGTGAACCTTACTATATCTCTTCAACCCACTGTGAGAAGTTCTTGAGAGAACTTTTGTTGAAGTTGTGAGGAAGCAAGAAATTGTTCTTGCTAAGAGATGTAGTTGTTGTAGTTGCACAAGTGTTTTGTGCAAGAAGTTGCTGTTATTGTTTCTTACACTAAAGTGTTAGTGTAAGTATTGCTGTGGTTGTTCTTATTGTTCATAATAAGAAGAGTAGTTGTTGAAAATCCACTTTGGAAACAAAGTGGTAGTGGAGTAGAATCATTTACGATTCGAACCACTCTATATCCGGTGTACTCATTCATTATCTCTCATCTCCAATTCTTGCTCTGATTTTGAATATCTTTTTGAGTTGAGAAAAACAAGAAAATTCCGCAAAAGAGCCAAACACTCTATTCATCCCCCCTCTAGAGGGTATTTCGGACCTAACAGATATGGTTAGTAGGTTCTTTTCGTTGTATTAAGTTTCGTCGATATGGTTAGTAGGTTCTCGTCGTTGTATTAAGTTTTGTCGGTATATAGTTGATGTTTAGTCGGTGAATTAGTCGTCTGAAATTTTTCTGAGCCACATTTCGCGTGTATTTTAGCGTCGTCAAGATTCGTAAGAGATTAAACACGTGTTATAATTATTAAGAAAACGAATGCGATGATTAGAAAAATAAAACTTCATTAATATAAAATTATATAAATTACAAAATATACTAGGACAATAACGAAAAAAATATCTAAATGAATAGCAGAGAGGAGCCATTCACTGTTTGTCATCCGAACAGAGAGAAGCAACACTCTCCGCGCACGCCTTCAGTTGGCGTCTCAGCTGTGTAGTTTGGATTTAATCTGCATCTGCCTTTTGTCCAGGTAGTCGAGACGCTCATCCTGGTGCATAATACGCTCCCTCAGGTCATCCACTGTTTTCCACAGTTCTTGTATTTCTTTATGGAGATCGCCAATTTGGCGATCCCGACGTGGTTCAGAGGACTCAGCCTGTGGGTGTGATTCGGGTGGTGGAGGAACCGCTGAAGAAGAGGGTTGTTGAATAGGCGATCTTGCCGCTGAATGGACACTACCACCACGTCGCGCTTGCGATTTAGTACGAACCATATTTGATTATAAAGAAGAAGTTGTTTTATATGTATTTGGGGGTCACGGTCCATACTGTTTATATAGGGAACTCAGCGACGACATAGCGACGAATTAGCGACGTAAATTTATCGTACGTTGTAACCATTGGGAACTGAACGGACACTGCGTAATAGCGATGCCGTTACGACGACACACATCGTATGGTGTGAAGAGACATCGTGCGTCGCAATTTTGTCGGTAAATCATCGGTAAAAGCATACCAAACGACGTGTTTCATCGCTGGTCGTCGGTAAAGCGTCGGTATGTGTGGTTGTTTGTCTCCGGGATTTGTGTTTCTTGGTCGTCGCTGATCGTCGCTAAGTCGTCGGTATTTGTGTTTGTTTGTTTCTGGGATTTGTGTTTCTTGGTCGTCGCTATATCGTCGCTAATACGTCGGTAATATTGCACGCTGAGAACCATAAAACCATTTTTCTTCTTCTTCTCTTCTCCCATTCTTCTCTCATTTCAAACACATAAATCATCAATTTTTAACGAAAATATAGAAGGAAGATATCTTATTGTGTGGAATTTTGATGTTTTCCACCACCGAGAAAAGATAGCTGCTGTTATTTTGAAGGTATAGCGAGAAAATGGATCCGAGGAGAAGCGATAGAAAGTGGATGTACCAGAGAGTAAACAACGGAGAGTGGTGTTTTAGATTTGTTGAAGGTCTCGAAGAATTTATGGATTTTGCGACGAGTAATGAAAGTGGAATGCAGATTAGATATCCGTGTAAGAAATGCAAGAACCGTAAATATATGGATCCGGGTGACGTGAGGGTTCACTTATTGAAACAAGGTTTCGTCCACAATTACCATACATGGTACTGTCACGGCGAATATGAGGGGGCGTCTACATCTGCAACTGTACACGTCGAAGGGGGACCCGGTCAGGTTGATGCCGAAGCAATAGGCGAGGGATCTCACAACCCATACATGCAGATGGTGCAAGACGCAGCTGCCAGCGCATTTACGGGAGAGCAGTACTTACAAATGCAGGATCCGGATGAACAGCCGCGTATATTCATGGAGGAAGATCCGAACCCTCAGGCGAGACAGTTTTTTGAGATGCTGAACGCCGCCAACACGCTGATGTATCCTGGTTGCGGTAGTCACACACAGATGTCCATGATCGGTCGGATGACGAGCATGAAGACGGAACACCGCATGATGGAGAGATTGTAAGATGGGATGTGTCAGCTGATGAGGGAATCTCTTCCCGAAGGGAACACAATGGTCAACAGTTTTTATTCGACGAAGAAACAGCTGCAGGCGTTGGGACTGCCGGTTCAAAAAATCGATTGTTGTTCAGAGGGGTGCATCATATACTGGGGCATCAACGAGGATAAAGACAAGTGCAGGGTCTGTGGGACACGCAGGTGGAGAACGAACAAAAGAAACCGGAACGTGCCAAGAAAGCTTCTACTATTTACCTCTCGCCCCTAGACTGCAGAGGCTCTATGCATCCGGTGCCACAGCTAGCCAGATAAGGTGGCACGCAGAGCACTACACGAAAGACGGTGAGATGTGTCATCCATCTGACGGCGAAGCTTGGAGGACGTTCGATGCAACACATCCGGGTTTTTCGTCGAAGACAAGGAACGTTAGGGTGGGTTTATGCACCGACGGGTTCAACCCGTTTGGACAGTCGGGAGAGCAGTATTGTCAACGGGTATAGATTCCACACAGTCTCCCATGCCAGCCGAAAATCGTCGGAGAACAGCGGAGTGTGTGTCAAGCGGTATGACAATAGCCCGGACGAGGATGACTTCTTGCTACCTTACTGACATCATTGAGCTCGAATATCCCGCATTGCCTATAAAGCAGGTGGTGCTATTCAAATGCGAATGGTACGATCCAACTCGGGAAGGTTATCGCGCTGGCACAAAGATTCACGACCGATATAAGTTGGTCGACATACACCAAGGGCGACGGTACAGAAAGTACGATCCATTCGTTTTGGCTAGTCAAGCGTCCCAGGTGTACTATCTATCGTATCCAACAACAAGGATGAATGCGAGCTTAAAAGACTGGCGAGCCGTGTGCAAAGTGAAATCAAGCAAGTTTGATGTCAGTATATAGCCAGGTTCAGATGGCATGGATGCCGCATTTCAAGAAGAAAACCCACCCGTTCTGGATACGACACATGTTGAACTGCACAACCTCCCTCTAAATGACCCCAACGGCGGTTTCATCGAAATTCATCTCAATATACAACCGACTGACAATATTGAAGATGTAGGCGAAGACGAATACGAGGATGAAGAGGACGACGAGCATGTAGATGAAGATGAAAATGAAGATGAAAATGAGGATGAAAATGAAGATGCGTATGAGGATGCGGATGACAATGAAGATATACATAATGTGTGTCTGTAAGTACTTTATATTTTGTATTTTTTTAATACTGACGAGTTACCGACGAGTTACAGACGAAACGTGTCGTCGCAAATTTGAAATAACGACGACACATGAAATAGCAACGACATAGTAACAGCGACGAACTTCCGCCGCTATTGCGTCGCAAAATTTCGAAGATAAGCTGAAATCCCCCTTCTTGTTCCCCATTTCCCTCCCCCCCCCCCCCCCCCCCCCGCGAAAATCCCCCCCCCCCCTCCGGTGAAAAATCCCCCCCCCCCCCCGCGAAAAAATCCCTTCCGGCGAAACCCCCCTCCCCCGACGGCGAAAACCCCTTCTTCTTCCCCCGGCGAGCTTCCTCTCTGTTGACCTCCCCTCTCCGGTTAGTTTTTCTTCCTATTTCGTTTTTAATAATTTTAATTAAACATGCACATATACATATATCCACGCACATATACATATATACACTACATATATATACATTATATATATATATAAACACGCACATATATACGGTATATATATATGTACATACGGTATATATATGCATATACGGTGTATATATATATATATGATATATATATGTATATACGGTATATATATATATATGTGTATATACAGGTATATATATATGTATATACGGGTATATATGTATATGGTATATATATGTATATACGGTATATATATATATGTATATACGGGTATATATATATCTATATACGGGTATATATGTATATGGTATATATATGTATATACGGTATATATATATATGTATATATATATATATATATATATATATGGGTATATACAAATTTTGATATATATACATATATATATATATACGGATCTGCCGTATATATATATAGGTATATACGGTTTATACATGTATATATATATATATACGGTTTTTGATATATATACGGGTATATATGTGTAATATATATTTTAAAGGGAGAAAATGAATAAATATTTGTGTATTATGTATATATGTATTATATATATATATATATATATATTTCGGTTTTATGTTCTATTTGTGATTATGAATAAAGTTTTATATGTATTATGTACACATAAGTATACTATATATGTTAAATATGAATAATAGTATTTTGAATATCTTATATACTTATATATGTAGAGTATATAACCTTATTATATAGTACACATGTATATATGTATAACATATATGTTAAGATATGAAAATGAATAAGTTTTGGATATTACATACTATTTTGCCTTGCATGTACCGAAAAAGGGCTGTTGGTGACTAGGGTGCGTATGCACCAAAATTGTTGTTAGGGTTGAATTAGTAGAAATGTGGTGTGCTTGGCCAATGAATGATGCATGTACAAACTGTTTTGTAAGAGGTTTGCATATGATTTTTGGTACGATACTAGTTCAAGGTGTTTACTAAGCTCGAGAGATGAAAGTTTGATTATGTAGTTTGGTTAATCATGTCATGTTGTTGGATTTGGATTTGTCTTTGGAGAGGCCATTAAGGCCGGGAAACCTCCGATAAACGCATAGGTCATGCCGAAATTTTTAAAATTATTAGTCTGTTCCTTGCAGATCTGATGGCTAGTGAGGGTTTGCCGACGAGATCCACATACCCACCAGCTACACAGGCCCTTGACGGAGAGTTCAATATGTTCCTTTCTCAGCATGAGATGTTTGGCTTGGTTTCGACCGCCGCTCTGGCTGCGGACGCAGACCTTTTAGGGTCTGCCGACAGGTCCGCACCCCCCAGATATACGACGCCACCCACACCCACCAGTTCAGCACCTCATCCGGCGTCTGATGCGGCATCAGACGAGGGTGTCATACCAGGGCGTCGTGCCCTCCCTTGGTCACATGATACACATACGTAAGTAATGATTAATTTATTTAACACGTTTTCAAATATATTTCACGCGTTATTTTTTCCTAACAACTTCACCTCTTTCAGGTTTGCACCGGACAATGGCCAGATTTCCGGTTGCATCACTCGGTCCTTCCACCTGAGGCAGGACCCAGCTGGATATGCATGGTCCCGTGTCACCCCGCGGACACGTAGGTTCTACTGGGATGAGTTTCAGGCATTCAAATTTGATGAATTTCACTTTTTGATGCGTAATCGATCATTACTTTTCTAACCATACTTTTATTATTCCTCCGTATGATAATTGCAGAAGGCGTACAGCTGGCCAGCCGACGTCGCCCACGACGTGGAGCAGGCCTGGCGGAATAGGGCCGCCAAACGCTACAGGGACTTCATCAACTCGCTCAAGACCAAGTGGGAGCGTGACCCCATTTCTGCCAATCCGAGGCCGCCTGGGCAGGGTGGATAGACGGGTGGAGGGACCCTGCTAACCAAGCCCGCAGCGCCCGGAACGCGGCGAACCGGCGCAGCGGCAATCCACAAGGCCCAGCACCTGTCACACACTCAGGTGGTTCGGTTTCCCACGCCACCACGATGCGTTCTATGGTGAGTATTTTAATATTGGATTATTTAGATTCATTGATTTCATTGGATTATTTAGATTCATTGATTTCATTGGATTATTTCGATTCATTATGTTAAGTGGACTATTTACATTCATTGAGTCAAGTGGATTATTCATATTCATTGATTTCTTATGTTGCGCTGTTGTTTTTTTGGTATTCGTATATGGTTAATTCAAGTAGTATATGTGTTCATTTGCCTTTTTCTTTTTCTTTTTGATTTGACTTGGGAGAGGCCTTTAAGGCCGGGATACCTCCGATAAACGAATAGGTCATGCCGAAATTTTTAAAATTCTGGAATTCACTAACGTATTTTATTTCCTTCTTTCAGCACGAGGAGACGGGGGAGTGGCCAGCCTCCTACGATCTCTTCTACAAGACGCATCGGAAGAAAGCCTCCGACGGGACGGAGGACTGAATCAGGACGAAGGCCCGCGACATCAGTGTAAGTAGACTTCGATATCATTTGTTTTTTTCCTTAGTTTGTTCTATTGCTAAACCATAACAATTCTTATTCTCATTTCAGGACGAGTACAACAGATTACTCGCAGATAGAGGCGAAGAGGCCGACAAGAACCGCGCTTATTGGGATGCGGTTCGGACCGTCGGCCCTCAGAATAAGAAGAAGAGGGAGGTGTACGGGGTTGGATCAGCAGCGCCGCGATTCTTTTCCGAAGTTCTGCATCCAGGTGCTTCCTCTGAGGCCAGCACCTCCGCGCCTTCTGCGACGCCAGAGGATATTTCGCGCCTGGAATCAGATCATGTGGCGCTGCAGCGTGAGATGGAGACCATCAGGATGAGGCATGAGGAGAGTGTACAAGCACTGCAGTCGCAGCTGACTCAGACCCAGCAGGCGCTGCAGCAGTCGGTTCAGCAGGCGCTTCAGCAGGCGGTTGAGCATGCGCAGCAGCAGACGATGCAGGTGCAGCAGGAAACGAACCAGCAAATCTCTCAGCTGTCGCAGGTCATCATCTCTTTCATTTCCAGCTCCTCGCAGCCTCAGCCTCAGCCTCAGCCTCGCCCTCCTGATGGTCACTCTTCTTCGCATGATCCCCCTCCATCTTCCTCTGCATAGTATTTTATTTTTTTTGATTTTTTGTACAGTCTATTTCATTTATTGTATTGACATATTCTTTGTACTTTTATAATTTATCTGACATTTATACGGATTCTATTTCGTTTGTGTTGTTTAATTATACGAACTTCAATACGCAAATACTGTATTTCTGTATCGTATTCGCAAATGATTTAATATACAAAATAAAATATATTATAAAAATTAAATAATAATAAAAACTATTTAATTAATAATATATTGACATTATTAATAAATTAAAAATATTTAATATTAAATTATTATTTATTATTAAATTTAAAAATAGCGACGAACCTGCGACGAAAAAGATGGTCGCAGACCGGAAATAAAAAAATCAAAAATTTTAATATAGCGACAAGAAAGGATATACCGACGAAAATCTGCGACGACATAAAATGTCGCAGAACAGAAATAAAAAAATTAAAAATTATAAAATAGCGACGAAAAAAATACACTGACGAAAAACCGACGGCAACAACAGGCCGCAGACCTGACAGATTTTCGTCGCAATAGTGCGACGAAACACCGACGAGATTTTTCCCGTCCCAATATAGCGACGCTTCACCGACGAAAATCACTTTGCGACAAGTCTTATTACGACCTACAGTTTTCGTCGCTATTTCGTCGCTATATGCTTTTAGCGACAAAATGGCGACGATTTATGTCTTGCTTTTTTTTTGTGGTGAGAAATATAGTCCATAAAAGATACAATCCATCACTATCTCCTTTAATAGTATTTATTAAAAAAACCTGGTTGTGCCTACTTCTGTGGACTTCGGTTATGGTGAAATGTAATTATTCAAATTTAATCTAATTCTTTTCATGGTTGCACTTTTCATATTTTAATTTTCTTGTGCAATTTTTTTATTTTTGTAACTTACATTCTATTCATCTCAAAAATATTGTCACAATCGAAATTCTATAGTTTATATTAATTAATCAACTAAATGTATAATAGAAATAATAACTTAAATAGTTTGACTTTTTAAATTATGTTGAGGTCAAACTAAAACAATATTTTTAGAAGAGAAATACTATGATTTATGTGTAGAAGTATTTTTATATCATTTTACAACTACGAACTCTTTTTTTTTTTGTGGCCACAATGCCCATTTTTGTGAAAAATTAAACTTTAGTCGGACATGGTGTGAGACCCAAGTCGTGCATTATTTCTTGTCTTTGTAATTGTGGAAAACTGAAAAAGCGACAATCCCTTGTCTCCCAGTTCGTTGACCCTAAAAGTCTCCCCTCTTGCTTCTTTCCAGATACCTCTCACCCCTTCCAAATTCAACACATGAATAAACAAAACTATTCTTTGTTTACTTTTCTTTTCTTTTCTTTTTTTTCTTGTCTTTTCATAAAGAAACTTCCCAGTTTTGTTTGAGCTTGTGTCTAATATAAAATATAAGGAGAAAAATAGAACTTGTTTTGCCACTATAAATTAACTAAAACTGATATCAATATATCTACAGAAAATGAGAACTCTTCGCATTGAGGTTATAATAATTACAATTTCATTACAAGTAAAATAAAACAAAAAAAAGAACGGAGATGGAATATACATACATATACAAATGTACGTATGTGGAGAAAATTAAAAAAATATTGTAGTTTAAGTAAAAAAAATTCACAAATAAAGTATGTTTAGAAAAAATTCAAAAATAGGTAAGGCGCTATAGTGAATGACGCTTTAGAGGTCCTAAGACGTTATTTGGGTCAATCAGTCAGGTACGATATCAGTCCAAGCAGCGCAATTGGGTTTGCGTTCTGGACAGTCAGCCGACCTGTCGACCTCAACACAACAGCACTGCAGAACAATTATATGCTGTCAGCTGTCTAGTCGAGCTCAGCACAGCAGTAGAGCTCAGCACGGTAGCGCTGCAGAACAACAAATGCTCAGCTAACCAGCCGAACTCAGCACACAGCAGAGCTCAGCTCGGCAACAATTTATAATGATGCTTATCAACCGATCAGCCGAGCTCAGCACACAGCAGAGCTCAGCTCGGCAACAGCTCAGCATGGTAGTGCTAGGCTAATAGCAACTCAGGAGTTCAACCGAGCAGAAAAATCGAGGTGAGTCTAGGATTCTGTCCTTAAGAAGTATTGCTCTAGTATACTATGTCCAACCAGAGAAAGCAATCGTCTCCCAAGATACAACAGAATCAGTTCAAACGAGCGACACTGCAGCGTATGAACTCAACGAACCTGTAAAGTGTCTCTGACTCCTCGGATGACTTAAAATGCAAATGTATGCAGAAAATGTTGAGTGGATGAAGGAGAAGGTATTGCAAAGAGATTGTATAGAGAGAAGAAGAAGAAACTCGATTTTTGAATGAATTTTCTGATGACTACAGAGGTCAGCTCGACCTACTATTTATGGAGAAAACTGAGTTCAGTTTGTTACAGTCAGTTCAATCAAAGCTGTAGGATCAGATACCTGCTCGGCCTAAAACCTTAGATCAAATAATCGCATCTCTGCCCATAGCCGTTGATCCGATAACCGTTCAATCTGATCCTTCAGATCATACAGTTTCAAATCGGCTCAGCACGGTTAAAGATTAACAACTTTTCAAACTTAAACCTTAGTTGATTTCAACAACCTGGAGAAGTTTAAATTTAAACAAACTTTCTTCTCAGCTGATAGGATCCAACCAGCTACCTGCAGGATCGGGCCTGCAGCCTGTAGCCCACAACCCGAGTCCAAGCATGAGCTCATTAGGCCCGCAGCCTGGGTTGATTTGCCGAGCTAAGCTGATTTCTATATTTCCTCCTACTTTGAGCATTAATTTCTCATTCACCTGGTATCACAATTGAGTGATTTCAAAAGCCTAAAATTATCTACTCATTACGTAGATAATTAAAGAATCATTCGTTTCCACTTATCATTAACGAAAACTAATCATGCTCAATCTCAAAATACGTTGCTAACCACAGTTTGCAACTTGGCCCATTTCTTCCAATTTTCTCAAACAATTCCCCACATGAATGCAAATGCATATGCAGACTCTATCGAGAAGTCAGACAAGAAAATATTGTCCCAAAAGGGGTAGCTTCTGGCTTTGAACCTTTCTTGGTGATATGTTGTTGGATCGACTCGGCTAATTAGTGACTTGATGTATTGAACTAGTCGGCCTTTATTGTGAACCTAGACAGCAGTTCTCACACAACATTTCATTTAAACACCTTTGATTCTCATGATTGTGTTTGTTTTAGCTATGAACTACCTGATTTCAAAAAGTCCTTTTAGAGAATTCTTACCTCACAGAACTCTCATAGAAGCAACCCCGCTTCACACTTGCATAGGTATTTCTCATAAGAGTATTCTATCATACTCTACTTGATATACCAAGATATAAGAAACATTAAAAGCCTCAGCTTACCCTAACTCTTTATGCAGACATCACTTTTATTTAACAGAATGAATAAGTGCTCATTGAAACTTCATAACTTAGTTACCCCATTGAACCAAGATTCTTGCATTATAAGCTTTAGTCTCATTTTGTTTGTCAAATTTGACATCTGATCTCTAGACAAGGCCTTTTATAAGCGGATCCGCAAGATTCTCTTTTGATGTTATTAATCAATAGAAATCATGCCATTAGAGATCAACTGCTTAATGGTGTTGTGTTGTAGATGCTGCTTTGAGCTCGTCCTATAGCTGACTGACTATCACAGTGAATGCTGGTAGGAGCAATAGGCTTAGGCCAGCATGACACATCTTCTAGGAAATTCCGAAGCCATTCAACCTCTTCTCCAGCTTTATCTAGTGCTATAAACTCAGCTTCCATAGTAGAACGAGCTATACAGGTTTACTTTGTGGATTTCTACAACACATCACTTCTACCAACCGTGAATAAATATTCACTGCTAGACTTAGAATCTTTACTATCAAATATCCAGTTGGAATCACAATAGCCTTCTAATACTGCCGAATATCTTGTGTAATGTAATCCAAGGTTCATTGTATAGTTTAAGTATCTCATTACTCTATTTAGAGCTTTGCAATGATCATTGCTTTGATTATTGGTAAACCTACTCAGTTTGTTTTATTGATAAATTGGTGTTTGAGTGATTTGAAAATACATGAGTTAAATGTTACGTGTTTACGAAATGCATGAATTAAGTGTACTTGATATATGTACGTGATAAAAATGCTTTACATTTTTATATATAATGTTGTCGTACTAACGTGCCATGAAGCGGTAAAGCTTACATCATATGGCAAACATTTGTTCTCTTTAGGTACCATGATTAATGAACTAAACTAGTTCATTAAGTGAAGTGCTTAAGGGGTTAACTCACTAGATCATTAAATGAAGTAGCCAAGGAGATATATTTGGAAACAACTACTTGGCAACAAATTTAGAATGGAAACTTTTCTTTCCACACCTATACACACGGCATACATACATACATACATACATACATACATACATACATATATATATATATATATATATATATATTATACATATTTTTTTAACGATGAATATATACATAATATGCCGCTCCTCTCTCTGCCCTCCTGCGATTTGCAGCGACTGGTGGTGTAGCCGCTCGCCGGCTATGTTGCCATTCTTGCTACTCCTTTCTTCATCCTATTTTGACTTCGCCATCCTTCTTAACCATGACCTCGGATGCTACTCTCAACCCTAACCAGTCGCCACCGCCTAACTCGGATCAGCCGCCAAATGCGATTCAGCCACGATCATATGCCTCTTTGTTCTCGCCATCTCCGACAACCATGGCTTCTAAGCTTATCCAAAGGGTGATCCAATGATCACATTTACGGAGGAGGAGATACACTCATTGGTAGCCCCATATAAATTCACATTGGTAGGGACATTCTGGTACGGGCGTCCGCCTCTTGCCACGATCCGATCGACCATTGATCTCTGGGAAGCACATGTGCGTCACCAAGTGGACGCCTGACTATGACCCAGCCGTCGTGTAGCGCCCCAGCCCGATACCGTTATCGGAACCAGTGCACCCGCCGTAGCCTACTATGAGAACTACGAAGCGTCAAGCAGATCAAGCATACATCCTTCATAATGTAAGTTAAAACCAGCGGAAACGTCATAAAATCTAAACCCTCATTGTCAATATTACAACCAGAAACTGCAGCGGAAATAAAACTGTTTGTTCATCTAGCCAACATAGGTTTTAGAACAACATAATAACAATAAGTTTCCAAACTTAAACAAAATAGTCCAGCATCTATCTATTCCCTTGTCCATCGTCCCATTGAGCCCACTCGCCGTCGTCTTCGATAAATATCAACTCATAATCAGGCTCACCTGAAAGAAGATAGAATGATTGTTCTTAGCGAAAACTTCGCCAGCAAGTAACCCGTCTATACACCCTACGGAATCACACACGTCGAGTCACTAGTGTATAAAACATTGCCCAAAAATAAGGTGCTCGGGTTAGCAAATAGCATCTTAATAAGAATTACTCAAAACAGATAAAGCACATATGTGAACACAGATACGAGAACCAACATGTATTAAAACAACGTATCACATAAGCAAGTCATAGACTAACCACGTTTCTTGCATGTCAAGTCTTATGCTTCGTGTATCATGATGCATGTACTTCTTTAAAATCACACACAACACCCATGCATATGTCTTCTTTCATAAACATGTCATGCATGTCATTTCACAAAGCATTTCATCACTTTACATATCATATTCTTCGCATAGCAGAACTTTATACCCTGTGGGTGATCAGTCCACAGCAATCATAACTTTATACCCCGTGCTGAAAGGTCCACGGCCCCATAACATATACTTTATACCCCGTGCTGAAAGGTCCACGGCCCAATTACATATATCATATATCCGTGCTGAAAGGTCCACGGCCCCATTACATATATCATATATCCGTGCTGATAGGTCCACGGCCCCGTAAAATACTTCATTTTCCGTGCTGATAGGTCCACGGCCCCATAACATACTTTATACCCTGCTGTTGATTCACAGATCACGCTTTTATACCCTGCTTTCGCAGACGTGACTTTTATACCCTGTGATCAACCAGCAGCCATTTTGTCTTTCGAAACTTTAAACCTTTCTTGTTCTTTTGCAAAGCATATTTCAAATCAATGCAAGTGCCCATGTCATGATGCAGGATGCACAAGTAGCTTCATGTCAACATGTAACACACACGCATACATCTTGCCTATCAAGTATACGGTCTTGCACCTCGAACACTCCCTGATCGTATTTTGCCAAGTCCGTTCGTCTCACTTATTCACTTGAAATTCAATCTTATGCTTACTTAATCAAACTTACCATCTACACCCCAATTGCACCTCAAATACCCTTGCCTTTTATGTTCAAAAGAAGTGTATAAAGTTACTTCACTTACATAGGGCGCCTAAAGGGTCAAAAAGACTTCCAGTATACTTGGAACGCCACTTAGAGTGCCTAATGTGGACATGAAGCGCCTATACTAGGCGTTCGAAGTGTTCGGGGATGATTCAGGACACATTGAACGCCACATGAAGCGCCTCATGTGACATGAAGCGCCTAATGTAGGCGTTCGAAGTGTTCTGACGGTTCTAAATTGCAGTTTTTCTGTACGGGAAAGCTCCAGGACACATGGAACGCTACATGAAGCGCCTATAGTGACATGAAGCGCCTCATGTAGGCGTTCGAAGTGTTCTGACGATGCCAAACTGCAGTTTTTCTGCAGTAACTTCCTCCCATCATCTCCCTCCTTCAACCCTTTCATGTTCAACCTCTCAAGATCCATCTTACCATCTAGATTCATCATACTTAACACACATCTAATCATGAATTGATGCTTAGTGATGTCTAACAAGATCCCCTCTTAACCTTTTAATCATTCACAACTCTCAAAAGATATCATCAATATTCCAAACACAACAAGACCACAACTATAACATCATCATCCTTCACTTCCCTGCACTCACTCCCAAATGTCTAAATGAAGACAATCAACATAAGAGTAGAGCACAAAGATAAGTACATCAATATATACACTTTCGTGGGCATGCTTGACAAACAACAAACACCACATAACTAATTTCAGAGATATGGCCCAAAGAACAAGACCTTACACAATTAGCAACAAGACTTACATATCACAAAGCATTTAAGATAGGCAAGACAAGAATACAAATGTGTGATTCATGTTTTCTCTTTGTAAGAACGTAGGGCCTAGAGTATCAAAATTTACGTAAAGCGTATAGAAAGGCCTAGAGTATCAAAATTTACGTAAAGCGTATAGAAAGATTACTTGCCTTGGAATCGAGATAAGCTTACGAGTGTGCTAGAATTTCGAGACGAATTGGACCTAGGTTAGCCTTCTTCTTCTTCCTTTCTCCTTCTTCTCTCTCTCTTCTTCCTTTTCTTCCTCCTAGGCGTTTTTCCCTCTCCTCTTTTGTGCAATAACCGTCCCCTAGGTTGAGATGGGGAGTTATACTAAAAGTGGTGTAACTCCCTATCTCTTAGTAGGGACCTTTTAGGTAATTTCTATTAATTACCTTTAATTCTATTTTGAACCCTTCTTTATTATTCTTCTATGTTTTAGGTGACTAAGTCCCATAACCTACAAAATTAATTAAGTTGTATTTAAGGTTGACCTCTAAGTATTGAAAATCGTGCCTAAAAGTCACGGGGTGTAACATTCCACCCCCCTTACAAAAAGTTTCGTCCTCGAAACTTACGTACCTTAGTCAAAGAGCTGAGGATACTTCTCCCGCATTTGTTCTTCGAGCTCCGAAGTGGCTTCACGTTCCGTGTGATTGCTCCACTGAACCTTTACATAAGGGATCACTCGCTTCCTCAACACTTGATCCTTTCGGTCTACAATTTTCACGGGTACCTCCTCATATGTAACATCGTCCTTGAGTTCCAAAGGTTGAGCTTCAAGTACATGACTTGGATCCGCCACGTACTTTCTTAATTGTGACACGTGGAATACATTGTGAACTTGCGCCAACACCGGAGGTAATGCCAACCTATATGCCAAGGCTCCTACCTTCTCAAGTATTTCATAAGGACCAATGAATCGAGGGCTTAGCTTGCCTTTTACTCCAAACCTCATGACGCCCTTTGTAGGTGATACCTTCAAATAAACTTTTTCCCCCACGTCAAAATCCAATGGTCGTCGTTTGGAATCTGCCCAACTCTTGCTACGGTCCTGAGCCGTCTTGAGTCTTTCCCGAATAACCTTCACCTTCTCTAACGTTTTCTCTAATAGCTCAGGTCCAGTAAGGGTCCTCACGCCCACTTCGTCCCAATAAATCGGAGACCTACATTTCCTTCCATACAAAGCCTCAAAAGGAGCCATATCAATTGCGCTGTGGTAACTATTGTTATAAGAAAACTCCATCAGCTTTACCATTCCATCCCAACTCCCTTTGAAATCCAGCACGCAAGCTCTTAGCATATCTTCCAAGGTTTGAATTGTCCGCTCGGACTGTCCATCAGTTTGGGGATGATACGCCGTACTCAACCTTAATTCCGTACCCATGGCTTCTTGGAATGCTGTCCAAAACTTAGATGTGAACCGTGAGTCTCGGTCGGATACTATACTTACTGGGACACCATGTAAGCTCACAATGTTCTCCACATACACATTCACTAGTTTGTCGAGAGGTGTTTCACTTGAAACGGGTAAGAAATAGGCAGACTTTGTTAAACGATCCACGATCACCCAAATCATGTCACATCCACTCCTTGTCTTTGGTAAACCAGCTACAAAATCCATTGTGACATGTTCCCATTTCCATTCTGGAATTTCCAACGGCATCAACAATCCACCGGGTCGTTGATGTTCCGCCTTGACTTGTTGACACACCAAACACCTCTCTATGAATTCCGCAATATGTCTCTTCATCCCAGACCACCAATAGTAACCCTTGAGATCTCTATACATCTTGGTGCTACCGGGGTGTATTGATAACCTCGAATTATGAGCTTCTTGCAAAACTTCTTTCCTAAGTTCGTCAACATCCGGAACGCATAATCTTTCCCTGAACCATAAGCTCCCATCCTCCTTAGTCCGAAATCCTTCAACTTGACTATGTTTCACCCTTTCCATTATCTCACTTAAAGCCTTATCTCTCTTCTGTGCCTCCTTTATCCGATCAATCAAACTCGGGGTGATAGTCAAGGCTGTCAGAACGTTCACCGTGGATTCAATCAAATCTAAACCAAACTCCTCCATCTCTCTTTCCAACGGTGATTGTCGTGCATGGCTGGACTTCCTACTTAAGGCGTCGGCTGCCTTGTTAGCCTTTCCTGGGTGATAATGAATAGTTAGGTCGTAGTCTTTTAGCAATTCCAACCATCTCCGCTGCCTCATATTCAATTCCTTCTGCGAGAACAAATACTTTAGGCTCTTATGATCTGTGAATACCGCGCACTTCTCTCCATACAAATAATGCCGCCAGATCTTCAAGGCGAACACAACCGCGGCAAGTTCAAGATCATGTGTGGGATAGTTTTGTTCATAAGGCTTTAGCTGTCTTGAGGCATACGCGATGACTCGTTCGTTTTGCATTAAAACACAACCTACAAACAAGGTGTTAGTCTAAACTTAATGGGTATATAAGATCATAACCTTATACTATAATTTACGTACCTAACCCGTTCTTTGACGCATCACTATAAATCACAAATCCATCCGTTCCAGAGGGTTGAGCTAATACTGGAGCTGTTGTTAATCTCTTCTTAAGCTCCGTGAAACTCTGCTCGCATTCCGCCGTCCACTCAAACTTGGACTTCTTTTGAGTAAGGCGACTGAGAGGTACGGCAATTCTTGAGAATCCCTCAACAAATTTTCTGTAATAACCCGCTAGACCCAAGAAACTTCGCACTTCGGTGACGTTGGTAGGTCTAAGCCATTCAGTTATGGCTTCCACCTTCTTCGGGTCCACCGCAATTCCCTCTTCTGATATCACGTGGCATAGGAAAGCCACACTTCTTAACCAAAACTCACACTTGCTAAACTTTGCATATAGTTGTTTCTGCCTCAGAATACCTAGAACAGTTCTCAAATGCTCATCGTGGGTTTGTTCGTCAGGGGAATACACCAGAATATCATCTATGAATACCACAACAAACTTGTCCAACTGTTCTCGAAAGACGGTATTCATAAGATCCATAAAAGCCGCAGGGGCATTTGTTAATCCAAATGGCATCACTAAAAATTCATAGTGGCCATACCTTGTGCGGAAAGCTGTCTTTGCGATGTCCTCGGCCTTCACTCGCAGCTGATGATATCCTGATCGAAGATCAATTTTCGAAAAGATCTTGGCACCTTTGAGCTGGTCAAATAAATCCTCGATTCGTGGAAGGGGATACTTATTCTTGATAGTAACTTTATTCAACTCCCTATAATCAATACAAAGCCTCATGCTACCATCCTTTTTCTTTACAAACAAAACGGGTGCTCCCCATGGCGATACACTAGGGCGGATCAACTTCTTGTCTAGTAACTCCTGCAGTTGTTCCTTCAACTCTCTTAGTTCCGCCGGAGCCATTCTATAAGGAGCTTTGCAAAATAGGTTCTGTTCCTGGAATCAAGTTAATTTCGAACTCAACTTCTCTCGGAGGTGGTACTCCTGGTAAATCTTCTGGAAACACGTCAGGAAATTCATTGACCACTCGAATTTGCTCCATAGACGGCACCTCCTGAGTAACATCCATGGCATACACTAAGAATCCCTCAGCACCCTTCCTCATTGCTTTGTGTGCTTGTGCGACAGACACGTATACCTTCTTGGGAACTTTCCTTCGTTCTGCATCTCCTTGAAATATTACCTCCTCCATCTTAGCATTTTTGATTGTCACTTGCTTCAACCGACAATCAATATTGGCATGATTCTTGGCCAGCCAGTCCATTCCCAATATGACGTCAAAGTCATACATCTGAATAGGGATCAGTGTGGCGGAGAATGTTTGTCCTTCAAACTCCAATTCGCAATCTCGATACTGCTGGTATGAAACCATAATCTGATCTCCGGCTGCTTGCACGCGATACGGAGTCTCTAACCATTCAGGCAAACTACCCAAGTGCTTAGTGAATCTCTTCGCTACAAAGGAATGGCTTGCGCCGCTATCGAAAAATACATTGGCAGGCATCTTATTTACTAAAACCGCACCTAAGGCCATATAAAGTTTTAAACACAAAAAGTTAAGCACATAAACACTTGATTCAATATGAATTCAAACTTAGTTTAAAGGATACCTGCTACTACATCGGTGTCCGTCATTAAATGTACACGAGCATTTGCTCGAGGCTTCACTCTCGGCTGTTGGGCCGCCTCTCCAGGGTTATTCTTCTTCGTCTCCGGACAGTCTCTAATCAAGTGACCCACTTGGCCACATCGGAAACATGCTCCGACCACTTTCCTACACTCTCCAACATGGTTCCTGCCGCAATGTGGACAAACTCCTGTAGCCTGCTGAGTTACTTGATTCTGGGGTGGCAGTCTCTGAAAATTTCCAACTGGCCTTCTCCTCGGAATCTTGACCCAACGTCCAGGTCTTCCACCAATTCTCACATCCTCTCTTGGCCTTTTGCCTCTTTCAGCCCCTCCTGTGCTAGCTGCTCTTGCCGCCACTCGGCGAAAATCACTCTCAACACGGTAACACGCATCTAGCATATCCTCATAAGTTTTCATCCCTGCATTCACTATCGCCGATTGTATCCTCGAGTCCAAACCCCTCTCAAACTTTGTCATCTTAAGACGATTATCAGTCATGATTGCAGGGGCAAACTTACCCAAAGCATGGAAACGATCTGCATACTCCGACACCGTCATCCTTCCTTGCTCCAATCTGTCAAATGCTCTTATCTTGTCCAATATTGCAGTCTCCGGTACGTAGTACTTAAGGAACACATCACAGAACTGAGTCCACGAGATCGGTGGGGTCATTCTACACCATTCCTTCCCACCATTCGCCAGCCTTGCCACTTAGAAGGGGTGTGGCCACCTCAACTTTTATCTCATTCGGAACTTGCACCAGCCGGAAACATTTCTCAACCTCAGCCAACCAATGCTGAGCCTCTTCAGGATCCGTACATCCACCGAACTCTGGCACCCTCATCTTCCTCATCTCTCCATAAAAGAACCTGATGTTATGCTGTGGCGGTGGTGGAGGCGGAGGCTGATGCTGCTGCACATACCCTTGTGCAATGACCGTCAGCGCATCAGTGAGTACTTGGGGTAAAACCACTTGTGGTGGCTGGTTCTCCTGTCCATTGCCAGAGTTGCCTGTGTTATCTCTTCTGGGAGGCATATTTCTCTGACAAGGTCAACATTACATTGGCATTCAGTAAATACAAGGATTACTGAAAGCTCGAACGCGTGCTAATAGGTAAGGTGTGTAGTACAACTATTAATACAAAGTTAGATAATAAGACGCGCTCGCACACACCCAACCCATATCATACTTAACCACTAAAAAGATCAGTACTTATAACTAAGAATCAACCTTAAGGGAGAATCATAGCTTAAGAGTCTAAAAGATCATGAACTTAAGTTTCCGAAATAGATCTGAAGTCTAGTCTCTGATACCACCTGTAGCACCCCAGCCCGATACCGTTATCGGAACCAGTGCACCCGCCGTAGCCTACTATGAGAACTACGAAGCGTCAAGCAGATCAAGCATACATCCTTCATAATGTAAGTTAAAACCAGCGGAAACGTCATAAAATCTAAACCCTCATTGTCAATATTACAACCAGAAACTGCAGCGGAAATAAAACTGTTTGTTCATCTAGCCAACATAGGTTTTAGAACAACATAATAACAATAAGTTTCCAAACTTAAACAAAATATTCCAGCATCTATCTATTCCCTTGTCATCGTCCCATTGAGCCCACTCGCCGTCGTCTTCGATAAATATCAACTCATAATCAGGCTCACCTGAAAGAAGATAGAATGATTGTTCTTAGCGAAAACTTCGCCAGCAAGTAACCCGTCTATACACCCTACGGAATCACACACGTCGAGTCACCAGTGTATAAAACATTGCCCAAAAATAAGGTGCTCGGGTTAGCAAATAGCATCTTAATAAGAATTACTCAAAACAGATAAAGCACATATGTGAACACAGATACGAGAACCAACATGTATTAAAACAACGTATCACATAAGCAAGTCATAGACTAACCACGTTTCTTGCATGTCAAGTCTTATGCTTCGTGTATCATGATGCATGTACTTCTTTAAAATCACACACAACACCCATGCATATGTCTTCTTTCATAAACATGTCATGCATGTCATTTCACAAAGCATTTCATCACTTTACATATCATATTCTTCGCGTAGCAGAACTTTATACCCTGTGGGTGATCAGTCCACAGCAATCATAACTTTATACCCCGTGCTGAAAGGTCCACGGCCCCATAACATATACTTTATACCCCGTGCTGAAAGGTCCACGGCCCCATTACATATATCATATATCCGTGCTGAAAGGTCCACGGCCCCATTACATATATCATATATCCGTGCTGATAGGTCCACGGCCCCATAAAATACTTCATTTTCCGTGCTGATAGGTCCACGACCCCATAACATACTTTATACCCTGCTGTTGATTCACAGATCACGCTTTTATACCCTGCTTTTGCAGACGTGACTTTTATACCCTGTGATCAACCAGCAGCCATTTTGTCTTTCGAAACTTTAAACCTTTCTTGTTCTTTTGCAAAGCATATTTCAAATCAATGCAAGTGCCCATGTCATGATGCAGGATGCACAAGTAGCTTCATGTCAACATGTAACACACACGCATACATCTTGCCTATCAAGTATACGGTCTTGCACCTCGAACACTCCCTGATCGTATTTTGCCAAGTCCGTTCGTCTCACTTATTCACTTGAAATTCAATCTTATGCTTACTTAATCAAACTTACCATCTACACCTCAATTGCACCTCAAATACCCTTGCCTTTTATGTTCAAAAGAAGTGTATAAAGTTACTTCACTTACATAGGGCGCCTAAAGGGTCAAAAAGACTTCCAGTATACTTGGAACGCCACTTAGAGCGCCTAATGTGGACATGAAGCGCCTATACTAGGCGTTCGAAGTGTTCGGGGATGATTCAGGACACATTGAACGCCACATGAAGCGCCTCATGTGACATGAAGCGCCTAATGTAGGCGTTCGAAGTGTTCTGACGGTTCTAAATTGCAGTTTTTCTGTACGGGAAAGCTCCAGGACACATGGAACGCTACATGAAGCGCCTATAGTGACATGAAGCGCCTCATGTAGGCGTTCGAAGTGTTCTGACGATGCCAAACTGCAGTTTTTCTGCAGTAACTTCCTCCCATCATCTCCCTCCTTCAACCCTTTCATGTTCAACCTCTCAAGATCCATCTTACCATCTAGATTCATCATACTTAACACACATCTAATCATGAATTGATGCTTAGTGATGTCTAACAAGATCCCCTCTTAACCTTTTAATCATTCACAACCCTCAAAAGATATCATCAATATTCCAAACACAACAAGACCACAACTATAACATCATCATCCTTCACTTCCCTGCACTCACTCCCAAATGTCTAAATGAAGACAATCAACATAAGAGTAGAGCACAAAGATAAGTACATCAATATATACACTTTCGTGGGCATGCTTGACAAACAACAAACACCACATAACTAATTTCAGAGATATGGCCCAAAGAACAAGACCTTACACAATTAGCAACAAGACTTACATATCACAAAGCATTTAAGATAGGCAAGACAAGAATACAAATGTGTGATTCATGTTTTCTCTTTGTAAGAACGTAGGGCCTAGAGTATCAAAATTTACGTAAAGCGTATAGAAAGATTACTTGCCTTGGAATCGAGATAAGCTTACGAGTGTGCTAGAATTTCGAGACGAATTGGACCTAGGTTAGCCTTCTTCTTCTTCCTTTCTTCTTCTTCTCTCTCTCTTCTTCCTTTTCTTCCTCCTAGGCGTTTTTCCCTCTCCTCTTTTGTGCAATAACCGTCCCCTAGGTTGAGATGGGGAGTTATACTAAAAGTGGTGTAACTCCCTATCTCTTAGTAGGGACCTTTTAGGTAATTTCTATTAATTACCTTTAATTCTATTTTGAACCCTTCTTTATTATTCTTCTATGTTTTAGGTGACTAAGTCTCATAACCTACAAAATTAATTAAGTTGTATTTAAGGTTGACCTCTAAGTATTGAAAATCGTGCCTAAAAGTCACGGGGTGTAACACGTCGAAGTTCCAATCATTCCTATATGGGTATTATTCCCTGGTCTCCCTATTCATTTTCATCGCAAAGATGCGCTCTTTAATATTGCAAAAATGCTTGGCACACCGCTTAAACTTGGCGCGGCAACAGCAGCGATAAACCATCCCTCTGTGGCACGTATATGTGTTGAGTTGGACGTCTCCAAGAAATTACCAAAACGCGTCCACATACAAACATCTACAAGAATTATAACCCAATCTGTTGAATATGAGGATCTTCCATCATACTGTGCTGACTATTTCAGATTAGATCACATCACTGCAGATTGTGGTAAGCCAGCCACATATGCTTTGATCATAAACAACTGCTTCGGCGTTCTATAGTGTTGGATAAAGAAAAGAAGCAAATGCAACAACAAAAACGTCAACGTTGGACGCCAAAAAGGAATCCACCGCAGGCTGTTTTGCATGAGCCTACACCTTCTGTAAATCACGTCCCATCGGCATCACAAGACATTCTCTCCCCCATGATTCAGAAGCAACCTCCATCGCCTGATCTGGGGGTAACAGTTGGGATTACAAATGCTCAGGAGATTTCACGTTTGCGAGGTATTGATGATTGTATGGTGGGGGATATCGCAACGCACGCAGCTTCGTCCTCTCACTCGTACAATGAACTCAACCTTCCTTTAGAGGTGTATCAATTGTATGATCAGGATCATGATCCTTATGCAGGTATTGCTAATTTATTTGAAGGAAATGAATTAGTGCCTAATCCGCAAGGTGCAATAGTTGAGATCCTACAACTTAGTGAGGCACCTCGAATATTGCGTCGATCGTAGCAACCACTTTCGCCTCGCCTTACCAGGTTACGTGTTGCTCACCTCACTAACTCTTTTGATGCGTTATCTTAATGAAGAAAATTATATGGAATGTACGAGGTATAAAGACATGGCTTAATAGATTTCTTGCTTTTGTAAGATGACATCAGTTGCATATTTTAGTTGTGATAGAACCAAAGATTCGTTCTTCTTTATTATTATCGTATCAGCTGCACTTAGGGTTCTCAAAATCATTGTCCGCGTGTAATGATCATATATAGTTTTTTTGGAAGGAATCAATCGTGGCGCAAGAGGATATTCGGTCTGGACAGCAGAATTTCTCTGTTAAATATCAATGGCTGGCAATAGGTGAGCGGTTTTGGCTCACTACGGTATATGCGCAACATACTATATCTGCCCAACGTCTATTGTGGGCTGATTTGCAAACTTTTCATGCTTCGCTGAATATTTCATGGTTGGTGGGTGGAGATTTTAATGCATATCGTACACTAGAGGAAAATCGGGGACGCTCGTCTCCCATTGCGTTCATTACAGGATTTTAATGATTGTGTTCAAATCTGTGATTTGCAAGAAATATCCTTTCAAGGATCGCTATTTACTTGGTGTGATGGTCGAGGTTTGGGCCGTGTCTTGCGTCGGCTAGACAGATTCTTGTGTTCTTCCCCATTTTTAGATATGTTTCCAGTTGCTCAGGTTCAACATCTTACAAGGGCAACTTCAGATCATGCGCCTTAATTTTTAACATGTGATTCAACCACACAGCGGGGTCCTGCAGCTTTCAGATATCTTGATGTTTGGGCTTCGCATCCTGATTTTGACGATTTCGTTCAGAACACTTGGGCATCTTTTCCAACAGTGGTCCGTATGTGGGGTTTATTTGATAAGCTGCGACATTTAAGAAAAGAATTAAAGCGATGGAATAAAGAGGGTTTCGGTAATATATTCGCTGCGGTAGCACAGGCTAAATTGCATGCCTTTCGTTGTGAAAGGGACTTTAATTCCAATCCTAATGACATGACGCATACAACCTATCATCACAATGTTGCTCAGTTGCAATTTGCTCAAAAACGAGCGTTCCTTTATTGGAAACAAAAAAGCAAATGTCAAATGGCTAAAGGAAGGAGATGCAAACACATTGTTTTATCATAACACAAGGAAGGAGAAAAGACGGAAACAAGCCATTATGCGCATACTGCGTCCGAACGGAACTGAATGCCTACTTAATACTGATATTGAGGCTGAGGCAGTATGTTATTTTTCAGACTTATTTGCCACAGAATCAGTGATGGATTGTGATTCCATTCTGCGCCACATCCCGGCATTATTGACGGAGGAGGATAACGCAATGTTGCAAGCAATTTCGTCAGAAGAATAGGTGAAGCAGGCCATATGGGATCTTAGCCCAACTAGTGCGGCTGGTCCAGATGGTTACCCGGGATCCTTTTATAGAAGATACTGGCGTTTCATTCACTCTGATGTTCTTAAGGCGGTGCAGGAGTTTTACTTGGGCATCCAAGTACCAAGGCAGGTGGCAGCAGCAACAATTGTATTAATACCCAAAGCTCTCAATCCTCATACTTTTGCAGATTTCAGGCCTATCTGTCTAACAAATTTTATATCAAAGGTTATCACACGCTTGCTCTCTACTCGTCTGGGTCGCCTATTACTGAAGATTATTTTGCCAGAGCAGGCGGGAATTATGCAAGGCCGAGGTATTACAGAACAAATACTGCTTGCTCAAGAAATGGACCATGTGTTGGACAAGCAGACACGAGGAGGTCAATTGATGCTTAAACTGGACATGGCTAAAGCTTTTGATCGGGTTAGTTGGCATTATCTTGATGTGCTATTGCATCGCATGAGGTTTGATTTGCGCCTAATTCGAATTATGCTAAATAACTTGAGATCCACTCGGTGTTCCATTCTTATTAATGGTAAGCAAACATGTCTTTTTCCAGTGGGGCGCAGTGTTAAACAGGGAGATCCGCTATCCCCTTTATTGTTTATCATATCATCAGAAGGTTTCTCTAGGGGATTAAAAGCATTGATGTCTACAGGAGAAATAAAAGGACTTACTGTGGGAAGAGTGCCATGCATTTCACATCAAAGATTTGCAGATGATCTATTGGTTTTTCTAAACGGCAGCAGCAAAAATTTGACCAAATTTCATTCTTTCTTGACATCATATCAGCATATATCAGGACAATTGGTGAATTATCATAAAAGCCAGATTGTTGTTGGTAGTGGCGTTTTTGGTACTGCCGCTTTGTCAATTTGGGGATGCGGTTAGTGTCCTTGCCCATAAAGTATCTTGGATCCTTTTTGTATAAAGGAATCAATCGAACAAGATATTGTATTTCTATTATCAACCATTTTGAGGCGAAATTGGCATCTTGGTCCAATAAACTATTATCAATGGCTAGAAGATTGCTGTTATTGAAGCATGTTTTAAGCTCGATGCACATACATGTGATAGCGAGCTCACGATTGCCAAAGGGAGTGGTTGATGTTCTAACCTGTAAAATGGCAGCATTTCTCTGGAAAGATCGTTATCGATGGCGCTCATGGGTCCTCTATATGCCGTCCAACAATTGAAGGAGGTTTGGGTATTCGTAATCTTTTGGGGGTTCAGAAGGCTTATTATTGTCAACTGTGGTGAAAGTATCATCATTCTAGCACCTTATGGGCTGAGTTTAGCAAGCGCAAATATGGTAATCGTCATTCCCTATATTCTCACATATATGATTCTCCAACTTGGAAGCGATTATGTAGCATCAATGAATTTACAGTGGCTCATACAACATGGATAGGTACTTCCTTTCAATGGTTGCCGGATTCCAATGGACAGTTCTCCATTAAATCGGCTTATACAGTTATAACGACATCCGGCTTTCATGCCCAAAGTGTGTATCGATTTGTATGGTGGAAGAACTCACATCCAAGCATGAGGATTTTCTTATGGCAGCTATGGTCAAGCTCTCTACCTATGGTGAATAATTTATGTGCTTGGCTTACGGTCTTTCCTTCCCAATGTGCGTATTGTGGACTATCTTCAAATGATTAGGACCATGTCTTTCTTCACTCTCCAAAGATAAAACCAATATGTATAGAAATATCCCTTATATTTTTAGGACCATTGCCCACTAGTAATACAATTAAAGCACATCTGTATCGTTGGTGGCGCATCTCCAATCAGTCATCTATGATGGGCCAGCTGCGTGCGGTCGTTCCCTCCATTATGGCGTGGGTTATTTGGAAGGAATATGTGGCAGTGAAATTTGGATCAGAATCCTTCGTTTATTTGTGTCTGTTTGAAAAGGCCGGAATGTCAATTTACACGTGGTGTGCGGCGATGAATGGTAAAAAGTTTACTTCTAATATCTCTCACTTAGTGGCTCTTACTTCTCTCCGTCTTTGCGCTCTGGACGACTGCGAATTGTATGTTGGGTGATGCCTCCTACAGGTAAGCTGAAATTAAATGTGGATGCGACGGTAGGAAAAGCATGCGCTGTTGGTGGAGCAATACTGTGATCGGATCAGGGACAATTGGTTTCGGGCATCTCATTTGCATTGCCTATGGTCACTCTGCTGCGGGCGGAATTGATGACATTGATGTTAGCATTGGCTTATTATGCGAGGGAATATGACCATATTATAGTTGAAACAGATTGCCAACTTCTTCTTTCTATGTTGGCAAACGCTCGTTCTATAACGGGAGTACTGGCAGATGATCTTCAACGTACAGCGTTATTTCTATCTCTAAATCAATCCACTATACAACATTGTCCCAGAGAGGCTAATACTACAGCTTACCGACTACCACGACATTGGTATAGCGCGATTGGTATAACACGCTATGCTGCTCTCCATGAACTTCCTTGTGATGTTCGTGGGGCCATACATGTGGATCTTCAGCTGCCTGCTTTGCGTCGTTGATCATGTCTCAAATTGTGTTGGCATTGCTTTCCTTCTGTTGCCTGCGGTCATTATTGACTCAGGCAACACTGGTGCGTTATTTTACATTTCTTGGTCTATTCTTCTATTCATATGTTTGGCAGTCCAGGTTATCCTCACACATTACTGTTTCCATGGATATCAAAATATCATTCACTGTGGTATGTTGTTGGCGATACTTGATTCATTGGGGGCGAGGTGCAAACTCTGACGAGGCTGACATTACATATCTACCTGAATGTTGCACAAATCTGGAAAGGGCATACATTGTTTCGGTCACATTGGTTCTTGTGGAATCAAGGTGATATGGGTACGTGCTTCCTCCGTTTACTTGCCCGGATTCATAGTCTATTACAGATGCTGATTCTCTCATTTCTGTTTTGTTTTGAGGCACACTGGATTGGACCGATTGCATTCTAGAAGGTTGGCTATTTATCGCCGGATCGCTCATGTCTTCTTCATTGCCGGCATCGTCCAATGGTCCTTGGAGCTCCATGGATAATCATTTCTCATCATTTCCATGTATTTGGTCACCATTCCAATAGTATAAATATGTACGCTTTTTTCTTCACCAAGGTTTTATCCACAAGGGTGGTTTTACTTGGCAAAGTTTTAATGCAGCATATCGTATACGATTGGAGGTTGACACTCATCAGCTCGCTATTTCATTTATTCTCTTACGATGACTTTTGTAATATGGTATTCCTCCGCCATAAGTGAGGACTTTTAATTAATAAATCTATCCTTTATAAAATAAAAAAAAATTAACGATGAATTATACGTTTCTATTCCGACGTTCCACCGATACGTCGTACATATCAAAACATACGTCGACATCACCACCATATACACGTCATATTTATGAGTATATACAGGTCTCATATCATATATTGCAAGTTATATTGCTATCAAAATTATAACAACATGTTGTGAAATCATAAACCGAAAACTGTCGTATCGAGTGACTACCGAATCTTCACTGACATGTCACGTACTTACCATATAAATATGGACAGTCTATATACACTCAAAATACTCAGAACATTTGTGCTCCACATGTCAAATTCAGCCCCAAAGTCATACCATGTTTACACACATCAATTGCCCACATTTTAGCTTGAACTGTGGAGAATTCAAACTCAAATTCTTTTTAGCACATGGCGTTTTTTATTCAGCCATAGGAGCTGAAAATGAAATTTATTTTATATATCTTATGTGTGACATAAAATATATTATATATCTAAGAATTTTGAGATTAATCGGAGAAAATCGCTTAACCGATGAAAGTCGAAAATTCGGTTTTCTACACTTATGCATACATGGAACGTTTTTGTCTTGATGTAACATGTACATAGACACTTTTTACATATTCAAGACATATTAGAGTTCTCTAAAAATATAAATTAAGGGTTGATTGCAATTTACCATTTATGTGAAGATTAGGCATCATTAGTTGACAAAGTTTACCAAAAGGGAATTCAATACATGTTGCAGCTGATGTACACACCTATGACACCTCATTTGGAGCCTAGGTGGAGCTTGTTTGGCACTTTGATTGGTGGAGGATAAGCCGCATGGGATTGATGACATTGAAGAAGGAAAGACACACATGGAAACATTTCAAAAACAAAACAAATGCTGAAGTTTCAGCACATGTTCTATATGGCCAATTTTTGCACCCTATTTTGCTCCAATTTTCTTCCAAAATTGTGGGGCAATTACATCTTGATTGATTGATACTTTACTTGTATGTATTTGAGCATGTGTTTCGGATTTTTTTTGGTTGAATTTCAAGCTATTTTATGGAGTGCCAAGGTGGATAACAATGGCCTATCAAGAAGCGACAACTAGGCGAAGACAAGTCATTCGTCCAATCGTATTGCGCCAAGTAAGAAAGGGTGTGTCACCAATTTATAAAAGCCAATCTTCCAAGGCATTCAAGACAAATTTTCAAGCAGAGAGCTCGGCTAGGGGGCAGCCAATACATTTATAAAAAGAGGGCAAGATGATTCAAGCATGGCTAAGCAAAAGTTCATATTCTTACAAGATTAAAGCAAAACTACTCTCTTCTTCTCTCATTCTTTTCTCTTGCCCTTAGCCTTAAGCCTATCATACATATCTTCCATATTCTATATAGGCTTTGTGTAAACCACCCACATACGATCATCTCGTGTAAAAGGTTGATCAAGGTGTGATCAAACCTTCATTCGATTGGTGGTGGTGTTCATGTTGTTGTGTTTGTTTGTTTGTCATAAGAGGGGGGAGTTGGTGTTTAACTCCAGTCACTCTTGTGTTAAAGTGTCATTTTGGATTAGTGAGTACTGAGGAAGGTGTCCTCGAAGACTGAAGTAGGTTGATTTAACCGAACCAGTATAAATATCTTGGTGTTATTACTTTCAGCACTTTTACTTTCAGTTTTTAGTTTTCTGCATCGTTTTCATACCCATGGAAAAATAGCAAAAATTTTCCAAAAATCAAAAAAAAAATTGGAGAAACATAACCACACGTCTTAGCTATCATTTGGGACAAGTTGCATTACATTTGGATAAGTATAAGTCAGTCAAACGTTAATAGTTCTCAGATTAGTGCAATCTAATTTTCAGATTTACAAAGGTTGAGAACATCAACGTAGTTGACATACTTACCAAGGGAACTTTGAAAAGATGTTTTAAAAAAATTAAAGTACACATCTTGAGGGTCATACCATAAAATTTTCAGATCATTTAGAGTTGCCAATTAATAGGAATAAATTTTTTGTTTCGGATCACAGTTTCAAGCAGATCGACGCAATCTGTACAAAAACGTGTTTTCAAGGGGTTAGGCTTGGAGTTTTAATCTGACGTTTCTGTGAGACCCTCATAACATCTGAGAGCACATCTTCACCAAATTTGAAAATTTTTGGAGGTCTACAGCCAAGCCATCTAGATAATTCAAATCAAAATCTGAAAACAAAAACTGTTTTTAGAAGTGAGTTATTTGGTCTAAAAAGTTTTAAAAACCGAATTTTCCACACTCATCATTCAAACCCCTTCTAGTGGTGCTATACAGATCCTGCATATTCACTGAACATGCTAATTTTGGTCTTGTACATTTAGTTATGTATATTAGACTTTCAATTACTTGCGAGTACTCCAATTGAGCTACTGGCTCGCCTCGGTACTTCCTTAAGTGTATACTTAAGTCAAGTGGAATCTTCAACGGTTTCACATTGAACATACTGAAATGTTTTAGAACAGATTCAATATAGTGAGTTTGTGACAATATGAGTCCTTCGGCTATCCTAGAAATTTTAATTCCTAGAATAACGTTGGTAACTCTCATATCCTTCATGTTGAAGTTTCTCGTTAACATCTTCTTCATATTTAAGATGATATCACGAGTACTGCCTATGATTAGCATGTTGTCTACATAGGGACATACTACACATCGGTATTTTGTGTGTTCTTAACATAGACACACTTGTCACACTCATTGATCTTGAAACTATTAGCTAGCATTGCTTGATAAAAATATAAAATGCCACAGTTTAAGAACTTGCTTAAGTCTGTACAAAGACTTAACAAGTCTACAGAATTTCGATTCTTGTCTTGGAACAACAAACCCTTTGGGTTGTTTCTGTTGGACCGTACACCTACAGTAAACACCACTAGAGCGAGGAGGGGTGAATAGTGGTTAGCAGAAATTACACTACTACCCTTGAGTAAAAATCCCATTTGAAAATAGAATCTGAGACCTCTTTAGATTCAGTACCCGTTTTTGAAAAATTCAAAACTCAGTGTACACAACTCCAAAAATTATGAACTTTCCAGAAATTAATTTTAATGTCTTAAATAGACTATGTCAAAAAATGAGACAAAAATAAGATTGTTTGGCCGTTCAACCAAATAAAAAGATTCAGATGGTCAAACTGGATAGAATTGAACATAATAGTGTTGAAATTTGAAAACGTATTTCTCTTTAATTAATCAACTAAAAAGGTTGATCTTCATGTCAAAACACTCCTTAGGATGTCTAGTTTAAGTTTCCAAAAGTCTCTGACCTGAAACTATGTTTGAAATATTCAGAATGCAAGTTTCCTTGAGACTGGTCAAATTGCAGCCAGAATAGAGCAGTGATCTTGCAATGACTGAAAGACTAATTTTCCTTTGCTCAAATCAAGTGATTCTTATTCTAAATGAAAGCTAACAGCCTGAAGTATAACTCCGCCAAAAATCATGAAATTTTAAAGTGCTTTGATAAGTTGTGTGAAATCCGTAGTGAAATCAGGCAGAAAACAGAAAAGTAGAAAGAAGACGAGAACACTGAAGATTTATGTTGGTTCAGTCAATGTGACCTACTCTAGTTCCAAGGAACACCGTTACTTAGATTTCACTATGGTATGAACACAAATACAACAATAACCAAGCTTGATCCTTGGGTTAAATACCAACCTTATTCAAGACTTATACAGCACTAGGTTGCAACACATTTACCACCTATTGTTGTAGCCTTATAATCTTGGCAAACCAATCTTACAATCACCAAGAGAGGCATGTATAATGTAGCTCAACAACAGCAAAAAAATAAAACACCTTATTTATAAAAAGAAAGAATCAAGAAGAAGAGAATAAAAAGAATGATCTTCAAGTTTGCTTCAAAGTTGTGTGTTCTTCTACTTCATCTTTGCTTCATATTTATAGTGTGAAATAGGCCTTGAAGATAAGACCTCCAATGTGTCACCATCTTCATCAGCAAGTCTTATTTGTCTACACGTTATTGGTTGACCACATAAACACCTTGTACGCTTGGCAATATAAAGCAACATGATCTGTCCACCTTTAATTCTTATCTTGGCAGAAAATTGGTCTTGAAAATAACATGGAAAATGTGAAGATAATACCCAAGGATAAGATAACATATCCCTCCAATAAACCCTCAACTTCTTGGCACAAGAATAGGTCAAGCAATGGCTGAAATTTTGAGCAAAAAATCTGCTCCCAACCTCCAAAAATATCCATTGGTTTCAAAATAAGAATTAAGTTGCCAACCAGCTGTTTTTGGTTGGTCCACTTGGCGTCAAGTCACAAAATGAATATAAAATCATTTCCACCTCTATAATCACGTTTTAAAGTCCGTATATATGTGTACAAACTCAGATTTAATGGAGAGAAATGAATAAATAATAGTTGACAAGATTATGTCAACATATAATATCAAAATTCTCACAATTTCTCCTTGTAGATTGTGATGGATTTTGCACCAATAACTCCATTTAAGATCTTTGCAAAATCATGATTAAGAACCTCCATTAACATATTCATGGGAGTCTTCAAGAAGAAAATAAAGTGTGACACGAAAACCGTCACATATATCGTCGATGTCGATAATATCACCAAAAGGATACATAAATTAAAAACTACCAAATAATCTTCACGAACACCATAAATAAACTCCATAACGAAGATGATAAGACACTCAAGAGATTTCTTGAGTAAAATAACGAAAATGCCCTTGGGGGTAAAATGACCAAAGTGCCCCTAGTGAGAGAAAACTCTAGAAATGACCCTGATGGCCAGAAATAAATATAAGAGCACCTTTGAGATAATAAATAAGATGAGAATAGGTCCTTGAATCATATTCACCATGTCAAGAACCTACAAAATCAAATTACCAATTTTGCCTTTTTTGGTAAGTTGTAAAAACTTCCAAGGTACATTAGTAAGAATGCATAATATTTATCAAAATCATATAATAACACCATGATAAAAATATATGAATAATGTAAAAATCAAAAGAACCATTTTATCACATTTTAGAAAAATATTTCAAAAACCCATAGACATCGATCGATCGAAGTGCCTTTGCTTGAGAGATCGATGTCTCACGGTGAGGTTCAGATTTTGTCTCTGACCTACATCGATTGATTGAAATGTACATCAATCGATCAATGTATCTCAGGTTTATAGATCGATGTGTCTCGGTAAGGTCTTGGTTTTTCTCTGCCTTACATAGACCGATCGATGTGAGGGAACAATGTAAATCGACCGATCGAAGTGCACTAACCCGAGAGATCGATGTTATTTTTCCTCACATATTCAACTTTTTATCATTTATAACATTATGTGTGACATTTTTAAGTATTCAACACTTAAAATCATGACCTTGAAAATTATCCAAACAGATTTTTCAACATTCTCCCCCTTTTGGATGATTCTCAAAATAACTCTACATGATTTTAATGTCACAACCATTTATCAATTGTTTCTCATGATTGATTGATTGATCGAAATTCTTTTTAGATACATGTTCTTAACAATCATATTCCCCTCAACTTGTACTATCCCCCTTAACCTATGCTCCAAGCCAATTGAACACCAATTGAAACTTATACCAATTGAACTTAACTTATTATTCAACCTCTAAATCATGACTTAAAATCTAAAATCATTTTCTTATTCCACCTCCCCCTTTATTTTGAAAATCATGCAAATGATAGAATTTTGCAATTGAATCGTAGGTCAACATGCCTAACTTGGCTCGTAAAGTTTCAAATGTGGCTTGACTAAGGGATTTGGTGAAGATATCAGCAACCTGATGATCAGTTCTTATATGGTTTATGATTATATCCTCATTTTGAAAATGGTCATGGATAAAATGGTATCTTACCTCAATGTGTTTGGCCTTAAAATGAAGTATCGGATTCTAAGAAATATTGATCGCACTTGTGCTATCGCAGAAAATTGGAATCTTATTCATTATAATATCAAAATTACTAAGTCGTTGTTTAAGCCAAAGTATTTGGGTAGTATATAAGCTTAAGGCTATATACTCTGCTTCAATGGTAGAGAGTGCCACACTAGCTTGCTTTTTAGAAAACCAAAAGATCAGGTTGGTTCCAATTAATTGATAATTTCTGCTAGTGGATTTTCTATCTAACTTGCAACCACCATAATCTGCATCGCTATAAGCATACAATTCTAACTTAAAGTTTCTATCACACCAAAGTCCTAAATGAGGTGTGTGTTTAAGATATTTAAATATTTTTTTCACTGCACTGTAATGTGATACTTTAAGACAAGATTGAAACCTAGCACACATACATACACTAAACATGATATCAGGTCATGACGCAGTTAAACATAATAATGATCCAATCATAGACATATATAGTGTGTCATCAAAAGGTTTTCCATTTTCATCTTTGTGTAGTTTGGTACTAACACTCATAGGAGTAGGTGTTGGTTTTAACTCTTCAAATCCAAACTTCTTAATCATATCATTGACATACTTAAATTGACTAATGTAGATTCCTTGAGAGGCTTGTTTGATTTGAACCCCCATGAAGTAATTCAACTCTCCTACCATTGACATTTCAAATTCTGACTTCATACACTATTCGAAGTCCTTTACTAGAGTAGGATTGGTTAAACCAAAGATAATATCGTCTACATATATTTGAACTATTAATAAGTCATTATCTTTTCTTCTTAGGAATAATGTGCTGTCTGTGGTCCCCCTTTGATAATTATTTGCAATGAGAAAGTTTACAAATCTATCATACCAAGCTCTTGGAGCTTGTTTCAAACCATATAAAGCTTTCTTAAGCTAATATACATGGTTAGGACTATTTGGATCATCGAATCCAAGGGGTTGTTTGACAAAAACTTCTTTTTGGATGTATTCATTCAAGAATGCATTCTTAACATCCATTTGGAAGAGTTTGATGTTGCTTAAACTTGCAATAGCAAGTAAAAATCTTATTTTTTCTAGTCTTGCAACGGGTGCAAAGGTTTCTTCATAATCTATTCCTTCTTGTTGATTATATTCTTGTGCGACTATCCTAGCCTTATTTCTTGTAATATTTCCTTGTTCATCCATTTTGTTTTTATATACCCATTTCATCCCTATAATGTATTTATTTTCTGGTTTAGGTACTAAGTCCCACACGTTGTTCCTAGTAAATTGGTTCAATTCCTCATGCATGGCATCTATCCATGATATATCACCTAATGCTTCTTTAATATTCTTAGGTTCTAAGTGTGAGATTGAGCTATGTCCTTCAGCTTGACTTATGTTTCCACATATTCTAACCCCAACTCTTGGATCCCCTTAATTTCTTGGGGTGTTTATGTTTATCTTTTATAAGCCATCAATTCCTAAGTTGATTAGATTCACCTTCATCTTGTTCAAATGTTTCATTAGTGTGAACATTATCATATACGATCAGAGCATCTTGTAAATTAGATGGATTATCTTCTAATTGCAAAATGTTTTCATTTACTTCACCTACAGGTCCATGCATGTCTTGTTCAGGGGGAATTGGTTCTAGATGATCATATACTGGCTCAAGTAATACATCATTATCATCAAACATATTTCTAGTTTCAATATTATTCTCACGTTTATGTTGAGTTTTATCACATGTTTCAAGATATGCATTCTCATTAAACTTTACATGTATATATTCAATTATTTTTCTAGATGTAGGGTTATGACACCTATATGCTCTTGAATTAGATGAATAGTCAACAAAGATACATTCAATAAACTTGTGTTCAAATTTGTCTAAATTATCCTTAGTGTTCAACACAAAACACTTACAACTAAAAACTCTAAGATAATCTACCTTAGGTTGTCTATTGTTTAACAATTCGTAAGGTTTTTCATTTAATTTCTTTCTAATAGAAAGCCTATTTATAATATAGCAAGCACATTTAACAACTTCAGCCCATAAGTATTTAGGTAATTTGTTTTCACACAACATTGTCCTTGCTATTTCCTGTATGGTTTTATTTTTACGTTCAACAACTCCATTGAGTTGTGGAGTTCTAGGTGGTGAGAATTCATGTTTTATTTAATGTAACATCTTTGTTTTTAAATTCTCCACCTCTATCACTTCTAATTATTTTAGCATTTTCTTTGTAAAGATTTTCGAGTTGCTTGATAATAGTTTCAATTGTCAATGGAGCATTGTCTTTTTGTGTTAAGAACAATGTTCCATGGATATCGTGAGTAATCATCTACTATGACACACACATAGTGGTGTCCACCTAGACTTCTTGTCCTACTTGGACCAAATAAGTCTAGGAGAAGCAATTCTAGTACATGACTAGTACTCACTTCATGTTTTGGTTTTAAAGTTTCTTTTACATGGTTTCCTTTTATACATGTTTCACACATTTGAAAATTATCTAAGTCTAACTTAGGCATTCCTTTAATTAGATTCTTCTTATATAATTTTTCTATGGTTGAAATTCTTATATGGCCTGGCCATTTATGCCATAAGTTCACATCTAAGTCATTGATATCAAACACTTAACCTTAGCACCTAACATGTTATCTAAGTAAATGGTATAAATATTACCATCCCTATTTCCTTTTAGTACAATTTCTCCCTTTTCATTTAGTATATCACAACAACTAGGAAGAAAAGAAACATGATAACCAGAATCTATAAGTTGCGAAATACTTAATAAATTATAAGAAAGATTGCTTATTAATAACTCATTTCGTATTTGAAATGTGTTAGGGTCTCCGATTGTTCCTTTTCCAACAAATTTTCCTTTGTTGTTGTCATCGAATGTCACCTTTCCTCCATTCTCGATATATTCCAACTCGGTGAATAGTTTTGGTTGCCTGTCACATGCCTTGAACATCCGCTATTTAAAAACCATTTGGATTTTAGATTATGTGGCTTTCTCCTGCTTGCCATCTTTGCAATTTACCTAACGGTGGAGACAACGTTTTAGGTATCCTTTACTTGGGTCCTTTAATGTAAGGGGCACCACCCTTGTTTATATACCCTTTGGGTATCCAAACTTGGATGTACCTTTTGGGCACATATTTGGTATTATCATAAGTTGCATAATATAAAAGATTAGAAAATATTTGACCATTCCATTTAAATGTAGGTGTATGCATATAAGTGTTATATCTTGGTTTGTAGTTATTATAAAGTGGCTGATTTTGATAGTGTGTATAAGACATATGATTTTGTTTCTTATACGGTGCTATGTATGTTGTATGTTCATTCCTATAAGTCTTATAAGGGAGATATGTAGGTTATCTATAATTAGGTTTATAATAAATTGGATGCATTTGATTTTGTATAGATACATTTGTATATATATATATATGCATAATTTCTAGGTTGCCTAGATGCAAAGTTTTGCCTATTGTTTTTGCAGGTATATGCTGTGTTTTAACTTAGAAGGAGTAGAAGAAGAAGTAGCGGGCAAAGTTGAATTTATTTTAGTTGCCTTATAAGGTTGTTTAGTATTTGAAGAGAAAACTTAGTCTTTTTATCTACTTTGACATTTTCTTCTTTATATCCTAACCCTATTTTATCATTTTCATATTTTTGTGACAATATAAGTGTATCTAGCATGTTAGTGTGTGATTTAAATTGTTTTAACATTATTTCTAAGTCTAGTTTTGATGCTATAAGTTGAGATATTAAATTTCACAAGTTTCTACCTTAGATTTTAACAGGCTATTTTCAGTTTGTAATGTTTGTTCATTTTTCCTATATGATTCAATTTTAATCTCTAAACAATCAAGATTATTTGTACACTCTTGTTTAAAAGATTCTAATTGATCGGAAAATTCCAAGTTGGATGTCTTCAACTTGTCATTTTCTTCAATTAGTTTCTTCTTTTCTTTTGATAATCGTTTACAGTGAGCATGCATCTTTTAAAATTCTTCGTACATTTTATTATCAGAATCTACATCAGAAGAAGAAATTACCTCGCTTGATATGAAGCAGACTTGAGCTTCCTCATTGTCGGATTCTGAGTCGGACGAGTCGCTCTAAGTGCTCGCCTTCATTGCTCGTTTGCCTTTCCTTGTCTTGGGCTCCTTTGTCTTAGATTTTTGAGCCTCCTTGTCTTTTTTATTGTTATTATTATTCTTGTTGTTGTTATTTTTCTTTTTTGGACAATCATAAGAGATGTGTCATTTTTGCCCATATTCGTAGCATTTTAATTCCTTATTATACCACTTCTTATTATTTGAGTTATTTTTCTTAGGTTGAGAAGAAGAAGAAGAAAATTTATTTCTATTAGGTCGTTCGAAAAACTTCCTAAGTTTTCTAGCTATCAATATTATATCATCGTCTAATTTACTATTGCTATTACTTTCATCATTATTTATATGTGACTCAGTTGATTTGAAAGCAATAGTCTTACCGGATGATTTAGATGACTTTGATTTTCGTTGGTTCAATTTTTCCTCGTAAACTCTAAGTGAACCGATCAATTCATCCATTTTAGTGATTGACTTTGTTTCCTCAATTGTTGTCACATTCAGATCCCATTCATCATGAAAACTCCGTAGCACTTTTTAAACATTCTCGTTGTTGGTAAACGATTTACCTAAAGCTTCAAATGCATTTAAAATGTTACCAATCCTCAAATGTATAGATGTTATGGATTCGTTTGGCAACATTTTGAAAGATTCAAGCTCAGTCATAAACATGTATATTTTAGACTCTTTTACACCGCTAGTACCTTCATGCTTTAATTCTAGTTATTTCCACATGTTGCGTGCACTTGTGCAGTTTGAAAAATATCGTGCTTCAGAAGTCATTAGTCCGTTTAATAGTAATTTCATAACTTTAGCATTCATACACATTTTTTGTCTTCAGATGACTATTCACACTCGTACTTCTCAACTTCTTGTGTGACTCCATTTACTTGCACAATTTTCATTAGAATATAAGGCCCCTCTTCAACTATAGACTATAAATCGATGTCTATAGCCATTAAGAATAGCATCATCATAAGATTCTAGTAAACAGAATTATTACCATTGAAACGAGGAGGGCGTTGTGTAGACATATCTTCTAACTCACCTTTGTGAGAAACAATGGCCATTTTATGTACCTTTGATTTGAGATAAGCAAGTTACAATGAGTTCTTGCTTCTTAGCTTTGTCTTCTTAGAATGGCGTTAATGCCGCTTCTTAGAGTGGTTTTGGCCTCGCTCTGATACCAATTGTTGGACCATATACCTGCAGTAAATGCCACTAGAGGGCGGCGAATAAAGGTTAGCAGAAATTACACTACTACCCTTGAATAAAAATCCCCTTTGAAAACAGAATTGAAGACCTCCTCAGATTCAGTACCCGCTTTTGAAAAATTCAAAACTCAATGTACACAAGTCTAAAAATTATGAAACTTTTCAAAAATTAATTTCAATATCTTGACTAGACTTTGTGTTAAATGAGACAAAAATAAGATTGTTTGACCCTTCAACCAAATAAAAAGATTCAGATGGCCAATCTGCACAGAATAGTACTGAACTTTGAGCAAAGGGGGATTTGCAGCCTCAGCGGTATAATCTGCATGTAAGTCAGTGATTTGATCTTGGGGTAGCGGTGCAGCAAAAGTTTCAGAGGGAAGGATATCACATGTTTCTATGGATTCATTTCTTGTGGGTACATCAGCTGGCGGCTCTGGCACATTCTGGGAAGGAACTGTCAATGGTGGCTCAGATAAAGGCACTGAAACCTGTTTCTTTTTTACCGGCGTCCATCTTTTTGCAGGCGAACGAGGTGGTGGAGGCGGCACTGTGGATGTAGCTTTCGTAGTACACGAACCCGTGGCATGGCCAAGCCTTCGACATGTGGTGCAAAACAGCGGGAGATCCTCATAGACAACTGACTGCAATATTAATCTTTCCCTAGCCTGCAAATAGATTTTCTGAGGCAATTCTTGAGAAACATCAACCTCAACGCATACTCAAGCAACAGATGGCCGCAGCCCATCTGTCATTGCCACGTCTAGCTTGATTGGAGAACCAATCGGACGCACTATCTCAAAAATTGCTACCCTGCGGTGGAGGTGAATCGGCAGACCAGGGAAGGCGATCCATACTGGGACAATGGGAACATCGGCAGCGGGATCAAAATCCACTGTCCATTTCGTTATACGCATATAGCAACCCGAGATTTGCCATGATTGTCGATAAAAACATCGCAAGTAATCAGCCTCATTTCGAAAATTTAGCAAGATATGTGTTTAATCAATGAGCGTAATACGCAGATCATGGTGAAAGCCTATTTTTTCAAAAACCTCTTGTATAACTTTCAATGGAGGACGACCATACTAGTAAGTACCTACCAAGGAGTATTTGAATGGCGTAGCGAGGGCATCAATTTCGGAATCCAAGAAAGCAATCATAGGGAAGCCTTTATATCTCGAAACTGTCTTTGGTGCAATGGATATTTTCTACGCAGATGAGTCACCTGACACTATCGTAGCGAATGACGGCGGTGGTACAGCCGCCATTGATATTGTAGGGCAAATGAAATCGGTCGATTGTGAGTTGAGATTGTCCGGAAGTCAGAATTGAAGGGAAAACGAAAAGAAAGTGGAAGAAACCGGTGGCGGCGGCTATCGCCGCAGGGCAGCCTGCGATCACCAGAGAGGTTTCGCCATTCCCATATCAAAATAAAAATAAAATAAAAAATTAAAATCAATATATATATATATCGGCCTTATTAAGTTTTTGGCCTAAACGATTTCATTTTAATGAAATAGGTATTTAAATGATTGAATACACTTTGTGAATACATATATGTATGGTACATAAGTTTAGATATGAAAGAGAGATTATTTCAAGTGTTGAAGATCAAGTGGATCTGTATTGATTGTACGAATATGATGATACGAATATGATCGGCGTATTTATACATGTGATATAGAATAGAAACGGATTCATTTGCATACATGTTGCATCACAAGAAATGTTTAAAAGTTATGATATGATTATGATTTTGTTGTATACAGACAGCTTATGGTTTCAGTAATAGCACAGTGTACAGACAACTTATAATTTCAGTAATAGTACTGTGTACAGACAATTTTATACATCACATGTTTAAAAGATTTTTCCAACATGTTTCAGAAAGAATAGATTTTACGTAACGAACTTTATCAACGTGACGAAAGATTCCAAGAGACACAGCTTACACTTATGAGTCGTGTGAGTACCTCGCGAGCGTACTTGGACTCCTCGACAATTTTATAGTATACGTTATGCGCCGTATGTTCATCAGACGAGCGATTCCTGAGATCACTGGACTATACGTTATGCTTCGTATGATCATCAGACGAGCGACTCCTGAGATCACCAGACTATACGTATGTGACGTATGTTCATCAGGCGAGCGGTTCCTGAGATCATCAGTCATACGAGTCACCATTAGATACATATACCTACGATGAGCGTATCAGTGGTATATGTGACTAGTTGGAGAATCTTCCCGATCACCGTTGATCTTGTTACTTATGAAGGATGGTCATCACTTATTTTACAGTTACAGTTATGTTTTGCTTTTCAAGTTAAATGGTTATGCATCAGACTCAGCTATACCATTTTGCACACGATGATTTATGTCATATTTTTCTAGAAAGGATGCATGGTTTTCCATCGCATGAGCATACTGCATGTTTACCGTGTCAGTCTATCAGACCTAAGTTCTGACCTTTAGTAAACCAAAGACGACAATACAGTATACGAAGGGCATAGCCGTAATAAGAGAATTGACTAAGTATAAGAAAAGAAACACGACAATATATAACGATTTATTCTGTGATGTACTTCTAGGATTGCTTGTTCTATGTATTCTTGTTGTAGTACCTTACCTGTTAGTACATGTTAAGTTACATGATGCCATTATTCATGCTACGACTGGTTTATGATAAGTTGTCTATTATGATATATCTGCTTTATGTTATTATCTGGCATTACAGGACATTTCATGTTACTTGTAAGTTGCATTTAATGTTCACCCTGCATGATCCACATGACGAATCTAGGTGGATAGACTTGCTGAGCGATTAAAAGATTGGCTATCGCACATACTTGCCTATTTACCACTTTCCAGATAACAGGTAACACTACACAGGCTGGTTGAGGACATGCTAGATAGACCATTGATAACGAAGAACATACCGGCAGATTTGCTCCGTAGGCATTAGGTCTCAGTTTATGGTGTATTTCGGAGGATTTCGGTATTCTGTATAATATGACTTGTACAGATTATGATGTAAGGCATTGCATGTCGATTATGAGTTCTTTATGATATGTTTCTTCCGCTTATCGATTCATTATTCATGTCGACATGTACATGCATGGTATCAACGCCTTGTACTCCTCATATCAGAGTACGGCAGGTGTACCGAGCCGGAATCCTAGTCCCGGTCAGGGCGCTACAATAATCACGTTTTGGAGGCTGTATATATGTGTACAAACTCAGATTTCATGGAGAGAAATCAATAAATAATAGTTGACAAGAATATATCAACATATAATATCAAAATTCTCACAATTTCTCTTTGTATATTGTGATGAATTTTTGCACCAATAACTCAATTTAAGATCTTTTAAAATGATGATTAAGAACCTCCAATAACATATTCATGAGAGTCTTCAAGAAGAAAATAAAGTGTGACACGAAAAACGTCACATATATCGTTGATGTCGATAATATCACTTAATAGAGAAATAAATTAGAAAACCACCAAATAATATTCAAGAACACCATAAATAAACTTCAGAACGAAGATAAGATACTCAAGAGATTCCTTGAGTAAAATAACAAAAATGCCCTTAGAAGGTAAAATGACCAAAATGCCCCTAGTGAGAGAAAACTCCAGAAATGACCCCAATGGTCAAAAATAAATATAAGAGCACATTTGTGATGATAAATAAGATGAGAATAGGTCCTTGAATCATATTCGCCATGTCAAGCACCTACAAAACTCAAATTACCAATTTTGTCTTTTGGTAAGTTGTAGAAACTTCCAAGACACATTAATCACAATGCATAATATTTATCAAAATCACACAATAACACCATGATAAACATATATGAATAATGTAAAAATAAAAACAACCATTTTATCACATTTTAGAAAAATATTTCTAAAAACCCTAGACATCGATCGATCGAAGTGCCTCTGCTTGAGAGATTGATGTCTCACAGTGAGGTTTAGATTTTATCTCTAACCTACATCGATCGATCAAAGTGTCAATCAATCGATCGATGTGTCTCAGGTTTAAAGATCGATGTCTCACAGTAAAGTCTTGATTTCTCTCTGCGTTACATAGATCGATCGATGTGAGGGATCGATGTACATCGATCAATCGAAGTGCACTAACCTGAGAGATCGATGTCATTTTCCTCAATTATTCAACTTTTTATCATTTATTCAACTTTTTATCATTAATAACATTATGTTTGATATTTTTAAGTATTCAACACTTAAAATCATGACCTTGAAAATTATCCAAACATATTTTTCAACTGTTCCATATAAATTTCTTCTTCCAACTCAGCATTCAGAAAAGCAGTCCTTACATCGATCCAATGGATTTCCAAGTTTTAGGCTTCAACAATAGCAACTAGCACCCTTATGGAAGTGATTCTAGTTAATGGTGAGTAGGTGTCAAAAAAGTCAAAGTCTTTCTTCTGTCAATAGCCCTTAGCTATCAACCTGGCCTTGTACTTTTCGATAGACCCACCTCTTTCATCTTCTTTGAAAATCCACTTGCACCCAAGTGGTTTACTTCCAAAGGAAGGTCAACCAGCTCCCAAGTGTGGTTCAGAAGAATCGAGTCTATCTTGCTATTAATTGTCTCTTTCCAGAAGGGGTTTATGGAGTTGACATTGCCTCAGAAAAAGTTCTGGCCTCATTTTCTATCATGTATGTTAGAAAATCTGGTCCAAACAAAGCTGTTATTCTGGCTCGCTTGCATTGACGAAGTTCTTTATTTTCTTGAGGGGTCGTCTCACGCATTCACATACCATTACTTGTCTCTTATTTATGTTTGTCTTTCTTTGGAAAGACATCTTCAAAGAACACTACATTATTCGACTCCATGACAACATTTTCACGTATGTTAGGAATGTCTGATTTGTGTACTGAAAAATTGATATGCACTACTGTTCATCGCATATCCTATGAGTATGCAATCAATCTTTTTTTGCCTAATTTTTTACTTGTCTTGGTCTAGGTACAACAACCTTTGCCAGACACTCCCACACTTTCAAGTATTTATAGCTAGGCTTATGGTCTTTTCAAAGTTCGTGTAGGGTTTCATCCATCTTTTTAGATAGAATTCTATTCAAAATGATGTTAGCAGAGAATATTGCTTCCCCTTACAAGTTTTGAGGTAAGCCCGAACTTGTCAACATAGCATTCATCATCTCTTTTAAAGTACGTTTTTTGTGTTCAGCAATATCATTCGATTGAGATGAATATGGTGTAATCGTTTGATGAACAGTGCCATGTTATGAACAGAACTCATTAAACGGTGTATCATATTCACCACCTCTATTACTACGAATTGCTTTAATTCGTTTGCTAAGTTGATTCTCAACTTCATTTTTATAGTCTTTGAAAGCATCAATGGTCTCATCTTTGCTACTTAGCAAATGAACATAACAATATCTTGTGCAATCTTCGATAAAAGTAACAAAGTACTCTTCACCACCTCTCGTTTGCAAAAACTTTAAATCACACACATCTATATGAATTAAATTCAAAGGTTCATTGTTCCTTTCTAGTGAAGAAATTGGTGCATTTGTCATTTTTTCTTCAACACATATTTGACATTTTTCCTTATCAAAATTTAATTTGGATAGTAAGTCAAGATTAATCATTCGTTATATTGACTTATAATTCACATGTCCTAAACAAAAATGTCATACACAAGAAGACTCAAGCATGTAAGCAGAAGAGGAAGCAATAGTACTAGCCTCTACGGGCAATTCTTTCTTGGGTGCAATAGTGATGACATTTAATTTAAACATCATATTCGACAAGTGCCCCTTCTCCAAATACATGCCATTTTTTGAAAGAATAACTCTATTTGACTATAACACTAGTCTAAAGCCATGCATGACTAGAAGAACCCCCAAAACCAAATTCTTCCAGATGTCTGGGACGTGCATCACATTTTGGAGAGTCATATGCTTTCCTGAGGTCATCTTTAGAACATATTTCCTCTTGCCTTCGATCTTCAATGAGGCAGAGTTCCCCATGTAAAGTTGTTCATAATTCCCGGACTGGTATTCAGAGAATATTTTCCTACTGGAGCAGACATGCCTTGTGGCCCCAGTATCCAGCCACCATTCGCGCATGTTTCCCACAACATTGAACTCTGAGACTACGGCACAGAGGTTCAGATCCTACGTGGAATCAACGAGATTTTTCCTTTCCCTTGGGCTGCTTCTTGTTGGGCTTGCGACATTCGCTGCTGACATGCCCCTGAATGCCGCAGTTGTAGCGTTTCCCTGTGAACTATTTGGCTATCTGCTTGCCTTTGTTGTTCACCCCAAGATGGCATTTCTTCTTTTTTGCCTCGTCAACATGGGATTTTTCTTCCGTGCGGTTTTTCTTCTCCAAAGCCCGCCATAAAGACTTTGCAGTTTTATACGTGCAGTACGATCTATATAATAAATTGTCCAAACAACTCAGAATATGACTCAAACAAACATAATTGTTGAAGTTCCATGCTTCAAGGTCTGGTCATCCATTGAATCCACCACAAGTGGTCCTCAGTCAATAAATTAGCTAGCCCCAGGGAAGTCAAAAAGAATAGCATCTTCTGATGCCATCGTTTGAAGAAGCTGACATTGAACTTCTCTGGTTTCTCCACTTGAACCACGCAGGACCCGTGCAGCAGTCACAGGCACCCCAGTGTTTGGCTCCATAGGAATAGCACTCTGTACGCCAGCGCCATGAATAGATCTTGAACTCGCGTTCACTATTTTAGTTTCTGTAAAGTGTGAGAAACAAACAACTGAGAATTAGTATAGAATCAATATCGAATACCCCTTAAGCTTGTTGGGAATAAACAAGTCAGACAAAATTAACTTTTATACAGTGTGTGCTTGTGAAATAAAACAGTAGTTGACCTGTCGAGTTTAAGGCACGTCAGGTCAATCGGTCAGGTATGATATCAGTCCAAGCTGTGCAATTGGGTTTGCACTCTGGACGATCAGCCGACCTGCCGACCTCAGCACAGCAGCATTGCAGAACAGTTCTTTGTTGGGACTGTCTAGTCGAGCTCAGCACAACAGCAGAGCTCATCACGGAAGCGCCAAAAAACAACAAATGCTTATCCAACCAGCTAGGCTCAGCACACAACAGAGCTTAGCTCGCCAACACTGCAGAATAACGATGCTGCTTATCAACTGATCAGCCGAGTTCAGCACACAGCAGAGCTCAGCTTGGCAATAGCTCAGCACGACAATGCTAGGCTAATAGCAACTCAGTATTTCAGCCGAGCAGAAAATGTGAGGTGAGTCCAGGATTATGTTCTTAAGACGTATTGCTCTGATATACTATGCACAACCAGAGAAAGCAATCGTCTCCCAAGATACAACGGAATCAGTTCAGACGAGCGATACTGTAGTTTATGAACTCAACGAACTTGTAAAGTGTCTCTGACTCCTCAGATGACTTTAAATGCAAATGTATGCAGAAAATGTTGAGTGGATGAAGGAGAGGGTATTGCAGAGAGATTGTATAGAGAGAATAAGAATAAAATCGATTTCTGAATGAATTTTTTGATGACCACACAGGTCAACTCGGCCTACTATTTATAGAGTAAAATTGAGGTCAGTTTGTTACAGTTAGTTCAATCACAGCCAAAGGATCAGATACCTGCTTGGCCTGAACCCTTGGATCAGATAACCGCATCAGGTCTCTCCACAACTGTTGGATCCAATAACTATTGAATAAGAGCCTTCAAATCATAACAGCTTCAGGTTAGCTCAGCACGATTAAAGCTCAATAACTTTTCAAACTTAAATCTTAGCTGATCCCAACAACCTGGAGAAGTTTAAATTTAAACAAACTTTCTTCCCAGCTGATAGGATCCGACCCCCTGCCTGCATGATCCGGCCGGTAGCCTGCAGCGGCAACCCGAGTCCAAACATGAGCCCATCAAGCCCGCAGCCAGCGCCTGGGCTGATTTGCCGAGCTGAGTTGATTTTCACATTTCCTCCTACTTTGAGCATTAATTTCTCATTCGCCCGGTATCGTAATTGAGTGATTCAAAAGCCTAAAATTATCTATCGTTATGTAGATAATTAAAGACTCATTAGTTTTCATTTATCATTAATAAAAACTAATCATGATCAAGCTCAAAATACGTTGCTAACTACAGTTTACAACTTGGCTCATTTCTTTCAATTTTCTCCAACAAAAATTTATTGGCATTGGACGATGAGGTTGCGCTCGTTGAAGTGCTAATCTTTGACCTACAACATTTTAAGCAGGTAGTCAAAATTGACGAGTTGTTGTAAGTTGATAAGAAGAACTTAGCAAGGATGACTTAATACTTTTCACGAGGCATCTTGATGAGGACAGTGAGATTGGTATAGAATAGTCTATATGGTCGTCGGTTCATTTGAATGTTCGCTCTAGAAGAAAATGTATTGGCGATAATTTTTTTTTACAAAGCATCTTGATGTGGGTAGTTAGATTGGCATAGAATGGTCTATATAGTCATCGATCCATTGGCATGTTCACTCTGGAAGAAAATATAATAGCGGTATTGCACTGTGGATCTGATTTGATTTAAGAATTTACAAGTCGTATATAGAGTGGACGAACTGTAAAATGAAAAGGTTCCTCTCCGTTATTGACGAGTGACGTAAAGAGTTTTTTTTTTTTTTACTTATTTCACATTTTCTTCCGGCCGTATAGTTTTAAAATGTTTAGCCTGGTTGGTCTTCACTTTTAGACTTATCATGTCTTTAGTTAAGTTTTGTGCATGACGTAAACATGCTATTCCTTCGTTATAAGCGAGGATATTCAATAATACATGAGGTATCGTCCTCTTTTTAAAAAAAAAAATTATTTGATTTACTTTTTATTTAGATTACATTTTGTACGGCTATGAAAGAGTCAATCAGAAAAATAAAGAATTCGCTCAGTCAATGTTTTTCGAAGAAAAATACAAAAAAAAAATCCTGAAATTAAATGGTCTTTGATGCTATACGAGCCTTAATCAAATCGTTAAGAAATGTAAGTACAATCTTATATTAAGCTGTTTTTTTTTTTGGGGGCGGGGGGGGGGGGGCGGTGGCTGGGGAGGGGGGTCGTACATTAAGTTGGAGAAGAGAATTTGAGCTTGAACTGGTATAAATATGAAGAAAATTCATAATTTCAACCAATAGTATTCCGTTAGATTCAACTCCTCTCACATATATTGAACTGGTCTACAAATTAGTATGATTAGCTCTTATGTCCCACAATTGCCGTGTCCAATAAAACTTGCAATAAAAGAGGTCTATATTCTCTTGTCTTTTTCCCTCTTGCAGCTACCTCTTCTTTTCTGTTGATGGAAGTAAACGGATAGTCGTTAGCAACCAAATTCAGAAATAGGCAGCCGAAATAGTTTAAATGGTTTCTTATTTTATACTTGGCTCCCAGTTTAACCATGGTTTTACAGTCATGGAGCCAAAGAAAGTAGGGAGAGAGGAGAGGCTTTGAAGCAATTCTTTTCTTGCTTATTGAGTTCTTCCCCAGGTATTCCATTCAAGCAATCTTAAGATTAATATATTGTTATTTCAACTGCATACACATGCAATGCTGATAAATGTGCATATAATTAGATATTATGTATCTGTGAAAGAAATCAATTAATAAGCCTTTTCTTTTTACAATCCACTTCTCTAGTCATCTGCTTTTTCACTAGACAATATTTGCAGAGATTCTTGAACTGATTGTGCCGGTGAAGTCTTCGGTAATGATAGCATATTGTTTCAAGCAATTTCAATTGAATTACTATACTTCAATAGTCCTCATTCTTCTCTTGAAAATATAACGTTCTGTACAAAGACATCCCTTAGAAAATATAATGTCCGTAAACAGACATCCCCTTTTTGTAAAAAAAAAAAAAAAAGTTCTCCTTAGGATCCCGCGTTTGTGTAGGGTCCAGAGAGGGGCCGGATCGCTTTGCGACCTGATGTACGCAGCCTTACTTTACACTTTGTGCAAGAACCTGTTTTCACGGCCGTTCTCGGTGCATTAGGCTCCTGCGTTTTCGTAGGGTCCAGGGAGTGACCGGATCGCTTTGCGATCTGATTTACACAGCCTTACCCTACAGTTTGTACAAGCGGCTGTTTCCGTGGTTCGAACCCGTGACTTAAAGATCATAAAGCAGCAAACTTACCAGTTGCTCCAAAGCCGCCCTCACATCCCTGTTTGTATGTTGCGAATAAATTTTCAAGGCTTGTTCTATTATAACCTACAAAATAGTTGGAATAACTTACAACATCAGAACTTCTCTCCACGTGACATTATATTTTCTCTTGATACCATGAATTTGTATTAGAGATATGGCACAAAGTATACTAACTTGGGTGTTCATGCAGTAGTACTACTTGAATTACATTAAGGTGATGGTGATGGGGACGACAAGTATCTTCTTTATTTTGGCAGCTGCTATTGTTGCTACCTGTCTGGTGCATTTCATTGTGGCCGCCGCGACGGACATAAAAACCGACCAGGCAGCACTTATGGCCTTGAGACTCAGTGTCTCTTCAGATCCTCTAGAAATCCTGAATTGGTCATCAGCTGCTGATATTTGCAGCTGGGCAGGAATCACATGCGATCTTCGCCATGGCAGAGTGGCTTCCTTGAATCTTTCAAACATGAATCTCATAGGCAGCATTCCTCCTCACCTGGGAAATCTTTCATTTCTAGTTTTTCTTGATTTGCGAGGCAACGGTTTCAACGGTACCCTGCCAGAGGAGTTGGGCAAATTGCGTAGGCTCAAGTACATGAGACTAACAGACAACTTTCTCTCTGGAAATATCCCACAATCTTTGGGATTCCTGTCCGAAATTCAAGTTTTGGCACTTCAAAATAACAGCTTTACAGGGATGATCCCTCCTGCCATTTTTAATCTATCCAGTCTCCAGGATTTGTCTCTCTCTTCTAATTATTTGAAGGGCAAAATCCCAGAACCCAATAGAGTGGTTCCTAATTTGAGGATTCTGGACCTTGGAGACAATCAACTTGAAGGTTTTATAAATAAAAACTTGTGTACTACATTTCCAAATCTTGAAGGGCTTTACTTGTACCAGAACAAAATCACGGGGTCGTTGCCTAAGACATTGCAAGATTGTTCCTCCCTTCAAACGCTTTCCCTTTTTGAAAACAAAATCAGTGGATCCATTCCTAAAGAGATTGGTAACCTTACCATGCTTTTGGGACTGCATGTTCACAATAACACCTTAACAGGTACCAGTATCTCACCTATATATCTTGGTAGGGTTTTTATAGGTTTTTCTGTTCTCAGTGTTTTTATATGTTTTGAGTATTGTTATATTATGTTGATTTGTATGTTTCTGGTTGTTTTTACACGTTTTGTTTATTACTATATATGCATTTTATGCAATTGTTTTACGTATTATTCCTATGTTCATTTGCATGTAATCTTAATTGTAACATGCATTTTGCTCTTTGGCCAGGTGAAATACCCCAAGAACTCGGCAATCTTGTGAACTTGAAGATGATTTTCTTGGCTTCCAATAGCTTAACAGGGGCAATACCATCAGGGATCTTAAACATCTCGACCCTAACGCGGATTGTCCTTGCTTTTAATCAACTCTCAGGCAATATTCCACCTACTATAGGTTACACTCTCCCTAATCTTGAAGAACTCAAGCTTCACTATAATCTTCTAAGTGGACGGATACCGCCTTCCATCACAAACTGTTCCCAATTAAGAGTACTAGCACTTGATGTTAACAGATTTAGTGGACCGATTCCTAACAATCTTGGTGATTTAAGTCAGGTCCGACTTCTAAATTTGGCTGTAAATAGCTTAACCATTGATCCATCATCCCAAGAGTTGAGTTTCCTAACTTCTTTAGCCAACTGCCAATATCTACAAGATCTTGAGGTGAGTAAAAACCCTCTAAATGGAGTCCTCCCTTCTTCTATCGGGAATCTTTCGTCTTCTCTGCTCTATCTATTCTTTCCTTTGTGTAATCTCAGGGGAAGCATTCCTCAAGAAGTAGGCAACCTAAGCAGTTTGATATATTTGACCATGTTTGGTAATGAATTGACAGGACCAATTCCCCAAACAATAGGGAATATGCTAGAGATTCAAGAATTGTATCTTCAACAGAACAAAATAAATGCATCAATCCCAAATTCACTTTGTGAGTTACAGAATCTGGGGTCCATAAATTTGCAAGACAACCAAATATCCGGCACAATTCCCTCCTGCGTAGCAAATGCAACTTCTCTAAGGTATCTTTACATAGATAACAATAAGCTTAGCAAGAATATACCTTCAAGCTTATGGAAGCTACAAGACCTCTTGCACCTGTATCTGTCTGGGAACTCCCTCAGCGGCGTCCTGCCCCCTGAAATTGGAAACCTGAAATCATTATTAGCTCTACATCTCTCCAAGAATCGATTTTCTGGTGAAATTCCAAGCACTATTGGAGGGATGGTACAGATGATTGAGCTTTCTTTGGCATACAACGGATTCGAAGGGACTATTCCTGACATTATGGGAAGTATGGTCAGCTTGGTCAACCTGAATCTGTCCCATAACCATCTCTCAGGACAGATCCCAAAATCCTTAGAAAAACTACACGATCTCACTTCTTTTGATGTGTCATCTAATCTTTTGATAGGAGAAATTCCCTCTGAGGGTCCTTTCAAGAATTTTACTAGTCAGTCTTTCATGTTCAATGAAGCACTATGTGGTGGCCCTGTCATATATAATCTCCCTCCCTGCTCCGGAATTTCAAAACCTCACAGTTCAAGAAAGAAGGCCGTAATTCTTGCTGTTATGATTCCTTTAGTGATATCTGTAGCAATCACGGGCATTATAATCACAATCCTTGTGAGGAGAAGACGTAAGAAACATACGGCTCCTAAAAAGGAAGATCAACTATTGCAATCACTAATGTCAGGACAAATCTCATGCTATGAACTTCAAAGAGCAACTAATGGCTATGATCAGAGCAACTTGCTTGGCTCAGGAAGTTACGGCTCGGTTTACAAAGGGGTTCTTGATAATGGAACCCCAGTAGCTGTAAAGATTTTCAATTTGCAAACAGAGAGGGCATTCAAGAGTTTTGACACAGAGTGTGAAGCCTTCCGTAATCTTCGCCACAGAAATCTTGTCAAAGTCATAAGTAGCTGCTCAAACGAGGAATTCCGTGCGCTGGTGCTGGAGTACATGCCAAAAGGAAGCCTGGAGAAGTTTTTGTATTCACACAATCATTTCTTGGATATAATGCAAAGGCTAAACATAGTGATTGATGTTGCCTGCGCATTGGAATACCTTCACCATGGTTCTTTAGTACCTGTGGTTCACTGTGATATAAAGCCTAGCAATGTGCTGTTGGATGCAGATATGGTTGCCCACTTGAGTGATTTTGGGATTGCAAAGCTATTTTTTGAAGGGAACAGCAATATCAACACCACTACTCTTGCAACGTTTGGTTATATTGCACCTGGTAATGCTTATTAACTTTGACGCCTTTTATATTCGTTGTTAGAAAGGAAAAAATCAAAATCAGGATGATATATGATTATAGATTTAAATACTTATAGTTAATTTAGACTTAACTGTTCTGGACAAGTGAATATAATATTGGGATAGTTTATATATATTGTTGTTAGAGCCTCATGTAACATCAAGTGCAAGTTTTAAGACGTTATTGAATAATGTTAGACATAACTAAGTGTCAGATTTTAGGAGCCATATGTTGAACCTACAGAACAAAGTGTCACGTAATAGGGTTATCTCGTATATCCTTTCATAAGGGTAGCCGGATAGGCTCAATGAGGACATTGACCAGAAGACCGCTCAGTGCACTGTGATTCTTCTGGTTCCACATTGGGAAAAAGTGAAACATGATGTGATATATATGTGAACCTAAATATCTAAATTTCACTCAGCTTAACTATGTTTTTTTTTTGGGGGGAATTGAGGGGGGGTGGGGGGGGGGGGGGGTTGATAAAATAACCGACCAAAAGGATGCTAAAAAAGGTCTTAAAAATTGATATTTAGTATTGTGAAACCAGACTACGTTTTGGAACATTACTCGACCTTGGTCTTTAGTTGTTGAGAATATTGTCCCACATTGATTAATTTGAGAAAAAAGTGTTGGATTTAATTTAATAAATCCCCGAATAGGACCGTTTAATCGAATCAATGGACAAAGTAACAAAATGCGAAAAATATACCTTGCTCCATTGCTGTTGTTAATCTGATCACGTACGCTGCAACCGCTCCGGCTGATGAAGAATCTGGCGTGATCCAAGGATTCACGACCTCCCACCAATTGCTGATATACCCCTTGAACGGAATCAACAATTCACTGATTTACCCGATGGAAAGGCTAGGCAGTGTGGACTTTATAGAAAATTTGGCACACCTTCCCTCTAATATACTGTAATAGGCGCTTTTCTTTAGTCTGTATGCGTCTATTCCCTCTTTGATGATCTGAGGAGGTGAAGCCTCCTCCTTTATATAGGGGGGAAGTATCTGATAGGTTAGGATTTAAATTTAAACTTAAATTTAAACTTAAATTCAGATTTAAATCTGAATTCAAATTTAAATTTGAATTTAAAACCCAACCTTATCTTCCTTAATATTTAATTATTGTGCCAATAATTATCTACTAGCCACACGTGGGTTGTCGCCCCTGGGGGTCCAGATGTCGTAACTTTATGGTCATTGCACTTTGAGCCTATCCATCGCGGTCTCTGACCATATGACTGTCTACATATTCGGGGTTTCCATTTAGACCACACTATACATCCACGAGTATACCCGATGATCACTTAATGTGTGGATGTTTTACGTAACAATTAATATTATTACATGACATATGTGACATATAATATTATCATACATAACGTCCACCTTATGATTAATTCGTATAAACTTTATCAACGTGCTGCGCATCACATGTATCTCGAATTAATCCCAACAATCTCCCACTTGGACTATGTATGTATCTTAAAGATTATATGTCACCCTTTTGAACTCATATACCTTATGTCTTTTAGTGTGTCTTTCCTTTTTCGGTCCATCAGCAAACGTTAGCAAAAGACTTAAGCCGCACGTCGTCACATTGAATTAGTGACTTGTCCCTCTTAAATCATGATACTAACATTCTACTGAATGACATGGATACTGAAATGGATATGTAGTGTGGAATTAATATGCTAGGTGATCATACATATCTAATTCCAACTTGGCCCTCTTTAGCGAGATCAATAGAATTCAGAATGTATGCCGTAACTGCTTAATGTACATTACTTCTGCAGAAAAACTTTAATATAACCGGAATGTACATTATACTGTTTGTCTGAAATAAACAACTTTATTGAACACAAGAAAGACCTCACAGACTCCCACTAGGATAAAACATCCTCAACTGGACTAAGACTCATACAGCTAACATGCTTGTGAAACACTACTGGTTCCACGGCCTTAGTTAAAGGGTCGGCCACCATAGAGTCTGTACTGATGTGCTCAATACTGATCAGACCACTCTGAATTCTTTCTTTAACAGCCAGATACTTCATCTCTATGTATTTCACTTTAGATGAACTCCGGTTGTTATTTGAATATAGCACCGCAGTTTTACTGTCACAGTAAATCCTCATTGGAGATGAGATAGTCTCCAATACCCGCAGCCCTATGACAAAATTGCAAAGCCATATCGCCTGATTGGATGCATGGAAGTAAGCTACGAATTTCGCCTCCATAGTGGAGAACGCCAATAAGGTCTGTTTCGTGCTTTTCCATGAGATCGCACCTCCGGCTAGGGTAAACACATAGCCTGAGGTCGATTTCATGCTATCATAGCATCCGACAAAATCGAAATCAGTATATCTAGTGATCTCTAACTTATCATATCTCCGATACGTCAATACGTGTTGTTTTATTTCTTGTAAATATTTCAGCACCCTCTTTGCTGCGGTTCAGTGATCCTCACCTGGATCAGAGAGGTTTCTGCCTAACATTCCCGTAATGAATGCCAAGTCTGGTCGTGTACATACTTGGGCATACATTATATTCCCTACTACCAAAGCATAAGGGAGTATTCCTCATTTCCGAACGTTCAAACTCTGTTTTGGGACATTGTTTTTAGACTGAATTTATCTCCTCTTGCCACAGGGGTATTAAGTGGTTTACACTTATCCATGTTATACCGCCAACACCTTTTCGATGTATGCCTGTTGTGAGAGACCTAAGATACCTTGGGTACGATTCCTCTGTATCTCAAGTCCCAACACATATGAGGCTTCACCAAGGTCTTTCATCTCGAAATGCTTTCTCAGAAAGGCTTTGGTGTCGATCAACATGTTTACATCGTTTGTTGCAAGCAGTATATCATCTACGTACAATATCATAAATATGAACTTGCTCCCACTAAACTTGTGATACACACATTCGTCAATTTGGTTTGCCTCAAAACCGAAAGAGGCAACCACTTTGGCGAATTTGAAGTACCACTGTCGAGACGCTTGCTTGAGCCCATAGATGGATTTCTTTAGTCGACAAACCATGCCTTTTGGATCTCCCACCTCGAATCGAGGCGGTTGAACCATGTAAATGGTCTCGTTGAGTTCTCCGTTTAAAAACGCAATCTTAACATCCATCTGATGTAGCTCAAGGTCTAAGTGTGCCACTAAAGCCATGATTATCCGGAAAGAATCCTTCGTGGATACTGGAGAAAAGGTTTCCGTATAGTCTATGCCCTCCTTTTGGGTAAACCCTTTAGCAACAAGTCGAGCCTTATATCGTTCTACGTTGCCTTTTGAATCCCGTTTGGTTTTAAATATCCATTTGCAACCAACGGGTTTCGAACCTTTAGGCAGCAAGACGACATCCCATACCTTGTTGTCGTGCATGGACTTTATTTCTTCTTCCATGGCATTTATCCACTTTTCTGAATTTCGACATTGCAATGCTTGTTGGATGTTTTCGGGGTCATCGTCCAACATACCAATATTCAATTCGTGTTCTTGGAGATACACCACATAGTCGCTAGGTATGGGGTTTCTCCGTTCACGAGTGGATCTCCTTAGGGGCACTTGTTCTTGGGATACTGTAGGTTGCTGAACTGCATCAGCCGGCAATTCATCGAGTTCTTCAGTAACTTCCTCAGGAACATGAACTTGTTCCTGTGGAGTGTCACTACTGGGATGAGAAAACTCAGGTGCGGGTATCGCTGATGCTATCTCCCCAAAAGATGGTTCGATTCGCATTTCTGTCGCATCTGAGTGTGCCTCATCTAACTCGATGATCTGCTGATGCAAATCATTCATCCCCGGAACCAAAGTATCCTCAAAGAACTTTACCGAATTTGTCTCGAAAAACACTTTACTTATGGGATCGTAGAATTAATACCCTCGTGACCTTTTCGAGTAACCAACGAAATAGCAACTAACTGTTTTGGTGTCCAGCTTTCTTTCATTTGGTCTTTAAGGCTTCGCCTCTGCTGGACAGCCCCAAACCCTTATGTGGTTAAGGCTAGGCTTACACTTAGTCCATAATTCATAAGGGGTCCTTATTGTTGCTTTAGTTGGTACTCGGTTGAGGATGTAAGCTGCGGTTTTAAGCGCTTTTCCCCAGAGGAATAATGGTAGTGTACTTTGACTCATCATACTACGCACCATATTCATAAGTGTACGGTTTCGTCTTTCAGCTACACCATTCATGCTTGGTGACCTAGGCATGGTGTACTGAGGGACGATTCCGTTTTCCTCTAGGTATTTAGCAAATGGTCCTGGACACTGTTCTCCTGATCCATCATATTGACCGTAGTATTCACCCCCACGGTCCGATCTGACGGCTTTAATCCTTTTGTTGAGTTGTAACTCAACTTCAGCTTTAAAAGATTTGAACATGTCTATTGCTTGCGCTTTTTCTTTAATCAAGAATACGTAGCCATATCGCAAATAGTCGTCAATAAAGGTGATAAAATAAGAGTGGCAATTTCGAATAACCGGATGAAATGGGCCACTAATATCGGTATGAATCAACTGTAATGGACTATTTGCACGATTTGCTTCATATCTTCGGACTTTAGTTTGTTTTCCTTTAGCACAAAATACACACGAATCTAAGTCGGTTAAGTCTAAAGGATTGCAAATTTCTGTTTTGACAAGACGTTCTATTCTGTTTTTGGACACGTGTCCTAAACATCGATGCCAAAGTGATCCTGAATTCTCATGAGTTAATTTTGCTTTAACGTTTCGCGTTACAACATGCAAGGTTTCCTGATGTGAAGCAACATTTATTGAATAAAGTTTATCAATTTCGGACATTATACCGTGACCAATCAATCTAGAAGCATGATAAAGTTGGAAATTTCCATTTCTAAAATAACCGTAATATCCACTTTTATCCAATCGATAAAACGAAATAAGATTTCGTTTAAACGATGGCACTACAAAAGTGTCATGCAAATCTAGATAGAAACTGGATGTCAACAGCAATCTGAAATGTCCGATGGCTTCAACCTTTATGCCGCTGTCATTTCCCCAATAGACGTATCTTTCATCGTCTCTTGGTTTTCTATGGCTTAGGCAACCTTGCATAGTCACAGATAAGTGAGTCGTGGCTCCCGTATCGACCCACCAAGTGGCTATATCCGAAACAAAATTAACTTTAGAACAAACTAAGAATGTACCCTTTTTCTTGAGACAAGATATATAACTGGTACAATTCTTCCTTAAATGTCATTCCTAATTGCAAAAGAAACAAGTCATGCTTTTGCGTGTGCCAGCAGTAGGCACCCCCCTTTTCCTTTTGACTTGCCTTTTGCACAGTAACCATTTCCGCAGCTTTGCGTTTCTTACCACCGAACTTGGTGGCGACAGCATTCATAACTTTATGCACCCTTATGCTGTCGATTCCACGGTACTGTTTCGAGCAAAGTTTCTTTAAGAGATTGCCTGCCTCGACTTTCTCATTCTTTACATATCTTTGCTCAAGATCAGCTAAAAATTCCTTAGCCGTCGTGGACTCAGAAACGTGTCCCCTGAAGCATTTGGGGATAGTCTTTTGCATGATCATAAGACACATGCGATTTTATCGTAGCCAGCGTGCCATGTGAGATTTTTCCTCACTGGTACTTTCGTCTGTTAGCACAGCTGGACGATCTATCTGTAACGCATTGTCTAGATCAGCAATCCCCAGAAAGATCTCAAATTGATCTTTCCATTGCTTATAGTTTGAACCGTTCATTGTAGGAATATCCTTAATGTTAGACATTATTGCTGAAAAGCGAACAAGAAACGGACTTAAATACACAACACGTGTAATCTTTAAACTGCATAAAACAAATATCAAAATAGAACCCCGATTCCATCTACCAATTGTCTTCCAATATTGGGGCTCTTTGGAGTCATCCCAATACCTTCCAACAATTGGGTGTAGTTGTCAATATGACGGCTCTCCAAGCACAAGTTAACCACCTTCCTTTGGGCCGATGAGTTAACCTACGCTTTTAAAGCTTCGCCGCCGGCCCTATTTGGGTCCACTACCATGCTCATATGTGTCTTCGACAATCACACCTTCCTTTGGGCCGGTCAATGATTGCCTCCAACACATACATGCCCTTCACGATCATAACAAATATAGTGGCGATGATATGATTGCCGCACTTTAAGGGGATCATATTAAAACCCTATATTTGCTAAGTCGCGTAACTTTATGGTTCTATATGATCCGCAATTTACTGACTGACCTTTTTGCACGTACCGTGCATACTTAACACCAACATCTGTTTTGTTTTACTTAAACCAATTTGAACTAGCTTGATTCCCTTTACGGCTCAAATAAGAACCACCTTGAACCAAACTCAGTTCTCCTTACGGTATAAGAAAACAATATCTTTATCAATCAATTTAACAAGTGATATAACCTTATGATGGGTCACATTGAGTGTGAAGTGAACCGATTCAGCAATACCCAATTGCCATAAGGGTGTATTACCATTCCACATAATTTCCAGGCCACCGGTGGAGTCACAATGGTCTCGCTTAAGTACCGATTTTCTTAGACAAAACTATGTGTACGGTGTTTTTATCACAACTCAATGAGTCATCTATCACGAGTATAAACCGCATTTAGTGATAAGTGTTGGTTAATTCAGTCAACTTAGCCCATCGAATTAACTTGGTTGAACTCGGTCAAACCGGGTCAAGCAAGATTCGGATCCTTATTGAGTTAAGTTCCTTAACTTTATTTTATTTATTTATTAACATGCATAAACATAAGGCATAAATAAATAAATAAACAATAAACTGAATGCATATAAAGAAATAATGCAATAATCGGAAATTAAACTTAACACTTGATTATTATTATTTTGGATTTCTTTAAAATAATAATAATAATAACAAGAATTTATTATTATTATTACTATTTTCCTTAACAATCTTTAAATAATAACAATAATAAAAGAATTTATTATCATTATTATTTACTTTATTTTTCCTTTAACAGAACTTTAAAATAATAATAATAATAATTACTTATTATTATTACTATTTTCCTTTAACAATAATAACAATAATAATTAAATTATTATTATTATTATTATTTTCTTTAAAAGGAAACTTTAAAATAATAATAATAATAACAATTTATTATTATTACTATTTTCCTTGAAAGAAACTTTAAATAATAATAATAAAAATTATTATTATTTACTTGATCCAAAATAATAATAATATACAAATAAATAACAAAACTGAAATTAGAAATAATTTTTGGGCTGAAGCCCTATCCTGATCCTGGTCTGAAACCTGAATTGGGCCCCCTTTTTTTTTCTGCAACTGAATTTTGCCGAAGCCCTTCAGTGAACCGGGTTAGGACTGGGTGTCATGGTCGCCCGGACCACTCAGTAAATCCGAATCTGACCTTTTTTTTATTTAATTGAAATTTTGGGCCAAGCCCAATCTAAAACCGAGTTGAACCCGGATCCGCAAGGCCCAACCTGAAAAACCTGCCTGACCCGCCTCACAGGGACGCCGGAAAAAATTTCCAGCAGTGCCAGCAAGGAGTTTCGAACTCCTGCTGCGCCTTTTCTTGACTGGAGCGCTACCCAATAGGCCAGAACCCTTTTGAATGTTATAATGGGCCTTTTGTTTTTATTTATCTTAAAGGAGGCAGATTTCAGTAAAACGAAAAAATTTGGCAAAATTTTTGGAACACGGATCGAACTTGAGACCCGTCTCTTCGTTGGCAGATGCATGGCCACCAGGCCAGCGCTGGATTATTAGTAAAACCGGATGACAGCATTATTTATTTCACAACCCAGAAGCTTTTGTTTTATCAAAACTTTATTCTGGAAAAACCTTTTTTTACCCGAAAAATTTCATTTTTCCGAACATGAACAGATTAACAGATTAAAAAAACTGATTCGATTAGGCCTGCTCTGATACCACTTGTTGGATGTAATTTAATAAATCCCCGAATAGGACCGTTTAATCGAATCAATGGACAAAGTAACAAAATGCGAAAAATATATCTTGCTCCATTGCTGTTGTTAATCTGATCACGTACGCTGCAACCGCTCCGGCTGATGAAGAATATGGCGTGATCCAAGGATTCACGACCTCCCACCAATTGCTGATATACCCCTTGAACGGAATCAACAATTCACTGCTTTACCCGATGGAGATGCTAGGCAGTGTGGACTTTATAGAAACTTTGGCAGACCTTCCCTCTAATATACTGTAATAGGCGCTTTTCTTTAGTCTGTATGCGTCTATTCCCTTTTTGATGATCTGAGGAGGTGAAGCCTCCTCCTTTATATAGAGGGGGAAGTATCTGATAGGTTAGGATTCAAATTTAAACTTAAATTTAAACTTAAATTCAAATTTAAATTTGAATTTAAAACCCAACCTTATCTTCCTTAATATTTAATTATTGTGCCAATAATTATCTACTAGCCACGCGTGGGTTGTCGCCCCTGGGGGACCAGATGTCGTAACTTTATGGTCATTGCACTTTGAGCCCATCCATCGCGGTATCTGACCATATGACTGTCTACATATTCGGGGTTTCCATTTAGACCACACTATACATCCACGAGTATACCCGATGATCACTTAATGTGTGGATGTTTTACGTAACAATTAATATTATTACGTGACATATGTGACATATAATATTATCATACATAACGTCCACCTTATGATTAATTCGTATAAACTTTATCAACGTGCTGTGCATCACACGTATCTCGAATTAATCCCAACAAAAAGTGCATAGTTTATAGGTACCACCACCTAGTGACAATTTAGAATGTGGACTCGCACCTTGCTTGGCCTATAGTTGGTCATCTATTGTCTCCCCTCACCCAAGTCCAGATGTTCCTGGCTTGTAGTTTGTCATTGAAGGCAGGTTCTAAGGCGTGTATATGTAAAGTCACGTTGCGGCGTGAGGGCGAGTGTTGAGAATATTATCCCACATTGGCTTTGAGGACAGGTTTTAAGGTGCGTGTATATCAAGCCACGTAGTCACACGAGCACACATGTTGATAATATTGTCCCACATTGCCAATTTGAAAAAAAAAAACAATACATAGGTCATATGAGGATGAGATATCACCACCTGTTACCTTAAGATTTTGAGTGGATATGGGTCTCACCATTAGTTCACTTTCACCTTTTAGTGATTTCTTTGAAAATTTTCCCTTTAGATCCGCAAAATGAATGTAAGTGTATCTACGTATGTTGTTTTATATTGCAGAATACGGGATGGAAGGACTTGTATCAAAAAAATGCGATGTATATAGCTTTGGGATTATGATAATGGAAATTTTCACAAGGGTTAAGCCCAATGATGATGCCATTCTTGGAGACATGAGCTTGAAGGATTGGGTAAATGCTTCTATGTTTAATGCAACTGTCCATAAGGTGATCGATGCAAATCTGATTACCCAATCTACAAATTATGTTGAGAAGAAATTAGAATGTATATCATCTGTTTTAAATTTGGCTTTGCGTTGTTCTGCTGAATCTCCAACTGAAAGGTTGACCATGAAGGAGGTTCTTCCATCTTTAAATAGCATAAAAGTACAATTTAGTCCACTCCTGATCGGCTAGGTGAAGTCAAGAGAATGAGAAGCTCACCAAATAAACACGGAAAAATTTGTATATGTATATGTTATTTCTGAAGTGTGAATATTGCATTTTCAGATATGTATCTTTCCTCGTCTTTACATTCCGAATGTAAAGTTTGGGGTTCCAAATGGTTTTAATACTTTGTTGCTGTTGGCTAAATAGTTCCGGTGTATACGTATATGCAAAGAAAATAACCTTAATCATAAGCATAGTGCATGTATATGCAAACAGAGATACACGAAATAGACAAATTGACGGTAGACAATGTGAACTGCGAATAAAAGAATATTACATAGAACCGAGGAGAGGGCGGGCCTTGGAACAACTCATATGATTGCTGTTTTGTGACTTTGAGGTCACGGGTTCGAACCGGGAAACAGTCTCTTGCACAAAGGTTCGAAAACAGCCTCTTGCATAAAGTGTAGGGTAAGGCTGCGTACATCAGATCGCAAAGCAATCCGAACCCTCTCCAGATCCTGCACAAATGCAAAAGCCTAGTGTACCGAAAAAGCCTTTATAAAAAATTGAGGAATTATTATTTATCAATATAGTTTTTTTTTAATGTACAAGAATTAATCCCTCTGTAGGGATGTTTACTAAGACTCCAAGAGCCATCAACTTCCTAACGGCCAGTAAAGCAACTAGCCAACATCTAGTTTATCCTCATCAGTCTCTATCAAGTTTGGTCACTCATTTTGTGACCATACTATTGTATTTCCTGACTATATGTATATGTGCATAAGTATGTATACTGTCTATGGTGATGTATGTGTTTACCATGTATACATGTAAATATAAAGTGATGTATATTCTTACTATATTTTGTACAACATATTTCCACATTCTACCTCAAGTTTGGTGTATATGTTTATACAACAAACTCGCCCATTAAAATCTTAAAAGTCTTGATTGATACTCTCTTGGTCAATATATCAGAAATTTGATCTCTCGATGGTACATGTTCTAATCTGATCATCTTTGCTTCTATCATCTCCCTTATGAAGTGTCTACCAATTTCCACATGCTTTGGACTTATCATGTTGCACTGAGTTTCCTATCATGTTAATTGCAATCATGTTGTCACAGTAGATCATTATCGATAAGAAAGTCTTCTTTCCCAGTTCTTCTAATGCTCTTTTAAATAAAGGTCCTTCAGAGAGGCCTAGTGCTAGGGCTCTAAGCTCTGCTTCTGGAAATTACCTACTGATTCTTGCTTCTTCGGTATGACTAAATTGACCCATAGATAGTTTCCATTTTCTGAAGTAGATTTCGTGTCATCTTTTGATTCTCTTCGGTCAGCATTTGTGTACACTCGAATGCTTCAATCTTCATTTTTCTTGAAATATAGTCCTTGACCAGGTGCTGCTTTGAGATGCATGAGGATTCTTAGTGCAGATTTGTAGCGTTCATTAGTAGGATCATGCATGCATTGACTAACAAAGCTAACGGCATAATATATATCACGTCTTATGTGAGACAAATAAATTATTTTTCCTACCAACCTTTGATAGCTTAACTTATCTGTAGGTGTTTTGTTCCACTAGTTCCTTGGCTTATAGCCTAGTTCTATTGGTGTAAGGGATGGCTTACAATTCAGCAGAAACTTTCCAGTGCTTGTTCAATCATAATATTTTAGATAGTGGCTGGTTTGCTCTGACCCATCAAAACCAAGTTACCCAATCAAAAATTTTGAATGTCCTATATTATAGTGGTCCAAGTACATTAAAAAAAGAAGAAAAAACACATACTCATTCTTAAGATGAATTGAGCAGCATAGTATATGAGTTTGGCCAGATTACCTCCCAAGTTTTATGGGTTGAGCCATTACCTTTATGAGCTTTGTAGTATAGAGATGCATAGAGCTATTAACAAATCGAACCGAGTTAAATAATGAATTTTCCAGTTTAGATTTGTTTAGGTTGATGAACAATTTGACTCAACTAATTTATTGTCGAGCCTAAAGATATATTCAAATTCGACTCCATAACTTTATAATTCCTTAATCAAGCCAAACTATTCGAGTTTGACTTCAATAATTTATGTAAATGAATCTAATTAAATGTTCAATTTCTACTCATTTAATTAAAATTAACAAACAAACACAAACCAAACTCAAACTGTTTACGAATAATTCAATTCATTAAATACACCTAGAGTTGTGATATGAGCCTGCGGTGAACTGAGTTTGACTTTAGCAAATTGTAGCTCACACAGTATAGTTCACATATAACCTCATTCTCTGCACACAAGTAAAAAGACGTTTCCGTTGTACTAGACTATTGTGTTTGCGTAGGGTCTGCAGAAGGGTCGGATTGCTTCACGATCTGATGTTCGCATCCTTACTATAAACTTTTTTGTGCAAAAAGCTATTTTCACAACTCAAACCCGTAACCTCAAGGTCACAAATCAGTAAATTTACCTATTGGTGACATGCCCACGCAACCTTAGTTATCGCTTTGTTAGCTTAAAGTCACAAAGCATACTGGTAAAAGAGAAAATTAAAAAAGAGTTTAAAATAAACTAGAAAGAATCGAATCCTTGTAGGACCTCAGGTGCTACCATCTCTCCCAAAACCAATTGGTGACAGGAGATGCGCATACCCTAGCCTTATAGTGCATTCAGCACACAAGCGCCCACGGCATTCGACTGTGACTTGGCCCACATGGCCTACGCCCACCGGCCTACGCCACGGGATAATTGCTGCACCTAACAATCTCCCCCTCAGCAATTGCTCCTGCTGGGAATCGAACCCGTGACCTCGCTCTGATACCAATTGTTAGGTCCGAAATACACTCTAGAGGGGGGGGGGGGTGAATAGAGTGTTTGGCTCTTTTTGCGGAATTTTCTCGTTTGTCTAGACTCAAAAAGGATATTCAAAATCAGAGCAAGAATGGAGATGAGAAGTAGTGAATGAGTACACCGGACATAGAGTGGTTCGAATCGTAAATGATTCTACTCCACTACCACTTTGTTTCCAAAGTGGATTTTCAACAACTACTCTTCTTATTATGAACAATAAGAACAACCACAGCAACACTTACACTAACACTTTAGTGTAAGCCACAACAACAGCAACTTCTTGCACAACACACTTGTGCAACCACAGCAACTACAGCTATTAGCAAGAACAACTTCTTGCTTCCTCACAACTTCAACAAAAGTTCCCTCAAGAACTTCTCACAGTGGGTTGAAGAAATATGGTAAGGATCACACTTTCTCACAAGTCTAAGCACAAGCAAGAGATCAAATATTTATGGTTCCTCTTGTGCTTGACTCTTTTTCTCTCAATATACAATAATGAAGATCAAAGAAAAGCTAGACAAGCTTTAAACAAATTTACAAGTATGAGAGAAATATACAACAATGGTAAATGAAGCTAGATGATGTTGAAGGTGTGTGATTGCTTCATCCAAGCCTCCTCTATTTATAGATGAAGTTCACCACGTTTTTGAGGCTCTCCACCAAGTCTTCATCTTCAAAAATGTCAAGATAGTGCCCAAATAGTCTTTAGCCAACCTATGGAGTGATTTGATCTTGAATAGCCACCCTAGAGAATCTTAGACATGTATACAATAGTCAAGGAAGCATGTAATAAGTTGGGTTAAAGTCCACAAGAAGTTTGAAGAAGATTGGAAAGAGAAAACCTTGAAAATCTGCCTTGGATTTTGTTCAAACGTTCAGAAAATTTGAATTCTGGAGGACATCGATCGATCGAAGTCCCTGGAAGGGAGAGATCGATGTCCTCAGATGCTACATCGATCGATCGAAGTCCTGGGTGGGAGAGATCGATGTCCTCAGATCCCACATCGATCGATCGATGTACAGGGAGGGAGAGATCGATGTACTCAGATCTCACATCGATCGATCGATGTCCAGGGAGGGAGAGATCGATGTATTCAGATCTTACATCGATCGATCGATGTCAGTGACATCGATCGATCGATGTTTCCTCCTTGAGAGATCGATGTCTTCTTTTGAGTTCCAATCTTAACCATCTTTGGACATAACGTATTTTCCCATCAAGCATCAAATATCAAACATAATTTTAACTCATTCAAAACATCTTTTCATCATCAAAACACTTTACAACTTAACAATCTCCCCCTTTTTGATGATTTCAAAACAACAATTCAAAAGATGTTTTTACATGATCCTTTTTCAACTAAACTTGATATTTTACAGCTCCCCCTTAGTTCATGCTCCCCCTCAACCTATGCATCACGTTTCATATGTAAAGATATCAAAGAACTTCATTCCATGCCATACCAAATTCATCTTACCAAGCTAAGCTATGCGATGAAAAATAACCAATATAAGTCTAGCCATTTGGATACCCATGCTTAACCAAACCATACCAAAATTTTGCCAAAACATGCCATACATGTGTTAATGACCAATTATGCTTGCCAACAATCCATCATGCCAACGATATCAAACCATCAAAAGTTTTCAACTAGCATGCCCAATATATCATTAACTAATATACCAAGATCTTGCCAAAACCATATCATGCCAAAATCATACCAAGCTATTATCAACTAGCATACCAAATATCATTAACTAATATGCCAGAATATTCATTAGCTGCCAAACTATTCATTAGCATTCTTCTCCCCCTTTTTGAAAGCATCAAAAAAATGAGATATATCAAAACGAGAATATAAATACCATCAAGAAATATCAAGTTTTGAGATACAAATGTAAACTCAAACTTGCAAAACTAACATAAGTACGGGGGAATGGGAAAGTATTAGGTACTACTCCTCATCGGAGGAGAAACATAGTCCGGAGAGAGCGGCTTTGAGCTTTGTTTTTAACTTTTGATATTTCGTCTTCTGTACGGCTAACTCTGTTTTTAGTTCTGCAACCTCAGTGGTGACCTTTGTTTCGATGGAGTTTATACGTGCCTGAAAGTTTTTATACTCCTTTTGTAGGTCATCAATTCGGTTTGCTTCTGTAGCCAAGTCTTCTCCCCATTGACCAAGAGTATGACGAACGTCGGCAATTTCGGCTTCTGCGTCAAACTCGTCACCAGAATCACTTTCTGCCGCCATTGGGGCTTTTCCTTTGGACTTTTGGGATGTGGATGTTTGTTGTGGGGGTGGTTGTGGTGATGGATGAGAAGAGGTTTCCATGGGAGGTTCGGTAGGGGATGGTGGAGGAATAGGCTCTTCACGTTCTTCTTCTTCTTCGTCTTCTTCTTGTTGTCCACCCCGTTTTTGAGCCTCTTTCCGTGATTTGTGAATTTGTTGAATGTTAGCCTTTGTATAGTAGTCTTTGTTGGTAATTTGATCCGTGAAATCATCATTCAACTCCACGTTTGCCTTTTTAAGCAATCTAAATATGAGATTGCTATAGGGAAGCGCTTTTGATTTCTTGGTGGCAGCTTCCAACATATTGGCAAACACAATCTCCCCAAAATTTAAGGGCTCCTTCATAGCAATACGATACGCAATGTAAAAATCTAAATTGCTCGGGAGTTTTGCCGATTTTCCATTGATACAGAAAGTGACAATGGCAAGTAAAACTCTGTATACTAGAGGCATGTCGTTAGTATTCTTGGTGGGGTGAAAGCCAAGAAAATGTTTAACCTCATTTTCAGAAACTTGATACTTGAAGGAATCCCACTTCCATGGATCAAAGTCGTTCAACCCCTCATCCGGAACCTCAAGCAATTCGTTGAATGTTTTAGATGTAAACATCAACAAGTTGCCTTCTACTATTGTATTCAATGCATAAGGCTCCCCATGTTTATAATCTACCCACATATTTGCATAAAACATTCTAGTATACCGGGTAGACATATTTGTCATCTGTGAGACCTCCCAGACAGGTCTCCATTTTTGAACATCAAACCAATCAATAATTGGTTTTAATTCTTCATTGCTCAAAATATCTTCAATTTTGAGCAATTTTAATGGAATGGTTGCCCTCTTTTTGCGCTCCCATTCAATGAAAATCATTTGAGCTCTAAGATTGATATAGGCAAATTTACCTGTACCAGTTGGCTCTTTCATAGCATCTTTGTAGTCTGAGGATTTTAGCCAGGGAAAATTGTTGACTGTTAACTTGCTCCTTGTTTCAATCAACATTGCGTTGTGAGAGGGAGTGGCATTCTTCCTCAATCCTTGTGTCCTAGACCCTGTTGGCACTTGAGGATTAGAGTGGGGTGGCGTAGTATCTTCTTCCTCAGAAGTTCTTTGCCTTTTTGCTGTTTGTTTCGTTCTTGGTGCCATTCTTTGAGCTAGGGTTCGGATTTTGTGAGTAAGTATATGGAATAGATGTAATTGTTGTAAAGGATGACTGATTTGAGAAGAAAAATGGAGATTTACCCAAGGTTTTGGAGTTTAGAGTGAAGGGTTTCGAATTTTGAGAGAAAGGAATTAGGGATTTTCGGTGGAGGAAGAGGGAAAGTGAAGGGAAAAGAGAAAAGTGCAGATTTTAATGACCTGTCTGCGCAGACATCGATCGATCGATGTCTGGGACTTCGATCGATCGATGTCCTGGACATAGATCGATTGATGTCTTAAGAGACATCAGTCTCTGAGGTTTTTCACATAGATCGATCTATGTGTGCAGATTTCTGCAATTTTGACATTTCTAACCCCTTAATCATTGTTTATCATTCCTAATCTTGTTCTAATTGATTCGAATGTCTCGGTTGGAAGGGATTTGGTAAAGATATCCGCCAGTTGGTCATTTGTTGAAACGAACTCAACGCATACCAATCCTTTTTGAATGCAGTCTCTTATGAAGTGATGCCTCACTTCAATGTGTTTTGTTCTACTATGATGAATCGAGTTTTGTGCTATACTTATGGCTGAGGTATTATCACATAGGATGGGAACTTTTTCAAACTTAACATTGTAATCGTTCAAGGTGTTGATCATCCAAAGTAATTGTGCACAACACGAAGCGGCCGATACATATTCGGATTCCGCCGTGGAAAGTGACACACTATTTTGTTTCTTGGAAAACCAAGAAACTAAGCAATCTCCAAGGAATTGACATGTCCCGGATGTGCTTTTCCTATCAACAAGGTTTCCGGCATAGTCGGAGTCACTATACCCTCTTAAATCAAAACATCCATTTTTGGGATAAAACAACCCAAAGTTCAAAGTTCCTTTTAAATACCTAAAGATACGTTTGATGGCAATTAAATGCGATTCCTTAGGCATACTTTGAAATCTAGCACATAAGCACACAGCATGCAAAATATCCGGTCTACTAGCGGTTAAGTAAAGTAAACTACCAATCATACCCCTATATTTGGTTACCTCAACTGGCTTTCCTTTTTCGTCTTTGTCAAGCTTTGTACTTGTGCTCATCGGAGTGCTCACACTTCTTCCATCTTCGAATTTGTACTTCTTGAGCAAATCCTTTGTGTACTTTGTTTGAGATATGTACACTCCATCTTGAGTTTGCTTGATTTGTAGACCAAGAAAGTAGTTGAGTTCACCCATCATGCTCATTTCAAATTCTCCTTCCATCAATTTTGCAAAATGCTCACAAAGAGAGTCATCAGTAGCACCAAATATGATATCATCAACATAAATTTGAACAAGCAATTGATGGTTTCCTTGTTCTTTAATAAAAAGAGTAGTGTCGACTTTTCCTCTTGAAAACTCGTTTTCAAGTAGGAAGTTACTTAATCTATCATACCAAGCCCTAGGAGCTTGTTTAAGTCCATAAAGGGCCTTTTTGAGTCTAAAAACATGATTTGGATAATCATGACTTTCAAACCCCGGAGGTTGAGCTACATAGACCTCTTCTTGAATTATTCCATTCAAGAATGCGGATTTCACATCCATTTGATATAGTTTGAAATCCTTATAGCATGCATATGCTAATAACATCCTAATAGCTTCTAACCTAGCTACGGGGGCAAAAGTCTCATCATAGTCTATGCCTTCCTCTTGCCTATAGCCTTGGGCTACTAACCTAGCTTTGTTTCTAGTGATGTTTCCTTTATCATCCATTTTGTTTCTAAATACCCATTTAGTGCCAATTACGGGATGATCACTGGGTTTAGCAATTAATTCCCAAACATCACTTCTTTCAAATTGATTTAATTCTTCTTGCATAGCTAATACCCAATCTTCATCGTTTATTGCTTCCTTTATATTTTTAGGTTCAACTTGTGAAATAAAGGCATTTTCATTGAATTTTCTCCTAGTCATTATGCCTTGGCTAGTTTCACCTAGTATCAACTCTTTAGGATGATCTTTCCTATACTTATATGAATCCGGTAAATTTGAGGTATCCCCTCCTACTTCTTCATCTTCCACCTTAGGTTCAAGAGGATCAATCCTAAGGTCAATAACGATATTACCTTTTGGATTCTCAAACTTCTCTATGTGACTTACTTCAATTATTTCTTCATCATCATCATCTTCATTAATGTTTGATTTATCCTCAGTGAGTTCACTAAACTTGACATGGATTGATTCTTCAACTTTCATGCTTCTTTTATTGTATACTCTAAATGCCTTACTATTTTGAGCATAACCCATAAAGATTCCTTCATCCGCTTTGAAGTCGAGTTTATCCAAGTTGTCTTTGGTGTTAAGTATAAAACACTTACAACCAAAAACCTTGAAATAACCAATATTTGGTACTCGACCTTTCCAAAGCTCATAAGGAGTCTTTTTGAGAAATGGTCTCAAATAAACTCTATTGATCACATGACAAGCGGTATTTACCGCTTCGGCCCAAAAATATTTGGGTAGCTCAAATTCGTTTAGCATGGCTCTACTCATTTCTTGAAGTGTTCTATTTTTCCTTTCCGCAACACCATTTTGTTGAGGAGTTCTTGGAGCTGAAAAATTGTGTCCATACCCTTTGGATACACAAAATTCTTGAAATTCTCCATCAAACTCACCACCTCTATCACTTCTAATTTCCTTAATTGTGTCTTCTCTTTGATTTTCTAATCTCTTACAAAGCTTTACAAATTCTTGACATGCATCATTCTTTTTAGCTAAGAACATTACCCAAGTGTACCTAGAATAGTCATCTACCACCACAAAGGTGTAATGTTTTCCACTTAGACTTGCTGTACCAATATCCCCATACAAATCCATATGAAGCAATTGTAGAGGTTTGGTGGTGAAGATTTCACTTTTTGGGCTTGAAACTTGTTTTAACAAGCTTTGCCTTCTGACAAGTGTCACATAAGCCATGGTTTTCGAAATTTAATTTTGGAAGACCTTGGACTTTTTCATTTTTGCAAATCTCTTTGAAATTCTTAAAACTAATGTGTCCAAGTCGTCTATGCCATAGTTTAGTCAAATCATTTTTGGCAACTAGGCAAGAAACATTTTGTGATATCAAATCATGTGTGCTAAATTTGTAAACATCATTTTTACGAATAGCTTCGAAAACAATCTTATCGTTCTTTTTCACAACACATTTTCTTTTCACAAACTCAATTTGAAAATTAGCATCACATAGTTGGCTAACACTTATCAAATTGTACTTAAGCCCTTCTACATATAGTACATTATTAATAGTAAAGGAATAATTATCAATTTCTCCATGTCCAAGGATTTTGGCTCTCCCATTGCCAAAATGCACCGTTCCACCATCTTGGAGCTTGAGCTTGGTGAACAACGTCTTGTCTCCGGTCATGTGAGTTGAGCATCCGCTGTCCATAAGCCATTTGGTTCCTTCTTCTTTGGCTACTCCATTTATCTTGAGAGCCTACAAAACCAAAAGATGTATGCATTGGTACCCTTTGATGGTTGGGTCCTTTAGGGTTAGTTTTTCGACCCTTAGGCTTCCAAACATATGTGCTCTCAAATCGAGCTCTACATGCTTTCTTTACATGTCCTAGTTTGTTGCATTAAAAACAAGTAGGTACAAGCTTTGGTTTAGAAGTTGATAAATTTTGTTGTGTTTTTCTATTGTTTGCCTTTTTCTTTAAGGACTTAGGTTTAATAGAGGAAGATGATGAGTTAAATCCTAAACCGGATTTATCATTTCCAATTCTTTGATTTCCAAGTAGTATGTCTAAGTTGTTTTTGCCATTTGTTAGTCTTTGTAAGTCTAACTTTAGTTTCTCACATTCCTTTCTAATTTCTTCATTTTCAAGAGCTACGGTTTTATGCATGGTAAGTATGATTTCATGCTCTTGAAACATCAAAATATTTTTGTCATGCAAGCTCTTATTTTCTAAAATACATTTCTTGAATTCTTTCTTTAGATGCTTATATTTCAAATTTAATTTTTCAAAGTCATCTTGCAAATCTCCTATTTCATCATGCAAATTTGAAGGGTTAGAATTTACCTCAAGGTCATCTTCAATTGCCATAAGACAAGTATGTTGAAACTTTGGATTGTCAACCATTGCCACAAGTCCAACACCTTGATCTTCACTCTCTTCTCCTTCCGATTCCGAAAGATCATCCCATGTGGTTACCTCCGCATTGAGGGCTTTCTTCTTTTGAGGAAAAACCTTCTTCTCTTGTTTTTGCGGCTCTTTTACGTGGCAATCGGCAATGAAGTGACCGGGTCGACCACATCTATAGCAATTTTCACTTGCTTCCTTTTCTTTAGATGGTTTCTTGAAAAACTTTCTTGCTTGAGCTTTGTTTCTAGTTGCCATTCTTCTAAATTTTCTTACTAGAAGGGCATCTTCCTCATCCGATTCATCGGACTCTACCACCAATCCTTTGTGTGATGTTTGTGTAGACTTGATGGGATTCATCCTATTTTGTTCATCAATAAGAATTTCATGAGTAAGAAGATTACCGGATAGCTCATCAAGGGTAAGAGTCTTGAGATTCTTTGATTCGGTGATGGCGGTGACTTTGGGTGTCCATTCTCTTGGCAAAGAGTTGAGGAGTTTTGAGACAAGATCTTCATTTGAGATTTTCTTGTCAACCATGGAGAGTTGATTCACTATTCGTGTGAATCGATCGATTGTCTCCTCAATCTTCTCACCGCTTTTCATTCCGAACATCTCATACTCCTTCATGAGCATGAGTCTTTTGGCCATTCTTACTTGCTCAGTTTCTTCATGTATCATTTCAAGTTGTTTCCATGCCTCATGGGCTGTTTCAAGACCTTGGAGTCTAATGAGCTCAGTGGTGGTGAGAGCACTTGAGAGAATGTCAAAAGCTTTGCCATTGATGGCGAAATTTACCTTCTCTTCGTCGGTGTAGTCATCCTCATCTTTGAACATTGATTCTCCTTTTGAGTTGGTAATCATAGGATCTTCAATTCCTTTGACAACAGCTCTCCATATATCAAATCCACAGCCTTTCAAATGATTGATCATTCGAAATTTCCATAAAGAATAGTTTTGGGCATCAAACATAGGAGCTTTAGTGTTTGATCCGGAAAATAGTGCAGTAGGCTTGGGAGATGAAGAGGTTGAGGTTGAGGTTGTCATTGCCATGATCTTTAACCTTGCTACTTGCAAAGATAGGCCAAGCAATCAAGGTTAATCTCTGATACCACTTGTAGGACCTCAGGCGCTACTATCTCTCCCAAAACCAATTGGTGACAGGAGATGCGCATACCCTAGCCTTATAGTGCATTCAGCACACAAGCGCCCACGGCATTCGACTGTGACTTGGCCCACACGGCCTACGCCACGGGACAATTGCTGCACCTAACAATCCTTTCATGCCACTAAAATCATTACCTGACCTCACAATCAATATCATGAAGATTATACGACCAACAACATAAATGGACTCACCTAACTAACCTAACCCCTACACCAAGCTTCAAGCTCAAATTAAACGACTTATATAGCAGTATCTGTTGCATTTTATACTACCTCCCAACCAACAACCACCTTATCCGCCGGTGACTAGTTGGAGAAGCCATCGACGTCACCAGCTTCAACAACTCCAAACAAAAATGCAAGTCAAAATCCTAGAATCCACCATCATTCGTCCTTCCCAACCTCCTTTCGCCGACGATCATGTCCTCCCTCTTTCCCATCTCGACTCCGACCACAACCTTAACGTCACCTTCCGTTACCTTCGTGTCTACCTAAACTCCAATCCCCAAATCCAACTCGACCCGTTTCAAGTCATCACCACCGCTCTCTCCTCCGCCCTTGTCCCCTACTACCAATTCGCCGGCGTCATCCACCGTCGCCACGCCGATAAACGCCTCGAGTTGCATTGCCAACTAGGCCAAGGAGTGCCGGTGATTCGTGCAAGTGTGGACTGTCGGTTGAGTTCAATTAACTACCTCGACGCTGACCCGGATGAAAATCTGGTAGGAAAATTGGCTCCGAACCCGGATCTGGATGAAGCCATGGCTCACCCGATGAATTTACAGATCACGATGTTTGAGTGTGGTGGGTTTGTTCTTGGAGCTGCGATTTACTTTGGATTGTGTGATGGGATTGGGGCGACTCAGTTCTTTAACGTTATGGCGGAATTGGCGCGAGGTACGAGTGAAATTACGGTTCGTCCGGTTTGGGACCGGGAGACACTGCTTGGACCGAGGGATCCGCCTCGGGTCGAGTTCCCGGTTCATGAGTTTCTGAGTCTGGAGCGAGGATTTGTGCCTTATTTGGAGAGCAGTGACAACCGGGTTGTTCGGTGGTTTTTTCATGTGAAAGATGAGTGGTTGAACCGGCTCAAGAGTGTTTTGTTGGAGGAATCCGGCTCAAAGTTTACCACTTTTGAAGCTTTGGGTGCTTTTATTTGGCGCGCCAGGTATCTTCCCTCAGCTGAATTTCTAATTCTGTTATTATATTATTAATGATTAGCGGTTATATTACCCTAAACCCATGCTACCCTTTATAAGATTCTAAGAACTTAGAGAAACAAGAATAATAATTTACTCGTGTTTAGATTTTAGAACTATCTTTCAAAAAAAAAAAAAAAAAAACGTTTTAGAACTAAAATGTAGAAGGGTCAGTGTGGTGTACGAAGACGATCAGTCTGGAGACTCATAGAGCCCTCCACGACAGAGCCGACACTATGCTTTTTGGAGCCGACACTAAATTGGATACGCTTCTTATATTGTGAGTAGTAGTTGATCAATACAGATTGACAAAATTTTTATTATGGATCGGAAAACAACTTTTGTGTGTTTATAACATATGTGTATGGTTTGTGTAAATCCGACTTCCTATATCCCGTCATAAGCGGAAGCCTCTAAAGTAATGGGGTTATCCCGTCATAAACGGAAGGCTCCAAAGTAATGGGGTAATATTGTTGTTGTATAGTTACATCAGAAAAGCAGGAGTGTTGGAGTATCTTAAAATTGGTGCGGTGAAATAGTTCTTATTTCGGGTTTTGCAGGGAGAAAGCTTCAAAGACAGCAACAAAAACACCAAATGAAAAAGTAAAATTCGCCTACCAAATCAACATAAGAAAGATAGTGAAGCCAGCTTTGGCAGAAGGATACTGGGGAAACGGATGTGTCCCAATGTATGCTCAACTTTTAGCCAAACAACTGGTGGATCAGCCCTTGTGGAAAACAGCCGATCTGATCAAGAAAACCAAATATGCCGTGTCAGATGAATACGTCCGATCATACATCGACTTCCAGCAGCTGCATTTCGACGAGGGTATCACTGCAGGGGCAAGAGTGTGTGGATTCTCTGACTGGAGGCACTTAGGACATTCCACCGTGGATTTTGGTTGGGGTGGTCCAGTGACGGTGTTTCCGGTGTCGAAACATCTGGTTGGGAGTGTTCATAACTGTTTCTTTCTGCCATATTCGTCTGTGAATGATGGGAAGATGGATGGCTTTAAGCTCATGGTTTTTGTGCAAGAAGATGTGGTTGAAGATTTCACAAAAGAGATGGATAAGTTGAAAGACGGGTTTTTCCATTGACGATGTTGAATTTTAGTAACGTTGTTATTGATAATGAGAAAGTCGGCTAATCTTGAAATCCTCAATAAACATCAACATGTTTGGGTTTAAGTGAGTAGATACGTTGGTTTTCAGTCCTGATATTTTCCTGATCTTCCTGACTCTTTTATCCTCATAAGGTCTAATATAGCTAAATACATCACATTTCCGTGGCCTTGGAACTAGTATGACAAGTTGTTCCTTGATCAATCAAATGTATTGATATATGTGGGTTCATGTTTTGGGCGAATCAACATTTGTTTTGCATGTAAATAAATCTTATATAACATTATCTTATTGTACCATTAATTGTTACTGAACGACATAAATGTGTTTGGCGTGTAATAAATCTAATATCATGTGTTATTTATTTCCCAAATGTTATCTAATTTGCTATGAAATGCCCTATTTGACAATTACATAATATTTCCTTGCATTTGTAAATTAACTATTGGTTGTTGACGTCAGCGATTTTAGTTCTGTCAGTAAATGACATGATTCCATAAATAAGGGCATTTTTCATAATTGGCAGCATTTGGATAAATGTTGAAAATTAAATAACATACAGATATTTGTGTTTAGATCTGAAGAGGCTAAAAGTGAGACAAATTATGAGGCCTCCAATCACGTGTCGCCACGTGTACAAAAAACAGTTTTTTACTGTTTTTATACACGTGGCGACACATGATTGGAGGTCTCATAATTTGCCTCACTTTTAGCCTTCTCGGATCTCAACCACAGACATTTAGATGCACATTTTGTCGAATATCTAATTACAAAGTGTAAGGTCAAGTTGCTACTTTACAATCTTGATGTCACGGGTTTGAGTCGCGGAAATAGCCTCTTACAGAAAGTGTAGGGTAAGGTTGCATATGTCACATCACGAAACGATCCGGTCCTCCCTGAACCATGCGCAGACGTGAATACCTAATACACCGATAATACCTTTTTAAAATATGAATTATGTGCTGTTATTTATATGTTATTTTTGTTGTTTCTGCAAGTGTTGACACTTTATTTTATATTTTTTCATCATTTCCTCTAAGGTTCTGTTTAAATATATTTCTCTTATATATAAAATATACGGAGATGATCAAAACATACCAGAAAAGATACATAACAAAAAATAATAATAATGTAGAATGGGTATAATTTTAGCATTCAACATAATTGAAGGAACACCTGCGGAAAGACAATAAGAATAGTGTTGTAAATCTTGTGGTTATATACATTTGATGGTAGTGATTTATAGTGATTGGATATTGAATTATATAAAGTAAAGAAATGAGGAAAAAAAAGTAGATAGAAGTAGTTTATCTATTCAAAGATACTCAAGCTATTTAAAGTTACAAATGAAGTTAGAATAATGATGTTTCTTAATGCGATTTTTATCCAACAATGAAAAATGAAATAAGAGCAAACTTTATTTGGTTGTGTATTACCATTTTATTAATTTTACTTTCTTCGGAGAAAGTTATTAGCTGTCATCTTACAGCTACAACCTTAAACCTAGAAGTTTGAAGACCTGGAGGAGAAAAAGAGTCCGTGGAAATTGTTCTTTAGTATTATCATTATTGTTATTTTTTGTGTACAAGTGTATAAAATTATTTTTAAAAGAAGAATTAAAAATGCAAAGGAATACTTTTATTTTTGTTCATTTCAATTATTAATATGGGGAAAAGGAAAAAAAGACCCCCCCCCCCCCCCCCCCCCTCCAAAACCATACATAATCGACGCATAGAAAAGAGGGAAGAAGCAAGTCAACCTATAGAATCATATACCCGAACGTCCAATGTTTCCTTTGTCAATCAAAACCCAGATTCGGAATCAGCGGTTCACATACACGAATACGTTATAGGAAAATTCTTGATCCTTAAAGTTGGATGATGAATCTAGGTTTTTTATGTTAGATGAAGAAACTTGATCATTCTGGTTGGGAGCTAAGTCAATTGGATGAGTATAACGTTTGGAGACTTCAACTAAACGAATTGCAAAAAAGAAAAGATAATATTATATTTATTGTTATGATAATTTTCTTGATTGATGGTTTTGAGTACGGAGATTTACTCATATCAAGTGTAGGTGACATGTTTATGTAATTTTTTTTGGTAAGTTTGGAATGTCAATGATATGTCTTTATGATGAGGCCAAAGGAACGTAATCACAAGAAAAGAACGTGAAGTGGGACGGAACGGAAGGAAGCACGTCTGTATTATTTTGCATGACCTACTTTTTGGCCATCATGGCTTGTATCTTTTTTACTATGTTTTTGAGTCATTTTAGAGGTTTTTAAAATGTTTTTAGACTTTAAAGACGTTAGTGAGAATATATGAAAATAGGCTTTCCAAATTTGAGAAAAAGGCTAAAATTAAAAGGCTAAAAGTAGAGTTTTCACATAATGACCATATCTCGGTATTTTGGCTATAAAACTCTCATACGACGTCGATTCAAGATGATATAAAAACTAGACATCCGGGGCTACAACTTTTTAGAAGACCTCATTGACAAATTCGGCCTCTAGATAACCGAGATAACGTGTGGAAGTCCGGATATGTGCATAAGTAGTAGATTTCAAGTAGAATTCTTATCTTATCTTGTGTACATTAAAATTAGCCTAGCTTAGACTATAAGTAGGGTGTGCAGCCACCTGTAAACATAAGAATTGAATGAAAAATTGTCATTTTCGGCCAAAGGTACACAACAAGGTCAAATATTGTGTTTTCTTTGATCATCTATCAAAACTAGATTTTATATCAACGTCTTGAGCAAACGTTGTGGGAGAATCGAATCTTTCAATCTTGAAGACACACACTAGGGGTGGTTTGGCATTCTTGGATAATGCACAAGCTTCAAGTAGGCGGATATAGATCAGTCCAAACAAGAGACACACGACTAAGGGTGGTTGTTGAACTTTTCTTGTCACTGAACAAGGTTTCCTGTGGAAGACACGTTTAGAATGAAGGAAAGGTCCGATCTTTTGGCATGAATTTGGTATTAGAGCGAAGGTTCCTTGTTCTAATTCCATCTTTTACATTCTGCTCTCATTCATCGTTACAAAACGTACAAAAAAGTTTTATGTCTATATATTCAAAAACCATCCGCACACATACTGTAGGATCTGCAAGGCACAACTAGAAGAGAGGGAGTTGAATAGTGGGTGCGGAAATTTGGTTTTTAAAATTGTTTCGAACCAAAAACCCAACTTCTGAAAACAGTTTCTGTTTTCAGGACCTGTTTTGAAACGTTTTGAAAACTAGGTTTCCGATCTTCAAAAATTCTGAAATTTGGACAGATCTTAGTCTCAGATGTTCTGAGTATCTTCTAAAAATTTCAGATTAAAATTCAACCTCTAACCCCTTTAAAAATTATTGATGGTCAGATTGCGCAAATCTTTCAGAAACGGTAGTCTGATTTGAAAAATTAATTCCAATCGAACCGTAACTCCAAAAGCTTTGAAAATTTAATGACTAACCCCTTATTAGGTTCATTTAACTAGGTTGAAACAGTTTTGAAAAATTCTTTTGGTAAGTTAGTCAAATACGTTCAAAGTCTCAACCTTTGCAAGCCTGAAAATCAGACTGCACTAGTCTCAGAACTTTTGACGTTTGGATTACTTATACTTGTCCAAAAGGGTTGAAACTTGTGCCAAATGAACCTTAAGACGTGTGGCTATGTTTCCTCAAAGTTTCGTGATTTTGGAAGTTCGTTTACTATTTTTAAGAACGTGATAAAAATGATACACTGTGCTGGAAACTGAACGTAAGTGCTGAAAAGTAAAGAACACAAGGAATTTTATACTGATTCGGTTAAATCAACCTACTCCAGTCTTCGAGGACATCTTCCTCGGTTATCACTAATCACAAAACACAAATAATACTTTACCACACAGGGTTGATGGAGTTACACACCAACTCCAACCCTTTACAAACTTTGTAAGTGATTACAACGATCACGAACACCACCACCTAGCGGATGCAAGATTGATCACACCTTGATCAGTCTTTTACAAAAATATAGAGTATATGGTGGTATAGATGAAGCATATTCAAGATGTATGAATATGAATACAATAGGCTTTAAGAGAGAAGAAAGAAAGAAGTGTAGAAAGAGAAGGAGATGAAAACGTTTTTGAGCACTTGAATTTGCAAGACTTGTCTTGTCTTTTTTTGTTGCTATCCTTCTTCTCTTTTTATCAATATGTGCCGCCCCCTATGACATTTCTTCCTTTTGAAAATTATCTCTTTAGTCCTTGAAAGAATATCTTGTATCATTGTGACATTCATTTGCTTACTTGGCATCTACTCATTGGATGATCATTAAGCCTTTGCTTACTTGGCACTCATTGATTGGATGAAAGTTGTCATCATTTGATGACTAGATAAATCTGAAAAATATCACTTAAAACATGTGCAGATTAGCCATAAAAATGTTGCCATAAGTCTCATATCAATTCCACATAATTAGCAAGACAATTCATCATATTTAATCACATAAAATTCGGCCACCATTATTCTCCACATGCTGAAATTTTCAGCATGTGTGATATCCAAGACAAGTTCAAATTATTGTCATGTATGTAGTAGATTTATCCCTTGAAAATGAAAAATCAAATATGCTTAATTTCAAGTCAAGAATTTGGCCACATACATTCCAACACATGCTGAAATTTTCAGCATGTGTGATATTTCAAAATATCATCACATTATTTCCATAATATTTTTAAAACATTGCCATTTAATCTTCCAATCAATCCATATAATTCAAAGAAGTAAATATGGCACAATTAAGCTCAAAAATTCGGCCAACTCAATGCACACATGCTGAAATTTTCAGCATGTGTTACAAATGTGACATAGTTTGAAATGTTACCTTGTGTAGCTACTTTCTTTATGTCACCAACCTTGTATACTTCACTCTTGGCCAATCAAGATGCCAACAAAGCTCCAAATATGCTCCAACAAGGTGATCTAGGCGTGTGATGATAGATTGTACATGTGCTGAATTTTATTTTTACAAACTTTGTAAAATAGTGCACAATAATTATACACACATGGTATATTCCAATCAGCCCTTAATTGATTTTTCTAGAACACTTTAGAATGTATAGAGTATGTAAAAAGTTTCTAGATACATGTTATATGTCATGCCAAAAATGTTCCATGTGTCGCGTTCGTAGAAAACCGAATTTTCGACGTTTGTCGTTTACCCGATTTTTTCCCGATTAAATTCCAACTTTTTGCACATGTTACATATATTATGTTACACATAATATAAATAAATTAAACTTTAATATTCAGCACTCATGGCTGATTAAATTGGCGCCTACATGTGACAAAAATGTTGAATTTGAAATCTCCACAATTTGGTCTTAATTGAGGGTGATTTGTGTGTGCCAACATAGAATGATTTTATGGCTGTATATACCATGTAAGCCACGAAATTTGTGGCCATTTTTGAAGTGTAGGGGCTGGCCATCTATATATGGTAAGTACGTGACATATTGGCGAAGTTTCGGTATTCACCCGATACGACGATTTTTGGTTTATAATCTTTTAATGTGTCATAATAATTTTTTCATCACCATAAATTATATCATATGATATAAGACCTGAATATACTCATAAATATGAGATAAATATAGTCGTGTGACGTTAACGTACATTCGTAAAATATATAACGTGTCGGTAGTACGTTGGAATATATGTGTATAGTGCCTTTTTTAAAAAAATCTGAATATATATATATATATATATATATATATATATATATATATATATATAAAGGCGTGTATAATGAGAGGGAAGAAGACTTTCCATTCTTCAATTTGTTGCCTTTGTGCCTTATCCAAATATATCACCATTTAATGAACTTCTTAGTTCATTTTACTAAGTAAACTAGTTTAGTTCATTAATGGTGGCACCTAAAAATAGTTAAAACACAGCAAATGTTCGCCATTTGATGTAAGCTTTAAAGCTTCATGGCTCATTAGTACGACAACATTATATATGAACTATATAAGGCAGGTTTCATGCAAAAACGTGTCAAGTCATAAAACGTGTCATGCATTTCTTTGGTACATGTTATTTAAATCATGTATTTTGTAATCACTCAAACCCCTTTTTCTCTACAATCTCCCCCTTTTGATGATTTACAAAATAACCTAAGTTCATGATTTAAATTTTGTTGCTCACCCTCCAATCATGCACAAATTCAAATTTTGAATTTCAAATTTCGAATTTTCTTCCCCTTGATTTGTGCAATCAATCTCTCTCCCCCTCTTAAATCATGCATTCTCTCCCCCTTTATTTTAGAAAGATAATCAAAAGCGCATGTAAAGACGAAGATAGCAAAAAAATCATGCATTTCAAATAATATCAAAAGTGCGTTCTTAAGGGTTACTTATTCATCCCTAAGAGAATGTCCCTTTTGGTACCCAAATTTGGGTGACCTTTCTAGGTCTTCCAAAAGGTGAGAAAGGTGATGAAGATGCAACATAATATACGTTAGGGGCAAATGCGTTTGGCCTTTGGCCGACAATCCCATCATGCATATAGTACGGTTTTTGCTTTGATATGCATTTTGGTTTGTATGCACGGGAATTGATTTAGATGCATTTTTATGATATGAATGTCGCATATGCATCAGTGGATTTCTTTCATATCTATATGGCACATGATTGCATTTTGTATAATATGAAGAATAAGAAGCAAGATGAGATGAGATGAGTGGTATATTAGCCTTCTTCTTAGGTTGTATAGTTTCATGCGGTTTCATAGATGTAGATAAAATCAATTTTGTAGCCTTATTTTGAGCTTTATTTTCTTTAACGTATCCTACTTTGGTTTTATCATTTCCATCCTTCTGAGAAGAGATAAGATGATCTAGAATACAAGTATACGTATCGAATTGTTTTCTAGTCTTTTCTAGATCTTCGTTTCTTGATTTCAACTTTGAAATCTCGGCTTTCAGTTCAGTGTCTCGGATGTCAATGATGAAATTTCAGACTTTAATGAATTTATGATGCATGATGACTCTTCTTTTGAATCGTTTAATTGAGCAACAAGATTCGTGTTAGAAGATTCTAACAACTTCTTGTCTTCAATTAATCGCTTCTTTTCTTTTGCGAGAATCTTAGAGAACTTATACAACTCTAAATATTGACTAAATAAATCATCGTAAGAACATTCAGAATCAGAATCAGAGTCAAAAGATACCTCATTTGATGCCTTAGATGTAAAGCATACTTGCGCCTTTTGTTCTTCCGTATCGTCAGTCTCAGAGTCAGATGTGTCACTCCAAGTGGAGGCCTTGAGAGCTCTTTTCCTTTGCTTAGGTTCTGAGACGAGTCTATTTTTGGTCCGATCCTTGTCAAGGTATTTGTTCGTTGTTTGTCCTTTTTCGGACAATCATATGACAAATGTCCAGGTTGTCCACATTCATAACACTTTATTTCCTTATTTTTATTTCTATGATCCTTAAATGAAGTAGACTTATGTTTATTTTTAATCGATTTTCTCAAGATTTTTCTTAATCTTTTAGCCATCGTGATTAACTCCTCATCATCGGAATCTGTGTCACTATCATATACGACGTATTCATTTGATTTAAATGCTATAGCCTTATCATTCTTAGAAATAGACTCAGAATTTCTTAAGGTGAGTTTGTTTTCATATACCTTTAAAGATCCGATTAGTTCCTCCGTTTTTATTGATTTCGTTTCCTTACTTTGAAACTTGGAGAGAACTTAGCCTCAGATGTTCTGAGTATCTCCTAAAAATTTCAGATTAAAATTCAACCTTTAACCCCTTGAAAAATCGTTGGTGGTCAGATTGCGCAAATCTGCCAGAACCGGTAGTCTGATTTGAAAAATTTATTCCTATTTGTCCTTAACTCCAAATGCTCTGAAAATTTAATGACTAACCCCTTATTAGTTTTTTTTAAATAGGTTGAAACAGTTTTGAAAAATTCTTTTGGGAAGTTAGTCAAATACGATCAAAGTCTCAACCTTTGCAAGTCTGAAAATCAGACTGCACTAGTCTCAGAACTTTGGGTGTTTGGATGACTTATACTTGTCCAAAAGGGTTAAAACTTATGCCAAAAGAACCTTAAAATGTGTGGCTATAACTCTGGAAAGTTTCGTGATTTTTGAAATTCGTTTACTATTTTTACCAACGTGATCAAAAACGACAAACAGTACTGAAACTGAAAGTAAGTGCTGAAAGTAAATAACACCAGGAATTTTATACTGGTTCGGTTATAAACAATCTACTCCAGTCTTCGAGGACACCTTCCTCGGTTAGCACTAGTCACATAATACAAAATAGTACCTTACCACAGGGTTGATGGAGTTACATACCAACTCCAACCCTTTACAAACCTTGTATGAGAATACAATGATTACGAACACCACCATCTTGCAAGTGCAAGATTGATCACACCTTGATCAATCTTTTACAATGATAAAGAGTATAGGTTGGTATGTAAGAAGCCTATTCAAGATGTATGAATATGAACACAATAGGCTTTTAGAGAGAAGAAAGAAAGAAGTGTAGAAAGAGAGACTAGAAAAACGTTTTTAATCTTGTATGCTTGTAAGACTTGTGTTGTTTTTGTCTTGCTCTCTTCTTTCCTTTTAACATTGGTGGCCGCCCCCTTATGATGCCCTTCTCCACTTGAAAATTATCTTCTAAGTCCTTGGAAGAGTGTATTGCATCATTGTGACATTGTCTTGGTTACTTGGCACCTCCTCATTGGATGATCATTAAGCTCTTGCTTACTTGACACTGATTGATTGGATGGATGTTGTCATCACTTGATGACTAGATAAATCTGAAATTAAACCTCAAAAAGCATGTGCCAATTAGCCATAAAATTATTTCCATAAAGCATATAATCATCCCACTTATTTTGCAAGACAAATAACTCCAATTTACCATGCAAGAATTCGGCCATTACTCCTCTTGCACATGCTGAAATTTCAGCATGTGTAACATTTGCATTTCATTCAAAATATTGACAAGTTTACTTTGATTTAATCCAAGAAATCAATCACCATTTAGTACAAGACATTCTTATCATTTTTGGAATAAAAATTGATCACCAATAGTCCCTAGAATTTGGCCAACATACAATACACACATGCTGAAATTTTCAACATGTGTGATATTCAAAGATATCACTAAATTTATTCCATAATATATTAAAAACATTGCCATAACATTTTTCAATTAATCCACAAGATTCAAGATAGTAAAATATGGTTCATTAACTTGAGAAAATCGGCCAGCATATAACTACATATGCTGAATTTTCAGCATGTGTCACAAATGTGACAAAGTTTGAAATATTACCTTTTGTAGCTCCTTTCTTTATGTCACCAACATTGCATGCTTCATTCTTGGCCAATCAAGATGCCAACAAAGCTCCACATATGCTTCAAAATTGCTGGTCTAGGCATGTGACAAGGATTGTGCATGTGCTGAAATTTATTTTTGCAAACTTTGTAAAATAGTGCACATTTAATTATACACACATGGTATATTCCAATCAGCCCTTAATTGAATTTTCTAGAACACTTTAGAATGTATGAAGTATGTAAAAAGTGTCTAGATACATGTTATATGCTATGCCAAAAATGTTCCATGTCTCGTGTACGTAGAAAACCCAATTTTCGACGTTTATCGATTACCCGATTTTTCTTTAATTAAATTCTAACTTTTTGCACATGTTATATATATTATGTTACACATAATATACATAAATTAAACTTTAATATTCAGCTCACAAGGCTGATTAAAGTGGCACCTAAACATGTGTCAAAATTGAAATTGGAATCTCCACAATTTGGCCTTAATTGAGGGTGATTTGTGTGTGCCAACATGGAATGATTTTATGGCTGCACATACCATGTAAGCCACGAAATTTGAGGCCATTTTTGAAGTGTAGGGGCTGCCCATCCATTTATGGCAAGTACGTGACACGTTAGCGAAGTTTTGATATTCACCCGATACGACAATTTTCGGTTTAGAATCTTTTAACGTGCCATAATAAATTTGTCATCACCATGACTTATATCATATGATATAAGACCTGAATATACTCATAAATATGAGTTAAGTATAATGGTGTGACGTTAACGTACGTACGTAAAATATATAACGTGTCGGTAGTACATTGGAATATATGTGTATGTGCCTTTTAAAAAAAATCTGAATATATATATATATATATATATATATATATATATATATATATGGTAAATGGCGTGTGGGAGGGAGTAGGAGACTTTTCTTTCTTTAACTTGTTGCCTTTGTGCTTTTTCCAAATATGGCTTCCTTTAATGAACTACTTAGTTTAATTAACTAAGTACTTCACTTAATGAACTAGTTTAGTTCATTAATGATGGCACCTGAAAATAGTTCAAACACGACAAATGCTTTCCATTTGATGTAAGATTTAAAGCTTCATGGCTCGTTAGTACGACAACATTATATACGAACTATATAAGGCAAGTTTTATGCAACAACGTGTCATGTCATGGAATATGTCATGCATTTCTTTAATACACGTTATTTAAATCATGCATTTTGTAATCACTCAAACTTCTTTTTCTCAAAAATCTCTCCCTTTTGATGATTTACAAAATAACCTACGTTCATGATTTAAATTTTGTCGCTCCCCTCCAATCGTGCACAAATTCAAATTTGAATTTTGAATTCTCTCTCCCTTGATTTGTGCAATTTCATGATTTAAATTTTGTCGCTCCCCCTCCAATCGTGCACAAATTCAAATTTGAATTTTGAATTCTCTCCCCCTTGATTTGTGCAATTGATCTTTCTCTCTCCCCCTTAAATCATGCATTGTCTCCCCCTTTATTTTGGAAAGACAATCAAAAGCGCATGTAAAAAAGAAACAATCATGCATTTTAAATAATCTCAAAGGTGCGTTCTTAAGGGTTATTTATTCAACCCTTTGAGAGTGTCCCTTTTAGTACCCAAATTTAGGTGACCTTTCTAGGTCTTCCAAAAGGTAAGAAAGGTGATGAAAACGCAACATAATATACATTAGGGGCAAATGCGTTTGGCCGAGAATCCCATCATGCATATAGTATGGTCTTCATTTTTGGTTTGCATGCATGGGGAGTGATCTAGATGCATTTTTATGATCTAAATGTCGCATATGCATCAGTGGCTTTCTATATGGCACATGATTTCTCTTTGTATGATAAGAAGCACGGTGAGATGAGATGAGTGGGTACTAGTCTTCTTCTCATATTTATACGTCACATAATTATACTTCGTATGATATGAAGAAGATATATGACGGGATGAGGGGAGAGGGGGTCTTTGCGTTACTTTAGGCGCTACGCATGCCTTTGATGTGTCTACTTTCTTAGACAAAACAAACTTGGATGGTTTAGATGATGCTTTGTTTGTCTCACTGTATCCTAATCCAGTTTATCACTGTCATGTTTTTGTGATAAAATAATGTGATCTAGCATAATTGTTCCCGTGTCAAATTGTTTCACCATTTTCTCTACATCCGTATTCCTTGATTTCAAGTTTGAAATCTCGGACTTCAGTTCAGTGTTCTCAGATGTCAATGATGAAATTTCAGACTTTAATGAATTTATAATGCAGAACGACTCTTCTTTTGAATCGTTTAATTGAGACACAAGATTTTTGTTAGAAGATTATAACAATTTCTTGTCTTCAATTAATCGTTTCTTTTCTTTTGCAAGAGTCTTTGAGAACTTATGCAACTTTAAATATTGACTAAATAAATCATCATAAGAATATTCAGAATCGGAATCAGAGTCGGAAGATACCTCATTTGATGCTTTAGATGTAAAGCATACTTGTGCCTTGTGTTCTTCTGTATCATCAGTCTCAGAGTCGGATGTGTCACTCCAAGTGGAGGCTTTGAAGGCTCTTCTCCTTTGTTTAGGTTCTGAGACGAGTCTATTCTTGTTCCGATCCTTGTCAGGGTATTTGTTTGTTTGTTTTTCTTTATTAGGGCATTCATATGATAGATGTCCAAGTTTGCCGCATTCATAGCACTTTGTTTCCTTATTTTTATTTTTATGATCCTTAGATGAGATAGACTTATGTTTAATCGATTTTCTCAAGTTTTTTCTTAATCTTTTAGCCATCGTGATTAAATCCTCATCATCGGAATCTATGTCACTATCATCTACGACGTATTCATTTGATTTAAATGCTATAGCCTTATCATTTTTGGAAATAGACTCAGAATGTCTTAAAGTGAGTTTGTTTTCATATACATTAAGTGATCCAATTAATTCTTTCATCTTAATCGATTTAGTTTCTTTGCTTTCTTCTATGGCCGTTACTTTAGGGTCCCACTCGGATGGAAGGCTTCGCAAGACCTTTTGTACCTTTTCCTGCATAGAGAAGGCTTTGCTAAGAGACTCAAGAGAATTGTAAATGTTAGTCAAGCGAAGATCCATATCAACGAAAGATTCATTTGGCAATAATTTAAATGACTCGAGTGTGGACATAAGCATGTTGATTTTGGACTCTTTTACTTGACTAGTGCCTTCATGTTTCATTTCAAGAATTTTCCACATCTCTTGAGCACTCGAACAATTAGATACGTAACTAGACTCACTTTTACTTAGACCGTTTAAGAGTAGTTGCATGGCTTTAGCATTCATACTCAACTACTTTTTGTTATCACTAGTGTATTCTTGTTTCGTTTTTATAACTTCTAGTGTGATACCATCAACAATTGACAACTTAGAAGGAACAAATGGACCGTCTTCTATGATGGACCATAGATCAATATCAATAACCATAAGAAAAAGTTTCATTCTTAATTTCCATTGAATAAAGGACTCACCATCGAAAAGAGGAGGCCTTATGGTTGACATTCCTTCTTGCACGGTGTTATAGCTAGTGGATGCCATCTCACTTAGATCGTTGAATCCTTTTGTTGTGAGTGTTACTGCGCTCTGATACCACTTGTAGGATCTGCAAGGCACCACTAGAAGGGGGGGTTGAATAGTTGGTGCGGAAAATGTGGATTTTTTTTAAAATAGTTTTAAACCAAAAACCCAACTTCTGAAAACAGTTTCTGTTTTCAGGACTAGTTTTAAAACGTTTTGTAAACTAGGTTGCAGGTCTTCAAAAATTCTGAAATTTGGAGAGAACTTAGACTCAGATGTTCTGAGTATCTCCTAAAAATTTCAGATTAAAATTCAACATCTAACCCCTTGAAAAATCATTGGTGGTCAGATTGCGCAAATCTGCCAGAACCGGAAGTCTGATTTGAAAAATTAATTCCTATTTGTCCTTAACTCCAAATACTCTGAAAATTTAATGAATAACTCCTTATTAGTTTTATTTAAATGGGTTGAAACAGTTTTGAAAAATTCTTTTGGGAAGTTAGTCAAATACGATCAAAGTCTCAACCTTTGCAAGTCTGAAAATCAGACTGCACTAGTATCAGAACTTTGGACATTTGAATGACTTATACTTGTCTAAAAGGGTTGAAACTTGATCCAAAAGAACCTTAAAACGTTTGGCTATAACTCTGGAAAGTTTCATGATTTTTGAAATTCGTTTACTATTTTTACCAATATGATCAAAAACGACAAACAGTGCTGAAACTTAAAGTAAGTGCTGAAAGTAAATAACACCAGGAATTTTATACTGGTTCGGTTATAAACAACCTACTTCAGTCTTCGAGGACACCTTCCTCGGTTAGCACTAATCACACTATACAAAGTAGCACCTTACCACAGGGTTGATGGAGTTACATACCAACTCCAACCCTTTACAAACCTTGTATGAGAATACAATGATCACGAACACCACCACCTTGCAAGTGCAAGATTGATCACACCTTGATCAATCTTTTACAATGATAAAGAGTATAGGGTGGTATGTAAGAAGCCTATTCAACATGTATGAATATGAACACAATAGACTTTTAGAGAGAAGAAAGAAAGAAGTGTAGAAAGAGAGACTAGAAAAACGTTTTTAATCTTGTATGATTGTAAGACTTGTGTTGTTTTTGTCTTGCTCTCTTCTTTCCTTTTAACATTGGTGGCCGCCCCCCCTATGATGCCCTTCTCCTCTTGAAAATTATCTTCTAAGTCCTTGGAAGAGTGTATTGCATCATTGTGACATTGTCTTGCTTACTTGGCACCTCCTCATCAGATGATCATTAAGCTCTTGCTTACTTGGCACTCATTGATTAGATGGATGTTGTCATCACTTGATGACTAGATAAATCTGAAATTAAACCTCAAAAAGCATGTGCCAATTAGCCATAAAATTATTTCCATAAAGCATATAATCATCCCACTTATTTTGCAAGACAAATAACTCCAATTTACCATGCAAGAATTCGGCCATTACTCCTCTTGCACATGCTGAAATTTCAGCATGTGTAACATTTGCATTTCATTCAAAATATTGCCAAGTTTACTTTGATTTAATCCAAGAAATAAATCACCATTTAGTACAAGACATTCTTATCATTTTTGGGAAAACAATTGATCACCAATAGCCTCTAGAATTCGGCCAACATACATTACACACATACTGAAATTTTTAGCATGTGTGATATTCAATGATATCATCAAATTTATTCCATAATATATAAAAACATTGCCATAACATCTTTCAATTAATCCACATGATTCAAGATAGTAAAATATGGCTCATTAACTTGAGAAAATTGGCCAGCATATAACTACACATGCTGAATTTTCAGCATGTGTCACAAATGTGACAAAGTTTGAAATATTACCTTTTGTAGCTCCTTTCTTTATGTCACTAACATTGCATGCTTCATTCTTGGCCAATAAAGATGTCAACAAAGCTCCACATATGCTTCAACATTGCTGGTTTAGGCGTGTGACAAGGATTGTGCATGTGCTGAAATTTATTTTTGCAAACTTTGTAAAATAGTGCACATTTAATTATACACACATGGTATATTCCAATCAGCCCTTAATTGATTATTCTAGAACACTTTAGAATGTGTGAAGTATGTAAAAAGTGTCTAGATACATGTTATATGCCATGCCAAAAATGTTCCATGTCTCGTATACGTAGAAAACCGAAGTTTCGACGTTTATCGATTACCCGATTTTTCTTTAATTAAATTCCAACTGTTTGCACATGTTATATATATTATATTACACATAATATACATAAATTAAACTTTAATATTCATCTCACAAGGCTGATTAAAGTGGCGCCCAAACATGTGTCAAAATTGAAATTGGAATCTCCACAATTTGGCCTTAATTGTGGGTGATTTGTGTGTGCCAACATGGAATGATTTTATGGCTGCACATACCATGTAAGCCACGAAATTTGTAGCCATTTTTGAAGCGTAGGGGCTGGCCATCTATTTATGGCAAGTACGTGACACGTTGGCGAAGTTTCGGTATTCACCCGATACGACAATTTTCGGTTGAGAACCTTTTAAAGTGTCGTAATAAATTTGTCATCACCATGACTTATATCATATGATATAAGACCTGAATATAGTCATAAATATGAGTTAAATATAATGGTATGACGTTAACGTACGTACGTAAGATATATAACGTGTCGGTAGTACGTTGGAATATATGTGTATGTGCCTTTCAAAACAAATCTGAATATATGTATATATATATGGTAAATGGCGTGTGGGAGGGAGTAGGAGACTTTCCTTTCTTCAACTTGTTGCCTTTGTGCCTTTTCCAAATATGGCTTCCTTTAATGAACTACTTAGTTTAATTAACTAAGTATTTCACTTAATGAACTAGTTTAGTTCATTAATGATGGCACCTGAAAATAGTTCAAACACAACAAATGCTTGCCATTTGATGTAAGCTTTAAAGCTTCATGGCTCGTTAGTATGAAAACATTATATATGTACTATATAAGGCAATTTTTATGCAACAACGTGTCATGTCATGGAATATGTCATGTACTTCTTTAATACACGTTATTTAAATCATGCATTTTGTAATCACTCAAACCCCTTTTTCTCAACACCCCTATGCCATTTCTTCCTCTTGAAAATTACCTCTTAAGTCCTTGAAAGAATATCTTGCATCATTGTAACATCCACTTGCTTACTTGGCAACTACTCATTGGATGATCATTAAGCCTTTGCTTACTTGGCACTCATTGATTGGATGAAAGTTGTCATCATTTGATGACTAGATAAATCTGAAAAATATCACTTAAAACATGTGCCAATTAGCCATAAAAATATTGCCATAAGTCTCATATCAATTCCACATAATTAGCAAGACATGTAAGCCACGAAATATACCATGTAAGCCACGAAATATACCATGTAAGCCACGAAATTTGAAATCTCCACAATTTGGCCTTAATTGAGGGTGATTTGTGTGTGCCAACATGGAATAATTTTATGGCTGTATATACCATGTAAGCCACGAAATTTGTGGCCATTTTTGAAGTGTAGGGGCTGGTCATCTATATATGGCAAGTGCGTGACACGTTGGCGAAGTTTCGGTATTCACCCGATACGACAATTTTTGGTTTAGAACCTTTTAACGTGTCGTAATAATTTTGTCATCACCATGACTTATATCATATGATATAAGACCTGAATATACTCATAAATATGAGATAAATATAGTGGTGTGACGTTAACGTACGTTCGTAAAATATATAACATGTCGGTAGTACGTTGGAATATATGTGTATAGTGCCTTTTTAAAAAAATCAGAATATATATATAAGGCGTGTATAATGAGAGGGAAGAAGATTTTTCATTCTTCAATTTGTTGCCTTTATGCCTTCTCCAAATATATCACTATTTAATGAACTACTTAGTTTATTTAACTAAGTACTTCACTTAGTGAACTAGTTTAGTTCATTAATGGTGGCACCTGAAAATAGTTCAAACACAACAAATGTTCGCCATTTGATGTAAGCTTTAAAGCTTCATGGCTCGTTAGTACGACAACATTATATATGAACAATATAAGGCAGGTTTCATGCAAAAACGTGTCAAGTCATAAAACGTGTCATGCATTTCTTTGGTACGCGTTATTTAAATCATGTATTTTGTAATCACTCAAACCCCTTTTTCTCTACACATACATATCAATCCTATACCCTAATTCTATCTAAACCCTTACTGTTCTTGATTATCTTGGTTTATTCTTGGGTTGCACGTTCTATTTATATACATAGATTTGTATATATTGTGACAAATTTTCTGTCTTGAACCTAGGAATTTGTATCTAGTTGATTAAATTCAGCCACACTATAAAGTTTGCAACTTTGCCGAATTGCTACCATGTCTTGTATTAATTCTTGTTATTTGAAGCTCTTAGTTGAATTTGGTTGCGATTGTGATTGAATTTGTGATTCTTGGTGGGATATATTTGCAAGGAAACGTTTCCAACACCCTAGCCGAAAATTCCACAACAAAAAGAACAATCTTTCAACTCAAGAACATTAAGATGTTCCAATTTGCTTTCTATGTGTTTTTCCAAACAGTACATATCATCAAGAGTTTCAAATCTATCATGCACAATTTTACCAGAAATGTTTTTATTCAAGCTAGCAATGAACCTAAGTATAATTAATTCCTCAGGTTCTTTAATGTAAGATCTACACAAGTCATCTAACGTCTTATTATAATATTTACGTAAAACAACAACAACAATAAAAATCATACCTAGTATATCCCAACGACAACAACAGTTATTGCTAGGGTCCTGGAGAGGGTGATTGTATGCAAATAATACTTTCATCCCAAGGGATAGAGAGTTACAACGAGAATAAAGACACCTATTTATAGGATTAAGAGGGTGGCCAAGAGGCTTAATATTCCTAACTTGCTCCCGTAAGGCAAAACAATATTTTCCTTCTAGAAACTTAACAAAAAAAGCAACTAGCTTTAATAAGCTACAACTTACTAAAAACGAGGGAGTTTCAACTCAAAATGAAAATAAAATTATTAACCCTAATTTTCACTCCAAATAATAAAATAAAATAGCTCTAAAACTTCAAAAGCATCTTGAATGATTTTGTTCATCCCACCCTCCACCCCATTTGGATTGGGTTTTCTTGGTTTTGATTCTTGTGATTGGATCTTGATATGAATGCCTTGGATCATCAAATATGGCATCTTGGACCTCATCAATCACGCCGCGCTCGAAAATGAATCATCCTCTAATCAAAATCTTTTGCTTCATACACGCTTCAAGTATACGGACCCTCTCATTTGACATGCTTAGAGTGCATCACAACCTGTTTGGTCAAGCACTTCTTGGTCTTAAAACATCTCTTCTTAGCACTCTTTGAATGTATGAAGACATGCAACAAAGATTCTCCATGCAAGGAAGAAAACATAACAATTAGAGATGTAGAACACGTTAGAATATTCAAATTCAGGAATCGTGTTCTATGTTTTCAAGCCAATCCATGAATCACAAAAGATACTAGACTACTTTGAGCGCTTTTATCTAGAGAATTCTTCCTTATAGACGGCGTTACATTATTTTGAAGACATGTCCCATATGTTATGACACTCAAAAATTAAACACGCACTTCAGACTTCATGTTATGATTTTTTTCACACATATATAACCAAACACAAGTGCTTGAGTCCAAGACACAAGTAACCCAAATCAATTCAATCACTATAGGAATCCTTATATGCACTTGTAAGCATATCAAGGCTTATGGAATGAAATTGCTAGATTCGTCCTCACATTGTTTGTGAACAAACCAAACAACATAAGAATGACTTGCATGAGACACCAATTGATGAGCCCTAACCAAGCCAAGAAGAACCAACCACAGCGGGAGATACATCAATACAAGACAAAGGCCCTATAACAAGGAGCATGGCCAAGAAATTGATGCATGAAGTGGGAAACTTCCTTTACAAGCATGTTGAGGATGAACCAAGTCAAGATATCCTACATTGGATCCATTTGCTACAAGCTTTAACTTAGTTTTTGAATCATGTTATAATATATTAGTTAGTCTTGTGTGTATTGTTCATATTGTTGAGTGCTTAGATTTCTTTCCTTTATAAATTATTGTGAACTAACTAAGACATGTCCTAGTATGTTGAATATGTTTTTTGGTGCATGTTTGAACTTATTTTAGGCCAATCTTGATGGAGTCCATAACAAACGTCATACACCAAGTTGAGTTGAAAGGGCAAGCTGGCAAGATGACACATTCTTAGTATTTCAGCCATATCTCACCAACCACAACTCCAATTGACGTGATTCCAGTTGGAGGTGAAATCGAAGAGGATAAGCTATAATTTGGATGTTCAGCACTTTCCCAGAAAATGCCTGTATTCAGCTACACAATCGTTGCAACAAGCTGGCTGCTTAGTCACCTGATGCCAGAAGTCCACATCCGAAGCAGGTCTACTTCAAACAGACATAACTCACTCATTTCAGCTCCAAACGACGCCATTCTGGTGTCAAAACACATCTACATGAAAATATCTACAGCTTTTGTTTTATGTTCAAGAGCTGATTCTAATTGGACGATGGAGTTATATTGCAAAATAATTCAAAGGTCAAATCTGAACAGATTTTGCTTTCTTGATTGTCCAAGTGGGATTGTCAACCAATCAGCAGCAAGGGTCCAATCCAACTGATCAAAGACGTCCTAAATAATATTTCAAAGCAAGGAGAGGCTGGTCCAATCAAATTTCAAAGACAAGAACCACTTGCAACAAAAGGAACAAATCTGTCGAGAAGCAACATGTCAATGTCCATCATTTGTTTCTTGTTTGTAGCTTGTTTGTAGAATCTGCAAGGCACCACTAGAAGGGGGGATTGAATAGTGGGTGCGGAAAATGTGGTTTTTAAAATTGTTTTTAACCAAAAACCCAACTTCTGAAAACAGTTTCTGTTTTCAGAATCAGTTTTGAAACGTTTTGAAAACTAGGTTGCAGGTCTTCGAAAATTCTGAAATTTGGAGAGAACTTAGTCTCAGATGTTCTGAGCATCTCCTAAATATTTCAGATTAAAATTCAACCTCTAACCCCTTTAAAAATTATTGATGGTCAGATTGCTCAAATCTGCCAGAAACGGTAGTCTGATTTGAAAAATTAATTCCTATTTAACCGTAACTCCAAATGCTCTGAAAATTTAATGACTAACTCCTTTTTAGGTGTATTTAATTGGGTTGAAACATTTTTGAAAAATGCTTTTGGGAAGATAGTCAAATACGTTCAAAGTCTCAACCTTTGCAAGCCTGAAAATCAGACTGCACTAGTCTCAGAACTTTTGACGTTTGAATGACTTATACTTGTCCAAAAGGGTTGAAACTTGCGCCAAATTAACCTTAAGACGTGTGGCTATGATTTTGGAAAGTTTTGTGATTTTTGAAATTCGTTTACTATTTTTAATAACGTGATGAGAAAGGATACACAGTGCTGAAACTGAAAGTAAGTGCTGAAAGTAAATAACACCTTTAATTTTATACTGGTTCGGTTAAAACAACCTACTCCAGTCTTCGAGGACACCTTCCTCGGTTAGCACTAATCACAAAACACAATTAACACCTTACCACACAGGGTTGATGGAGTTACACACCAACTCCAACCATTTACAAACCTTGTAAATGAATACAACGATCACGAACACCACCACCTTGCGAGTGCAAGATTGATCACACCTTGATCAATCTTTTACAACAATAAAGAATAAATGGTGGTATGTAAGAAGCCTATTCAAGATGTATGAATATGAATACAATAGGCTTTTAGAGAGAAGAAAGAAAGAAAGTGTAGAAGAAGATGAAAAACCTTTTTGCACTTTGAATTTGCAAGACTTGTTCTTGTATTTTGTTTGCTCTCTTCTTTCCTTTTCATCACCATATGGCCTCCCACTATGATGCCCCTTTCCTCTTGAAAATTATCTTCTAAGTCCTTGGAAGAGTATATTGCATCATTGTGACATTTCTTTGCTTACTTGGCAACTCCTCATTGGATGATCATTAAGCTCTTGCTTACTTGGAACTCATTGATTGGATGGAAGTTGTCATCATTTGATGACTAGATAAATCTGAAAATAAACCTTAAAAAGCATGTGCCAATTAGCCATAAAATTATTTCCATAAGTTACATAATCATTCCACATAATTAGCAAGACAAATAACTCCAATTTTCCATCAAAAATTTGGTCATGTGTGTAGGATCTGCAAGGCACCACTAGAAGGGGGGGTTGAATAGTTGGTGCGGAAAGTGTGGTTTTTAAATTTGTTTAAAACCAACCAACTCAACTTCTGAAAAAAGATTCTGTTTTCAGGACCAGTTTTAAAACGTCTTTAAAACTAGGTTGTAGATCTCCACAAATTCTGAAATTTGGAGAGAACTTAGCCTCAGATGTTATGAGGGTCTCCTAAAATTTTCAGATTTAAATTCAACCTTTAACCCCTTCAAAAATCGTTGGTGGTCAGATTGCGCGAATCTGCCAGAAACGGTAGACTGTTTTGAAAAATTTATTCCTATTTGTTCTTAATTCCAGTTGCTCTGAAATGTTAACCACTAACCCCTTATATGTTGTATTTGAATTGTTTGAAACAGTTTTGAAAAATTCTTTCGGGAAGTTAGTCAAATACACTCAAAGTCTCAACCTTTGCAAGCCAAAAAATCAGACTGCACTAGTCTCAGAACTTTGGATGTTTGAATGACTTATACTTATCCAAAAGGGTTGAAACTTGAGCCAAATTAACCCTAAGACGCGTGGCTTTGTTTCTGGAAATGTTCGTAATTTTTGAAAGTTGTTTACTATTTTTAAGAACGCAAACAAAAAGAGTAAACTGTGCAGTAACAGAATATAAATGCTGAAAGTAAATGGCACCGAGAATTTTATACTGGTTCGGTTATAAACAACCTACTCCAGTCTTCAAGGAACACCTTCCTTGGTTCACACTAGTCACACACACGCAATACACCTTACCACAGGGTTGATGGAGTTACACACCAACTCCAACCCTTTACAAACCTTGTACGATGAATACAATTAGCACGAACACCACCACCTAGCAAGATTGAAGATTGATCACACCTTGATCAATCTTTTACAAAGATAAAGAGTATGTGGTGGTATGTTACAAGCCTATTCAAAGATAAGAATACAAATACAATAGGCTTTCAAGAAGAAGAAAGAAAGAGAGTGTAGAAGAAGAAGGCTAGAACACTTTTGATCTTTCAATTTACAACACTTGTTCTTGTCTTTTGTTTTTGCTCATCTTCTTTCCTTTTAAGCACATTGCAGCCGTCCCCTATGGTGCTATCCCCCTCTTGAAAATTATCTTCTAAGTCCTTGGGAGAATGTAAGACATCATTGTGACATGGTCTTCTTACTTGGCACCTTCTCATTGGATGATCATTTAACCTTTGCTTACTTGGCACTTCATGATAGGTTGAATGTTGTCATCATTTGATGACTTGGAAAATCTAAATATTTCACTAAAAGCATGTGCCAAAATCAACATAGAATAATTGCCATAATTCACAAGATTATCACATAAATTAAGCAAGACATTTTTCTCCAAAAATAGGTACAAAAATCGGCCATTATTAGAACTTGACATGCTGAAATTTCAGCATGTGATACATGGTGATATAATTCAAATTACTTCCAATTTTCTTTGATTTTTCTCTTTGAAATAAATCATCAATTGATAGCAAATATCCTTATCAAATTGGAAATGAAATTTTGGACACTCACATAGCCATGAATTCGGCCAAGATGCATTTCACACATGCTGAAAAATTTCAGCATGTGTGATATATAAGATATCACAATTTATGGCTTTGAAACTTATTCAAATTGCTTCCATTTCTTCTTCCAATTAACCACATAATTCAAGACACCAATTATATGCATTTTTACTCAAAAAAATCGGCCAGCTATACTTTAACATGCTGAAATTTTCAGCATATATTTTAAATGAGACAAAGTTTGAAACCTTACCATTTGTAGCTTCTTCCTTTAAATCACCAACATTGTATGATTGATTCTTGACCAATCAATATGCCAACAAGGCTCCACATATGCTCCATCTCAGCTGTAGGTGGCGTGTACAAGTGTATATGCATGTGCTGAATTTTATTTTTGCTAACTTTGTAAAATAGTGCACATTTAATAATACACACATGTTATATTCCAATCAGCCCTTAATTTAATTTTCTAGAATACTTTAAGATGTATGACATATGTAAAAAATGTCTAGATACGTGTCGTATGATGTGCCAAAAATGTTCCATGTGTTGTGTACGTAGAAAACCGAATTTTCGATATTTATCGATTACCCGATTTTTCTCTAATTAAATTCCAACTTTTGCACATGTTATATATATTATGTTACACATAATATATATAATATAAACTTTAATTCTCAGCACTTGGCTGGTCTAAAGTGGCGTCATTAACATGTGACAAAATTAAAATTGGAATCTCCAAAATTCGGCCTTAATGTGCGGTGATTTGTGTGTGCCAACATGGAAGAATTTTATGGCTGAACATATCATCAAACCCACGAAAGTTTTGAGCATTTTTGAAGTGTACGGGCTGGTCATCTATTTATGGCAAGTACGTGACACGTTGGCGAAGTTTCGGTATTCGCCCGATACGACAATTTTCGGTTTAGAACCTTTTAACGTGTCGTATTTAATTTGTCATCACCATGACTTATATCATATGATATAAGACCTGAATATACTCATAAATATGAGTTAAGTATGATGGTGTGACGTTAACGTACGTACGTAAAATATATAACGTGTCGGTAGTACGTTGGAATACATGTGTATGTGCCTTTTTCAAAAAATCTGAAAATATATGTATTTATATATGTGTATGGCGTGCATATTGAATGTGGAGAGGAGGAGAAGACTTTCCTTCCTTAGTCTTGTTGCCTTTTCCAAATGTAGCTTCCTTTAATGAACTACTTAGTTTAATTAACTAAGTACTTCACTTAATGAACTAGTTTAGTTTATTAATGATGGCACCTGAAAATAGTGTAAACACAACAAATGTTTGCCATATGATGTAAGCTTTAACGCTTCATGGCTCGTTAGTACGGCAACATTATATATGAACTAAATAAGGCAAGTAATAAGCAATATATCATGCACACGTTTATATCATGCACACGTTTTTGTCATGCTCATTTAAATCATGTATTTGAAAATCACTCAAACCCCTTTTTCTCTACAATCTCCCCCTTTTGATGATTTTCAAAATAACCTATACTCATGATTTAAATCCTATCGCTCCCCCTTCAATCATGCATAAAATCAAAACTTGAATTTTAAATTCCGAGTCACTCCCCCTTAATTTATGCAATTAGTATCTCTCTCCCCCTTAAATCATGCTATCTCTCCCCCGTTATTTTGAAAAGTAAATCAAAAGATGCCTGTAAAGATGAAGAAAAAAATCATGTATTTCATATAACGTGCGTTCGTAAGGGTTATTTATTCAACCCTTTGAAAATGTCCCTTTTGGTACCCAAATTTGGGTGACCTTTCTATGTCTTCCAAAAGGTGAGAAAGGTGATGAGAACGCAACATAATATATGTTAGGGACAAATGCAATTGGCCTTTGGCCAAGAATCCCATCATGCATGTAGTATGGTTTCTGTTTTTGATAAGCATTTCGGTTTGCATGCACGGGACGTGATCTAGATGCATTTTTGTGATATGAGTGTCGCGTATACATCACTTGTTTCTTCTCATATCTATATGGCACATAATTATATTTTTCATGATGTGAAGAAGAAGCACGTTGAGATGTCATAAGAAAAGGCCTATGCGTCTTCTTAGATGCCACATGTGTCTTTGATGCATCTATTTTCTTAGATGGGATGAATTTGGTTGGTTTATTTTGTGGCTTACTTTTCTCAACATATCCTAGTCCGGTTTTGTCACTATCATGCTTTTGAGAAGAAATGATGTGATCTAGCATGTTTGTTCTCGTGTCAAATTGTTTCACCTTTTCTCTACATCCGCATTCCTTGATTTCAAGTTTGAAATCTCGGATTTCAATTCAGTGTTCTCGGATGTCAATGATGAAATCTCAGACTTTAATGAATTTATAATGCATGACGACTCTTCTTTTGAATCATTTAATTGAGACACAAGATCTTTGTTAGAAGATTCTAACAATTTCTTGTCTTTAATTAATCGCTTCTTTTCTTTTGCAAGAGTCTTTGAGAACTTATGCAATTCTAAATATTGTCTAAATAAATCATCATAAGAACATTCAGAATCGGAATCAGAGTAGGAAGATACCTCATTTGATGCTTTAGATGTAAAGCATACTTGTGCCTTGTGTTCTTCTGTATCATCAGTCTCAGAGTCGGATGTGTCACTCCAGTGGAGGCTTTGAAGGCTCTTCTCCTTTTTTTAGGTTCTGAGACGAGTCTATTCTTGTTCCGATCCTTGTCAGGGTATTTGTTTGTTTGTTTTTCTTTATTAGGGCATTCATATGATAGATGTCCAAGTTTGCCGCATTCATAGCACTTTATTTCCTTATTTTTATTTTTATGATCATTAGATGAGGTAGACTTATGTTTAATTGATTTTCTCAATATTTTTCTTAATCTTTTAGCCATCGTGATTAAGTCCTCATCATCGGAATCTATGTCACTATCATCTACGACGTATTCATTTGATTTAAATGCTATAGCCCTATCATTATTAGAAATGGACTCAGAATGTCTTAAAGCAAGTTTGTTTTCATATACCTTAAGTGATCCAATTAGGTCTTCCATCTTAATCGATTTAGTCTCTTTGCTTTCTTCTATTACCGTTACTTTAGAGTCCCACTCGGATGGAAGGCTTCGTAAGACTTTCTGTACTTTTTCCTGCATGTTAAAAGCTTTACCAAGAGACTCAAGAGAATTGTAGATATTAGTCAAACGAAGATCCATATCAACAATAGATTCATTAGGCAATAATTTAAACGACTCAAGTGTGGACATAAGCATGTTTATCTTTGACTCTTTTACTTGACTAGTGCCTTCGTGTTTCATTTCGAGTATTCTCCATATTTCTTGTGCACTAGAACAGTTTGAGACATAACTAGACTCACTCTTACTTAAACCATTTAAGAGCAATTGCATAGCCCTAGCATTCATGCTAAGTTTCTTTTTATCATCACTTGTATATTCTTGTCTAGATTTAACAACTTCTAGAGTGACTCTACCTACGGTGGATAACTTAGATGGAACAAAAGGACCATCTTCTATAATCGACCAAAGATCAATGTCTATTGCCATAAAGAAAAGTTTCATTCTTACCTTCCATTGAATGAAAGACTCACCGTCAAAAAGAGGAGGCCTTATGGTTGACATTCCTTCTTGCACGGTGTTATAGCTAGTGGATGCCATCTCACGTAGATCGTTGGATCCTTTTGTTGTGAGTGTTCCTGTGCTCTGATACCACTTGTAGGATCTGAAAGGCACCACTAGAAGGGGGGGTTGAATAGTTGGTGCGGAAAGTGTGGTTTTTAAAATTTGTTTAAAACCAACCAACTCAACTTCTGAAAACAGATTCTGTTTTCAGGACCAGTTTTAAAACGTCTTTAAAACTAGGTTTTAGGTCTGCAAAAATTCTGACATTTGGAGAGAACTTAGCATCAGATGTTATGAGGGTCTCCTAAAAATTTCAGATTTAAATTCAACCTTTAACCCCTTCAAAAATCGTTGGTCGTCAAATTGCGCGAATCTGCTAGAAACGGTAGACTGTATTGAAAAATTTATTCCTATTTGTTCTTAACTCCAATTGCTCTGAAATTTTAACCACTAACCCCTTATATGTTTTATTTGAATGGGTTGAAACAGTTTTGAAAAATGCTTTCGGGAAGTTAGTCAAATACACTCAAAGTCTCAACCTTTGCAAGCCTGAAAATCAGACTGCACTAGTCTCAGAACTTTGGATGTTTGAATGACTTATACTTATCCAAAAGTGTTGAAACTTGAGCCAAATTAACCCTAAGACGTGTGGCTTTGTTTCTGGAAATGTTCGTAATTTTTGAAAGTTGTTTACTATTTTTAAGAACGCAAACAAAAAGAGTAAACTGTACAGTAACAGAATATAAATGCTGAAAGTAAATGGCACCGAGAATTTTATACTGGTTCGGTTATAAACAACCTACTCCAGTCTTCAAGGAACACCTTCCTTGGTTCACACTAGTCACACACACGCAATACACCTTACCACAGGGTTGATGGAGTTACACACCAACTCCAACCCTTTACAAACCTTGTATGATGAATACAATTAGCACGAACACCACCACCTAGCAAGATTGAAGATTGATCACACCTTGATCAATCTTTTACAAAGATAAAGAGTATGTGGTGGTATTTTACAAGCCTATTCAAAGATAAGAATACAAATACAATAGGCTTTCAAGAAGAAGAAAGAAAGAGAGTGTAGAAGAAGAAGGCTAGAACACTTTTGATCTTTCAATTTACAACACTTGTTCTTGTCTTTTGTTTTTGCTCATCTTCTTTCCTTTTAAGCACATTGCAGCCGTCCACTATGGTGCTATCCCCCTCTTGAAAATTATCTTCTAAGTCCTTGGGAGAATGTAAGACATTATTATGACATGGTCATGCTTACTTGGCACCTTCTCATTGGATGATCATTTAACCTTTGCTTACTTGGCACTAATGTTGTCATCATTTGATGACTTGGAAAATCTGAATATTTCACTAAAAGCATGTGTCAAAATCAACATAGAATAATTGCCATAATTCACAAGATTATCACATAAATTAAGCAAGACATTTTTCTCCAAAAATAGGTACAAAAATCGGCCATTATTAGAACTTGACATGCTGAAATTTCAGCATGTGATACATGGTGATATAATTCAAATTACTTCCAATTTTCTTTGATTTTTATCTTTAAAATAAATCATCAATTGATAGCAAATATCCTTATCAAATTGGAAATGAAATTTTGGACACCCACATAGCCATGAATTCGGCCAAGATGCATTCCACACATGCTGAAAAATTTCAGCATGTGTGATATATAAGATATCACACTTTATGGCTTTGAAACTTATTCAAATTGCTTCCATTTCTTCTTCCAATTAACCACATAATCCAAAACACCAATTATATGCATTTTTACTCAAAAAAAATCGGCCAGCTATACTTTAACATGCTGAAATTTCAGCATGTGTTTTAAATGAGACAAAGTTTGAAACCTTACCATTTGTCGCTTCTTCCTTTAAATCACCAACATTGTATGATTGATTCTTGACCAATCAATATGCCAACAAGGCTCCACATATGCTCCATCTCAGCTATAGGTGGCGTGTACGAGTGTATATGCATGTGCTGAATTTTATTTTTGCTAACTTTGTAAAATAGTGCACATTTAATAATACACACATGTTATATTCCAATTAGCCCTTAATTTAATTTTCTAGAACACTTTAAGATGTATGACATATGTAAAAAGTGTCTAGATACGTGTCGTATGATGTGCCAAAAATGTTCCATGTGTTGTGTACGTAGAAAACCGAATTTTCGATATTTATCGATTACCCGATTTTTCTCTAATTAAATTCCAACTTTTGCACATGTTATATATATCATGTTACACATAATATATAATATAAACTTTAATTCTCAGCACTTGGCTGATCTAAAGTGGCGCCATTAACATGTGACAAAATTAAAATTGGAATCTCCACAATTTGGCCTTAATGTGGGGTGATTTGTGTGTGCCAACATGGAAGAATTTTATGGCTGAACATATCATCAAACCCACGAAAGTTTTGAGCATTTTTGAAGTGTAGGGGCTGGTCATCTATTTATGGCAAGTACGTGACACGTTGGCGAAGTTTTGGTATTCGTCCGATACGACAATTTTCGGTTTAGAACCTTTTAACGTGTCATATTTAATTTGTCATCACCATGACTTATATCATATGATATAAGACCTGAATATACTCATAAATATGAGTTAAGTATGATGGTGTGACGTTAACGTACGTACGTAAAATATATAACGTGTCGGTAGTACGTTGGAATACATGTGTATGTGCCTTTTTCAAAAAATCTGAAAATATATGTATTTATATATGTGTATGGCGTGCATATTAAATGTGGAGAGGAGGAGAAGACTTTCCTTCCTTAGCCTTGTTACTTTTCCAAATGTAGCTTCCTTTAATGAACTACTTAGCTTAATTAACTAAGTACTTCACTTAATGAACTAGTTTAGTTCATTAATGATAGCACCTGAAAATAGTGTAAACACAACAAATGTTTGCCATATGATGTAAGTGTTGTACCCCGCTACAAACTAACATAGCAACTAAGAAGGTAAGGTGATTAGCTTACCCTAAGTACAAACCTGGAGCAAGAAGGCTGAATAAAACCTACGCATAAGTATCCAGTGACGACCTAAGAAATTGAGAACCAATGGGAGGAGTTAAATTGGGTAGCTTTAATGAGAATTCAAAGTATATAACCTGTCTATACGCATATGGTATGGGTATACACCCAGAAATATGTGCTCACCATAGGATGGGCCATTAACAAGAGGCTGATGGATTGTGGGCCATAGGGAATATAGGCAAGGAAAATCCTAAGAATAGATTTGTTATAAACTCCAGAAGATGAGTCCAAGTAAACCTTAACAGAATCGAGAATTCTCTTCTTTCATCCCCAATATAAATATCGTCTGGAAATAAAACCCAAGGAACCTTGGCCATTAACTTTATAAATCTGGAAAGGTCTAGCAGATCTAACTCGGCAGGGAATCAGTGGCACTACACACTTGTGTAAGCAGGGGATATACATATATGTATATGTACATAAATATACTAATATATGTACGTGCATAGGCAAGCACGAATAGGAGTATGGGAATCACCATAAGTGAGAGTTAGTATGTAAAATTCATGAGTTCCATAGATACAAACATAGCGAAGGAATAACTGCAAGATCTAGGGAATAAATAGCTTATATGTGGATATACGCATCGGCATACACGAGTCTAGAAGTATATGTAGGACAATAAAATAATCTTCAGAGAGCATGTCCTATATATATCTAAATATATACCCATAGGGTTAATTCTATGAACGTATATGGGCGTGCATGCATATATACGGGTATATATATATATAGTTCCACATGTATGGATAAGGATTAAGGAAAATACGGGTGGGATACATGTACGTATATTAGTCAGAAGTATGAAAGTGCCGCGGGATGAATTGTGTATGAAGAACATCCTTGAAATGACAAAGATAAGAGAAGGATAGTTATAATTATACAAACACATACGTACATGTAATACTGAGGAAACAATTATAATTAGAATATATATATATACATATGCGTTTCGGCCAACCATGCCCAAGGAAAATTAACCCTTGCAATCAAGATTAGGAAGGGATCTAAATAAATGATGTGGTTGAGATGATTGTTAAAAGACAATTAAAGAGGGACTTTCCCTCTCCCCCATGAGGACCGCCGGCTGCACCATCCAAGAGAAGGAGTTAATTCCTTCTTTGCTACAAGAAAGGCCTTTCTCTACCCATTCAAACAAAGGAACCTTAAAAGGCTATTTCAAAAGAAAGGTACACCTTCCTCTCCTCCCATTGCACCGGCGAACATAAGGAACCAAGAAGGAGGACCAAAGAACCACACCATTCCAAGGCCATCTAGGTAAGATCCCTCCACAAATCCTAATGAGATACATATTAAGAAGAGAGAAATTTATATTCCCTTCTTTGACAAAGCCGTAGGTGTTACGGCTCTAAGGGGAGAGTTTTCCTAAAATTTCAAACAAGAAGAACACTTAAGCAAATGGAGATCTCCTTCCATTCATCCAAGGTGCAAATGGAAAAGAGAGGAGGAAGTGCTTCTCGTGCCAACCAACCCGAGCCAAATCCAAGGACTCCCAAGGCAAGTACACTATACTTTTTATGGTTTAGATGTGAAAGTATGTGCATGAATGGCTAGAAATGTCTAAGATTTGATCTTAGTTGTGAAATGGTGAGTTTTAAGTCCAAAACTTTCGGCCCCATGTATATAAATGTGTAGGAGGGGCACTTTGCTCCAAAGATGAGTTCTTTGATGATCTTATGCATGTTTAAGTGTCAATCTAGGCTTGGATGTGTTAAAGATCCTTCCTTTCATGACCAATAACTCACGGTGGAAGGGTAAGGGATGTTGGGTGAGTTCTAAATGAAAAATGTCATTTTAGCAAGGGAATGGGGATAAGGTTTGACCTTGTTGTGTGTTAGGCTTAAAATACTCTTGAGTATATCGTTTTCTTTGCATGCACCAAATATTGAGGCTGTCGATGAAGGGTGCGTGTGTTCATCTCAAAGTGCTTGCTAAGTATTGGTGACAAAAAGGTGAGATATGAATATTTAGAACGGATATATGATCACTGGAAAATTCTGGGGATGGACCGAAATTAGGCTGTTTTGTGAAGACAGAAAAAGGACCTTAGGGACCTTCAATTCCACTGATTTTTGGTATGCTAATAGTTTTATGTGTTTGTTAGGTGTGAGAGTTGGAATCACCTTAAAAAGAGCCACGGTTTATGTTTAATGAATTTTCCACTGAAAGTGGTCTTGCTGGAAAAGTTATACTGGACAGAATTTAAGTAATGGGTTTAGAAGTCTAAAAATGGTTCTTAGGGGTGTGCAAATCCATTGATTTTCGCATGGTACTAGCCTTATGAACGAAGAAGAGATGGAAGTTGGAATTTTATCAAAATAAGTTGTGGTTTATTTTTAATTAATTTTCTAGTAAAACGGGTCAAACTGAATTAGGCTGGATAGACAGAATTTATGTCACACTTTGCATGATCCGGAAAAAAGCCTTAGAGAATCGGTCTTGGGCTAAAAATTGGCAGGATGCTAGCCCAATGCGTGTATTAAGTTCAAGAGTTGGAATTTCCAGAAAAAGATTAAAGGATTTGTCACAATAAATTTTATAGTAAAATATGGTCGTTTCAGAATTCAGATTGCATTGTTTTATGAAAAGGAGTAAATGAGTCCCATATTGATATTGTAAGTTCGCAACACATGCATGGCATTCACTTATGACAGTCACGGAGGAGTACATGTGGTTAAATGGGTCTAAAACGTGCATTTTAGCAGAAAACTCCTAAGAAGAAGTAGACGTTACGAAGCTGGAAAATTCCAGCATGTCAACGGAATGTGTCCATTCGTTTTTGTTATGCACTATGCCGTCATTCGCATGTCACATGTCATATATTGCATTCATCGTCACATGCATGATTTATGGCATGGATTTTACGTGAAAGAAAGATGAAAAGCGTTTTCAAAAAAGATGATTTTTGGGTTTTTAAAAGAACGCTTCCCCACCGGTACCGTGTGTGAGTATGAACTGGCCAGTATGAATGATGACCGTGCGGGCCCAGAATAGAATAGACCCTGCGAGTATGATGATCGTGCGGGCCCGGAATAGAATAGACCCTGCGAGTATGATGACCATGCGGGCCCGGAATAGAATAGACCCTGCGAGTATGATGATGTTACCGTTCCGAATCCGGGAGTAATAGATTCGAAGGGGTGAAGTTACCGCCTCAGATCCGGGAAGATAGATCTGAACACTCTATTGTTTTATGACGATAATATTTGAAAGTAAAGCATGAAAAGTCATTTTCTCATTTTATCATGACGCATTACATGTGCATATGCATGCATGTCACGTATGGAGTCATTGTGTAGCAACACATGATACTTAGACTAAGTTGTCATGATCTTGTATAACCTAAGTGATGATGATTATTGTGTTATTCGTCAATGCATGTTACAGCCTTCTTATGTTATATTTCGCTCTAACTAGTGATTTTATTAAGTTACGACCTTATTACATTAAGCGATGATCCATATCGAATGATGGTCGGAGGGCAGGTATGTTTCCAAACCAAATATTATTTGGGGTTCGGTTCTTGCTCGTACTTTCCATTTAACTCATGATTATTATAGTATACTTGCTGGTGACGTTGTCACTCACCCTATTTTTCTCTCCAGAGGTGGCAGGAGATAAAGTTGAATGGATTGATGACGAGCCTAGGGTTCCCACCCGTGAGTGCATTGGAGGATGGCCAAGATTAGTAGCCCGAGCGTACCGCCATTAAGGGATGATGATGTTTTGAAGTTGTGATGGGAAACAATTTACTTTTGTCGTTTATGCTACGGTTAATGTGGGGTGTAAACTTAAACTGCTTGTGACGATGCTTTAATTTGAAGTTTTAAATTCTGCCACGGTTTCGCTTACTTATTGCGCGTAAGCACGAAAATCCATGCAATTCTATCATGGATCACGACGCGTATGGATGACGCCTAGTACTCTCCTTAGTGAAGTACGACGGGTGCACCGACTTCGGCGGGGCCAGGGTGAGGGGCGCCATAGGTGGTATCAGAGCTAAGGCTCCAGATCCGGGCAGAATGTAGAACTAAGTTGTGATTATAGTCGACTAAGTTTGATCCTAGACCTAAGAAATGATCTTAGACGAGAGTTGACCTTAGAACGGAACGACTTTGACCAAATAAATAGGGCACGGCCCAGTGGTAGGTCTCACCTAACGACCTATCCTAAAAGTAATGTATGTATACATATGTTCTCCCGATATGTTCAGTTACATTTTGTTACCGTTTATGACGTTCCTGTACTGAATAAAGTCGACACTGCGTGCTGCGGATGGTGCGACCCAGAGGGAGACCAGCCAGAGCTGGGCCTTAGTAGAAGATCATTCCAATGGAAACCAACTTATATCTAATTTGTTATATGACACCTGACTTTCATTCCGTACCAATTAAGTAGAAGTTCCTTATTATTAGTATGACTTCGAGTAAGCGGACGTTACATGGTGCAGATAACCCCACCAACGGGCGCGGGGACATCCTCGTTGTCACCCCCTGGAAGTATGGGATTCTACTTTCGAAAGATGACAAGAGAACAAGTCCCAAGGTTTGGAGGGGAGACTACACCAGAGGAGGCCAAAAACTGGCTGAACGAGGTAGAGGACCAGCTGATACGAGCTCGAGTACCCGACGAAATGAGGGCCCTGATTATCCGCCCCTTCTTGAACGGCAAAGCCAGTCAATGGTGGAGAGAAAGGGTCCAATCACTACCTCGACCTATAGCTTGGGCAAGAGTTTTAGAAGAATTCTGTGGAGCTTACCTCTCTAGGGAATTAGTGGTTGAAAGAATGGAAGAATTTGATGCACTAAGGCAAGGACCGGACACCCCAGTTTTAGAGTATGTCCGCCAATTCACCATATTAGGGCGGTACGTACCCTTGATTATGGAGGATGAACAGTGGAAGATAACGAGGTTCATGCGAGGACTGAACCCTCGAATCAAAGAAGGATTGGACAGAGCACACCCAAACACGTTTGATGATCTGGTAAAACGATGTTATGAGGTGGAGCGCGACATTCAGATGATGAAAGTACGAAGGAGGCTGAAAAGACAAATGAGAAGGGTAAGTGAAAGATGGCCGCGGCACCCACGTGGAGCCTCGCATAGGGTGACCAGAGACGATAATCGAAGGACGAGACCCCGAGGACCCCGAGGCACCCACAATTACTGACAGGTACAATGAAATTCCAAACTAAAGCACTTGTGTCTTGTTTATTAGAATGGTCACGGGACCAAAGGGTCACATGGAAACTTAGGCACACATTCTCCAGTTTTGAGGACGAAACTTATTTTAAGGGGGGGGGGGGAGACTGTTGTACCCCGCTACAAACTAACATAGCAACTAAGAAGGTAAGGTGATTAGCTTACCCTAAGTACAAACCTGGAGCAAGAAGGCTGAATAAAACCTACGCATAAGTATCCAGTGACGACCTAAGAAATTGAGAACCAATGGGAGGAGGTAAATTGGGTAGCTTTAATGAGAATTCAAAGTATATAACCTGTCTATACGCATATGGTATGGGTATACACCCAGAAATATGTACTCACCATAGGATGGGCCATTAACAAGAGGCTGATGGATTGTGGGCCATAGGGGATATAGGCAAGGAAAATCCTAAGAATAGACTTGTTATAAACTCTAGAAGATGAGTCCAAGTAAACCTTAACAGAATCGAGAATTCTCTTCTTTCATCCCCAATATAAATATCGTCTGGAAATAAAACCCAAGGAACCTTGGCCATTAACTTTATAAATCTGGAAAGGTCTAGCAGATCTAACTCGGCAGGGAATTAGTGGCACTATACACTTGTGTAAGCAGGGGATATACATATATGTATATGTACATAAATATACTAAAATATGTACGTGCATAGGCAAGCACGAATAGGAGTATGGGAATCACCATAAGTGAGAGTTAGTATGTAAAATTCATGAGTTCCATAGATACAAACATAGCGAAGGAATAACTGCAAGATCTAGGGAATAAATAGCTTATATGTGGATATACGCATCGGCATACACGAGTCTAGAAGTATATGTAGGACAATAAAATAATCTTCAGAGAGCATGTCCTATATATATCTAAATATATACCCATAGGGTTAATTCTATGAACGTATATGGGCGTGCATGCATATATACGGGTATATATATATATAGTTCCACATGTATGGATAAGGATTAAGGAAAATACGGGTGGGATACATGTACGTATATTAGTCAGAAGTATGAAAGTGCCGCGGGATGAATTGTGTATGAAGAACATCCTTGAAATGACAAAGATAAGAGAAGGATAGTTATAATTATACAAACACATACGTACATGTAATACTGAGGAAACAATTATAATTAGAATATATATATATACATATGCGTTTCGGCCAACCATGCCCAAGGAAAATTAACCCTTGCAATCAAGATTAGGAAGGGATCTAAATAAATGATGTGGTTGAGATGATTGTTAAAAGACAATTAAAGAGGGACTTTCCCTCTCCCCCATGAGGACCGCCGGCTGTACCATCCAAGAGAAGGAGTTAATTCCTTCTTTGCTACAAGAAAGGCCTTTCTCTACCCATTCAAACAAAGGAACCTTAAAAGGCTATTTCAAAAGAAAGGTACACCTTCCTCTCCTCCCATTGCACCGGCGAAAATAAGGAACCAAGAAGGAGGACCAAAGAACCACACCATTCCAAGGCCATCTAGGTAAGATCCCTCCACAAATCCTAATGAGATACATATTAAGAAGAGAGAAATTTATATTCCCTTCTTTGACAAAGCCGTAGGTGTTACGGCTCTAAGGGGAGAGTTTTCCTAAAATTTCAAACAAGAAGAACACTTAAGCAAATGGAGATCTCCTTCCATTCATCCAAGGTGCAAATGGAAAAGAGAGGAGGAAGTGCTTCTCGTGCCAACCAACCCGAGCCAAATCCAAGGACTCCCAAGGCAAGTACACTATACTTTTTATGGTTTAGATGTGAAAGTATGTGCATGAATGGCTAGAAATGTCTAAGATTTGATCTTAGTTGTGAAATGGTGAGTTTTAAGTCCAAAACTTTCGGCCCCATGTATATAAATGTGTAGGAGGGGCACTTTGCTCCAAAGATGAGTTCTTTGATGATCTTATGCATGTTTAAGTGTCAATCTAGGCTTGGATGTGTTAAAGATCCTTCCTTTCATGACCAATAACTCACGGTGGAAGGGTAAGGGATGTTGGGTGAGTTCTAAATGAAAAATGTCATTTTAGCAAGGGAATGGGGATAAGGTTTGACCTTGTTGTGTGTTAGGCTTAAAATACTCTTGAGTATATCGTTTTCTTTGCATGCACCAAATATTGAGGCTGTCGATGAAGGGTGCGTGTGTTCATCTCAAAGTGCTTGCTAAGTATTGGTGACAAAAAGGTGAGATATGAATATTTAGAACGGATATATGATCACTGGAAAATTCTGGGGATGGACCGAAATTAGGCTGTTTTGTGAAGACAGAAAAAGGACCTTAGGGACCTTCAATTCCACTGATTTTTGGTATGCTAATAGTTTTATGTGTTTGTTAGGTGTGAGAGTTGGAATCACCTTAAAAAGAGCCACGGTTTATGTTTAATGAATTTTCCACTGAAAGTGGTCTTGCTGGAAAAGTTATACTGGACAGAATTTAAGTAATGGGTTTAGAAGTCTAAAAATGGTTCTTAGGGGTGTGCAAATCCATTGATTTTCGCATGGTACTAGCCTTATGAACGAAGAAGAGATGGAAGTTGGAATTTTATCAAAATAAGTTGTGGTTTATTTTTAATTAATTTTCTAGTAAAACGGGTCAAACTGAATTAGGCTGGATAGACAGAATTTATGTCACACTTTGCATGATCCGGAAAAAAAGCCTTAGAGAATCGGTCTTGGGCTAAAAATTGGCAGGATGCTAGCCCAATGCGTGTATTAAGTTCAAGAGTTGGAATTTCCAGAAAAAGATTAAAGGATTTGTCACAATAAATTTTATAGTAAAATATGGTCGTTTCAGAATTCAGATTGCATTGTTTTATGAAAAGGAGTAAATGAGTCCCATATTGATATTGTAAGTTCGCAACACATGCATGGCATTCACTTATGACAGTCACGGAGGAGTACATGTGGTTAAATGGGTCTAAAACGTGCATTTTAGCAGAAAACTCCTAAGAAGAAGTAGACGTTACGAAGCTGGAAAATTCCAGCATGTCAACGGAATGTGTCCATTCGTTTTTGTTATGCACTATGCCGTCATTCGCATGTCACATGTCATATATTGCATTCATCGTCACATGCATGATTTATGGCATGGATTTTACGTGAAAGAAAGATGAAAAGCGTTTTCAAAAAAGATGATTTTTGGGTTTTTAAAAGAACGCTTCCCCACCGGTACCGTGTGTGAGTATGAACTGGCCAGTATGAATGATGACCGTGCGGGCCCAGAATAGAATAGACCCTGCGAGTATGATGATCGTGCGGGCCCGGAATAGAATAGACCCTGCGAGTATGATGACCATGCGGGCCCGGAATAGAATAGACCCTGCGAGTATGATGACGTTACCGTTCCGAATCCGGGAGTAATAGATTCGAAGGGGTGAAGTTACCGCCTCAGATCCGGGAAGATAGATCTGAACACTCTATTGTTTTATGACGATAATATTTGAAAGTAAAGCATGAAAAGTCATTTTCTCATTTTATCATGACGCATTACATGTGCATATGCATGCATGTCACGTATGGAGTCATTGTGTAGCAACACATGATACTTAGACTAAGTTGTCATGATCTTGTATAACCTAAGTGATGATGATTATTGTGTTATTCGTCAATGCATGTTACAGCCTTCTTATTTTATATTTCGCTCTAACTAGTGATTTTATTAAGTTACGACCTTATTACATTAAGCGATGATCCATATCGAATGATGGTCGGAGGGCAGGTATGTTTCCAAACCAAATATTATTTGGGGTTCGGTTCTTGCTCGTACTTTCCATTTAACTCATGATTATTATAGTATACTTGCTGGTGACGTTGTCACTCACCCTATTTTTCTCTCCAGAGGTGGCAGGAGATAAAGTTGAATGGATTGATGACGAGCCTAGGGTTCCCACCCGTGAGTGCATTGGAGGATGGCCAAGATTAGTAGCCCGAGCGTACCGCCATTAAGGGATGATGATGTTTTGAAGTTGTGATGGGAAACAATTTACTTTTGTCGTTTATGCTACGGTTAATGTGGGGTGTAAACTTAAACTGCTTGTGACGATGCTTTAATTTGAAGTTTTAAATTCTGCCACGGTTTCGCTTACTTATTGCGCGTAAGCACGAAAATCCATGCAATTCTATCATGGATCACGACGCGTATGGATGACGCCTAGTACTCTCCTTAGTGAAGTACGACGGGTGCACCGACTTCGGCGGGGCCGGGGTGAGGGGCGCCATAGGTGGTATCAGAGCTAAGGCTCCAGATCCGGGCAGAATGTAGAACTAAGTTGTGATTATAGTCGACTAAGTTTGATCCTAGACCTAAGAAATGATCTTAGACGAGAGTTGACCTTAGAACGGAACGACTTTGACCAAATAAATAGGGCACGGCCCAGTGGTAGGTCTCACCTAACGACCTATCCTAAAAGTAATGTATGTATACATATGTTCTCCCGATATGTTCAGTTACATTTTGTTACCGTTTATGACGTTCCTGTACTGAATAAAGTCGACACTGCGTGCTGCGGATGGTGCGACCCAGAGGGAGACCAGCCAGAGCTGGGCCTTAGTAGAAGATCATTCCAATGGAAACCAACTTATATCTAATTTGTTATATGACACCTGACTTTCATTCCGTACCAATTAAGTAGAAGTTCCTTATTATTAGTATGACTTCGAGTAAGCGGACGTTACATGGTGCAGATAACCCCACCAACGGGCGCGGGGACATCCTCGTTGTCACCCCCTGGAAGTATGGGATTCTACTTTCGAAAGATGACAAGAGAACAAGTCCCAAGGTTTGGAGGGGAGACTACACCAGAGGAGGCCAAAAACTGGCTGAACGAGGTAGAGGACCAGCTGATACGAGCTCGAGTACCCGACGAAATGAGGGCCCTGATTATCCGCCCCTTCTTGAACGGCAAAGCCAGTCAATGGTGGAGAGAAAGGGTCCAATCACTACCTCGACCTATAGCTTGGGCAAGAGTTTTAGAAGAATTCTGTGGAGCTTACCTCTCTAGGGAATTAGTGGTTGAAAGAATGGAAGAATTTGATGCACTAAGGCAAGGACCGGACACCCCAGTTTTAGAGTATGTCCGCCAATTCACCATATTAGGGCGGTACGTACCCTTGATTATGGAGGATGAACAGTGGAAGATAACGAGGTTCATGCGAGGACTGAACCCTCGAATCAAAGAAGGATTGGACAGAGCACACCCAAACACGTTTGATGATCTGGTAAAACGATGTTATGAGGTGGAGCGCGACATTCAGATGATGAAAGTACGAAGGAGGCTGAAAAGACAAATGAGAAGGGTAAGTGAAAGATGGCCGCGGCACCCACGTGGAGCCTCGCATAGGGTGACCAGAGACGATAATCGAAGGACGAGACCCCGAGGACCCCGAGGCACCCACAATTACTGACAGGTACAATGAAATTCCAAACTAAAGCACTTGTGTCTTGTTTATTAGAATGGTCACGGGACCAAAGGGTCACATGGAAACTTAGGCACACATTCTCCAGTTTTGAGGACGAAACTTATTTTAAGGGGGGGGGGGGGAGACTGTTGTACCCCGCTACAAACTAACATAGCAACTAAGAAGGTAAGGTGATTAGCTTACCCTAAGTACAAACCTGGAGCAAGAAGGCTGAATAAAACCTACGCATAAGTATCCAGTGACGACGTAAGAAATTGAGAACCAATGGGAGGAGGTAAATTGGGTAGCTTTAATGAGAATTCAAAGTATATAACCTGTCTATACGCATATGGTATGGGTATACACCCAGAAATATGTACTCACCATAGGATGGGCCATTAACAAGAGGCTGATGGATTGTGGGCCATAGGGGATATAGGCAAGGAAAATCCTAAGAATAGACTTGTTATAAACTCTAGAAGATGAGTCCAAGTAAACCTTAACAGAATCGAGAATTCTCTTCTTTCATCCCCAATATAAATATCGTCTGGAAATAAAACCCAAGGAACCTTGGCCATTAACTTTATAAATCTGGAAAGGTCTAGCAGATCTAACTCGGCAGGGAATTAGTGGCACTATACACTTGTGTAAGCAGGGGATATACATATATGTATATGTACATAAATATACTAAAATATGTACGTGCATAGGCAAGCACGAATAGGAGTATGGGAATCACCATAAGTGAGAGTTAGTATGTAAAATTCATGAGTTCCATAGATACAAACATAGCGAAGGAATAACTGCAAGATCTAGGGAATAAATAGCTTATACGTGGATATACGCATCGGCATACACGAGTCTAGAAGTATATGTAGGACAATAAAATAATCTTCAGAGAGCATGTCCTATATATATCTAAATATATACCCATAGGGTTAATTCTATGAACGTATATGGGCGTGCATGCATATATACGGGTATATATATATATAGTTCCACATGTATGGATAAGGATTAAGGAAAATACGGGTGGGATACATGTACGTATATTAGTCAGAAGTATGAAAGTGCCGCGGGATGAATTGTGTATGAAGAACATCCTTGAAATGACAAAGATAAGAGAAGGATAGTTATAATTATACAAACACATACGTACATGTAATACTGAGGAAACAATTATAATTAGAATATATATATACATATGCGTTTCGGCCAACCATGCCCAAGGAAAATTAACCCTTGCAATCAAGATTAGGAAGGGATCTAAATAAATGATGTGGTTGAGATGATTGTTAAAAGACAATTAAAGAGGGACTTTCCCTCTCCCCCATGAGGACCGCCGGCTGTACCATCCAAGAGAAGGAGTTAATTCCTTCTTTGCTACAAGAAAGGCCTTTCTCTACCCATTCAAACAAAGGAACCTTAAAAGGCTATTTCAAAAGAAAGGTACACCTTCCTCTCCTCCCATTGCACCGGCGAAAATAAGGAACCAAGAAGGAGGACCAAAGAACCACACCATTCCAAGGCCATCTAGGTAAGATCCCTCCACAAATCCTAATGAGATACATATTAAGAAGAGAGAAATTTATATTCCCTTCTTTGACAAAGCCGTAGGTGTTACGGCTCTAAGGGGAGAGTTTTCCTAAAATTTCAAACAAGAAGAACACTTAAGCAAATGGAGATCTCCTTCCATTCATCCAAGGTGCAAATGGAAAAGAGAGGAGGAAGTGCTTCTCGTGCCAACCAACCCGAGCCAAATCCAAGGACTCCCAAGGCAAGTACACTATACTTTTTATGGTTTAGATGTGAAAGTATGTGCATGAATGGCTAGAAATGTCTAAGATTTGATCTTAGTTGTGAAATGGTGAGTTTTAAGTCCAAAACTTTCGGCCCCATGTATATAAATGTGTAGGAGGGGCACTTTGCTCCAAAGATGAGTTCTTTGATGATCTTATGCATGTTTAAGTGTCAATCTAGGCTTGGATGTGTTAAAGATCCTTCCTTTCATGACCAATAACTCACGGTGGAAGGGTAAGGGATGTTGGGTGAGTTCTAAATGAAAAATGTCATTTTAGCAAGGGAATGGGGATAAGGTTTGACCTTGTTGTGTGTTAGGCTTAAAATACTCTTGAGTATATCGTTTTCTTTGCATGCACCAAATATTGAGGCTGTCGATGAAGGGTGCGTGTGTTCATCTCAAAGTGCTTGCTAAGTATTGGTGACAAAAAGGTGAGATATGAATATTTAGAACGGATATATGATCACTGGAAAATTCTGGGGATGGACCGAAATTAGGCTGTTTTGTGAAGACAGAAAAAGGACCTTAGGGACCTTCAATTCCACTGATTTTTGGTATGCTAATAGTTTTATGTGTTTGTTAGGTGTGAGAGTTGGAATCACCTTAAAAAGAGCCACGGTTTATGTTTAATGAATTTTCCACTGAAAGTGGTCTTGCTGGAAAAGTTATACTGGACAGAATTTAAGTAATGGGTTTAGAAGTCTAAAAATGGTTCTTAGGGGTGTGCAAATCCATTGATTTTCGCATGGTACTAGCCTTATGAACGAAGAAGAGATGGAAGTTGGAATTTTATCAAAATAAGTTGTGGTTTATTTTTAATTAATTTTCTAGTAAAACGGGTCAAACTGAATTAGGCTGGATAGACAGAATTTATGTCACACTTTGCATGATCCGGAAAAAAGCCTTAGAGAATCGGTCTTGGGCTAAAAATTGGCAGGATGCTAGCCCAATGCGTGTATTAAGTTCAAGAGTTGGAATTTCCAGAAAAAGATTAAAGGATTTGTCACAATAAATTTTATAGTAAAATATGGTCGTTTCAGAATTCAGATTGCATTGTTTTATGAAAAGGAGTAAATGAGTCCCATATTGATATTGTAAGTTCGCAACACATGCATGGCATTCACTTATGACAGTCACGGAGGAGTACATGTGGTTAAATGGGTCTAAAACGTGCATTTTAGCAGAAAACTCCTAAGAAGAAGTAGACGTTACGAAGCTGGAAAATTCCAGCATGTCAACGGAATGTGTCCATTCGTTTTTGTTATGCACTATGCCGTCATTCGCATGTCACATGTCATATATTGCATTCATCGTCACATGCATGATTTATGGCATGGATTTTACGTGAAAGAAAGATGAAAAGCGTTTTCAAAAAAGATGATTTTTGGGTTTTTAAAAGAACGCTTCCCCACCGGTACCGTGTGTGAGTATGAACTGGCCAGTATGAATGATGACCGTGCGGGCCCAGAATAGAATAGACCCTGCGAGTATGATGATCGTGCGGGCCCGGAATAGAATAGACCCTGCGAGTATGATGACCATGCGGGCCCGGAATAGAATAGACCCTGCGAGTATGATGACGTTACCGTTCCGAATCCGGGAGTAATAGATTCGAAGGGGTGAAGTTACCGCCTCAGATCCGGGAAGATAGATCTGAACACTCTATTGTTTTATGACGATAATATTTGAAAGTAAAGCATGAAAAGTCATTTTCTCATTTTATCATGACGCATTACATGTGCATATGCATGCATGTCACGTATGGAGTCATTGTGTAGCAACACATGATACTTAGACTAAGTTGTCATGATCTTGTATAACCTAAGTGATGATGATTATTGCGTTATTCGTCAATGCATGTTACAGCCTCCTTGTTGTGTGTTAGGCTTAAAATACTCTTGAGTATATCGTTTTCTTTGCATGCACCAAATATTGAGGCTGTCGATGAAGGGTGCGTGTGTTCATCTCAAAGTGCTTGCTAAGTATTGGTGACAAAAAGGTGAGATATGAATATTTAGAACGGATATATGATCACTGGAAAATTTTGGGGATGGACCGCAATTAGGCTGTTTTGTGAAGACAGAAAAAGGACCTTAGGGACCTTCAATTCCACTGATTTTTGGTATGCTAATATTTTTATGTGTTGGTTAGGTGTGAGAGTTGGAATCACCTTAAAAAGAGCCACGGTTTATTTTTAATGAATTTTCCACTGAAAGTGGTCTTGCTGGAAAAGTTATACTAGACAGAATTTAACTAATGGGTTTAGAAGTCTAAAAATGGACCTTAGGGGTGTGCAAATCCATTGATTTTCGGCATGGTACTAGCCTTATGAACGAAGAAGAGATTGCAGTTGGAATTTTATCAAAATAAGTTGTGGTTTATTTTTAATTAATTTTCTAGTAAAACGGGTCAAACTGAATTAGGCTGGATAGACAGAATTTATGTCACACTTTGCATGATCCGGAAAAAGGCCTTAGAGAATCGGTCTTGGGCTAAAAATTGGCAGGATGCTAGCCCAATGAGTGTATTAAGTTAGGGAGTTTGAATTTCTAGAAAAAGATTAAAGGATTTTTCACAATAAATTTTATAGTAAAATATGGTCGTTTCAGAATTCAGATTGCATTGTTTTATGAAAAGGAGTAAATGAGTCCCATATTGATATCGTAAGTTCGCAACACATGCATGGCATTCACTTATGACAGTCACGGAGGAGTACATGTGGTTAAATGGGTCTAAAACGTGTATTTTAGCAGAAAACTCCTAAGAAGAAGTAGACGTTACGAAGCTGGAAAATTCCAGCATGTCAACGGAATGTGTCCATTCGTTTTTGTTATGCACTATGCCGTCATTCGCATGTCACATGTCATATATTGCATTCATCGTCACATGTATGATTTATGGTATGGATTTTACGTGAAAGAAAGATGAAAAGCGTTTTCAAAAAAGATGATTTTTGGGTTTTTAAAAGAACGCTTCCCCACCGGTACCGTGTGTGAGTATGAACTGGCCAGTATGAATGATGACCGTGCGGGCCCGGAATAGAATAGACCCTTCGAGTATGATGACCGTGCGGGCCCGGAATAGAATAGACCCTGCGAGTATGATGACCGTGCGGGCCCGGAATAGAATAGACCCTGCGAGTATGATGACCGCGCGGGCCCGAAATAGAATAGACCCTGCGAGTATGATGACGTTACCGTTCTGAATCCGGGAGTAATAGATTGGAAGGGGTGAAGTTATCGCCTCAGATCCGAGAAGATAGATCTGAACACTCTATTGTTTTATGACGATAATGATTTGAAAGTAAAGCATGAAAAGTCATTTTCTCATTTTATCATGACGCATTACATGTGCATATGCATGCATGTCACGTATGGAGTCATTGTGTAGCAACACATGATACTTAGACTAAGTTGTCATGATCTTGTATAACCTAAGTGATGATGATTATTGCGTTATTCGTCAATGCATGTTACAGCCTCCTTATGTTATATTTCGCTCTAACTAGTGATTTTATTAAGTTACGACCTTATTACATTAAGCGATGATCCATATCGAATGATGGTCGGAGGGCAGGTATTTTTCCAAACCAAATATTATTTGGGGTTCGGTTCTTGCTCGTACTTTCCATTTAACTCATGATTATTATAGTATACTTGCTGGTGACGTTGTCACTCACCCTATTTTTCTCTCCAGAGGTGGCAGGAGATAAAGTTGAATGGATTGATGACGAGCATAGGGTTCCCTACCCGTGAGTGCATTGGAGGATGGCCAGGATTAGTAGCCCGAGCGTACCAGCTGTTAGGAAATCAACCGAGATCACTGCAAAAACGTGCGGCGGAAAACAAAAACTTGATCTCTGATTTCCTACCAAGGATCCATGTTGTTCGTTTAATTTGATGAAAGAAACTCGAAAATTACCTCCGTAGATTCGAAATCTGCAGATGGAAGAGGTGCGAAAATACGATCACCCTCTGTCGGTATCCACACGAACGCTTCCGCCCGGAGTGCTAGCTCTTCAAACGGCGCGGCTGAAGAATTCGGTTTTCACAAAAACGATTCTTGCCCTTTCGTTTTCTACTGGTTGTGTGTTGTACGAGATACACCATGCTCCGTACATATATATAGATATCAAAATCCGATTCCTGATCGGATTGGTTAATACCTATCATAATCCGCATCAAATACGGATTCTGTTAGGATTAGATAACACCAATCAAAATCCATATCAGATATGGATTCTCTGTTATTATCCGATGATATAAATATATACATAAAAACGAAATTAATAATAATAATAATTAATATCCAATATTAATATTATTAATATTAAAAAAACGATAATAATAATAATAATAATTAATATCCAATATTAATATTATTAATATTATTAATCTCAGCCATACGCATTCTTGTGTGTGACCCGATAGGCCCATATTAATTGGCAGTTGATTAAATCTCTATTAAACCAACAAGTCGTAATTGGCCTCTAACAGGGCATTACAACTACCCAATTAATACGAGTAAAGTCCAACTAGCCTAATAATAGTACATGCATTAATCCCTTTGTCACACGATATCTAGTTTGAACATAAGTCATGGTCAGCGTCATACTTATATAGTTCAAACATATGATTACTCGATCTCTAAGTAGACTGATAAAACAAATGATATTGATCACACTATCAATTCATTTGAGCACGGCCATGCATTTCACAGTCTCACTAATCGAGGGGCCCAAAGATATCTCTCTCAAAAGAGAGGGACAAATTCTATCTTGATTGTTCAATATCCTCTACATAATTTCTATCACATTCAATCATGACCTTTATTATTATCCAGTTACGGATAATGTTTGATCATGTCAAAATATAATAGTCCTTATGTTGGAAACTATGACAATCTCAAGTCAAAGGATTAAAACATGACTATCATGAGATTTACTTATGACGCTAATCCATGTAGCAATCTCATGATGGGTCTATCCAATACACTGTTCTCTAACAAGTATCTATGAGATTGATTCGTATCACCATACACATAATCATCTTATGATCATCAAATCAATACTCATACTGATTATAAATTATTTTATCTCCATAACAATAATGAATCAGGGACATATATCAAAATTGTGTAACATACTAATCAACAATAATGATAATAAAACCTCTTTTATTAATAATAAATGCATAACATAAATATCCAAATCATGGCCTAGGGCACATACACTAACACCAGCATTAAGGGATGATGATGTTTTGAAGTTGTGATGGGAAACAATTTACTTTTGTCGTTTCTGCTACGGTTAATGTGGGGTGTAAACTTAAACTGCTTGTGACGATGCTTTAATTTGAAGTTTTAAATTCTGCCATGGTTTCTTTTACTTATTGCGCGTAAGCACGAAAATCCATGCAATTCTATCATGGATCACGACGCGTATGGATGACGCCTAGTACTCTCCTTAGTGAAGTACGGCGGGTGCACCGACTTCGGCGGGGCCGGGGTGCGGGGCGCCACAGTAAGCTTTAACGCTTCATGGCTCGTTAGTACGGCAATATTATATATGAACTAAATAAGGCAAGTAATAAGCAATATATCATGCACACGTTTATATCATGCACACGTTTTTGTCATGCTCATTTAAATCATGTATTTGAAAATCACTCAAACCCCTTTTTCTCTACAATGTGCATCTCTCCACATGCTGAAATTTCAGCATGTGTAACATTCACACTTTATTCAAATAGTTGCCAAGTTTGTATTTGATTTATTCCTTGAAAATAAAGAAGAAATCAATCATCATTTAGTACACTACATTTCTACTAAATTTGGAATAAAGAGTAGTCACCAAAAGGGCCAAGAATTCGGCCACATCCATTACACACATGCTGAAATTTTCAGCATGTGTGACATTTGAAAAATATCACTTTATTAATTCCATAATATATTCAAAACATTTCCATATTATCTCTCAATTAATCCACATAATTCAAGATAGTAAATATGCCATCATTTAGTGTAAAAATCGGCCAGCCTATGCACACATGCTGAAATTTTCAGCATGTGTTACAAATGTGACATAGTTTGAAATGTTACCTTGTGTAGCTCCTTCCTTTATGTCACCAACATTGTATGCTTCATTCTTGGCCAATCAAGATGCCAACAAAGAGCCACATATGCTCCAACATGGCTGAGCTACGCGTGTATGATGAATATACATGTGCTGAATTTTATTTTTGCAAACTTTGTAAAATAGTGCACATATAATTATACACACATGGTATATTCCAATCAGCCCTTAATTGATTTTTCTAGAACACTTTAAAATTTATGAAGTATGTAAAAAGTGTCTAGATGCATGTTATATGCCATGCCAAAAATGTTCCATGTGTCGTGTTCGTAGAAAACCGACTTTTCGACGTTTGTCGATTACCCGATTTTTCTTCGATTAAATTCCAACTGTTTGCACATGTTATATATATTATGTTACACATAATATACATAAATTAAACTTTAATATTCAGCACTTAGGCTGATCTAAAGTGGCGCCTAACCATGTGACAAAATTGAATTTGGAATCTCCACAATTTGGCCTTAATTTGGGGTGATTTGTGTGTGCCAACATGGAATGATTTTATGGCTGTACATACCATGTAATCCACGAAATTTGTGGACACTTTTGAAATGTAGGGTCTGGCCATCTATATATGGCAAGTATGTGACACGTTGGCGAAGTTTCGGTATTCACACGGTACGACAATTTTTGGTTTAGAACCTTTTAACATGTCGTAATAAATTTGTCATCACCATGACTTATATCATATGATATAAGAACTGAATATACTCATAAATATGATTTAAATATAGTGGTGTGATGTTAACGTATGTACGTAAAATATATAACGTGTCGGTAGTACGTTGGAATATATGTGTATGTGCCTTTGAAAAAATCTGAATATATATATATATATATATATATATATATATATATATATATATATTGAAAAACATGTAGCATGACGGAGAAGAAGACTTTCCATTCTTCAATTTCTTGTCTTTGTGCCTTTTCCAAATATAGCTTCCTTTAATGAACTACTTAGTTTATTTAACTAAGTACTTTACTTAATGAACTAGTTTAGTTCATTAATAATGGCACCTGAAAATAGTTCAAACACAACAAATGCTTTCCATTTGATGTAAGCTTAAAGCTTCATGGCTCGTTAGTACGACAACATTATATATGAACTATATAAGACAAGTTTGATGCAAAAACGTGTCATATCATAAAATATGTCATGAATTTCTTTAATACACGTTATTTAAATCATGCATTTTGAAATCACTCAAATCCCTTTTTCTCAACAGTTTAAATTTCCTTCTTTACTCCTATTGGACCTCACACATTTGTATCTTCCCTTAGAAGTCTTGTTTTGCTTATTTAAACTAGCCTAGACGTTTGTAATGGTACAATCTGATTATACAACAAAATAGCAACTTTGCTCCCAAACTGTTTTCAGTTTTTACCCTTGAATCTTTTGATTCCCTTCAAGAAACTTGAACAAATTCTTGATTGTATTACTTCAAATGCTTGGGATGGATATTGTTTGAGAGGGTTTATGGCTTGCTCAATCAAGTTGAAGTCATTTGCTGGAGTGTTCTTCCAATTCAGCTGAATTCTGGATGGTTGAAGTGTTTGGTGTTCTTGGAATGTTTTGCACCTTCCTCCTTGGTTCCAGCTGGGTTTATTGAGTTGAAGAAATGTCCTAAATAGCTGAGTGTTTGTGCATCACCAATACAATTGGTTTGTCACTCTCTTTGTCAATGGTCCGATTTATAGAAATATGCAAATATAACAACTCAAGACAAACAAGGATGGTAATAGATTAATCAATAAAAATGCAAACATCATGCTTGTTTCATGTATCTCTTGCCTTTCATTTACACTTACAACTTTAAACTCTTCTTTTTGCTCGATTTCAGTTGTAACCACATCCTTATGCAAGCTCTTAATTATCTTATGCATATTTATAGGTTCATGAATATTCTTATTCAATCCACTTATAAATCTTATCATCGTTAATTCTTCATGCTCCTCTATATAAGAATCATATAGTCCATCTAACAACTCAGTGTAATATTCTTCTAAGTTATATTATCATGAGGCAAAGCTTGATAACTTGGTACATGAATTACTTATCCATAGGTCTTGAGAAAGACCAAATTATTTTATACTTCTATCAGCTCCTCAATATTTCTTTTGAAGCACATAACTCTCCATATAGTATGTACCATGTTATCATCATCATAGGCTTGACAAGAAGCTATTGCACACTCCATTTTACTTCCGTGCCATTGGACAGGTTTCGATTTGTTTTAGACGGGCAGGATTAGACCTCTCTTTACCCTTGAGATTAAACACTCAAATACAGAAGAAACGACAACATAAAGACGAACCAAGATTACTATACTAAAAATAAAAACTTTGTTTTACGCCTTTCCACACTCGTGTATTAATTCACTCAATAATTGGCTTTTTACTCTCTCAAATAGTCTCACTACTCAAAACCTTGTACCTCTCAGCTTGTTTCCAAGTATTCAAATCGATTGAACTAATCAACACCAAGCAAAATTATGAATCGGCTTTTCCAAGGTCTTTATAACGTCTTCGTCTCCTCTTTCTTGAAGGGTCTCAAGTTGCAACAAGGGTTAGACACAAGAGACACACTGTATACAATAATAGATTCAGTGAAAACAAGTAACCAATAACATATAGTATGCCTGAATCCAAAACTAAAAGGCTGTCTGGACTACTCTTAGTTTAAATGGTCAAGTGATAAACTAATTATCACCAAAATATGCTCAAAAAATGAATGCAAAACTTTTAGGGTGAGTATGTGTAGCTTATGTTTATTTTAGACTCAAACGGTTTTTTTCTTGAACTTTCTTGTTCTGTCTTGAAGTTTCTCGAAGTAGGTGACTTTGAGTCACAAGAAGTCGACAGAGGAAATTGGATGTAGACTAATGGCCGAATGAAATATTATTTTAGTTTTCATAGGAAATTTGGATTTATAAAAGGATGGTACTGTGGGCGGCCAAGGAGGATGCAAACAAGAAGGGGCTTTCATCTTTTTCTTTTCCAGCTATCCACACAGCTAATATTTTTTTTCTTTGGGTTGGAGGTTGTTTTGAGAGATAGTGGGGTTCGGCCAAATTCGGACAGTAAGGGGTCGAGAGGTTTCAAACGTTTTCTATCAAAAATTCCCAAGCAATTCAGCATCAATTAACAAACATAGTAACCAAATAACCTAAGGTGTCTAAGTGAAACAAGATCAAGACAAAAAGGTGGCACTTTTAAAAAGAACAAAGATGTCATGTTTATGCAAGATGAAAAACAAATCTAAATCGCATGCGAATCTAAACTGCATGTAAAGAAACTAAAGGAGGATGTAAGATTAAAGCATACACGTTCAAGATTGATTCTTTGTCATCAAATTCAATCAAAAATTACAACTTTCAACACTTTAGAATCAAGATTTGAAGATTTGAGGATTTGAAGGTTTGAAGATTTGGAGATTCAAAGATTCAAAGATTTGAAGGTTTGGAGGTCTAAAAGTTAAGACTTGAAGATTTAAAGATTTTAAAATTTAAAGATTTGAAGAAACCTAATTCGGTCTCTCCAAGAACATTTTTTCATATGGCTAGGAGTTTCAACAAAGAAAGATTCAAACAATTTCTTATTCAAGCAAAACTCTGATACCACGTTAATGTATGCTTAGTGGAATCAATAACAAAAAAATTAAAGGGATACAAAGAACACGAAGAATGACGCAACTGAAATTAAACTTTGATGAACGAATTTTCACAATCAACCTTGTTAGACCCACGATTATCCATGTTGAGTAACCTTGATTTGATCAACAATCTTTGAGTCAAAAACTTTGGAAGACCCTTGAAAAATTTCTTGAACAGCCTAAGGATGAATTCATACTGTAATTTCTGCTCAAAGAATTAATTGAATTAAAAAAGATCGAAGCGTGAGTAAATCGTTGAGAAATATGTTTGGATAATTTTCAAAGTCATGATTTTAGGTGATGAATACTTAAAATATCATACATGGTGTTATATGTGATTAAAAGTTGAAAAAGTTGAAAAAGTTGACATCAATCTCTCAGGTTGTTGCACTTCGATCGATCGATGTACTTCGATCCCTCACGTCGATCGATCCACGTAAGGCGGTGAAAGTTCTAGACCTTACGGTGAGACATCAATCTCTAAACCTGAGACACATCGATCGATCGATGTATACATCGAACCCTCACTTTGATCGATCGATGTAGGTCAGAAACAAATTTTGAAGCGTACTGTGAGACATCGATCTCTGAAGCTGAGGCACTTCGATCGATCGATGTCTAGGGTTTTTAGAAGTATTTTTCTAAAATGTGATAAAGTGGTTGTTTTTATTTGTATATGATTTATACATGTTCATTATGTTATTATTATGTGATTTTGATAATTATAAATGTCTTGTGACTAACATGCCTTAGAAGTTTCTACAACTTACCAAAAAAGGCAAAATTGGTAATTTGAGTTTTGTAGGAACATGATATGGTGGATATATATCAAGGACTTATTCTTATCATATTTATCAAGTCAAAGGTGGAATTATATTTATTTCTGACCATCGGGATCATTTCTGGAGTTTTTATCACCAGGGGCATTTTGGTCATTTCATCCCTGAGGACATTTTTGGTATTTTCACTCAAGGAATCTCTTGATTATATTCTTATCATCATTTTGGAGTTGAGATATGATCATTTTGAAGATTATATGGTGATTTAATATTATTTCTCTTACACGATGATATTATTGACTATAGCGGGATATGTGACGAGTTGTGATGTCACATTCTATTTCTTTCTTGAAGACCCTCTTATATATGTTATGGGAGCATATTTATCCTCATTATAGAGAGATATCAAAGGTATTAAAGGTGTGTAAATGATCACTACGTACAAGAAGAAATAGTTGGAATTTTGGTATTATATATTGACATAATCTTGTCAATTATTATTTGGTGATTTCTTCTTCAAAAATCTGAGTTGATATACAAAAACGTCTATAATCAGGTGGAGGTGATACATTATTCATTTTATAACTGGGTGACAAGTGGAACAACCAAAAAGGAGCTAGTTGGCAAAATTGTCAACTTGGAATTTTTGAGTTTGAAAACCAACGGCTACTTAGGCTGTTTTGGAGCTGATTTTTGGGGTCAAACTTTCAGCCTCCACATGCCTATATTCAAGCCAAGAAGTTGAGTTATTTTTGTGGCATTATCCTCTCTTATTATCTTCATTTGGCAAAAGATAATCAAGACTATTCCAAGGTGGAAACTTTCGGCCAAATGGGTGTTCAAGGTGGACCAATTATGTTGTCTCATTTTGTCAAGTGTACAAGGCCAACCAATGATGTGAAGACAACTTAGACTTGATGATGAAGATGGTGACACATGTGCATTCTTATCTTCAAGGCTCAATTCACACTATAAATAGGAGGCAATGGTGAAGAAGATGAAACACACTTGAAGCTCACTTAAAAGCATTTGTTGATTTGTCTAACTATCATCTTCTTGTTGTTGTTCTTGTTCCATTCTTTGTAGCAAAGGTGTTCTCGCTGTATTTGTTGAGCTACAAACCTCTTGAGCTTCATTTGTAAGATTGATTAGCCAATCCTATAAGGCTACACCAATAGGAGGTAGAGGTGTTGCAACTAAGTGTTGCATAGAAGATGTTCATTCAAGTCTTGAATAGGGTTGGTGTATAACCCAAGGATGAAGCTCGGTTCTTGTTGTAAGTTGATTCATACCATAGTGAAATCCAAGGAAATGTGTTCCTTGCGACTGGAGTAGGTCACATTGACCGAAACAGGATAAATTCACGGTGTTCTTGTCTTGTTTCTACCTTTCTGTTTTCTGCCCGTTTTTACTACAGTTTTCACACAAATTCTCACAATTTGAAAAAATAGCTAAACACTTTTAAAATTCATGATTTTTGATGGAGTTATACTTTAGACAATTAGCTTTCATTTTCAATAAGAATCACTTGATTTGAGCAAGGGAAAATTAGTCTTTCAGTCTTTGCAAGATAACTGCTCCAATCTGGCTGCAATCTGACCAGTTTTGAGAAAACTTGAATTCTGTATTAAGAAATAATTGTTTAAGGTCAGGGCCTTTTGGAAACATCAACTGCACATCCTAAGTAGTGTTTTGATATAAAGATCAACCTTTTTGGATGAATATTAAAAGAGAAACACGTTTTTCAATTTCAGCAACATTCTATCCAATTCTGTCCAGATTGGCCATCTGAATCTTTTTATTTGTTTGAAGGGTCAAACAATCTTATTGTTGTCTGATTTTTGGACAAAGTCTTGTTAACACATTGAAGTTAAGTTCTGGAAAGTTTCATAATTTTTGGAGTTGTGTGCACTTATTTTTGAATTTTTCCAAAACGGGTTCTGAATCTGAGGTAGTCTCATATTTTGTTTTCAAAGGAGATTTTTATCAAGGGTAGTAATGTAATTTCTGCTAACCACTATTCACCCCCCTCTAGTGGTGTTTATTGCAGGTGCACGGTCTAACAATTGGTATCAGAGTGAGGTCTATATCACTCAAAGAAGCAAGATTCAACATCATACAAACAACACAAGGCCAAGAAACAGTAACTCTTTGTAGCCTGCTAATCTCAGATTAAATGTACATACAATGACCATAGTTTCTCACAAAGGTGAGTTGGAAGGTATGTCCACACTACGTCCTCCTCTTTTTGATGGTAATAATTTTGTTCATTGAAAATTAAGAATGAGGCTATTCTTAATGGCTATAGACATCGATTTATGGTCTATAGTTGAAGATGGGCCGTACATTTCAATGAAAATTGTACAAGTTAGTGGAGTCATACAAGAGGTTAAAAAATATAAAAGTGAATGGTCATCGGAAGATAAAAAGAAATGTCCATGAATGCTAAAGCTATGCAATTACTTTTGAATGGACTTACAACTTCTGAAGCAGGATATATGTTAAATTGCACAAGTGCACACGATATATGGAAATCACTTGTATTAAAGCATGAAGGTACAAGCGGTGTAAAAGAATCAAAAATAAACATGCTTATGACTGAATTAGAATCTTTCAAAATGTTGCCAAACGAATCCATAACATCTATGGATTTGAGAATTACTAACATTTTCAATGCTCTTGAAGCTTTAGAAAAATCATTCACGAACAATGAAAAGGTTCAAAAGGTGTTGTGAAGCCTTCCTGCTGAATGGGATCCAAAGGTCACGGTGATTGAAGAAACGAAATCGATCACAAAAATAGACGAATTGATAGGCTCACTAAGAGTATATGAGGTAAAACTAAACCAACGGAAGTCCGAGTCATCTAAATCATCTGGTAAGTCAATAGCTTTCAAAACAACTGAAACACATACAAATAATGATGATAGTAATAGTGATACTGAATTAGACGATGACTTGATATTGATAGCTAGAAAACTTAGAAAGTTTTTCAAACGTCCAAATAGGAATAGACAACGTTCTTCTTCTTCTTCTTCTTTTTCTCAATCTAAGAAAAATAACTCTAACAACAACAAATGGTATAATAAAGAGTTAAAGTGCTACGAATGCGGTCAAAATGGACATATCTCATATGATTGCCCAACAAAGAAAAATAATGATACTAACAATAATAAACAAGCCAAGGACAAAGAGGCACAAGCAACTAAGGCAAAGGAGTCCAAGTCAAGGAAAGGGAAACGAGCAATGAAGGTGAGCACATGGAGCGACTCATCCGACTCAGAATCGAAACTGAGGCAGCTCAAGTCTGCTTTGTATCCAACGAGGTAAGTTCTTCTTCTAATGATGATTCTGATAGTGACATGACATTTGATGAAATGTATGAAGAGTTTTTAAGAATGCATGCTCACTGTAAAAGACTCTCTAAAGAAAAGAAGAAACTAATTGAAGAAAACGACAAATTGAAGACGTCCAACTTGGAGTTTTCCGATCAATTAGAATCTTTTAAACAAGAGTCTACTAATACTCTTGATTCTTTAGATATTAAAATTGAATCATATAGGAAAAATGAACATACACTAAAAACTGAAAATATCATGTTGAAATCTAAAGTAGGAAGTTGTGAAAATGAAATTGTACAACTTAAATCTTCAAAACTTACCTTAGAAAAAAGTTAGAACAATTTGAGTCTGGTGCAAATATGTTAGATACACTTATATTATCAAAAAAATATGGAAATGATAAAACCGAGTTAGGATATAAAGAAGAAAACGCTAAACTAGATAAAAAGACTAAGTTTGTCTCATATAGTACAAAAATGCCATATAATACAACAAAATCAACTTTGCCTGCTGCATCTTCTTCTACTCCTTCTTCTGTTTATTCTAAGGCAAAACTACAACACGCACCCACAAATGTACACACGTATAAACATACAACTAGGCAAAACTTTGCATTCAGACAACCTAGAAATTATGCCTACATGTATACAAATGCAACTAGACAGAATAAAATGCATCCAACTTATTATGAACTTAAGTATAGGAAACACTCATATAAGTCGTATAGAAATGCATATGAACACACCTACAAAGCACCATTCAAGAAACAAAATCATATGCCTTATACACACTATCAAAACCGGCCAAGACATAGTAATTATCAACCAAGATATAACATGTATGGCAATGCATTATCTTTTTGGAATGGTCAAACATATGTTAATACTTTATATTCAACTAATGTCAAAAATCTGCCTGGAAGGTATGTCCAAGTTTGGATACTTAAGGGATATCTAAACAAGGTTGGTGCCCCTAACATTCAAGGATCCAAATAAAGGGTACCTAAAACTTTGTCTCATTTGTAGGAAAATCGCAAGGAATGCAAGAAGGAAGCAAAGTCAAAGAATCTAAAAACTAAATGGTTTTTAGATAGTGGATGTTCAAGGCACATGACGGGGAACCCCAAACTATTCACCGAGTTGGAACATATAAAGAATGGAGGAAAGGTAACATTCGGTGACAACAACAAAGGACAAGTTGTTGGAAAAGGAACAATTGGGGACCCTAACCATTTCAAATACGAAATGTGTTGTTAGTAAGTAATCTTTCTTATAATTTATTAAGTATTTCTCAACTTATAGATTGTGGATATAATGTTTCTTTTCTTTCCAATTCTTGTGGGAAATCGTATTAAAAGGAAATAGAGATGGTAACATTTACACTCTTACCTTAGATAACATGTTAGATGCTAAGGTTAAGTGTTTAATATCACATGACTTGGATGTGAATTTATGGCATAGAAGATTAGGTCATACAGGAATTTCAACCATTAAGAAATTATCTAAGAAGAATTTAATTAGAGGAATGTCTAAGTTAGACTTAGATAATTTTCAACTATATGAAACGTGTATTAAAGGAAAACACATTAAAGAAACATTAAAACCGAAACATGAAGTGAGTACTAGTCATGTACTAGAATTGCTTCATTTAGAATTATTTGGTCCAAGTAGGACCAGAAGTCTAGGTGGACACTACTATGTGTGTGTCATAGTAGATGATTACTCACGCTACACATGGACATTGTTCTTAACACACAAAGACGATGCTCCATTGGCAATCGAAACTCTGATTAAGCAACTTGAAAGCATTTACGAAGAAAATGTTAAACGAATTAGAAGTGATAGAGGTGGAGAATTTAAAAACAAAGATGTAATCAGGTTTTGTGAATTACATGGAATTAAACACGAATTCTCACCACCTAGAACACCACAACTCAATGGAGTTGTTAAACATAAAAATAGAACAATTCAAGAAGTTTCTAGAACAATGTTATGTGAAAATAAATTACCAAGATATTTATGGGCTGAAGTTGTAAGTTGTGCTTGTTATATAATAAATAGGCTTTCTATTGGAAAGAAATTAAATAAAACACCTTATGAATTGTTAAACAATAGACAATCTAAGATAGATTATCTTAGAGTATTTGGAGGTAAGTGTTTTGTATTGAACACTAAGGATAATCTAGAAAAGTTTGAACAAATGTCTATTGAATGCATATTTGTTGGTTATTCAACTAATTCAAGAGCATATAGTTGTTATAATCCTGCATCTAGAAAAATAATTGAATCTATTCATGTGAAATTCAATGAAAATGCATGATTTGAATTTAGTGAAAAAACTCAACATAAACATGAGAATGATGTTGAAAATATGTTTGATGATGATATATTACTTGAGCATGTACTTGATCATCTAGAACCAACTCCCCCTGAATAAGACATGCATGAACCCTTAGATGAAATAAATGAAGAAACTTTGCAATTGGAAGATAATACAACTTATGATCCAATTACATACGATAATGTTCATACAAATGAAACATTTGAACAAGATGAGGGTGAACCTAGTCAACCTAGGAATTGGTGGCACCCTAAAGAGTTAATTATTGGGGATCCAAGTGTTGGGATTAGAACACGTAGAAACTTAAGTCAACTTGAAGGGCATAGTTTAATCTCACACTTAGAACTTAAGAATGTAAAGGAAGCCTTAGGTGATATATCTTGGATAGATGTCATGCATGAGGAATTGAATCAATTCACCAGGAACAACGTATGGGACTTAGTACCTAAACCCGAAAACAAGTCTATAATGGGAACAAAATGGGTATTTAGGAATAAAATGGATGAACAAGGAAATATTACAAGAAATAAGGCTAGGCTAGTCGCACAAGGTTATAATCAACAAGAAGGAATAGATTATGAGGAATGTTGGACCGTGCACCTGCAATACACACCACTAGAGGGAGGGTGAATAGTGGTTAGAGGAAATTACACTACAACCCTTTGTAAAAATCCCCTTTGAAAACAGAATCTGAAACTGCCTCAGATTCAGAACCCGTTTTTGAAAAATTTAAAAATAATTGTACACACCTCCAAAAATTATGAAACTTTTCAGAATTGAACTTCAATGTGTTAACAAGACTCTTTCCAAAACTCAGACAAAAATAAGATCGTTGGCCCTTCAAACAAATAAAAAGATTCAGATGGTCAATCTGGACAGAATTGGACAGAATGTTGCGGATTTTGAAAAACGTGTTTCTATTTGAATACTCAACCAAAAAGGTTGATCTTTATATCAAAACACTCCTTAGGATGTGTAGATGATGTTTTCAAAAGGCTCTGACCTTAAACAATTCTTGATAAATACAGAATTTAAGTTTTCTCAAAACTGGTCAGATTGCAGCCAGATTGGAGCAGTTATCTTGCAAAGACTGAAAGACTAACTTTGCTCCAATCAAGTGATTCTTGTTGCAAATGAAAGCTAACAGTCTGAAGTATAACTCCACCAAAAATCACAAATTTTGAAAATGTTTAGCTATTTTTCAAAACGTGAGAAGTTGTGTAAAATCTATAGTAAAAACGGGCAAAAAACAGAAATGAAGAAACAAGACAAGAACACCGAGGATTTATCCTGGTTCGGTCAATGTGACCTACTCCACTCCCAAAGAACACCTTTCCTTGGATTTCACTATGCAAAGAAACACCTTACAACAAGAACCAAGCTTGATCCTTGGGTTATACACCAACCCTACTCAAGACTTGGATAATCACCTTCGAAGCAACACTTAGTTGCAACACCTCTAACACCTATTGATATAGCCTTATAAGAATGGCTAATCAATCTTACAAATGAAGTTCAAGAGGCTTGTAGTACAAAAAAACAACAAGAACACCTTTGCTACAAAGAATGGAACAAGAACAACAACAAGAAGAAGATGATAGCTAGACAATTCAACAAATGCTTGTGAGCTTCAAGTGTGTTTCATCTTCTTCACCATTGCCTCTATTTATAGCGTGAGATGAGCCTTGGAGATAAGACTTCCAATGTGTCACTATCTTCATCATCAAGTCCAAATGTCTTCTCATTATTGGTTGGCCTTTGTACACTTGGCAAAATGAGACAACATAATTGGTCCACCTTGGATACACCTTGTTGGCCGAAAATTCCACCTTGGATAGTCTCATTTATCCTTTGCAAAATGTAGATAATAAGAGAAGATAATTGCACCAAAATAACTTCAACTCCTTGCTTGAGAATAGGCATGTGTGATTTGAAGAATTCAAATAAAAAATTCAGCCCTTTTGAACTTTGTAGCCGTTGGCTACATCCTTTTTCTTTCGAAAATAAATTTTGATTTTCTTTAATAAAATAAGAAAGGATAATATCACCAAATTATCCTCAACTCCAAGCAAAATAATAGGACATGTAAAGTCTTCATTTCACTTCAAAAAAATCTGCTGAAAATACCCAATAATAGCCATATAGCCGTTGGCTATATTTAGAAAATTCCAAGTTGGCAATTTTGCCAACTAGCTCCTTTTTGGTTTGTCCATTTGTCACCAACTCATAAAATGAATACCACATCATGTCCACCTGATAAATAGCGTTTTTGGACATACAAATATGTGTAGCAACTCAAATTTTTGAAGAAGAAATCAATAGATAATAGTTGACAAGATTATGTCAACGTGTAACACCGAAATTCCCAATATTTCTTCTTAAATGTCATGAACATTTCCACACCTTTGACACCTTGAAAAACTCTGAATAATGATGATAAATATGCTCTTATAACATATATAAGAGTGTCTTCAAGAAAAAGTAGAATGTGACATCTCAAATCGTCACATATCCAGCTATAGTCAACAACATCATCATGTGAGAGAATATAATAAAGAATCGCCATATTATCTTCAAGTTAATAATAAATCAGCTCCATGATGAAGATAATAATATGCTCAAGATATTCCTTGAGTGAAATACCAAAAATACCCTCGGGGGTAAAATGACCAAAATACCCCTGGTATATGAAAACTCCAGAAATGACTCGGATGGTCAGAAATACTCATGATATCACATTTGTCATGATAAATATAATGAGAATACATCCTTGAAATATTTTCACTATGTGATGTTCCTACAAAACTCAAAATACCAATTTTGCCCTTTTTGGTAAGTTGTAGAAACTTCTGAGGTACATTAGTCACAATACATTTAAAATCATCAAAATCACATAAGATTCACATAATGAGCATGTATAAATAATATACAAATGAAAACAACCACTTTAACATATTTTAGAAAAGTATTTTTAAAAACCCTAAACATTCTGTGAGACGTGGATCGATCCAAGTGAGGGGCTGACGTACGTCGATCGATCCACGTGAGGGGCTGACGTACGTCGATCGATCCACGTGAGAGATCGACGTCTCACAGTAAGTTTTGGTTCTTCTCAGTTCAACATGGATTGATCCACGTGAGGGGCTGATGTACATGGATCGATCCATGTGTCTCTGCCTGAGAGATCCACGTCATTTTTCTTCACTTTTTCAACCTTTAATCACTTATAACACCATATGTGACATTTCTAAGTATTCACCACTTAAAATCATGACTTTGAAAATTATCCAAGCATATTTCTCAACATTCTCCCCCTTTTGGATGATTTTCAAAATAACTTAACATGATTTTAATGTCACAATTCATAACCATTTGTTTAACATCATAAATCTTACCAATTGTTTTCAAACTTTGTTTTCAACATAATAGTTATGCCTCCCCCTCAACTTTTACTCTCTCCCTTAACCTATACTCAACTTATACCAATTGAAACTTATTATACCAAATCATGACTTACCAACTAAAATCATATTCTTATTCTATCTTTTGGATGATTTTCAAAATAACTTAACATGATTTTAATGTCACAATTCATAACCATTTGGTTAACATCATAAATCTTACCAATTGTTATCAAACCTTGTTTTCAACATAATAGTTATGCCTCCCCCTCAACTTATGCTCTCCCCCTTAACCTATACTCAACTTATACCAATTGAAACTTATTATACCAAATCATGACTTACCAACTAAAATCATGTTCTTATTCTATCTCCCCCTTTATTTTGCAAATCATGCAAAAGATAGAACTATACAATAGTGTCGTAAGTCATCATACCTAACTTGGCTCGTAAGTTTTCAAACTTGGCTTGATTAAGGGGTTTGGTAAAGATATCAGCGATTTGGTGATCAGTTCTTATATGGTTTATGACTACGTCCTCATTTTGAACATGATCGCAAAGAAAGTGGTATCGCACCTCAATGTGTTTGGCCTTAGAATGAAGCACCGGATTCCGAGAAAGATTGATCGCACTTGTGCTATCGCAGAAAATTGGAATCTTTTTCATTTTAATGCCAAAATCACTAAGTTGCTGTTTAAGCCAAAGTATTTAGGTAGTACATAGACTCAAGCAATATACTCGGCTTCAGTGGTAGAAAAAGCTACACTAGATTGCTTTTTAGAAAACCAAGAGATCAAGTAGGTTCCTATGAATTGACATGTACCGCTAGTGGATTTTCTATCTAACTTGCAACCACCATAATCAGCATCACTATATGCGTACAATTCCAACCTAGCGTTTCTATCATACCAAAGTCCTAAGTGAGGTGTATGCTTAAGATATCTAAAGATCTTTTTCACTGCATTATAGTGAGATATCTTAGGACAAGATTCAAACCTAGCACACATACACACACTAAACATGATGTCAGGTCTTGATGCAGTTAAGTATAACAGTGATCCAATCATAGACCTATAAAGTGTGTCATCAAAAGGTTTACCATTTTCATCCTTATCAAGTTTGGTGCTAACACTCATGGGGGTAATTGTAGGTTTCAACTCTTCAAAGCCAAACTTCTTAATCATATCATTGACATACTTAAGTTGGCTAATGTGAATTTCTTGAGGGGTTTGTTTGATTTGAAGGCCTAAGAAGTAGTTCAATTCTCCTACCATTGACATTTCAAATTCTGACTTCATACACTCTTCGGAGTCTTTTACTGAGGTAGGGTTGGTTGAACCAAAGATAATATCGTCTACATATATTTGAACTGTTAACAAGTCATTATCTTTTCTTCTTAGAAATAATGTGTTGTCGATGGTCCCCCTTTGATAATTATTTGCAATAAGAAAGTTTGCAAATCTATCATACCAAGCTCTTGGAGCTTGTTTCAAACCATATAGAGCTTTATTAAACTTGTAAACATGGTTAGGATTCTTTGGATCTTCGAATCCAGGGGGTTGTTTGACAAACACCTCTTCTTGGATGTATCCATTCAAGAATGCACTCTTGACATCCATTTGGAAGAGCTTAATATTGCTTAGACTTGCAATCGCAAGTAACAATCTAATTGCTTCTAGTCGTGCAAGGGGTGCAAAGGTTTCTTCATAATCTATTCGTTCTTGTTGATTATAACCTTGTGCGATTAGTCTAGCCTTATTTCTTGTAATTTTTCCTTGTTCATCCATTTTATTCCTAAACACCCATTTCGTTCCTATTATTGACTTGTTTTCGGGTTTAGGTACTAAGTCTCACACATTGTTCCTTGTGAATTGATTTAATTCCTCATGCATAGCATCTATCCAAGGTATATCACCTAAGGCTTCCTTTACATTCTTAGGTTCTAATTGTGAGATTAAGCTATGTCTTTCAAGTTGACTTATGTTTCTATGTGTTCTAACCCCAACACTTGGATCCCCAATGATTAATTCTTTAGGGTACCACCAATTCCTAGATTGACTAGGTTCACCCTCATCTTGTTCAAATGTTTCATTAGTGTGAATGTTATCATATGTAATTGGATTATTAGTTGTATCTTCCATTTGCAAAGTCTCTTTATTTATTTCATCTAAGGGTTCATGCATGTCTTGTTCAGGGGGAGTTGGTTCTAGATGATCAAGTACAGGCTCAAGTAATACATCATCATCATACATATTTTCAACATTTCTTTCTTGTTTATGTTGATGTTTATCACCAGCTTCAAAGCATGCATTTTCGTTGAATTTCACATGTATGGATTCAATTATCTTTCTAGATAAAGGATTATAACACATATATGCTCTTGAGTTAGTTGAATACCCAACAAATATGCATTCAATAGACTTTTGTTCAAATTTATCTAGATTATCCTTAGTGTTCAGCACAAAACATTTACATCCAAATACTTTAAGATAATCTATCTTAGGTTGTCTATTGTTTAGCAATTTATAAGGCGTTTTATTTAATTTCTTTCTAATAGTAAGCCTATTTATAATATAGCATGCACAACTAACAGCTTCAACCCATAAATATTTAGGTAATTTATTTTCACATAACATTGTTCTAGCAACTTCTTGAATTGTTCTATTTTTATGTTCAACAACTCCGTTGAGTTGTGGTGTTCTAGGTGGTGAGAATTCATGTTTAATTCCATGTAGTTCACAAAATTTGATTACGTCTTTGTTTTTAAATTCTCCACCTCTATCACTTCTAATTCTTTTAACATTTTCTTCGTAAATGTTTTCAAGTTGCTTAATAAGGGTTTCGATTGCAAATGGAGCATCGTCTTTGTGTGTTAAGAACAATGTCCATGTGCAGCGTGAGTAATCATCTACTATGACACACACATAGTAGTGTCCACCTAGACTCCTTCTCCTACTTGGACCAAATAAGTCTAAGTGAAGCAATTCTAGTACATGACTAGTACTCACTTCATGTTTCGGTTTTAAGGTTTCTTTAATGTATTTTCCCTTAATACATGTTTCACACATTTGAAAATTATCTAAGTCTAACTTAGGCATTCTTTTAATTAAATTCTTTTTAGATAATTTTCTAATGGTTGAAATTCCTATATGGTCTAATCTTCTATGCCATAAATTCACATCTAAGTCATGTGATATTAGACACTTAACCTTAGCATCTAACATGTTATCTAAGGTAAGAGTATAAATATTACCATCTCTATTTCCTTTTAAAACCGTTTCTCCTTTTTCATTTATTATATCACAAGAATTGGGAAGAAAAGAGACATTATAACCACAATCTATAAGTTGAGAAATACTAAGTAAATTATAAGAGAGATTGCTTACTAACAACACATTTCGTATTTGAAATGTGTTAGGGTCCCCAGTTGTTCCCTTTCCAACAACTTGTCCTTTGTTGTTGTCACTGAATGTTACTTTTCCTCCATTCTTGATATGTTCCAATTCGATGAATAGTTTGGGGTTCCCCGTCATATGCCTCGAACATCCACTATCTAAAAACCATTTGGTTTTCAGATTCTTTGACTTTGCCTCCTTCTTGCATTCTTTGTGTTTTTCCTACAATGGAGACAAAGTTTTAGGTATCCTTTATTTGGGTCCTTGAATGTTAGGGGCACTATTCTTGTTTAAAAATATCCCTTAGGTATCCAAACTTGAACATACCTTTTAGGCACATTTTTAGCATGATTATAATTTGGAAAATAAGAAAGATTAGCATATAGATGATCATTCCACATAAGTGAAGATGCATTATACACGTTGCGCCATGGTTGATAATCATTATATGATGGCCGATTTTTATAATGTGTATAAAAAATATGATTTTGTTTCTTGAATGGCACTATATAAGTGTGTTCATAGGCATTTCTATAAGACTTATATGAGTGTTGCCTATACTTAGGTTCATAATAAGTTGGATGCATTTTATTCTTTCTAGTTTTTTTTGTATACATATAGGCATAATTTCTAGGTTGTCTAGATGCAAAGTTTGGCCTAGATGTATATTTATGCGTGTGTGCTTTTATGAGTGTATGTTGCATTTTTGCCTTAGAATAAACCGAAGAAGGAGTAGAAGAAGATTTAGCAGGCAAAGTTGTTTTTATAGCTTTATAAGGTTGTTTAGTAGTTGAAGATACAAACTTAGTCTTTTTATCTACTTTGTCATCTTCTTCTTTATATCCTAATCCAGTTTTATCTTTTCCATATTTTTGTGACGATATGAGTGTGTCTAACATATTTTTACCAAATTTAAATTGTTCTAAGGTTTTCTCTAAGTCTAGTTTGCATGATTTAAGTGTAGATACTTCATTTTCATAATCATGCATCTTGGTTTTCAACATACTATTTTCGGTTCTTAAGGTTTGTTCATTATTTCTAGATGACTCAATTTTAGTCTTTAATGAATCAAGAGTATTTGATGACTCAAGTTTGAAAGACGCTAATTGATTAGAAAGTTCCAAGTTGGTTGTCTTTAACTTGTCATTTTCTTCAATTAGTTTCTTTTTCTCTTTTGACAACCTTTTACAATGAGCATGCATTTTCATGAATTCATCATACATTTCATCGAAAGTCATCTCATTATCAGAATCAAAATCAGGAGTAGATGTTACCTCTTTCGTAGACTTTGAGAACGCTCCTTTATGAGAGATCGATGACATAATGTATGATTTTAGATGAATACCTTGAATCTTTAATCAAGTGAATACAAATACTCCAAACCTTCTTGATTTTGGATTAGCATACTACTATGAGTTCTTGCTTCTTAGCCTTGTCTTGTTTGTACGGCATTGAATCTTGCTTCTTTGAGTGGTGTAGACCTCGCTCTGATACCAATTGTTGGACCGTGCACCTGCAATAAACACCACTAGAGGCGGGTGAATAGTGGTTAGCAGAAATTACACTACAACCCTTTGTAAAAATCCCCTTTGAAAACAGAATCTAAAACTGCCTCAGATTCAGAACCCGTTTTTGAAAAATTCAAAATTATTTGTACACACCTCCAAAAATTATGAAACATTCCAGAATTTAACTTCAATGTGTTAATAAGACTCTGTCCAAAATTCAGACAAATATAAGATTGTTTGTCCCTTCAAACAAATAAAAAGATTCAGGTGGTCAATCTGGACATAATTGGATAGAATATTGCTGATTTTGCAAAACGTGTTTCTATTTAAATACTCAACAAAAAAGGTTGATCTTTATATTATAACACTCCTTAGGATGTGTAGATGATGTGTTCAAAAGTCCCTGACCTTAAACAATTCTTGATAAATACAGAATTTAAGTTTTCTCAAAACTGGTCAGATTGCAGCCAGATTGGAGCAGTTATCTTGCAAAGACTGAAAGACTAACTTTCCCTTGCTCAAATCAAGTGATTCTTGTTGCACATGAAACATAACAGTCTGAAGTATAACTCCACCAAAAATCACGAATTTTGAAAATGTTTAGCTATTTTTTCAAAACGTGAGAATTTGTGTGAAATCTGCAGTAAAAACGGGTAGAAAACAAAAATGAAGAAACAAGACAAGAACACCGAGGATTTATCCTGTTTCTGTTAATGTGACCTACTCCAGTCCCAAGGAACACCTTTCCTTGGATTTCACTATGCAAAGATACACCTTACAACAAGAACCAAGCTTGATCTTTGGGTTATACACCAACCCTATTCAAGACTTGGATAATCACCTTCTAAGCAACACTTAGTTGCAACACCTCTAACACCTATTGATATAGCCTTATAAGAATGGCTAATCAATCTTACAAATGAAGCTCAAGAGGCTTGTAGCACAAAAAAAACAACAAGAACACCTTTGCTACAAAGAATGGAACAAGAACAACAACAACAAGAATATGATAGCTAGACAATTTAACAAATGCTTGTGAGCTTCAAGTGTGTTTCATCTTCTTCACCATTGCCTCTATTTATAGCGTGAGATGAGCCTTGGAGATAAGACTTCCAATGTGTCACTATCTTCATCATCAAGTCCAAATGTCTTCTCATCATTGGTTGGCTTTTGTACACTTGGCAAAATGAGACAACATAATTGGTCCACCTTGGATACACCTTGTTGGCCGAAAATTCCACCTCGGATAGTCTCATTTATCCTTTGCAAAATGTAGATAATAAGAGCAGATAATTACACCAAAATAACTTCAACTCCTCGATTGAGAATAGGCATGTGTGATTTGAAGAATTCAAATACAAAATTCAGCCCTTTTGAACTTTGTAGCCGTTGGCTACATCCTTTTTCTTTCAAAAATAAATTTTGATTTTCTTTAATAAAATATGAAAGGATAATATCACCAAATTATCCTCAACTCCAAGCACAATAATAGGACATGTGAAGTCTTCATTTGACTTCAAAAAAATCTGCTGAAAATACCCAAGAATAGCCATATAGCCGTTGGCTATATTTAGAAAATTCCAAGTTGGCAATTTTGCCAACTAGCTCCTTTTTGGTTTGTCCATTTGTCACCAACTCATAAAATTAATACCATATCATGTCCACCTGATCAATCATGTTTTTGGACATACAAATATATGTAGCAACTCAAATTTTTGAAGGAGAAATCAATAGATAATAGTTGACAAGATTATATCAACGTGTAACACCGAAATTCCCAATATTTCTTCTTAAATGTCATGAACATTTCCACACCTTTGACACCTTGAAAAACTCTGAATAATGATGATAAATATGATCTTATAACATATATAAGAGTGTCTTCAAGAAAAAGTAGAATGTGACATCTCAAATCGTCACATATCCAGCTATAGTCAACAACATCATCATGTGAGAGAATATAATAAAGAATCACCATATTATCTTCAAGTTAATAATAAATCAGCTCCATAATGAAGATAATAATATGCTCAAGAGATTCCTTGAGTGAAAATACCAAAAATACCCTCGGAGGTAAAATGACCAAAATACCCCTGGTATATGAAAACTCCAGAAATGACCCGGATGGTCAGAAATACTCATGATATCATCTTTTTCATGATAAATATAATGAGAATACATCCTTGAAATATTTTCACCATGTGATGTTCCTACAAAACCCAAAATACCAATTTTGCCATTTTTGGTAAGTTGTAGAAACTTCTGAGGTACGTTAGTCACAATACATTTAAAATCATCAAAATCACATAAGATTCACATAATGAGCATGTATAAATCATATACAAATGAAAACAACCACTTTAACATATTTTAGAAAAGTATTTCTAAAAACCCTAAACATTCTGTGAGACATGGATCGATCCATGTGAGGGGCTGACGTACGTCGATCGATCCACGTGAGGGGCTAACATACGTCGATCGATCCACGTGAGAGATCGACGTCTCGCAGTAAGTTTTGGTTCTTCTCAGTTCAACATGGATTGATCCATGTGAGGGGCTGATGTACATGGATCGATCAAAGTGTCTCTGCCTGAGAGGTCCACGTCATTTTTCTTCACTTTTTCAACCTTTAATCACTTATAACACCATATGTGACATTTCTAAGTATTCACCACTTAAAATCATGACTTTGAAAATTATCCAAACATATTTCTCAACAAGGAAACCTTTTCATCCGTTGCACGACTAGAAGCAATTAGATTGTTACTTGCTATTGCAAGTCTAAGCAATATTAAAGTCTTCCAAATGGATGTCAAGAGTGCGTTCTTGAATGGATACATCCAAGAAGAGGTGTTTGTGAAACAACCCCCTGGATTCGAAGATTCAAAGAATCCTAACCATGTTTACAAGCTTAAGAAAGCTTTATATAGTTTGAAACAAGCTCCAAGAGCTTGGTATGATAGATTTGCAAACTTTCTTATTGCAAATAATTATCAAAGGGGAACCATAGACAACACATTATTCCTAAGAAGAAAAGATAATGACTTATTAATAGTTCAAATATATGTAGACGATATTATCTTTGGTTCAACCAACCCTACATTAGTAAAATTTTTGAAGAGTGTATGAAGTCGGAATTTGAAATGTCAATGGTAGGAGAGTTGAATTATTTATTAGGACTTCAAATCAAACAAACCCCTCAAGGAATTCATATTAGCCAACATAAGTATGTCAATGATATGATTAAGAAGTTTGGCTTTGATGAGTTGAAACCAACACCTACACCTATAAGCGTTAGTACCAAACTAGACAAGGATGAAAATGGTAAACCTTTTGATGACACACTTTATAGGTCTATGATTGGATCACTGTTATGCTTAACTGCATCAAGACCTGACATCATGTTTAGTGTGTGTATGTGTGCTAGGTTTCAATCTTGTCCTAAGGTATCTCATTACAATGAAGTGAAAAAGATCTTTAGATATCTTAAACACACACATCACTTAGGACTTTGGTATGATAGAAACGCTAAGTTGGAATTACACGCATATAGTGATGCTGATTATGGTGGTTGCAAATTAGATAGAAAATCCACTAGTGGTACGTGTCAATTCATAGGAACCAACTTGATCTCTTGGTTTTCTAAAAAGCAAGCTAGTGTAGCTCTTTCTACCACTGAAGCCGAGTATATAGCCTTGAATTTATGCACTACCCAAATACTCAGGCTTAAACAACAACTTAGTGATTCTGGTATTAAAATGAATAAGATTCCAATTTTATGTGATAGCACAAGTGCAATCAATCTTTGACAGAATCCGGTACTTCATTCTAAGGCCAAACACATTGAGGTACGATACCACTTCCTTCGAGATCATGTTCAAAATAAGGATATAGTTATAAACTATATAAGAACTGATAATCAAATAGCTGACATCTTTACCAAACCCCTTAATCAAGCCAATTTTGAAAACTTACGAGCCAAGTTAGGTATGAAGACTGAGTGAATAGTATTCTAAGTTTCAATTGGTATAAGTTTTGGAGCATAGGGGGAGAGTATAATTTGAGGGGGATCACATGAATACATGAGTCATGATTTGGTTGAGTGAATAGTATGCTAAGTTTCAATTGGTATAAGTTTTGGAGCATAGGATAAGGGGGAGAGTATAATTTGAGGGGGAGAACATGAATACATGAGAATTGAGAATTTGAAAACAATTGGTAATTAGTTGATAATTGGTTTTTAAACAATTGGTACAAATTTGGTGAAACAATTAGTAATTGGTGAAATTTTCAATACAATTCAATTTAGTAGATTTATGATAAACAATGGGTAAAGAGTTGTGACATTAAAATCATGTTAGGTTATTTTGAAAATCATCCAAAAGGAGGAGAATGTTGAGAAATATGTTTGGATAATTTTCAAAGTCATGATTTTAAGTGATAAATACTTAAAAATATCATACATGGTGTTATATGTGATTAAAAGTTGAAAATTTGAAAAAGTTGGCATTGATCTCTCAGGTTGTTGCACTTCGATCGATCGATGTACTTTGATCCCTCGCGTTAATCGATCCATGTAAGGCAGTGAAAGTTCAAGACCTTACGGTGAGACATCGATCTCTAAACCTGAGACACATCGATCGATTGATGTATACATCGAACCCTCACTTCGATCGATCGATGTAGGTCAGAAACAAATTCTGAAGCTTACTGTGAGACATCGATCTCTGAAGCTGAGGCACTTCGATCGATCGATGTCTAGGGTTTTTAGAAGTATTTTTCTAAAATGTGATAAAGTGGTTGTTTTTATTTGTACATAATTTATACATGTTGATTATGTGATTATTATGTGATTTTGATAATTATAAATGTCTTGTGACTAACGTGCCTTGGAAGTTTCTACAACTTACCAAAAAAGGCAAAATTGGTATTTTGAGTTTTGTAGGAACATGATATGGTGGATATATATCAAGGACTTATTCTATCATATTTATCAAGGCAAAGGTGGAATTATATTTATTTCTGACCATCGGAGTCATTTCTGGAGTTTTTATCACCAGGGGCATTTTGGTCATTTCATCCCTGAGGGTATTTTTGGTGTTTTCACTCAAGGAATCTCTTGAGTATATTCTTATCATCATTCTGGAGTTGAGCTATGATAAGATTATATGGTGATTTAATATTATTTCTCTTACATGATGATATTATTGACTATTGCGGGATATGTGACGAGTTGTGATGTCATATTCTATTTCTCTCTTGAAGACCCTCTTATATATATCATGGGAGCATATTTATCATCATTATACAGAGATATCGAAGGTGTTAAAGGTGTGGAAATGATCACTACGTACAAGAAGAAATAGTTCGAATTTTGGTATTATATATTGACATAATCTTGTCAATTATTATTTGGTGATTTCTTCTTCAAAAATCTGAGTTGATATACTTTTATATATGTTCAAAAACGTCTATAATCAGGTGGAGGTGATACATTATTCATTTTATGACTTGGTGACTAGTGGACCAACAAAAAAGGAGCTAATTGGCAAAATTGCCAACTAGGAATTTTGAGTTTGAAAACCAACGGCTACTTAGGCTGTTTTGGAGCTGATTTTGGGGTAAAAATTTCAGCCTCCACATGCCTATTTTCAAGCCAAGAAGTTGAGTTATTTTGGTGGCATTATCCTCTCTTATTATCTTCATTTGACAAAAGATAATCAAGACTATTCCAAGGTGGAAAATTTTGTCCAAATGAGTGTTCAAGGTGGACCAATTATGTTGTCTCATTTTGCCAAGTGTACAAGGCCAACCAATGATGTGAAGACAACTTGGAATTAATGATGAATATGGTGACACATGTGCATTCTTATCTTCAAGACTCAATTCACACTATAAATAGGAGGCAATGGTGAAGAAGATGAAACACACTTGAAGCTCACTTGAAAGCATTTGTTGATTTGTCTAGCTATCATCTTCTTGTTGTTGTTCTTATTCCATTATTTGTAGCAAAGGTATTTTTGTTGCATTTTTTGAGCTACAAGCCTCTTGAGCTTCATTTGTAAGATTGATTAGCCAATTCTATAAGGCTACATCAATATGTGGTAGAGGTGTTGCAACTAAGTTTTGTATAGAAGGTGTTCATCCAAGTCTTGAATAGGGTTGTTGTATAACCCAAGGATCAAGCTTGGTTATTGTTGTAAGTTGATTCATACCATAGTGAAATCCAAGGAAAGGTGTTCCTTGGGACTGGAGTAGGTCACATTGACCGAACCAGGATAAATTCTCGGTGTTCTTGTCTTGTTTCTACCTTTCTATTTTCTGCCTGTTTTTACTACAGTTTTCACACAACTTCTCACAATTTGAAAAAATGGCTAAACACTTTCAAAATTTGTGATTTTTGGTGGAGTTATACTTTAGACTGTTAGCTTTCATTTTCAACAAGAATCACTTGATTTGAGCAAGGGCAGTTAATATTTCAGTCTTTTCAAGATAACTGCTCCAATCTGGCTGCAATCTGACCAATTTTGAGAAAACTTGAATTCTGTATTAATAAACAATTGTTTAAGGTCAGGGTCTTTTGGACACATCAACTACACATCCTAAGGAGTATTTTGATATAAAGATTAACCTTTTTGGTTAGATGTTCAAACAGAAACACGTTTTTCAATTTCAGCAACATTCTGTCCAATTCTGTCTAGATTGACCATTTGAATCTTTTTATTTGTTTGAAGGGCCAACGATCTTATTTTTGTCTGAGTTTTGGATAGAGTCTTTCTAACACATTGAAGTTAAGTTCTGTAAAGTTTCATAATTTTTGGAGTTGTGTACACTTATTTTTGAATTTTTCAAAAACAAGTTCTGAATCTGAGGTAGTCTCAGATTCTGTTTTCAAAGGAGATTTTTGTCAAGGGAAATAGTGTAATTTCTGCTAACCACTATTCACCCCCCTCTAGTGGTGTTTATTTCAGGTGAACAGTCCAACAATTGGTATCAGAGCAAGGTCTACACCACTCAAAGAAGCAAGATTCAACATCGTACAAACAACACAAGACCAAGAAACAATAACTCTTTGTAGCTTGCTAATCTCAGATTAAACGTACATACAATGGACATAGTTTCTCACAAAGGTGAGTTGGAAGGTATGTCCACACAATGTCCTCCTCTTTCCGATGGTAATAATTTTGTTCATTGAAAACTAAGAATGAGGCTATTCTTAATGGCTATAGACATTGATTTATGGTCTATAATTGAAGATGGGCCGTACATTCCAATGAAAATTGTACAAGTTAGTAGAGTCACTCAAGAAGTTGAAAAATATAAAAGTGAATGGTCATCGGAAGATAAAAAGAGAATGTCTAGGAATGCTAAAGCCATGCAATTGCTTTTAAACGGACTTACGACTTCTGAAGCAGGATATGTTTCAAATTGCACAAGTGCACACGGAATGTGGAAATCACTTGTATTAAAGCATGAAGGTACAAGCGGTGTAAAAGAATCAAAAATAAACATGCTTATGACTGAGATTGAATCTTTCAAAATGTTGCCAAACGAATCCATAACATCTATAGATTTGTGGATTACTAAGATTTTCAATGCCCTTGAAGCTTTAGGCAAATCATTCATGAACAATGAAAAGGTTCAAAAGGTGATGCGAAGCCTTCCTGCTGAATGAGATCTGAAGGTCATGGCGATTGAAGAAATGAAATCGATCACAAAAATGGACGAATTTATAGGCTGACTAAGAGTATATGAGGTAAAACTAAACCAACAGAAGTCCGAGTCATCTAAATCATCCGGTAAGTCAATAGCTTTCAAATCAACTGAATCACATACAAATAATGATGATAGTAATAGTGATACTGAATTAGACGATGACTTGATATTGATAGCTAGAAAACTTAGAAAGCTTTTTAAACGTCCTAATAAGAATAGACAACGAACTTCTTATTCTTCTTCTTCTCAACCCAGGAAAAAATAACTCTAATAACAACAAATGGTATAATAAAGAGTTAAAGTGTTATGAATGTGGTCAAAAAGGACACATCTCTTATGATTGTCCGACAAAGAAAAACGCCAACAACAATAATAATAGTAACAATAAACAAGAAAAGGAGATGCAAAAATCAAAGGAAAAGGAGACCAAGCCAATGAAAGGCAAACGAGCAATAAAGGTGAGCATATGGAGCGACTCATCCGACTCAGAATCCGACACTGAGGAAGCTCAAGTCTGCTTCGCATCTGATAAGGTAAGTTCTTCTTCTGATGATGATTGTGATAGTGATATGACATTCGATGAAATGTATGAAGAATTTTTAAGAATGCATGCTCACTGTAAGAGGCTATCTAAAGAAAAGAAGAAACTAATTGAAGAAAGCGACAAGTTGAAGACGTCCAACTTGTAGTTTTCCGATCAATTAGAATATTTTAAACAAGAGTCTACTAATACTCTTGATTCTTTAGAGATTAAAATTGAATCATATAGGAAAAATGAACATACACTAAAAACTGAAATAGCATGTTGAAATCTAAGGTAGAAAGTTGTGAAAATGAAATAGTACAACTTAAATCTTCCAAACTTACCTTAGAAAAAATGTTAGAACAATTTGAATTTGGTGCAAATATGTTAGATACACTTATATCATCGCAAAAATATGGAAATGCACTCTTAGGTAACTGGGGCAAATGGAGATTACGCAATACTAGAATCCCTTTTACACCCTTCAAGTATTTCGTAATCTCCATTTCCCCCCTAATGTATTAAAATGCACCCTTAGTACCTTCAAGTTTGGGTTAAACTGGGAAAAGGCATAAGAAATTAACGTCTGGCAATGAAAACACAAACAACGGTCACATTATCCTTCCCTCCATAATTATACACAAAATGGGCTAATTTACCCTCCCCTTCAATGATAAAACACAGTTTGCGAACACATTCATCACATTCAACACAACAATTCTCTCCTACTCTTCTTCTCTTCTTCTCTGTTGCTCAACCATGCGACTCTCTGCACCATTTATTTGATTTATCCCTGGGATGTGAGTTCTTCCGAAGCAAGCAACAAGATTCATCTCCTTCTCTTCTACATGGTGCAGCTGCCAGCTTCAAGAGACAAGTCAGTGCACATACCTCGTTCAAGTCACCTATGGACAGATCTTCATCATCTTCATCAAACAAACACTGGGGATACCTGGATAGGGGAGCTCAGGACCTGAGATTTGAGTACAAACTATGCAAATGTGGTAAGGATGCTGATTTGAAGATTGTGAAGCATGCAAGACCTTCCAAAGGCATGCTCTATTTCAACTGTGAGAGTAGCAAGTGTGATTTCTGGGCTTGGTGTAATCCAATCAGTAGGTAAGGCTCTATAAGGGATCCAAATGTAATCTGCAAAAGCAAAAGCAGCAGAGAAAAGACCAAGTCATATGGATATGATGGTGACATGAGAATGATGCAGCAAAACATGAAGTATATGTGGATAATGTTGTGTGTGTGCACATGTGTAGCTTTGTTTTCTGTTTGTGTGGCAATGTGTCGTAATTCTAGCAGTGATCCGATGTAATTTGGTTATTTTTAATGATGAAATAAAATGAAGTGTTTTTTGGCATGTTTTGTGTTTTTGTGACTGGCCTGAAGTGTGAAAATAGGTACCCCAGATGTGCAACCACGTTGATGCAGTGGAGATGTGCAATGTCATTGTTGCAGTGCCAATGTGCAATGGCATTGATGCAGTGCCAATGTGCAATGTCATTGGCATTAACAGTGGCAATGTCAACTGTGGCAAGGACAATGATAATGTAAAAGCAAATGCCAATGGCACAACAAATACCAATGAATCAACAAAACCCAATGTTAACGTGGCAATGCTACTGTAAACCCAACGTCATATCAAATGCCAAACACTTCAGGCCACTGCAAACATGGCAATGCAAATGACAATGTCAACGTGCCAATGGAAATGTTATCATGCCAATGACAATGTCAACATGCCAACGGCAATGTCATCCTGCCACAGTCATTGTCAACATGCCAATGACACTGTGAAGTTACCAATGCCACTGTAAACATGCAAATGCCACTGCAAACATGCGAATGAATCAACAAACTCCAATGCCAATGTTGCAATGCCAATGCAAATGACAATGTGAACTTACCAATGCCACTATAAACATGAAACTGGCCACTGTCAGTATAAGTACCTGTAATACAATAAAACACCAAGCTTCCAAAATTTTATATAACCATCCAGGATGCCAAATAGTACATAATCATCTATGCTTCCCAAAAATTACCTAGTTATTCTTGATTGCAAAGTAGTACATATTTAGTCTTCCTGCCAAAATATGACATAGAAAGTCTAGAAATAAGGGCTATGACCTAAAACTACAATAACTACTGCAACTCCTAAACTACATGGCCTCTGGTTGGCCTGAAATTGGAGTTGATCCTTGCTGTGACACTTGAGATGAAGTAGGCCTTGATGATGTAACAGACTGGTTTTCCCTTTGTCTCTACATTAAAAACAAAACAGAATGCTTGATAAAAATTCCAAGGGAAATGAACAAGTTATAAACAACATTATTGGTTACCTTTTTTGACTTGGATGATGGATGAACAGGAGCTTTACATGACCTGATGTTGAGACCTTTCTGATTGCAGCCGGGTAGTGGTTGGCCAACCTTTTCTTTGTAACCCTGTCATGACTCTTAAGCTCCTCCTGAGTCTTCTTCCTTTGTTTCTTTAGTCTGCCACTTTGTTTCCTGACTGTAGGTGGTTGAATTGGGGCTAGGTGAGTTTGATCCCAGTAAGTGCTTGATGGTATTGGATACGGAACTAGTGCATAGGTGTGGACATACATTGCTCTTGAATAAAACTCATACACATAATCATAGATACATCCCCTTTCAACCTGTATTGCAGCAACGACATGTCTACATGGGTAACCAACCAGTTGAAACATCCTGCACGTGCACTCTTTGGTATCAAGATTAACTACATAACTACCATACCCATTGTCAACTTCAAAGAGTTTCCAATCTGACATCAAGGCAATACAGCTTCTACTGCTTGCCTTTACCTTCTCCAACTTTGTCACTAGGTTTGGGCAATATGATCCATTATATCCTCTTATTCTTGTCCTCTTGCATTGCATTCTGGCAATTGTTTCATCATGCTAATGATTGGCATCTCTCTTGCTGGTAAAATACTGGCATTGAATGACTCAGACAAATTGTTTACCAACACATCACAGTTACTTGTAAAAGAAAAAAGCTTTTGACCAGAGATTTGATAGGATATTCTTCAACCAGTTGGCAACTTCTTCATTAAGCCTGGTAGATGTTCCATGTGCATATTGAAATCTGCAGGATGTGAGGCAGTTGCACAAGCCCACATTGCATCACCCAAATCCTTACCATTGTACTTAACCTTGAAATTCTGAAACATGTGTCTGACACAAAATCTTTCCTCACATGTGGGAAAACAATGTGAACAACATGTATTAATCCCTTTTGCCTGTCTGAAATTATGGTGTATTGTAGTCTATCAGGCCTTAGACCTATGCATTCATGAAGGTGTTCCAAGAACCACTTCTAGCTACTAAAGTTCTCAGCCTCGTCACGCACACAGCAATGGGGAACATGTTATCATTACCATCTCTTCCAACTGCACTCAACAACTGACCTTTTAGGGTGCCTTTCAAGAAACATCCATCCAACCCAATAATAGGCCTACATCCATTAATAAAACCAAGTCTACATGCATTAAAACACACAAACAACCTTTCAAATATTGGTGGTGAGATCTCATCAAGCACTATATTTTTTATCCTCACCTCACTTCCAGGGTTTGTCTTCCTAATCATTTCAGCATAACCGCTTAGCTGTTTGTACTGCCCCCTGATATACTCTCAATTTCCTCCTTTGCCTTCTTTTTTGCCGTATACAAATGTTTCTTACTCACATCCACCATTAACTCTCTCTCCTAACTTGATGTCTAAGGCCTTTGATGCTGAAATCAGGATTGTCCTTGAACTGATATTTGTATCTTTTGCTAAGATACCTAGAAGTACAATGTTTTTTTCTGTAATTCCTACCACAACTATGTTCCCTTGTCAATATCTTTATCATGAATGTAGAGTCATGGCCCATAACTGAAGCATGGATCCTCCAATTACATCCCCTATTACATGAGGTTGTGACCCTGGTTGCCTCATTCTTATGATACCTTACCTCATATCCTCTTCTAACATTCCACTCAATTAGAGCCTCACTAAATTTTGCAGCAGATGCAAACTGTTGACCTACTCTCAAATCAAATTCAGTTTTATTAAACTCATCTTCAAAATCAAAGGCACAGTAATCATTTACCTTTTCTGGATCACTGCGAAAAATACTAGCTCATCCTCCACTGCTTCATTCCAACCACCAACATTTATGCCTTCAATCTCAGACTGACCAACCTCTTCATGCCTTTCTACTGCAGATGCAATCACATGTTCTTGCCTTTCTAATTTAGTTTTAATTGGATCCGGTTCCCTGTCACTGAGACCAAGTACTACACCTTCTTCATCTTGGTTATGTCTCCCTGGAAAGTCACATAAAAAGTCATCATCAAGTATCCATTCTAGTCCCTCATACGTACCACCATGCTCTGCATTTTGAGATGGACCAACAAATGACAGATTGTGAGAACCAACAGCATCACAAGGTGAAACTTCTGTTGACTATCCTTGGATTGCCTCAACTATATCAGAAAGGACAACTGATGGCCTTGGAGCTGGATGAGACACATTTGTAGAGGTTTGAGGTTGAGCCTTATCAGGTCTAATAGGGTGCAAATGTACTGATTTGTCTTTGGTCAGAATGGTCTTTTTCCTTGGTGGGGTTCTATGCCAAATCTTCCTTTTCACAGGTATTAACTTACTTGCAGCCACTTCTTTATCACTAACATAAACATCTTCACTTGCTGGTAATTTGCCAACTACACTCAATTCTTCACGTATGTCCATATTTAATGTGCATGTACACAACAGTTCTCAGTCCAATTGCTGAAACAAATGACCATCATCACCACATCAATTCAGTTAAACATAACCATACACATAAGATGTAAATTACATTGTGCAGAAGATATTGTACCCATTAAATATCAATTTTGCATTCTCATTTCAAACAATTTTACACTCAAACACACATGCAAACAAACAAAACAGCATCACATTCATGGTTAAACATCAGCTTACACACCAGATGATTGATTTACTTTGCACACGCTCTTGCTTGCTATTAACTAACAAACTTGCATGTCAAGTCAAACACTTTCACACCCGACCACACATGCAAACAAACAGAATATCATCAGCTACATGATCACAACATTTCTACACACAATCACACATGCAACCTACATATACCATTTGATCACCGCCAAAATAAAGCATCAAAACATCTGAAACAACATAAAGCAAGTTTCTTTATTAACCTATGTGATTCTTACACTATCAGTCGATATATATGAGAATGAAATCACTTTGCTTGCAAAACAAAATTGTCTTCCTTGTGCTTAATGCTGAACTGCTTCACTTTATTGCTTCATCAGCATCAAACATCAACTGATACAGTAAGAATCCAAGTGTATTTTCCAATCTTGCCTTTGTTGGAGCTAAAATTGCCTTTGTTTGATGGTGAAAAGGAAGAATGAACGTGGGATTTCGTGTTTACAGACTCCCAGGTTTGTTAATGTAGGCCAAGGGAGTAAAAATGCGTTTATCCAGTTAATTTTACGTTGTTTAAGCATGGGCAATTTTGCCAATTCAGCCTCATGTCTATGTCATTGCAACGTGTCAATTTCTTATGCCTTTTTCCTAATTTAACCCAAACTTTAATACATTAAGGGGCAAACGGAGATTACGCAATACTTAAGGGTGTAAAAGGGAATTAATCCCTTGAAATAAAGGAGGTTCTTCTTCTCTTCATATTTCCGTTACACTCCTGACGCACAAAGAACACTTTCTTCGTCAAATTCATGCCGAAGAAGAAGAAAAAGAAGAAGAAAGGTAACATTATTCTATTCTGCGTTTTCCTTCAGAGAAGCTCGTCTTTTTGATCACTGTGATTACGCTATGACTTTGCTTTTCTGATTAATTTCTTGCTGGCGATGTGAATAATTACTGACTTCCATTTTGCTTATTGACAGCACTCAGGGAATGTTACATGTTTTCTCTTTCTGCAGCTGAAGCCTCATCATTGATAACTGGCTTAACAACTTTGTCTCTCAATTGCTTAGACAATATGTTGTAGCCTTGCGCAATTGGTTAGCTAGGATGCTATACAAGAGGAAGTGGTTTTTATTGATGTAATTAATTAATGGAGCTTTTCGAGATGATAATGTGTGATGGTAGTTCCACTATCTAATTCTGTACATAAAAATTTGACAGGATATCTTGCTAACAGCTGGAACCTTGTTCCTTAATGGTATACCTTTCTATTTCTGTTAATGTTATTGTGCTCTGGTTGCCATGAATTTCTGCTTTTTATGAGATAATATTCTAACCAGAAAAAAGGCTTCTGAGATATAGATCCTTTTGACTTCATTATCATAAAGAAACTATGGAATTCAATTGAGATGTATTAGCCAAGCACGGAAGTGGCTTTCAGATGCACCAAATAGACATGAGACTGGAGTTTACTGATCCTATATTAGTTCAAGGAAGTAACAATATTAAATTGAGGGATACTCTAGGAAGGTTGTAATTTATCTGGGTGCGAAAAGGATCCACATATTCAACCCTGCCTAATGTTGTATGGACCTGCATTGATTGGTGTGCAAAAAGGATCCACATTGTCAATCCTGCCTAATGTTGAATGGACCTGCATTGCTTGGTGTATTTATCTCTTTCTCTTCCCATTGTGTCTGTGGGGCAGTAAACGAATTAGTCTTAGATATTGAACTGTTCATTCTGTTGACTAAGTCGGCTAACACACTGGACGATTCTTGAGCATTCAAATTTTTGTGCTGAGATATATGGAAGCATCGCTTTTTCTCGAGGTGTGAGTGGAGATTCTTAGTTATGTTGCATTCTAACCCTCACGTTAGATAGACTTCAAAATGATGAGAACTTACTGTGGATGAAATATGTTATATTTTACATATGGTTAATTTACATATTGCTGAGAGAAGAGTTCTTGTGATGCACTAGTCCCTTTGTTTGTCTTAAAAATATCTGAATAGGTGCTCAATAACCTGGTTTTATGGCGTTTCTGTAGTCTCTGAATGTTGTGGACATATGATCATCTTAGACATCTTCTTCCCCCATTTCCTTATTTTGTCGTTTTTTAAAAAAATTATCTTCACAAATTACAGAAAAATCCGATATTCATCATAGAATGTCTTTACTTCATTTTGGTTATGTAGCATGGGGGTTAGTATTGTAAGGTAGCGAGCATCATTAAATCTAATAATGAAAGCATAAATCTTATTTATCACGTGCAGGATTGTTAAGCTTTATGCTCAGTCAACTATACAATGCCATTCAGATTTTGCCAGATGACTTGACTTATTTAATAGATTTTTGCATAACTTTGCCCTCTATGAAAGATAATTCTGTGCAATATGTATTGTATTATTGAAATTTTTTTTAAGATAGTCTGCAGGATGGCCCCTCCCCACCCTGCAAAAAAAAAGAAAAATCCTTTAGTCCGGATGAAGTATTAGAGGGCGAACTCCTCGTCTGTTGGTGACAGCTGATTTCTGCAAATTGGCAGTTATACTCGAGAAATGACTGTTGAGGTAAAAAAGTAGATGGAGGAATTTTCTGGTGTTTGTAGCAATTTATTACGTGATGAACTATGCTTCTTCTACCTAATCCTGTGTAAGGGATGCGGGGTTAGGGGGAGATCAGAGTCTAGTGTTGTTATCTGACTTGCTTCCTTTGGCATGTGTTTGTTGAGAAATATGTTTGGATAATTTTTAAAGTCATGATTTTAAGGGGTGATTGCATAAAAATATCATACATGGTGTTATATGTGATTAAAAGTTGAAAAAGTTGAAAAGGTTGACATCGATCTCTCAGGTTGTTGCACTTCGATCGATCGATGTACTTCGATCCCTCACATCGATCGATCCATGTAAGGCAGTGAAAGTTCAAGACCTTACGGTGAGACATCGATCTCTAAACCTGAGACACATCGATCGATCGATGTACATCGAACCCTCACTTCGATCGATCGATGTAGGTCAGAAACAAATTCTGAAGCTTACTGTGAAACATCGATCTCTGAAGCTGAGGCACTTCGATCGATCGATATCTAGGAATTTTAGAAATATTTTTCTAAAATGTGATAAAATGGTTGTTTTCATTTGTACATGATTTATACATGTTCATTATGTGATTATTATGTGTTTTTGATGATTATAAATACATTGTGATTAATGTGCCTTGGAAGTTTCTACAACTTACCAAAATAGGCAAAATTGGTATTTTGAGTTTTGTAGGAACATGATATGGTGGAAATACTTCAAGGACATATTCTTATCTTATTCATCATGACAAAGATGATATTATGATTATTTCTGACCATCGGGGTCATTTCTGGAGTTTTCTTTCAACAGGGGCATTTTGGTCATTTCACCCCTGAGGGTATTTTTGGTATTTTTACTCAAGGAATCTCTTTAGCATATTATTATCTTCATTTTGGAGTTGAGTGGTGATTATCTTGAAGATTATTTGGTGATTCTTTATCTTATTCTCTCAAATAATGATATTATTGACTATAGCGGGATATGTGACGAGTTGTGATGTCACATTCTATTTCTTTCTTGAAGACCCTCTTATATATGTTATGGGAGCATATTTATCATCATTATACAGAGATACCAAAGGTGTTAAAGGTGTCAAAATGATCACAACATATAAGAAGAAATAGTTGGAATTTTGGTGTTATATATTGGCATAATCTTGTCAATTATTATTTGTTGATTTCTTCTTCAAAAATCTGAGTTTGTACATATATATATATATATATATATATATATATATATATATATATATTGGTCCAAAAACATGATTTATCAGGTGGATATGATGTGGCATTCATTTTATAAGTTGGTGAAAAGTTGACCAACCAAAAAAGAGCTAGTTGACAAAAGTTGCAAACTTGGAAATGCAATTTGAAACCAACGGCTATATGGCAGCTGGTTGGGGCTGTTTTCATCCGAAATTTGAATCTCTCACATGCCCTATTATCTTGCCAAGGAGTTGAGGCAATCATGGAGGAGTTATGCCATCTTATCCTTGCATATTATCTTCATAATTTTCAAGAAAAATCCAAGGTGTAAAATCTGTCAAGCTGAAATTTAAGGTGGACCAATTATGTTGTCTCATTTTGCCAAGTGTACAAGGTCAACCAATAATGTGAAGACACTTGGACTTGATGATAAAGATGGTGACACGTGCATTCTTATCTCCAAGGCTCACTTCACATTATAAATAGGAGGCAATGGTGAAGAAGATGAAACACATTTGAAGCTCACTTGAAAGCATTTGTTGAATAGTCTAGCTATCATCTTCTTGTTGTTGTTCTTGTTCCATTCTTTGTAGCAAAGGTGTTCTGTTGTATTTGTTGAGCTATAAGCCTCTTGAGCTTCATTTGTAAGATTGATTAGCCAATCCTATAAGGCTACATCAATAGGAGGTAGAGGTGTTGCAACTAAGTGTTGCATAGAAGGTGTTCATCCAAGTCTTGAATAGGGTTGGAGTATAACCCAATGATCAAGCTTGGTTCTTGTTTTAAGGTGATTCATTTGATAGTAAAATCCAAGGAAAGGTGTTCCATGGGACTGGAGTAGGTCACATTGACCGAAATAGGATAAATTCTCGGTGTTCTTGTCTTGTTTCTTTATTTCTTTTTTCTGTCTGTTTTTTACTGCAGTTTTTACACAACTTCTCACGATTTGAAAAAATAGCTAAACACTTTCAAAATTTGTGATTTTTGGTGGAGCTATATCTCAGACTGTTAGCTTTCATTTGCAACAAGAATCACTTGATTTGAGCAAGAGAAAGTTAGTCTTTCAGTCTTTGCAAGATAACTGCTCCAATCTGGCTGCAATCTGACCAGTTTTGAGAAAACTTGAATTATGTATTAATCAAGAATTGTTTAAGGTCAGGGCCTTTTGGAAACATCAACTACACATCTTAAGTAGTGTTTTGATATAAAAATCAACCTTTTTGGTTGAGTATTCAAAGGAAAACACGTTTTTCAAAATCAGCAACATTCTGTCCAATTCTGTCCAGATTGACCATCTGAATCTGTTTATTTGTTTGAAAGGCCAACGATCTTATTTTTGCCTGATTTTTGGATAGAGTCTTGCTAACACATTGAAGTTAAGTTATGGAAAGTTTCATAATTTTTGGAGTTGTGTACACTTATTTTTGAATTTTTTGAAAACGGGTTCTGAATCTGAGGTAGTCTCAGATTATGTTTTCAAAGGGGGTTTTAATCAAGGGTAGTAGTGTAATTTCCACTAACCACTATTCACCCCTCCCCCTTCTAGTGGTGTTTATTGTAGGTGCACGGTTCAACAATTGGTATCAGAGCCAGGTTTATACCACTCAAAGAAGCAAGATTCAACACCGTACAAACAACACAAGGCCAAGAAACAATAAATCTTTGTAGCCTGCTAGTCTTAGATTAAAGGTACATACAATGGCCATAGTCTCTCACAAAGGTGAGCGGATGGTATGTCCACACAACGCCCTCCTCTTTTCGATGGAAATAATTTCATTCATTGGAAACTTAGAATGAGGCTATTCTTAATGGCTATAGACATCGATTTATGGTCTATAGTTGAAGATGGGCCGTACATTCCAATGAAAATTATACAAATAAGTGGAGTCACTCAAGAGGTTGAAAAATATAAAAGTGAATGGTCATCGGAATATAAAAAGAAAATGTCTAGGAATCCTAAAGCCATGCAATTGCTTTTAAACAGATTTACGATTTCTGAAGCAGGATATGTTTCAAATTGCACAAGTGCACACGATATGTGGAAATCACCTGTATTAAAGCATGAAGGTACAAGCGGTGTAAAAGAATCAAAAATAAACATGCTTGTGACTGAGTTAGAATCTTTCAAAATGTTGCCAAACGAATCTATAACATCTATGGATTTGAGAATTACTAACATTTTCAATGCTCTTGAAGCTTTAGGCAAATCATTCACGAACAATGAAAAGGTTCAAGAGGTGCTGCGAATCTTTCCTACTGAATGGGATCTAAATGTCACGGCGATTGAAGAAACCAAATCGATCACAAAAATGGACGAATTAATAGGCTCACTAAGAGTACATGAGGTAAAACTAAACCAACGGAAGTCCGAGTCATCTAAATCATCCGGTAAGTCAATAGCTTTCAAAACAACTGAAACACATACAAATAATGATGATAGTAAAAGTGATACTGAATTAGACGATGACTTGATATTGATAGCTAGAAAACTTAGAAAGTTTTTTAAACGTCCAAATAGGAATAGACAACGTTCTTCTTATTCTTCTTCTTTTTCTCAATCTAAGAAAAATAACTCTAACAACAACAAATGGTATAATAAAGAGTTAAAGTGCTGCGAATGCGGTCAAAAAGGACATATTTCATATGATTGTCCAACAAAGAAAAATAATAATAACAATAACAACAACAATAATAAACAAGCCAAGGACAAGGAGGCACAAACGACAGAGACAAAAGAGTCTAAGCCAAGGAAAGGAAAACGAGCAATGAAGGTGAGCACATGGAGCGACTCATCCGACTCAGAATCCGAAACTGAGGAAGCTCAAGTGTGCTTCGTATCCAACGAGGTAAGTTCTTCTTCTGATAGTGATTCTGGTAGTGACATGACATTTGATGAAATGTATGAAGAGTTTTTAAGAATGCATGCTCATTGTAAGAGGCTCTCTAAAGAAAAGAAGAAACTAATTGAAGAAAATGACAAGTTGAAAACGTCCAACTTGGAATTTTCTGATCAATTAGAATCTTTTAAACAATAGTATACTAATACTCTTGATTCTTTAGAGATTAACATTGAATCACTTAGGAAAAATGAACAAAAGTAAAAAACGGAAAATAGCATGTTAAAGTCTAAGTTAGAAAGTTGTGAAAATGAGATAGGACAACTTAAGTCTTCTAAACTAAACTTAGAAAAAAAGTTATAACAATTTAAATCGGGAGCTAATATGTTAGATACACTAATATCATCACAAAAGTATGGAAATGATAAAACCGGGTTAGGCTATAAAGAAGAAAATGTAAAAGTGGATAAAAATACTAAGTTTGTCTCATCTAGTACAAAGTTGCCATATAATACAACAAAATCAACTTTGCCTGCTACATCTTCTTCTACACCTTCCTCTACTTATATTAAGACAAAAATGCAACATGCACCCACAAATATACACATGTATAAACGTACATCTAGGCAAAACTTTGCATCTAGACAACCTAGAAATTATGCCTACATGTATACAAATACATCTAGACCTAATAAAATGCATCCAACATATTATGAACCTAAGTATAGGCAACACTCATATAAGTCCTGTAGAAATGCATATGAACATACATACATAGCACCATTCAAGAAACAAAATTACATGCCTTATACACACTATCAAAATCGGCCAAGACATAGTACTTATCAACCAAGATATATTGAAAATTCTTCTTCTAAATTTTCCAAAGAGAAGAAGCATGAGTGGAGTGGTGAGCTAAAGCAGGGAAGCACGCAAGAGAAGAGCGGTGATGTACACGGGAGAAGGAGCCAGAGAGTCCTTAGAAATGTCAAGGGCACGCAGCGGGGCAGATGTTGAGGGTTTTTTGACCTCGAGAGATAGAACGATTGGTGGATTTCTTGTAACTAAATACGAGTTCTGTCTCTCTCTTTCTTCTTGCGGAATCTAAGGATTTCTTATTCTCTGTCCCTATCCTATCATATAAATTCTTTATTCTTCTTCCATCAAGAATTCCGATTTTTTTATCCCGGTAAAAATGAACATGTATGACAATGCAACATCTTTTTGGAATGGTCAAACATATGCTAATCCTTTATATGCAACCTATGTCAAAAATGTGCCTAGAAGGTATGTCCAAGTTTGGATACCTAAGGGATATCTAAACAAGGGTGGTGCTCCTAACATTCAAGGACTCAAATAAAGGGTACCTAAAACTTTGTCTCAATTGTAGGAAAAACGCAAAGAATGCAAGAAGGAGGCAAAGTCAAAGAATCTAAAAACCAAATGGTTTTTAGATAGTGGATGTTCAAGGCATATGACGGAAAACCCCAAACTATTCATCGAATTGGAACATATCCAAAATGGAGAAAAGGTAACATTCGGTGACAACAACAAAGGACAAGTTGTTGGAAAATAAACAATTGGGGACCCTAACACATTTAAAAAACGAAATGTGTTTTTAGTAAGTAATCTTTCTTATAAATTAAATATTTCTCAACTTATAGATTGTGGATATAATGTTTCTTTTCTTCCCAATTCTTGTGATATAATAAATGAAAAAGGGGAAATTGTATTAAAAGGAAATAGAGTTGGTAAAATTTACACTCTTACCTTAGATAACATGTTAGATGCTTAGGTTAAGTGTTTAATATCACATGACTTAGATGTGAATTTATGGCATAGAAGATTCGGTCATATAGGAATTTCAACCACTAAGAAATTATCTAAGAAGAATTTAATTAGAGGAATGCCTAAGTTAGACTTAGATAATTTTCAACTATGTGAAACGTGTATTAAAGGAAAACACATTAAAGAAACATTAAAACCGAAACATGAAGTGAGTACTAGTCATGTACTAGAATTGCTTCATTTAGACTTATTTGGTCCAAGTAGGACCAGAAGTCTAGGTGGACACTACTATGTGTGTATCATAGTAGACGATTACTCACACTACACATAGACATTGTTCTTCACACACAAAGACGATGCTCCATTGGCAATCGAAACTCTTATCAAGCAACTCGAAAATCTTTACGAAGAAAATGTTAAATGAATTAGAAGTGATAGAGGTGGAGAATTTAAAAACAAAGATGTAATCAAGTTTTGTGAATTACATGGAATTAAACACAAATTCTCACCACCTAGAACACCACAACTCAATGGAGTTGTTGAACGTAAAAATAAAACAATTCAAGAAGTTGCTAGAACAATGTTATGTGAAAATAAATTACCAAAATATTTATGGGCTGAAGCTGTTAGCTGTGCATGCTATATTATAAATAGACTTTCTATTAGAAAGAAATTGAATAAAGCACCTTATGATTTGTTAAACAATAGACAACCTAAGATAGATTATCTTAAAGTATTCAGATGTAAGTGTTTTGTGTTGAACACTAAGGATAATCTAGACAAGTTCGAACAAAAGTCTATTGAATGCATATTTGTTGGTTATTCAACTAATTCAAAAGCACATAGGTGTTATAATCCTGCATCTAAAAAAATAATTGAATCTGTACATGTGAAATTCAATAAAAATGCATGCTTTGAAGTTAGTGATAAAAATCAACATAAACAAGAAACTAATGTTGAAAATATGTTTGATGATGATGTATTACTTGAGCCTATACTTGATCATCTAGAACCAACTCCCCTTGAACAAGATATGCATGAAACCTTAGATGAAATAAATGAAGAAGCTTTGCAATTGGAAGATAATACAACTAATGATCAAATTAAATACGACAATGTTCACACTAATGAAACATTTGAAAAAGATGAAGATGAACCTAGTCAATCTAGGAATTGGTGGCACCCTAAAGAATTAATAATTGGGGATCCAAGTGTTGGGTTAGAACACGTAGAAACTTAAGTCAACCTGAAGGACATAGGTTAATCTCACACTTAGAACCTAAGAATGTAAAAGAAGCCTTAGGTGATATATCTTGGATAGATGCCATGCATGAGGAATTAAATCAATTCACCAGGAACAATGTGTGGGACTTAGTACATAAACCCGAAAACAAATCAATAATAGGTACAAAATGGGTGTTTAGGAATAAAATAGATGAACAAAGAAACATCACACGGAATAAGGCTAGGCTAATTGCACAAGGTTATAATCAACAAGAAGGAATAGATTATGAAGAAAGCTTTGCACCCATTGCACGAATAGAAGCGATTAGATTGTTACTTGCTATTGCAAGTCTAAGCAACATCAAACTCTTCCAAATGGATGTCAAGAGTGCGTTCCTGAATGGATACATCCAAGAAGAAGTGTTTGTGAAACAACCCCTGGATTCGAAGATCTAAAGAATCCTAACCATGTTTACAAGCTTAAGAAAGCTCTATATGATTTGAAACAAGCTCCAAGAGCTTGATATGATAGATTTGCAAACTTTCTTATTGCAAATAATTATTAAAAGGAGAACAATAGACAACACATTTTTCCTAAGAAGAAAAGATAATGACTTATTAATAGTTCAAATCTATGTAGACGATATTATCTTTGGTTCAACTAGCCCTATCTTTATAAAAGACTTCGAAGAATGTATGAAGTCAGAATTTGAAATGTCAATGATAGGAGAGTTGAATTACTTCTTAGGGCTTCAAATCAAACAAACCCCTCAAGGAATCTATGTTAGCCAACTTAAGTATGTCAATGATATGATTAAGAAGTTTGGCTTTGAAGAGTTGAAACCAACCCCTACACCTATGAGGGTTAGCACCAAATTAGACAAGGATGAAAATGGTAAACCTTTTGATGACACACTTTATAGGTCTATGATTGGCTCATTGTTATATTTAACCGCATCAAGACCTGATATAATGTTTAGTGTGTGTATGTGTGCTAGGTTTCAATCTTGTCTTAAGGTATCACATTACAATGCAGTGAAAAAGATCTTTAGATATCTTAAACACACACCTCACTTAGGACTTTGATATGATAGAAACGCTAAGATGGAATTATACGCATATAGCGATGCTAATTATGGTGGTTGTAAATTAGATAGAAAATCCATTAGCAGTACGTGTCAATTCATAGGAACCAACTTGATCTCTTGGTTTTCTAAAAAGCAAGCTAGTGTAGCTCTTTCTATCACTGAAGCCGAGTATATAGCCTTGAGTTTGTGTACTACCCAAATACTTTGGCTTAAACAAAAACTTAGTGATTTTGGCATTAAAATGAATAAGATTCCAATTTTCTGTGATAGCACAAGTGCAATCAATCTTTCTCGGAATTCGGTACTTCATTCTAAGGCCAAACACATTGAGGTGCGATATACTTCCTTCGAGATCATGTTCAAAATGAGGATATAGTCATAAACCATATAAGAACAGATCACCAAATAGCTGACATCTTCACCAAACCCCTTAATCAAGCCAATTTTGAAAACTTACGAGCCAAGTTAGGTATGATGACTTACGATACTATTGCATAGTTCTATCTTTTGCATGATTTGCAAAATAAAGGGGGAGATAGAATAAGAACATGATTTTTAGTTGGTAAGTCATATGCTAAGTTTTAATTGGTATAAATAGTGGAGCATAGGTTAAGGGGGAGAGTATAAGTTAAGGGGGAGCATACTATTTAAAAGTTTGAAAACAATTGGTAAAGTTGTGACATTAAAATCATGTTAAATTATTTTAAAAATCATCCAAAAGGGGGAGAATATTGAGAAATATGTTTGGATAATTTTCAAAGTCATGATTTTAAGTGGTGATTGCATAAAAATATCATACATGGTGTTATATATGATTAAAAGTTGAAAAGTTGAAAAGGTTGACGTCGATCTCTCAGGTTTTTGCACTTCGATCGATCGACGTACTTCGATCCCTCACATCGATCGATCCATGTAAGGCAGTGAAAGTTCAAGACCTTATGATGAGACATCGATCTCTAAACCTGAGACACATCGATCGATCGATGTACATCGAACCCTCACTTTGATAGATTGATGTAGGTCAAATTCTGAAGCTTACTGTGAGACATCGATCTCTGAAGCTGAGGCACTTCGATCGATCGATGTCTAGGGTTTTTAGAAATATTTTTCTAAAATGTGATAAAATGATTGTTTTCATTTGTACATGATTTATACATGTTCATTATGTAATTATTATGTGTTTTTGATGATTATAAATACATTGTGACTAATGTGCCTTGAAAGTTTCTACAACTTACCAAAAAGAGCAAAATTGGTATTTTGAGTTTTGTAGGAACATGATATGGTGGAAATAATTCAAGGACATATTCTTATCTTATTCATCATGACAAATATGATATTATGATTATTTCTGACCATCGGTGTCATTTCTGGAGTTTTCTTTCAACAGGGGCATTTTGGTCATTTCATTCCTGAAGGTATTTTTGGTATTTTCACTCAAGGAATCTCTTGAGCATATTATTATCTTCATTCTGGAGTTGAGTGGTGATTATCTTAAAGATTATTTGGTGATTCTTTATCTTATTCTCTCAAATGATGATATTATTGACTATAGCGGGATATGTGACGAGTTGTGATGTCACATTCTATTTCTTTCTTGAAGACCCTCTTATATATGTTATGGGAGCATATTTATCATCATTATACAGAGATATCAAAGGTGTTAAAGGTGTCAAAATGATCACAACATATAAGAAGAAATAGTTGGAATTTTGGTGTTATATATTGACATAATCTTGTCAATTATTATTTGTTGATTTCTTCTTCAAAAATCTGAGTTTGTACATATATATATTGGTCCAAAAACGTGATTTATCAGGTGGATATAATGTGGCATTCATTTTATAAGTTGGTGAAAAGTTGACCAACCAAAAAGGAGCTAGTTGGCAAAAGTTGCCAACTTGGAAATGCAATTCGAAACCAACGGCTATATGGCAGCTGGTTGGGGCTGTTTTCATCCAAAATTTGATTCTCTCACATGCCCTATTATCTTTCCAAGGAGTTGAGGCAATCATGGAGGAGTTATTCCATCTTATCCTTGCATATTATCTTCATAATTTTCAAGAAAAATCCAAGGTGTAAAATCTGTCAAGCTGAAATTTAAGGTGGACCAATTATGTTGTCTCATTTTGCCAACTGTATAAGGCCAACCAATGATGTGAAGACACTTGGACTTGATGATAAAGATGGTGACACATGTGCATTCTTATCTCCAAGGCTCACTTCACACTATAAATAGGAGGCAATGGTGAAGAAGATGAAACACACTTGAAGCTCACTTGAAAGCATTTGTTGAATAGTCTAGCTATCATCTTCTTCTTGTTGTTCTTGTTCCATTCTTTGTAGCAAAGGTGTTCTTGTTGTATTTGTTGAGCTTCATTTGTAAGATTGATTAGCCAATCCTATAAGGCTACATCAATAGGAGGTAGAGGTGTCGCAACTAAGTGTTGCATAGATGGTGTTCATCCAAGTCTTGAATAGGGTTGATGTATAACCCAAGGATCAAGCTTGGTTCTTGTTGTAAGGTGATTCATTTCATAGTGAAATCCAAGGAAAGGTGTTCCTTGGGACTGGAGTACGTCACATTGACCGAATCAGGATAAATTCTCGGTGTTCTTGTCTTGTTTCTTTATTTCTGTTTTCTGCCCGTTTTTACTGTATTTTTCACACAATTTCTTACGATTTGAAAAAATAGCTAAACACTTTCAAAATTTGTGATTTTTGGTGGAGTTATACCTCAGACTGTTAGCTTTCATTTGCAACAAGAATCACTTGATTTGAGCAAGAGAAAGTTAGTCTTTCAGTCTTTGCAAGATAACTGCTCCAATCTGGCTGCAATCTGACCAGTTTTGAGAAAACTTGAATTCTGTATTAATCAAGAATTGTTTAAGTTCAGGGCCTTTTGGAAACATCCACTACACATCCAAAGGAGTGTTTGGATATAAAGATCAACCTTTTTGGTTGAGTATTCAAAGAGAAACACATTTTTCAATTTCAGCAACATTTTGTCCAATTCTGTCCAGATTGACCATCTGAATCCTTTTATTTATTTGAAGGGTCAAACGATCTTATTGTTGTCTGATTTTTGAACAGAGTCTTGTTAACAAATTGAAGTTAAGTTCTGAAAAGTTTCATACTTTTTGGAATTGTGTACACTTATTTTTGAACTTTTCAAATACGGGTTCTGAATCTGAGGTAGTCTCAGATTCTGTTTTCAAAGGGGATTTTAACAAAGGGTTGTAGTGTAATTTCCGCTAACCACTATTCACCCCCCCTCTAGTGGTGTTTATTGCAGGTGCACAGTCCAACACATTTTCACACAACTTCTCACGATTTGAAAAAAATAGCTGAACACTTTCAAAATTTGTGAATTTTGGTGTAGTTATACTTCAGACTGTTAGCTTTCATTTTCAACAAGAATCACTTGATTTGAGCAAGGAAAAGTTAGTCTTTCAGTCTTTGCAAGATAACTGCTCCAATCTGGCTGCAATCTGACCAGTTTTGAGAAAACTTGAATTCTGTATTAATCAAGAATTTTAAGGTTAGGGCCTTTTGGAAACATCAACTACACATCCTAAGGAGTGTTTTGATATAAAGATCAACCTTTTTGGTTGAGTATTCAAAGAGAAACACATTTTTCAATTTCAGCAACATTCTGTCCAATTCTGTCCAGATTGACCATCTGAATCTTTTTATTTGTTTGAAGGGCCAACGATCTTATTTTTGTCTGATTTTTGGACAGAGTCTTGTTAACACATTGAAGTTAAGTTCTGAAAAGTTTCATAATTTTTGGAGTTGTGTACGCTTATTTTTGAATTTTTCAAAAACGGGTTCTGAATATGAGGCAGTCTCAGATTTTGTTTTCAAAAGGGTTTTTAATCAAGGGTAGTAGTGTAATTTCTGCTAACCAATATTCACCCCCTCTCTAGTGGTGTTTGTTGTAGGTGCACGGTCCAACAATGCTTTATGTTTTCACCAAATTTATGAGTCTTTCTTTCTACATTGGCTTTGACCTGTACTTAATATTTTGGCAATTTCATAAGCTTAGATTGATTATATCATCAATATTATTTTAGTTTGATGTTGTGCCCCTGAAGTATTTGAAGAGAATCTTTTAAGAACTCATTGCTGATATTCAGAAGAGAAGATGGATGCATAAGGTCCTTCTTTCATGGTTCCACAAAGTGAGTTGTGTCTTATAAGATATACATACACACACATGTTTATACATACACGCACAATGGATGTATGAATTAAATAACACAAAATGTATTTATGTATGTACACTTGCATGTGGAAATCCATATGTATACATGCATATGTGTATATCTGTATGTATGTATATATACATTTCTCTTTGAAAACGTCAGAATTGCCATGAAAAGTGGAATTGTTTTAGAGAATAATTTACTTCTGCTTTCAATCCCTTAAAAATATCATGTATGTGTCAAAACCTTTTATTAGTTTAACTCTTTGAGCCAAACATTAGAATGGGAGAAAGGCTCTACCAGACTTTTTTTTTTTATTTTTTAGTTTATTTATTTTTAATATGGATTCTTGGATAAGAATCATAAAAACACCAACATTTCGAGATGCTCTCATTTCTCCTTCAATGGACCGGTACACAAATGTTGAATGCCTGAAAAGGAATGCCACTGGAATCATAAACATTCTCCTCTGTATTAAACTGATCCCTATTAACATCTGCTTAGACTGAAACGGGAAATATATGTTTATTGGAGTAGTTGTGTATAATTACGAAAAAAGGAGTAGTTGTGTATAGGTTACCCTGTTTCTTGACCCTTCGTTTATCATAAGTTCTCTTGAATTGTTACCTAAGTGAAGTAATGATGCCTAGTTTTAAGTCATTCCACATTAAGCCTTTCTTATGATGGAAAAATCGGAAATGAATCCATGGAATTTTTAGGTTGACCAGTGAACAGACATGTCCCAAAAGGTAAGTCATTATGGGCCGGATTGGTTTATAATTCAACAATCATTTTTCCTCGATTTAAGAGTTGTTTCGATATACAACCCTAGTTGGTTCCACCCTCACATTCTGCCAATCACAAAATAATAACTACTCTATTGGGGAAAAGAAAAGTCATTGTAGACTTAATTGGTCTATGATTCAATAATCAGATTTCTTTTTGCCAATAGAGTAGCCATTATCTTGTGATTGGCGGAATGTGAGGGTGGGTCGTACTTGGGTGGTATGTTGAAACACGACTCTTAACTCAATGAAAGATTTTTATGAAGCCTAGCTGGAGCGAAGAGGCGATAAAACCGTCTTTCTCTGAAGAACAACAAATCACCACTGAAAAACTCTGTAATGCTCAATTAAAATTTTTCTTGGCATAGAGATTGAATTTGTCTGGTGATTAATCGCTAGTTAAGGTAATTGAAGATCTGCATAGGTAGACTTTAGTCTGATTAGTTTTTCTTTGCTCTTTTGTCTTTGCTTTTCTTCAATAAGTCTGCATACTGTAATGATGGATTCATCATAATTGTTTTTGATGTAGAATGTATAATCAACGTAAATTTGTACATGTCTGATGACAGACATGGTCTAGTATAAGAGTTTATGGAAGCAGAGGATTAAGAATAACGAGGTTTAGGCACGATGTAAGGGCACCTTAAAGTATATTTAGGAGCTTAGATACTATCTACGCTTTAGGTGGACTTTTACACTTTTTTTTTGTTTCTGTTTTTATCTTTGTATTGCATTATATATGCATATACACGTTTATGACCATTTTCATATCGGGAGCTTCGTATTTGTATCTACTGAATTTTCTCACTAATACATTAGCACGTTATATTCCTATTATTGTGTCATTTATGCAGGTACAACTAGAGCCAGGGGTCTCACTGGAAGCAAACTCTCTATCAGTTGGGATAGATGTATTGTTTGTCTGCTCTCACACTCCTCAGATCTTAACAATAGCTTTTGATGCCGTTGGGATATACCGAGATGATGATGATACTTATTATTTTGCTCTCCTGTTGAAAAACAAGGGCAATTTTTTTAATCAGAAATTCCTTTCGCTTCCCGTACAGTGCACATGAAATGGTCTTATTCAAAACTACGGCCTCTCGAATAGTTTGTACGTGAATTTGGTAATTGATTTCTTTTGACGTAAAATTTGTTTTTTTGCTGGAGGCGGTGGGGAGCCAGAAGTCTTTCTTGGAGGGGCACTGACAGGTTTCGCCACAGGAATACCACCGATCACCGTTTTAGTCCGGAAAACCGACAAAATCTTCTAGGCATATTTTTGTATTATAACATAAAATACGTGAAAAAAAACACATCTACCAACCAATGTACAAAAAAATAAACAATACACAACAAACAATATGCGGATCATAATTATTAAATCAATATAGTAATATACATCAATATATACCTTTTATTTGCCTATTATAGGACGAGAAGAAGTTGTCAATGGACGCAAAAAGATTCTTCGAGATGATATTGATTGAAATCGTTGAATAATATCTTCATCTTCAAAAAAATTGTATGCTCAAAGTAACAAAATAAACAATCCCATAGTACGTCATCCCTTGACCGGTTGCGTAGATCATTCTTGACTATATTCATTGCAGGAAAATTAGAAACAAACAAATGTCACAAAGGATAGTGTTTAACAATAGACATTTGGAAAAGCAAGTTACCTTTTACAGTTTATTGTCTGAATGCTGAATCAATGAACCAATCATATATGGTGTACACAGTTGCTTGGAATGCGTAAAATAGTTTTCACACCAGCAACATCCTACACTAAAGCTTTGAATGCAACCTAAAGGTATGTATAGCTTTCAACTTTTATCTCTTAATGAATTATTGTTAATCCTGCTTGAGAATTTGATTGTAAAAACGTTCGTTCTTGCTACCCTTCTTGGCCGACACTCAGCTCCATCTAAACACCCTAGAAACCGTGCATAAGAAAAAACCCTAATAGTAATCATAAAACCATTTGGGAATTGGAAAAGGAATCCACCAATTTGTGTTCCAATTTTTTCCAAATCTTGAATTATTCATTCTTGGCCGATTCCAGCTTCCAAAATAAATCAAACCTTCCGAACAAAAGAAAAACACTAGCAGACACAGTTCAGATTACCAAACCAGATCCTATTCCTACAAGGAACACCCAAACCGTCGAAGATAAACCCCAAAATGTATAGGGGCTGTCCAAAATGTGACTAAACGATGTGAAAAACGTGTGTGAATTGGGTAAAAACCACCAGCAACATAAAAAAACCTAGCTATTCAAATTGCTTGGACACCAGCTGTTGGGACAACTTAAAAGTCAATCGGATATTTTAGTTTTAATCTTTTTGTAATTTAAAAAAAAAGTTTTAACCCTTTTTAAATTTTTTTAATATATTTAAGAGACCGAACTTCCGGTAAGTTTTAGATATATTTTAGTCACTTAATAGAGAATTGCTGAACGTTAAATACTATGTGACTACATAACAGAGAGTTAGTGTTCTGTCAAGCAGGGACACACTTGAACTGAATGGCTAAAAATACAACTACACCCACTTATCCATAAGATTTTTTTGCCGACGTTGGGGAGGCACGTGCCCCCCGGCCCCCCCTCCCTCCGCCCCTGGCTGGAGGTGAAGGGACATTCTTTTTTTATGGGCTTGCAAGGACGGATGCATTTTAGAATAAGCTTTTGCATTTCTTGCTTCTCTGTCAGCCGCCGCGTGTGCCGAGTCTCTACAGTTCCTCCACCTCAAATTTCCGAGGATTTTACCCCTTAATTGAGATTTTTCATCCTTGATGTTCGTGTTTTAGCCCTAAATTATTATTATCATTGTCATTATCATTATCATTATCATTATTATTATTTATTGTTTTATGTCAAACATCTTGGCCTATCAAGGTGTAACATTAAATGATTCTTGGTTCTGTATTCCCCCAATTTGGCCTCTTCTTTCTCACCCTTCTAAGCCCTTGTGTTTCTTATTTTGCTATCGAAATAGAGGCCTTAAAAGCAAAGAAAATCACTCTTAGCTTATGGTTGTAGAAATCAAGGAGTTTTTTAATTCAATTTTACTTCTGCAATGATTTGCCAAGGTGTTATGATATGATGACTGGCAAAAGTTCCTCCTTTGCGGAACACGCACTTAGCTATTATTCTGGTATTTTCTACATTGCTTACGCATTATCTAAGGGGTGTCGTAAACCGCGAGCTTCTTCATTGTCATGAATGTTGGATTAAGTCGACAGGCTGGTTCATTTTGCTTTTATCTACAATGAGTTCTTTGTGAAAATTCATTTAATTTCATGTATCTCTTACTACAGTGCATTTTTTGATATGTGATAGTGCTAAAGGAGAACAATCCTGCCACAAACCACTTTTTCCCAAATGGAAAATTTCCCCAGGGCAGGAGTTCTTTCTTTTCCGAACTAGAACTCCTGTGATTCATTTGCCACCACCTTCTGAAGGCAAGGTCATTGCACTTTCTCTTACCTGTTGCAATATACATCAATTTTTATTCAAGTCTGTGTTTTCTGGATTCCTTGAACTGAAATATTTTCTGATGTTACTGTTCAGTTAAGTCGATCATCTTTCCTCTCTGGGAAAAGGAAAGTGTACTTTGCATACCTGCCCTAGTAAAGTTTCTCTGTTTTTTTTGGAGCATAAAGTTGAAATCCCTCAACCCGGCCCCTACTGGTACAGTCCCAAGGAGCTGCTTAGAGGATGTAAATCAAGAGGCCAGCGGCCTCCTAGATTGGGTTACCCACACAAGGTGTCCCTCCACCTCTGTTTTTTTCTTTCTTTCTTTTAGGGTGTGGGTGGGGGTGGAATAAAGTTGCTTATGACATTTGAGTTAGGCTTGTACTAACATCTAATATCTATTCTTTCCTGGTTATGACTTGTCTTATAGCTTTCCCTTGGTTTTTCTTTTGTAAAGTTTCTTGACGTTTGGTCACCAGCCTATGTCCACCTTGAAGTGCAGATCTTATTATTATCATTTATTTTCATCAAGCTATTTTGGATTTGTAACTCTTACCACTGCTTATTACTCTACCTTCGGCCATGGATACAGTTATTCTGTTTATATTTCAAAATTCTGAGCATCTCAAACCCATCCCTGTTTATTTTTTAGCAGGATAAACATCTTATGATAGTGAAGTGTAAACGTACAATCATCTTAAGGAGAACTATGCTTAAATATTTCTAGTCCATTGGATACACCATGAGACTTTTGCTGGTTGGGAAAATTTTGTTGCTTGCTGTATTTGTGAATGTAGTCCAATTCTTTAGTGGTTCTGCATAAATGGAAATGTAAAGAACATATCTACCTCATGTAGTGCAAATTGTTTTCTGTATCATACTTTTGTGTCAACGTAAATGTAGGTGAAGTTTCAATCTTTTCTTTTTCTTTTTCTTTTTCTTTTTAGTTCCATCATTGACAAGAGATATTTAATAGGTACATTTCTTTTTTATCTTTGGAAGCAAAGAATTGCTTCACCTGAGGACTTTTGCCATGTACCAAATATTTGTGCAGGGGCCTGACATTTCAATTTTTTTTGACCCAGAACAGCCAGCATTCTCTCGGAGAATCAGGATTACTTCATATGATGTTGTCGTCAGAAGACAGAATTATGAGCATTGAACAACTGTTGCAGATTGTGTCAAAGTCTAAAGTAATCACAGAGAATGAGGATGTGCTTATAGAAATCCTTCTGCAGACACCTGTTAAATGTTTACTTCGTGCAAAATGTGTCTCCCAGCAGTTCCGCAGGATCATATCTGATCCTTTATTTGGCTATGAATATTACCGGAATAACCCATGTGCAACTAATATTTATAGCCTGCTATTGTACAGATTGAGTTCTCGTTCTAACCCTGCATGCAACTTCATTTTTTTGACGCGTGATAGGCTTGGAAATCCGTTCTGGTCATTACCTTTCACCAATGCAAGCTCTGATATTTACTCGATTTCATCCTGCAAAGGTTTGATGTGCGTTTGCACCATCAGTTATGTGGCGTCTGGGGTCTCTGATGTATATGACTATTACATTTGTAACCCCACAACTAACAAGTTCATCAAACTTCCAGAACCTAATAGATATCATGAGTCAAGAATAGTGGCCACGTCTATTGCTTTCAAGCCTAAAAGTTCCCCTTTTTATAAGGTTGTTTGTGTATGGGTCCGGAAGAATCTTTATAGGTTCTCAATCTACTCCTCCAAAACCAGAATTTGGAGGAATACTGGTTCTTCATTGGAAGTAAAGCCTGACGACAATTATATCTTTACAAGTGGTGTGTTTTGGAACGATTCAGTTCACTGGGTTGGAGACTCAGGTCCATTTCTACGTTTTGATATTAATGAAGAGTGTCTTGCAAATGTGCCAGTAACGCAGGTTTCATTTCACAAAAGACCCAGGAAGATTCAGTACTTTGGTGAGTCTAATGACCATTTGGTTCTTGTTGAGGGTCATGGATATCAGACTCTGAGATTTGAGATTTTTCAGTTGAAAAGGGACTATTCTGAGTGGATTAACGTGTGTTATGTTGATGGGTCTCGTCTGTTTCCTTTGTCTGGTGAAGAGAGGATTCTGGGTCGGTACAGCGTACAGTTGGTTATTGCTCCTGATGAGGGACAATCTCTGTGGTCTGTAGTGCTGTCAACATCTCGAGCCACCTACTTTTTTTCGGCTTGTGGCAGGCCATGTTTCTCTTGGGTGCGATCACGGCTCTATGAAAACACAGGGGATGTGGACAGGTACAAATGGTACAATTCTCATCAGTTCATAATGACGCTCACAGCAGTTTGATGGGCGCAAACAAAAAGGAGGTTTTCAGTTCGTGGACACAGAATACATGTTAGGTAATTAATGCTCCAATATATGATTCATGTCTCTGTGAATCTTTATTTGGCAGTACTTATTTATTACCCTATTTTAGTACTCTTGCTTGTTCGGATTGTGAATTAATGCTACCTTAAATTCTGAATGTTTATGGCTTCTTTATTGACCTTTAATTCTGAATGTGATTTTCTTGGTCTGCCTTTTGAACCTGAAACCAGGGATACTCTTGCTGGAGGTAACCTTGTACAGGTGAAGAGGTACTGAACTCTTCTGTTCTTGGCACACTACCTCTCTTGATGGTCTGAACAAGGTTTGGTCATGACCTTTTTCTACCTTTTTACTTGCTATTGCTGTGTCTGGTTTCATGGCTTGACTTCAGAAGTACTGATGCTGCTGAACGTCTTTTTAATCTCCATATGATTAGATGGTGTACCTTTTGCCCCTTCTATTCTTAGCAAACTGACTTTGATATTTAGGTTAAGGTGGTGCCGTAGTATTTTGAGCAAGTTAAACTGGTTGTTGCTAACCTAAGCAACCAAATCTATAATGTCTAATTCGACTTATCTATAAATTTAACTTTAGAAAAAAAAAAGACTTTGATATTTAGCTGTCACCTGATGCGATAGTTTCGCGACTTAATTATGGGTTTGAGCTCTTGGGTAGACGAAGCTGTAATAATACTCCTTGGCCATTGCTAAATAACTTATGGAGCTATTGAGAAGTGGCTGGGATGCCGGGCTCAATCACCTAATGCAGGAAACCGTTCATATTAAGGGAGCCCTCTCACATTTGTGCTTGAAAACATCATGTAGCGCCCTGCCCGGAATTAGAGTTTTGGCTCGGTGCATTCGCCGTACTCTGCTATGAGAAGTACAAGGCGTCGATACTATACATGTGTATGTTGACATAATCATGGTGCGATATATAGGATTGTTGAATGAACCGAACAGTTCGCGAACTGTTCGAGTTCTGTTTGTGTTCATTAGGTAATTATTTGTTAACAAGCCGAATTCGAACAGGTATTCGGGTTTGTTTAGTTAAACGAGTCAAACTGTTCGCAAACTGTTCCGCTTGTTTAAACAGTTATAAGGTTATCGAGCTAAAGTCAAACCATTTTTAAAGTTCGTTTAGCTAAACGAACCGTCGAACAATTCATTTAGCTAAACGAATCCTAATTCGAAAACACAGTATTCGGTTCGCCTCGGTTCGTTAACACCCCTAGCGATATAACGGTTTCAGCATAAACATAACAAAATACAATTGACATGTATTACTATACATTACAATTCTGTACAAATCAGCCTATACTATATCCTGAAATCCTCTGAATACATGATAATAAAATGAATCACATCTTCAAAGATAATCTCTCGGCATACTTCGTCTATCTCGGTAATCTATCTGGAATCATTCTCGATGAACCTTTAAAATGATTCATGTTCTATGCAAATAGTGATAAGGCAACGACAAACGTAATCGCCTAACTAGTAGTCTGACTAGATACATCATATGGATCATGCATGAGGAGACGGGGTGAGAAAATATGAACCCCGATGAGTCCACATGGTGTTACATCATATGTACATGGCATTTAATGGTGACGTCGATGGGGCGGATATCCCTTGTCCTAAACAAGGTGTTACACTCGGCCAAACTGTAACTGTAACTGTAGGATACTCTATGCCCATGACACCCTCTCCCAGGTTCTAGTGTCATGCCGGACTCCGGTCATCGATAACATACTATATGCCCATGACCACCACCATCGTCTGTCGGTGTCATAACGGCCTCCAAAGCATATCATATCATATAAACATGTGTCGATGGAATCAATTGTCTCGCCGGTATGTTCTTTACGTATGCAAAAACTTTTAGTCGTTTCATGAGGTGTAAACATGTATGCAAGTGCTTCTATTTCTAACATATATTAATACTCAAATAATTCTCATATTATCATGTCTTTAAATCTACATATACACTTAAGTCATAAAACCACTTTATTTTTCCCCTTTTTAAATCTCGGCCAAATAGCCCCTTTTTGTAAATTTTATCCATCAACATGTTCTTAAAATATCCATCTTATACTTAATAAAAGGACTAAAAACCCTAATTTTATATTCATCTCTATATACTTTCATATTCTATAATAGTATACATAAAGTAATCATATTCTCTATTATATTTGATTTTATACATCTTTATTATCTTCATCACCATGTACCAATTGATTTATTCCATGTCACAATATAGATTTGCCGTGTGTACATATATAAATACCAAAATGCCCTTTGGACGAAATACGTATGTATATATCCATAATTCCCTTCTTCATATATTACACTTCTTTATTCCATATTTTTATATTATGACCATTTCTTTTCATAATATACATATTCATAGTTATAACATGTCATAATATTTATTCTTTCTCCTTTCTTGGCCTTATGGCCGAATACATATAAGTGTATATATGTCACACAAATTCTTTTCTTTCTCACATCTTTTACTTACATCTTGTTTTGACATTTATACAAATTATATGCATATTAATTTCCATCAACATAATGTCTTGAAAAATCATCATAAAATGCATAAACATATCAAATGATGGAAAACATGAAAACAAAGTAAATAGGCCAATAAAACCCTAGCTTGGCCGATTTTATACATACATGAAATAAACATAGAGATCATCAAGAACCATTTTTTGTGAACTAGAATCTTAGACATGAATATGGGTGCCTTCTAACATGCTAAATCAAGAACACAAAAGTTCATGAAAACCAAAATCATAGATAAACACATAAGTGATGATCTTCATGAAAAACATATGAACACATGCATAAATATGTCCTCTTAGTACACTTTTCCCAACATATCATGTATCTTCATCCTCTTTCTTTAGCTCTTATATATATCATGTAAGAGTGTTCATTTCATTTTATTTACACATATAAGTCCATATTTGGACACAGTGGCCGAATACATAGGGTGTTTGTCCCACTTTATACATCATTTATAAACATAACTTTTACATATTCTTGACACCAAAACATTGAACACATATCATGAATGATCCAACTTTATATGAACATATATACATATATCTTTAAAAATCCATGAAGGATCTAGGAACATTACTTGCCTTTATCACTTAGCCTTAGTATAAAAGTGAAGATTTCTTCAATTGGCTTGAAGAAAACCTTCTCCTTCATCCTTGTTCAAGGCCACAGTTTGGACATCCAGAATGGAGAAGTTAGTGAGCAACTATGGAAATGGATAAATGGAAGAAATATAACTTATCTTAGGTGATGTTATTACCTTGCTATACCTTGGTTCTCAACCTGTTAAAATTCGGCCATGGTGCTTGAAATGAAGGAGGATGTTGTAGTTATTCTTTTGAATGTTTGTATGAGATGAAGAGAAGAAAATTACATCTTGTTCCTTGCTTAGTAACTCTCGACCATGTGTAGAAAAATAAAGGTTGGAAGGCTTGTTTTTCTTTTCATAGGGAGGAAATAGAAGTGTCTTAGATGAAGGTGTAATAGGTATGAAATGACAAGAGAATGTTTTTCTTGGTCACATCTTATTGGAAAATATTCGGCCATAGAGGAGGAGGAAGGAATTTAGAGAACTTGTTTCTTTCTCAGAGGTAAATGAGAGCTGTCTTGGGTGGAATAAGAGTGAAAAAGAAAGAATGAAAGAGGGAAGAAACCTTCTCTCTTAGGCTCAAAGGGACGGTTGGGGAGGAGGGAAAATGAGAGAAAAAGGCTTCATTATGAAGTGCAGTTGATGGGATGAGGTCGTTAGTTGTCTTATTAGTTTGTCAGACAAATATTTTCTTATTAGTTTGAGATTTAGCTGTCACCCGATGCGATAGTTTCGCTGGGTTTGAGCTCTTTGGTAGACGAAGCTGTCTGTAATAATGCTCAATCACGTAATGCAGGAAACCATTCATGTAAAGATGCCCTCTCACATTTGTGCTTGAAGACATTAAATTTCATTTTTATCAACAGTTTTATCTACTACACAATCTACCATATTGTTGACAAATTAATAGGGTTAGTGCGTAGGAAAATTAAGCATGTTATTAAGGTTAATAAATAGAAATATTAAGTTATACTCTTTTTAGGTATCCGCGTGTTGGCTTACCTAATTCCCAATCTTAATATGGTTTATCAATACGTATAGATTAGATGGAGACCTTGAACAAACATTAAGTAATTGTGTTTTAAAATTTAATCGAGATAATCTTAAAATTATAACTTAAAAGTATAAACCACACAACCCAAAAACACACTAAAAGAAAATTATAACATGAGAACATGAACCATAAAACTAAAAGGAAAAAAAAAGCTGATGATAAATACACATCTATATTGAAAATGCACACTTTTGTCATTTATATATATCAGTGATTGATCTCATAATTCATTTTTGACTATAAATCAAACACAACCGTGTATTTATCATTAGCAAAAAAAGTTACTCTCTTTGTCTTAAAAAAATTGTCACAGTTGATTTTTTTAACGTAGTATGATTTATACTATATTGAAAACTCAATTGTAACAATATTTTTGGGACAGAGAAAGTATACACCGTAGTATAAACCATATAACCCAAAATTAACTTCCAAAGACGACACTTAAAAATAATCACACCAGGGAATAGTTAAAAGATAGACTTGCACTTGAAACATTGCATACATTTCCCCTATACATACATACACACATGTATGTACGTGTGTCTTATTATATATATATATATATACATATTTGTATAAACAGATATTTTATTAATGAGAAGAAAGCCTCACTTATGGTGGAGGAAGACCTTATTACAATCATCAAAGTATGCGAATAAATAAATTAAGGAGGTAATAACAACATATCTCCAATCGTATATGATATGCCGCATTAAAACCTTGCCAGGAAAAACCACCCTTGTGGATAAAACCCTGGCGAAGGAAAAAGCGTACATATTTATACGACCTTCATAGATATGTGAGCAGTCTAAGCCCGAGTACAAATGTGCTGTTGCTGTAGCCGTAGATACATGATTTGGTCGGCGGTTGAAGCGACGAAAGTCCTTGTGTGAGTTGTTCTTACCCAGGAGGTGCCCTATCTGGAACGCTATCCAACAAACATGTGTTGTCTCCGAATCCAGTCGATGCCGCAACCATGTAAAAAATAAATGAGGCGCTGAGTAAAGCAGGGACAGTGGAGTGAATGGAACTCTGTAAAAAAAACGGAGGAAAATCATACCACGTCTGCCAGCACAAATGAATGCGCCGGCAGCATGTGAAAGAAACGCACAGCCCTGTAAGAGTGTGGCAAGTGTAGACCAGCATGGTGGCAAAAAGTCCTCTCCAGTTTGCACAGGAGGTAGTAGAGCGAGCATATGCTTGGGCCCCAATAAGACATCATCGTGATGGCAGAAGCCGCATGCCCAAGAAACAGAAATGTGTGAAGTCCAGAGAGCAGATGCTAGTATGCAGCTGTTTAAAAGAAACAAAATCATACCGAGTCTGCCTGTACTCAACCGAGCACAGGCAGGAAACAGAAAATATCGCCAATCCGGATGGAAGGCTTGTGCCGAGACATAATAGCAGCAACCCAGAGATGCCGTTGAATGTGTCCACCAAGCAGAGCGTGTGAAGTAGAAAAACAAAGTGTAAATGCCAATACTGAGTATAGCAGAGCAGTAGAATAATGGGGTAAGAAGCATACCGCGCCTGCCCGTAACTGTAGCGATACGGGCAGTTAAAAGCAGAACCCGCCAATCCATGAGGAAGACATGATTATCAGCCAACACGCAGATTAGTCGATGTGAGATCTAGGAGAACTGAGGCACGCACTATTGGGGGTAGAGTATGAGCGTCGAAATAACCTGTCTCTGGGTGAAGCATGGCTTGCTGAGCTAATGAATGGGCTGCCATATTTGCTTCTCGGTATGTATATGCAATATCCAATCCACCCGAATGTAAGAGCGAATGCAGTAGGTGCAGATGAAAATTGCCATGTATTCTTTGCGTGTCTCGAAGTCGCATGACCAAAAGTTCACAGTCGGTTTCTATCATCAATGGGCGGAAAAATGGTAAAAAGTACAGGATACCAAATAATGCTTCCTGGATTTCTGCCATCAAAGGTGTGCACTGTGGCAACCTAAAGGAAATTGCACCCACACAAGCACCAGCAGAAGTGCGTAAGATTGCTCCGCCTGCCGCATAACGAGCACCAACCGTGCCATCAACATTCAATTTATATCTTCCAGGTGGCGGACATTGCCATTTAATGAGCCGAAGTCGGGGTGGTCGAAGGCGGGGGATCCAGGAAAGCGAGAGCGTTGGGCCTGTTGCCAGTTTGGTGCCTTGGATAGACTGTACCCAGGCATTAATATCAAAATGTATGGCATTGCGCAGCTTGGACGCGGAAAAAGATGAAGAATCCCCATAGGTGATCTGAGCATATTGCTTCCAGATGTTTGTGGCTATGAGCGCCGGGACAACAATTTTTAAAACACCTGAGAAGGATGAGGTGGTGGCGCGGTACCACCACGATAGCAAATATTGCCGAAGCGATGTCCGAGCCGGAAGCAAACCATGCAGTTCAGCTGCAAAAAACGTCCAAAGTGGAAGAATGCAGCTACAGCGGAGGAAGATGTGGACGAGCGTGGCTGAATCATGTCTGCAAAAAGGACACTGAGTAGGATGAACCACTGAATATCGGCCAATGCAGTCCTCAAATGGCAGAGCGGAATGAAAGATACGCCATAGTAAAAGTCTCGTATATGGTGAGTGATGTTTTGACCATATAAACTTTGACGATAGCTGTGTAGAAATGGAGGTCCGACATATCTCATATGCTGATTTTAGAGTGAACTCACCTGTTGGAGATGGTGTCCATGAGAGGGTGGAAGCTGTGCCAACCGTGTGGGATGCACAATGAGGATGAATGCGGCAAATCAACTTCCATGTCGCAGAGTCAGGAAGTCGAGGCCTGAAATCACCACGTCTGCCGTATTTTAAATGCATGTAATTACTCCACAAAGTATCTTTTTGATGGTATGCCCACCATATACGGCAATGATATGCACATTGTAACTGAGCAAGATCCCGAAGGCCCAGACCACCCTCATCAAATGGCTGTGTAATCCGAGACCATGAAACCCAATGACGCCGATCTCCCCAAAAGAAAGAAGCCATTTTGCGATTGATTATACGGATGACAGATTTTGGTAATCCGCCTGCTGCTAAAATATGCAACGGAAGGGCAGCTATCACTGATCTGAGAAGGACTAAGCGTCCAGCATGCGATAGGAGAAAACAAACAGAATGAAAAATTATTTTATAAATATGAAACATGTGAAAACAAATGAAAAATTCTGCGTGTATTTGTTTTTCTCATATTTTTCTTTCCATTTCTCACTTTACACGTTTTTCAATAAAGTATTGACTCATTGTTTTAATTTTCACTACGAAAAAATAATAATAATCTTTGCACAAATTAGTGACATTAGTTAAAAACCGATTATCTCATAACAAAGATTAAAGTAAGTATTATATTGAATATTTTATATTTATATATTGAGAAGTAAAAATAGAAGATAAAATATTTGTTTACATCATCATAATGAAAAATACAAAATGAAAATGAGAAAACAAACAGAATCTGATATCGTAGTCTCATATTTAGTCATGAAAAACCTAAATGGTGTAGAGATGCTGCATATTTGTCCTAAGGACATGATTGGAAATGCGTTAATGTTACGTATACCAAATGACATTCAACCTAGTAGTGTTTGTAATACATCAACAAAAACGCCAGAATGAAAAATTAAATAGCAAATCCCGAAGTCATTATACCTCATCGATGTACAACATAAATGCATAAGTAACCGAACATAAAAACTTCCTCATCCACGAGCATTCTGAGTCTGATCATCATCTAAAATATATAATCATAAAAGGGTCAGCTCTTACTTAGTAAGAATAATGATCTTTTATATACTCTTGATGTTTCTGCTTTCTCCTTATCATACTCTAAGCATGTGTATTACAGTCATACATTCACATCTATTCAGTCTCGTATAGTCATTCATACATATATTGCATATAATACATTCTTTTCATTTGTATCTTTCATACATCATACTTTCCTTTTTTTTATACATATGTGCATGTGTTCTTTCGTTGTATACAATCTTTTACACTTTTCATACCACGAAAGAGATCCTCAACATATGGTTTGAGCTTAGATTTCGATTTGTTACGTCATACGTACGTATAGGTGTATGTACCAATGCATACTTACATGTGTAATATATGGTTCCAGGTCCTTACATACAGTACAAGGAGCCACCTTGCAATATGATTGACATAATCAGACTCTTTTTTTTTTTTCGTGTTATTGAACTTCATCATGAGTAGGTAACCCCTCTTGCTTCATTCATCTTGCATCCAAAGATAAGACCATTCTTCTTTGGTAGGTTCATATTTGTTCATGCTTTGGCTTTACTAAAACATGATGATACATAAGCATAAATAAATAACCAAGACATTTAAGGCTTAAAAACATTGTTTTAACATATTTAGCATGAAACCGCATCAACATAAACATTCATCTAGTCAAGGTTACTTTACATCTATAGCTTAACCTTTTCTGACATAACTTAACATCAAGCTACAATCATAAACTCATACAAATAAAAATTATCATGAACTAAGAAGTAGTAGACTTCGAAAAGAGAATTTCAATCAAAGTTTTGTGACTCAAGTGATAGTCAATACAAAAATAGTCGTGTAAGCCAAACGATCAGCTCGATGAATGGACCTAAGGATGGATTGATCCACTTCACATTCAAATAATGGCCGCCGCCTCTTTGCTGGCTAATGGCCTAAGTGAGACGATGGGTCAAATGATGAAATTGATTGTTTGATTTAGAGTGGAACGATCGACCTACCTCTCTTTTCGAGTCTTATTTCTTTTGCAGCAAAACTGAATATCTATTTAACCCCTTTTTGCACATCATACGGTTCCTCTAGGACCCCATAAACATGTAATTTTATCACTCAAGAATCCACATGCATCAAATCATATAAAACCCACCACGGTTCCACCTCCAGATCATAAAAATCCATTCAACAAATAGCCAATTTCTCAATAAACTCTTACCAATTAACCCAAAACCCAACATCAAATCATCATAAATTTTCATCTGAAAACACCATAAACGTATGCCAATCCATCACATATACATTCATACACAACAATATATCATACTACATCTTCGAATTCCAGCAACCCCAAAAGTAAAAACAATCAAAACAACTAGAAAATTGAAATCCCTTACATTTAATCGTAAATTCTTCTCAAAGGCTATTCAACAACAATTCAAATAGACTAATCTACAATCGCAAGGCCTAAATTGACAAAAAACGATATTTGTCCTTTCTTAGATCATTTTTTATCTCTATATCTAACCAGCAAAATCACTGTGTTGTTATGTTATATTCCCATCGTGGCGTGTTAGTTTCAACAGTTAAAATTCAAAATTTTGGTATTTGATTATTTAAAGATGTCTAGTGTTTTGGGTTTAATCGATTGAAGCAGCATCCTGCCTAAGTAGTCTATCCTATGTAGATTGATTTGATCTCGAGACGCGAAGATGGAGTGTCTGTGTTATTCATGTGGGTATTCAATCGACTCAAAGAAAGGTTAATATTTTACCAAATAATATACACATGTGCGATCTTAAATACACAGCGATACTTTGGTTATCCATGTGGACGTTAAATCGACCCAAAAGAAGGTATACTGTCTAACAGGATTTACTGTATGTATACATGTGATTTTTAAATACGTAATGGCTCTTAGATTTTCCATGTGGGCAATAAGTTGGCCAAAAAAAAAAAAAAAGCTTTTCGTGTGACAGAATCTAATGGTGATATTTAATTATTACAACCAGAATATCACTAAGTGATTATGTCGAAAGATGAGACCTAATATTGTACTAGGCATTTGGATATGAGCCCAGTCATTAATCTAATTTATTAGGTCTTATATGCTGGCTGGTTAATTTTGAGTATGTTTTTACTGTGTTTTCACATGTTTCATTTATTATTTTGTACTTTTTTTTTCAGTTTGCTTATTTTATACTAACCTGTATGCTGGATGTTTTATATGTATTCTTTAAGTTATTCCAACGTCCGTCTTCATGTTAAAAAATGTTAAATATATAGTTTTACAAAAGAAGTTGTTCGAAGGATGAAGGGTGATTGCTTAGGGTGTTGGACCGTACACCTGCAGTAAACACCATTAGAGGGAGGTGAATAGTGGTTAGCAGAAATTACACTACGACCCTTAGTTAAAATCTCCTTTGAAAACAGAACTGAGACCTCCTCAGATTCAGTACCTATTTTTGAAAAATTCAAAACTCAGTGTACACAACTCTAAAAATTATGAAACTTTTCAGAAATTAACTTCAATGCCTTGACTAGTCTCTGTCAGAAAATGAGACAAAAATAAGATCGTTTGACCCTTCAACCAAATAAAAAGATTCAGATGGTCAATCTGGACAGAATTGGACAGAATAATGCTGAATTTTGAAAACGTGTTTCTCTTTGAATACTCAACCAAAAAGGTTGATCTTTTTGACAAAACACTCCTTAGGATGTCTACTTTATGTTTCCAAAAGGCCCTAACCTTAAACTATTTGATGAAAACAGAATTCAAGTTTTTTTGAAACTGTCCAGATTGCAGCCACAATGGAGCAGTTATCTTGCAATAACTGAAAGGCTAACTTTCATTTGCTTAAATCAAGTGATTCTTGTTGCAAATGAAAGCTAACAGTCTGAAGTATAACTCCACCAGAAATCACGAATTTTGAAAGTGTTTTTGCTATTTTTTCAAGACGTGTAAAGTTGTATGAAATCTTCAGCAAAAACAGGCAGAAAATAGAAAAGTGAATAGAAAATAAGAACACCAAAGATTTATCCTGATTCGGTCAATGTGACCTACTCCAATCTCAAGGAACACCTTTCCTTGGATTTCACTATGAAATAAACACAAATACAACAAGAACCAAGCTTGATTCTTGGGTTAAACACCAACCCTATTCAAGACTTGGATGATCACCTCTATGCAACTCTTGGTTGCAACACCTTTATCACCTATTGGTGTAGCCTTATAAATTTGGCTAACCAATCTTACAAATGAGATACATGAGGCGTGTAGCTACTCAACTAATATCATAAGAACACTTTGGCTACACAAAGAATGAATCAAGAATGAAGAGAAGAAGATAGCAAGACAATGAGCTCCAACTTTAGTTTTCAAGTGAGTGTTCTTCTTTTTCACATTTGCCTCCTATTTATAGTGTGAAATGAACTTTGAAGATGAGAATGCACATGTGCCACCATCTTCATCATCAAGTCTTATTTGTCTTCAGATCATTGGTTGGCCACATAACACCTTGCACACTTGGCAACATAGAGATTAATGATTGGTCCACCTTCGCGCACATATTTGGCCGATTTTTGCCTTAAAAAATAACTTGGAAAATGTGAAGATAATACCCAAGGATAAGATGGAATATTCCCTCAACTTCTTGACACAAGAATAGACATGTGAATGGCTGAAAGTTTGACTAAAAAATCAGCTCCCAACAGCCCTTTACTAGCCGTTTTTCAAGTTTGAAAATTCCAACTTCTTTTTGATTGGTCCACTTGTCACCAAGTCATAAACTGAATAAACCATCATTTCTACCTGTAAATGCACGTTTGGAGGGCTGTATATATGAATATCAACTCAGATTTATGAAGAAAAAAGATACATAATAGTTGACAAGATTATGTCAATATATAACATCAAAATTCTCACTTTTCTCCTTTGTATGTTGCACCAAGAACACCTTATAATATCTGAAAAATGATGATTGAGAGCCTCCAATAACATATATAAGACGGTCTTCAAGAAAAAATAGAATGTGGCATCGAATACCGTCACATATCCCGCTATTATCGATAATGCCATCAAATAGAGAAATAAAATAGAGAACCACCAAATAATCTTCAAGATAATCATAAATCAACTCCACAATGAAGATAATAAGATACTCAAGAGATTCCTTGAGTAAACATACCGAAACTGTCCTCAGGGGTAAAATGACCAAAATACCCCTAGTGAGAGAAAACTTGAGAAATGATCCTGATGGTCAGAAATAGATATAATAACACCTGTGTGATGATAAATAAGAGATGAATGTGTCCTTGAAACATTTTCACCATGCCAAGTACCTACACAAAATCAAAATACCAGTTTTGCCCTTTTTGGTAAGTTGTAGAAACTTCCAATGCACATTAGTCTCAAGACATTTATAATCATCAAAAACACATAATAACAACATGATTAACATATATAAATTATGTAAAAATAAAAACAAATATTTTATCACATTTCAAAAATATATTTCTAAAAACCCTAGACATCGATCGATCGAAGTGCCTCCACTTGAGAGATCGATGTCTCACAGTGAGTTTTAGAGCTTGCCTCTGACCTACATCGATCGATCGAAGTGAGGATTCGGTGTATACATCGATCGATCGATGTGTCTCGGGTTTAGAGATCGAATTGACGTCTCACAGTAAGGTCTTGAATTTTCTCTGCTTACATAGATCGATCGATGTCAGGGTTTGATGTACATCGATCGATCGAAGTGCAAAAAGATGTCATTTTTCTTAACTTTTTCAACCTTTAATCATTTATAACACCATATGTGACATTTTAAGTATTCACCACTTAAAATCATGACCTTGAAAATTATCCAAACATATTTCTCAACATAGGGGTCCTGTCCTAGCAGCATTGTGTTAGATCTCTTAGAACACACTAGAATGGGGGTTTGAATAGTGTGTTCACCAAGTATAGAAATATTTTGGATTTTTTTCAATGATGAGGTCAAACCAATACTTGGGGTGTGTTCTTTAAAATAGATAAACTTGCAAGAATGTAAAGAACACCAAATTTATAGAGGTTCAAGTCTATGACTCTACTCCTCTACCATCTTCCTCTTCACAAGAAGGATTTTTGAATGAGGGGATTGTTATTTCACTTGGGAGGAAACTACAATAAAAGATAAAAATACAAGTAGGTGAACTAGGTAACGCACCTAGACTTTGAACCAAGAAAACCCAACTACCTTGAAGTTTAGCCTCCAAAGTACTTCCTTGCTTCTCAAAGAATTCTTGTTGGGAGTGTGGTGCACCTCTACACCATCAACTAACACTTGAAGGATTGAATTTCTTCAAACAAAAAGCACCCTTGCTTCTTGACTAACAATCTACACCTTGCTCCACATAATGCTCACTCAAGAAGAAGACTCTTCTTCTTTTACAAATCACACTCTCTCACAAGTAATGTAAATGAAACAAAAATGCAAGTATTTTGAGAGCAAAGGCTTCAGAGAACTTGAGAGCTTGTAGGTTAGAAAGTTAGATTTGAAAAATGATGAAGCTCCTTGTTTTATTCACATTCTAGCCATTTCCCATGTTGCAGGAGAGAAAAATGAGTTTTGTCTCTTTTGATGACATGTTCCCTTCCATGAAGATCTTCTCTTGGATGGAGTCAAGCTTCTTGAAGAATCTTCGTCTTGTAAGCTCAGAGAGGAAAGATAGCAGTCCACAGGAAGAATATTGCCTGTGATTTTCACTTAGAAGAAAGCCACAAATGTCAAGTTATTAAAAGAAAGAGCAACATAAAATATTTGAGGCGTTCAATCATTTGAAGCGCCTGAAGGGATTAGTGAACTCCCGTTCAATGTGACATGAAGCGCCTAATGTGATTAATGAATACCCGTTCAATGTCACGTGAGGCACCTAAAGTGGGCAACTCACTCGTCTGAAGTGAAATTTTGTTTTTCAGAAGTCAATCAATAACTAGTTTGATACTCGTGCCCATTTTAGTAGGGTAACAGTCACTTTTGACTTTTGTGGTCACTTTTGACTTTTGTTAGACACATGAAGCGCCTTATCAAGGCGTTCGGAGTATTCTGTTTCACAGAAGCTTTACATGACACATGAAGCGCCTTATCCAGGCATTCGAAGTGTTTTGTTTCACACACACTTTACATGAAGCGCCTTATGTAGGCGTTCGAAGTGTCTGTTTCACAGACACTTCACATGAAGTACCTTATGTGAGCGTTCAAAGTGTTCTGTTCCACAGACACTTCACATAAGACGCCTTATCTAGGTGTTCTAAGTGTCAATTGTGCAAATCATCAAAACTTAACATATTCTAACATTCTTCCTCTTTTGATGATTTCACAATGTGCGTAAGTTTAAAGTTAAGACTCCCCCTTAACTTATGCTCCCTCTCACATTATGACTAAATTTGCCTAAATAGACATGATGAATCAAATGTCATAATGCATATAACAATGACCAAAATCATCATCATCATATATGTCATCATATGACAAAAACAGATATAATCAATTTCATCGCCATCACAAGACAAAAAGAAATGTTCTAACTGATACATTTATCAGTCAATCACAATTAAACTATTTTCACATTCTTCAGCCATCCATTGCAGCATCTCTGGCTCCTCTGGCATCACCACTTCCAGATGTAAAGCATCACCACTTCCAACCTGCAAAACCAAAGCCTTCACTTGTTGCAAAATTCAGAAATCCACTCATTATGCCATCAACTTGGTCACCACCACCAGCATTAGCTCCTCACCACCAATACTATCCACTCCTAAATCATCAAAATCAGGAGGGAATTGTGCCCATGGCAGATTTGACAGAAAGGCTATTTTCAAGACACCAAAACTACTCATTCTGTGCATGTTGAGCCTCGTGCTCGGAATCACGGATTTGCAACTGTTGTATGGTTTGCTTCAGAGTCTGAATCCTCTTCAACAGATCAACGTCATGACTACTATCTTCACCATCCTAGCTTTATCCACTTCATCTGCAATGTCAAGAAGAACAATGTGTTTCTTCTCTACGAGTCAACTGCTTGAGCAATAATGCAATTGTCATAGTAATCTGTCTTGGCCACTCTTACCATCGATGCCTCATGAATCTCAATGCCCTTGGATTTTATTAGAATTGTAACCACATTGGAAAACGGCAGGGCCTTTGATTCCTTCCTAATGTTGCCATGATCACTTCAACCAGAATCCATGCAAGGTTCAACTGTGCCTCATGCATGATGCGACAACTGGCATAGAAATCCATGTTGCTCGGATTCCTAGTCGCTTTTCCATTGACACAGTAAGTGACCACAACAAGCAAAATATGATTGACCAATTGGCATGTTCTGAGTCTTTTTGGTAGAGAAATATTGAAAGTTAAATTTAACGTACTCCGTATTTGTCGCTCCAATCAAATACAGAAAAATCACTTAAACCTTCATTTCTTACTCCTAATTCGGCGCATATGTCTTGCACTGAAAAGCTAAGGGGTGTACCATTAATTACTGTGTGCAGAGAAAATTTTTGCGACTCAGTTCTAGGGGTAACCCACATATTGGCATATAACATATGGGTATAATTTTTGGAGAAGGATTTCATATCTAATCTCAACAAAAGATGGGTCCATCCTTGTCTATCAAGTAGCACAATCACCTGGTTCGCATTGTGGACTTCAGTGAAATCACTAATTTGAACCAGTTTCAAAGACACTACTGACATGTTGTTGCTCTTCCATTCTTCATATAACATGTGAGAATGTAGGGAAAGGTGGATACCTATTGCAGTGTGGTATGAGAATTTGGTGACATCCTTGTCGAACTTCTTCTTCATCCATGGAAAATTTTCTTTGGTTAGCCTTTTCCTGATGGCTTTCAGATCCTCTGGTTCACTGATCCCAGCAGTTTGCTTTCGTCTCTTTCCTTTCTGGATAGCGCTAAAAGGTCCAACAATGCTCCTTCCTTGAGAGGCCATGGAGAAAAGTGGTTACACAATGGGAAAAAGAGTTGCAGCGATTTGCAAGAGAAGGATAGAGGAAGAAGAATGTTGCAGTGAAAGAAGGGAACTTTGATAGAGAAGAGAAGTTTTGATGAAGGGGAAACCGTTTCACTGCAGTAAACACCAAGAAAGAAACTGTTGTTGGAGGAAACGATAGTAATTGTTTTGAAAGAGAGAATTTCGAAAACAATTTGACTGCAACGACTTTGGGAAAAGGAATTTTGCAACGCCACAGGTACTGGTCAACTTCATTCAATTGGCGCGAAAAGATGAAAGGTCACATGGTTTGACAAAGAGAAAAATGGGATGAAGCGCTTAGAGTCACTTCTTACGACAATTTTTGGCAGGAAGAAGTGCCTGAAGTGACATTGAACGGTTGTGTTGACAGGATGGAGTGCCTAGTGTAACTTCGAACAATTGTGCACAACACGAGGCCGCCGATACATATTTGGATTCCACCGTAGAGAGAGCTACATTGTTTTGTTTCTTGGAGAACCAAGAAACAAGACAGTCACCGAGAAATTGACAAGTCCCGGATGTGCTCTTTCTATCAACAAGACTCCCAGCATAATCGGAGTCACAATAACCTCTCAAATCAAAACATGTATTTTTAGGATAAAATAACCCAAATTTCAAAGTACACTTAAGGTATCTAAGGATACGTTTTACCGCAACTAGATGCAATTCCCTAGGATCACTTTGAAATCTAGCACATAAACACACTGCATGCAATATGTCTGGTCTACTAGCAGTCAAGTAAAGTAGACTCCCTATCATACCACGATTCATAGTTACCTCAATGTGCTTTCTTTTCTGTTGAAAAATATGTTTAGATAATTTTCAAAAGTATGATTTTAAGTGTTACATGTCATAAAAATGTCATATATGATATTATAAATGATCAAAAGTTGAATAAGTGAACAAAAATGACATCGATCTCTCAAGTTAATACACTTCGATCAATCGATGTACATCGATCAATCCATGTAAGGCAGAGAAAAACCAAGACCTTACTGTGAGACATGGATCTCTAAACCTGAGATATATCGATCAATGGATGTGTACATCGATATCTACATTGATCAATCGATGTAGGCCAGAGACAAACTCTGAACCTCACTGTGAGACATCAATCTCTCAAGAAGAGGCACTTCGATCGATCGATGTCTAGAGTTTTTAGAAAATTTTTCTATAATGTGATAAAATGGTTGTTTTCATTTTTACATGATTCATATATGTTTATCATGTTGTTATTATGTGATTTTGATGAATATTATGCTTTGTGACTAACATGTCCTAGAAGTTTCTACAACTTACCAAAAGGGGAAAAATTGGTATTTTAAGTTTTTATAGGTACTTGACCTGGTGAATATGATTCAAGGACCTATCTTCATCTTATTTATTATCACAAAGGTGTTCTTATATTTATTTCTGATCATCGGGGTCAAATTCAGAGTTTTCTCTCACCAGGAACATTTGATCATTTTACCCCCGAAGCAGTTTTGTCATTTTACTCAAGAAAATCTCTTGAGTATCTTATTATCTTCCTTCTAAAGCTCATTGATGGTATTCTTAAAGATTATTTGGTGGTTTTCTATTATATTCTCTTATTTCATGATATTATCGACGGTAGCGGGATATGTGGCGGTTTTCGTGTCATATTTATTTTCTTCTTGAAGAATCTTATGGATATATTATTGGAGGATATTAATCATTATTTTGCAGAGAATTTGAAGGTGTTTGTGATACAAAATTCACTACAACATACAAGGAGAAAATGTGGGAATTTTGATGTTATATGTTGACATAATCTTGTCAACTCTTATGTATTATTTTCTCTTCAAAAATTCTAAAGTTGTACACATATTATAGCCTCCAAAACGTGATTATATAAGTGGAAATGATGGTGTATTCATTTTACGACGTGATGACAAGTGGACCAATCATATACAAGCTAGTTGGCAAAAATTGCCCAACTTGGAAATTCTATTTCAAACCCAACATACAAGGCTGTTTTGGAGCTGATTTTGGAGTCAAACTTTCAAGCACACATGTCCTATTATCTTGCCAAGGAGTTGAGGTAATCTTGGGAGGAATATGCGATCTTAATCCTCCATATTATCTTCATAATTTTCAAGACAAATCCAAGGTGTAAAATCGGCCAAAATGAGTTCCTAGGTGGACCAATCATTCTTTTTTATGTTGCCAAGTGTACAAGGTGATTATGTGGCAAACCAATGATGTGAAGACAACTAAGGCTTAATGATGAAGATGTTGACACATAGGAGTTCCTATCTTCAAGGCCTATTTCACACTATAAATAAGAGGCAAGTTGAAAGAGAGAAGACACACATTTGAAAGCAAAAAGTTGAAGTTCATTGTCTTGCTGTTTTATTCTCTTCATTTTTGATTCATTCTTTGTGTAGCCAAGATGTTCTTATGATATTTCTTGTATAGCTGCACGCCTCTTGTGTTGTTTTTATAAGATTGATGTAGCGCCCCGCTCCCGAACCTTAGCATCGGGAACAGTGCACCCACCGTATCTCACTAAGGAGAATACAAAGCATCGAATCAATTTTCAACATGTCTGAAAAGACATAGAAATTTTTTGCTGAAACGTAATACCATAACATTAATTCACATGAACAAAAGATAATCCTCCATGGAAACAATAAATATGTCATGACAATAATATCAACACGCTAGCATCTAGAGACTATCACACTAAACAAGGTAATGACTGATGAAATCTCAATAAAATAATAACAAATGACTGCACGGTCTCCTCATGTCCTAGATGCGGCCATCGTCCGCCCACTCCACTGTGTCGGCCCCGTCCTCAACAAAGACATAGTCGAAAGCCTCCTCCTGCTCACTTGGAGGGGGGGGGGAAGTAGGGGTGAGTGACTGGGAAATCACTCAGTAGGCACCTGTCTCCAAGTAGTACAAGACAAACATACAATAATGATATAGCACATAACACTCATAGGACATGATATCACATAAGCATATGAATGCGGAAAAATAATTCACTCCAGATAAAACTGCCCAACAACGTGATGCATGTTCTACTATGCATGTCACACGCAACAAAGTCATGTCATACAAGATGCCGATAACTCCACCATGCAATGCATGATCCTGGGACCTAACTGAGTGGTTGTGGGTCGTACCCACCCACAGTCACCATCTTGAGTGTACTTGGCCCCGCCACCGTACACCATCTTGAGCGCCCGTGACCCGTACGTCACGACCCACCATCATGCAATGCATGTGCCATGAATGCAAACAACACAATCGCCTGAGGTCCCTGGCCCATCCTTACCATCCTTCGGCACTCAATTCTAGGTTCATTTATTATCCGAGTAATGATTTAATGTTGTTTGGCGTTAAAACTATTCTTCCATCGCTTATATATATTTATAGTGCATTTCCTATATTTTTCCTCATTTTTCCCTAATTTATTTCTATTTATTACTTAATTATCCAAATTAAATAAATTATCACAATTACCGAAATTAGTGAAAATATTTTAATTTCAACAGTTTATAATTTCTGGAATTTATTTAGAATTTCCTGATATTTATTTATATTTCTCCTATAATTATTACTATTTTAAATTAATTAAATAGCTATTATACTATTTCAGAAATTATACTAAATATTTAAAGAAAACCAACTTTGGGGCTGACCCTATTCTATTCCCGCCAGCCCCCAGCCCGCTTTCACTCCTGGTCCGGCCCGCCTCAGTATTTTTTTTTAAATTCAGGTTTCCAACAGAACGCCAGATCTAAGGCCAAATCAACAACTAAAATCCTAAAGATGTGATATTTTCATTATCAAAATTTTCCCTAAAATCAAATTCAAGCCACTCAGCACACAGTACACGCATACCACAGTCTGCAACTTTCATGCTTCTCACGGATTAACATCATGCTATGAAATTTAACAATTAAAACAACAAACACATAAAATATCACTCGAGCATGCTTGAATTTGCACCAAATGGAGGGGGAAAATGGAACCTACCTTGAGACAGACAGTTATACGCTTTTCCGGATTAGGGATAGTTTTCCTTTTCGTCTCTTCCTTCTTCTTCCCTCTTCTCTCTTCTCTTTTCTCTTTCTTCTCTCTTCCCTTCCCTTCCCTTTCCTCTTCTTCCTTTGGCCGTCCTCCCCTCTGCCTACTTCTCTATTTTTTATTTTTTTGTTTGTACGACCCTTTTCTTCAGGGGTGGAAAAACGGTTTTGGGGATTTAAATTGGGGGGTGGGGGCGAGAATGTAGGGGGTTAGGGGAGGGGATTGGGGTAATTAGGATAATGATAGGATTATCCTTTTTTTTAAATTTCAACCTAACTCGTTTTTTTTTGTTTTATTTTTTTCTTTATCATATCTTTTTTTCTAAAATACTCGGATATAACATCCTACCCACCTTACAAAAAGTTTCGTCCTCGAAACTTGATGCAACTTAATCGTGGAGGCCGAAAAGATTCAACGTACCTTAACGAAGAGCTCAGGGTAGCGTTCGCGCATTTGGTCCTTCAGCTCCCAAGTTGCTTCATTCTCTCTGTGGTTGCTCTATTGCACCTTGACGTATGGAATGATCCTTCTCCTCAGAACCTGGTCTTTGTGGTCTATAATCCGAACGGGGGTCTCTTCATATGACGTGTCCAGTCTGATCCTTAAAGGCGGCGTATCCAGTACGTGACTCGGATCCGGAACGTACCTCCTCAACTGAGAAACATGGAATACGTCATGCACCTGTGCTAGTGCTGGGGCAACGCCAAACGGTAAGCTAATGAACCAATCCTTTCGAGCACCTCGTAGGGGCCAATGTACCGAGGTCCTCATCTTACCCTTTAGACCAAAGCGTGCAACCGCCTTCATAGGTGATACCTTCAGATAGACCTTGTCTCCAACATTAAACTCTAAAGGATGCCTCTTCGAGTCAGCCCAGCTCTTACTCCTATCTTGAGCGACCTTAAGCCTTTCTCGAATCAACCTAATCTTCTCCTTGGTTTGCTCAACCAGCTCAGGACCAGTAATAGCACGCTCTCCGACTTCATCCCAATGGATGGAGGATCTGCACTTATGTCCATAGAGTGCCTCAAATGGTGCCATGCCGTTGGCGCTGTGATAACTATTGTTGTAGGAGAACTCAATCAATTTAATCATACTGTCCCAGTTCCCCTTGAAGTCGATGGCGCAAGCTCTCAACATATCCTCCACCGTCTGTATGGTTCTCTCTTACTGTCCATCTGTCTGCGGGTGAAACGCGGTACTAAATCGTAACTCAGTCCCCATCCTCCTTTGACATGCTGACCAAAACCTAGAAGTGAATTTCGAGTCACGATCGGAGACAATACTGACGGGAATGCCATGTAAGCTGATGATATTGTCGATGTACAGCGTAACCAATCTGTCCAGGTTCACATCATTCGGCACAGGTAGGAAATGAGCAGACTTAGTCAATCTATCCACAATCACCCAGATCATATCATTACCATTTCTTGTTCTCGGAAGACCCATCACAAAATCCATCGTCACATGCTCCCACTTCTATTCAGGGATCTCTAATGGCATCAACAAACCCCCTGGTCTTTGATGTTCTGCCTTGACCTGTTGACACACCAAACACCTCTCAATAAACTCGGCTATATGTCTCTTCATTCCGCTCCACCAATAATGCTTCTTCAAGTCATTATACATTTTCGTAGCACCCGGATGAATCGACAACATCGAGTTATGTGCCTCCTTTAATACTGTTCTTCTGAGATCCTCGTCCTCCGGAACACACAGTCTCCCCTGGAACCACATGCTACCATCATCATGTACTTGAAATCCATCAACCTGGTTGGCCATCATCTTCTCTTGGGTCTCACTCAGCTCCACATCTCTCTTTTGCGCCTCCTTGATCTGCTCAATTAGGGAGGGAGTAATAATCAGTGCTGTTAAAAGTTAGCTGTGGAGTCCACGATATCAAGCTCTAACTCTGCCATATCCCTCTCCAACGACATCTGTTTGGCATGACTGGACTTCCTACTCAGTGCATCCACAACTCGATTCGCCTTCCCCGGATGATAGCTGATAGTCAAGTCATAGTCTTTTAACAACTCAAGCCATCTCCTCTGTCGCATGTTCAGCTCCTTCTGAGTGAATAAGTACTTCAAACTCTTATGATCTGTGAATACTTCGCACTTCACTCCATAAAGATAGTGATGCCAAATCTTAAGCGCGAAAACCACAACAGCTAGCTCCAGGTCGTGAGTCGGATAATTCTGCTCATATGGCTTCAACTGGCGTGAAGCATATGCGATAACCTTATCATTCTGCATCAAGACACATCCTGGAAAGAAAGAGATTAGACCAGGTTGTAACATATACAAAACTTAATCGAAATCTTATGCATATACCTAGCCCATTCTTCGATGCATCGCTATAGATGATAAACCCTTCCGAGCCTGAGGGTTGGGCGAGTATAGGGACCGTTGTCAATCGTCTCTTAAGTTCTGCAAAGCTCTGCTCGCACTCCGCGGTCCATACAAACTTTGACTTTTTCTGAGTCAACCTGTTCAGTGGCACCGCAATAGACGAGAACCCTTCTACAAACTTCCGGTAGTAGCCAGCCAAGCCCAGAAAACTCCTCACTTCCGTCACATTAGTCGGTCTGGGCCACTCAGTAATAGCCTCAATCTTCTTGGGATCCACAGAAATTCCTTCTTCCAAAACTACGTGTCCCAAGAAAGCAACGCTCTTCAACCAGAACTCGCACTTACTAAACTTGGCGTATAGCTTCTTCTGCCTGAGTACCTCCAGAACCTCTCTCAAATGCATTTCGTGCAATTCCTCATTCGGGGAATAGATCAGAATATCATCGATAAAGACTACCACGAACTTATCAAGCTGGTCTCTGAACACCGTATCTATCAAGTCCATGAAGGCTGCGGGAGCTTTAGTCAGACCGAATGGCATCACTAAAAACTCATAGTGGCCATATCTAGTGCGGAAAGCAGTCTTCGCTACGTCCTCTGCTTTAATCCTCAGCTGATGATATCCGGGACGAAGATCAATCTTGGAGAATACCTTAGCTCCCTGAAGAATGCCAAAGTTGAGGAGTCAATTGTAAAATTTCACGGTAGTAATATGAATTGCATTGATTTAAAAGGTACCTTTAACTGATCGAAGAGGTCCTCGATCCGTGGTAGCGGATATTTGTTCTTGATGGTGATCTTATTAATTTCTCTATAACCAATGCAGAATCTCATGCTGCCATCATTCTTCTTCACGAACAAAACCAGAGCTCCCTAAGGTGAGACGCTGGGTCGAATGAACTTCCGGTCCAGTAACTCCTGCAGCTGCTTTTTTCAGTTCCTTCAGCTCAGCCGGAGCCATTCTGTATGGTGCCTTCGATATCGGCTCAGCACCGGGCAATAAATTAATCTCAAACTCTACCTCCCGACTGGGCGGTAGTCCTGTCAGCTCTTCGGAAAATACATCTTTATACTCATTCACCACTGGTATCGAATCTATCAAGGGTACCTCTTTTTCTGCGCCAATAGCATATACAAGAAAACATTGATTACCTTTCCTCAATGCCTTGTGTGTTTGCGCTGCACTCATGTAGATCTTCTTAGGCGCCTTATGTAACTTGTAATCCCCTTGAAAGATGGTTTCCTGCCCACTCTGTGTCTGCATGCGGACCTGCCTCTGACGGCAGTCGATTGTGGCTTCATGCTTAGTTAGAAAATCCATGCCCAGAATAACATCAAAATCTTGCATCTGGATCGGAATCAGAGCCGCCGTAAACTCCAGCTCATTAATCTCAAGTGAGCAATCCTTGTACTGATAATGATAGGATTATCCTTTTTTGAAATCTCAAAGTGAGCAATCTCAAGTGAGCAATCCTTGGGGATTTAAATTGGGGGGTGGGGGCGAGATTGTAGGGGGTTAGGGGAGGGGATTGGGGCAATTAGGATAATGATAGGATTATCCTTTTTTTTAAAATTTCAACCTAACTCATTTTTTTGTTTTATTTTTTTCTTTATCATATCTTTTTTTTTCTTTTTTTTAAAATACTCGGATATAACATTTGATTAGCCAAGTTTATAAGGCTGCATCAATAGGTGGTAGAGGTGTTGCATGCTAAGTTGCATAGAGGTGATCATCCAAGTCTTGAATAGGGTTGGTGTTTAACCCAAGGATCAAGCTTGGTTTTTCTTTTTGTACTTGTGTTCATTCTATAGTAAAATCCAAGGAAAGGTGTTCCTTGGATTAGAGTAGGTCACATTGACCGAACCAGGATAAATCTTCGATGTTTTTGTCTTCTTTCTACTTTTCTGTTTTCTGCTTGTTTTCACTGCAGTTTTCACCCAATTTCGCACGTCTTGAAAAAGTAGCAAAACACTTTCAAAATTTGTGAGGTGGAGTTATACTTCAGACTGTTAGCTTTCACTTGAAACAAGAATCATTTGATTTGAGCAAAGGAAGTTTAGTCTTTCAGTCTTTGAAAGATAACTGCTCCATTCTGGCTAAATCTGACCAGTCACAAGAAAACTTGCATTCTGATTTCATTAAGCATAGTTTCAGGTAAGGGACTTTTTGAAACTTAAACTAGACATCCTAAGCAGTATTTTGACATAAAGATAAACCTTTTTGGTTGAGTAATTAAAGAGACTCATTTTCAAAGTTCAACACTATTCTGTCCAATTCTGTCCAGATTGACCATATGAATCTTTTTATTTGTCTGAAGGGTCAAACGATCTTATTGTTGTTTCATTTTTGGACAGAGTCTAGTCAAGACATTGAAATTAATTTCAAGAAAGTTTCATAATTTTTGGAGTGTGTAAACTGATTTTTTGAATTTTTCAAAAACAGGTACTAAATCTGAGTAGCTCTCAGATTCTGTTTTTAAAGGAGATTTTAATTCAAGGGTAGTAGTGTAATTTCCGCAAACCACTATTCACCCTCCCCTCTAGTGGTGTTATTGCAGGTGTCACGGTCCAACACTTTCTCATCCTTCTCAAGCTTCAAACTTGTGCTCATTGGAGTGTTCACTTGACTCCCTTCACCAAAATTGTACTTTTTGAGCAAGTCCTTTGTATGCTTGGTTTGAGAGATGTACACACTTTCTTGAGTTTGCTTGATTTGGAGCTAAGGAAGCATGTAAGCTCACCCATCATACTCATTTCGAATCCATCTTGCATCAAGCTAACAAATTGCTCACAAAGACAATTATTAGTAGCACCAAACATAATATCATCCACATATACTTGCACAATCAATTGATTTTTGCTTTGTTCTTTAATGAACAAAGTGGTGTCAATTTTATCCATTGAAAAACCATTATTAAGAAAAAGTGCTTAAGCTCTCTTACCAAGCTCGAGGAGCTTGTTTAAGACCACACAGAGCCTTTTTGAGTTTGAATACATGATGAGGAAAATCATGACATTCAAATCCGGGAGGTTGTGCAACATACTCTTCTTCTTGAATAACGCCATTTAAAAAGACGGATTTGACATCCATTTGATAAAGCTTAAAATCTTTATAGCAATCATTTGCCAATAACATTTTAATGGCTTCAAGCCGTGCTACGGGTGCAAACGTCTCATCAAAATTGATACCTTCTTCTTGACGGTATTCTTGAGCAACTAGTCTAGCTTTATTTCTAGTGACATCTCCTTGATCATCCATTTTATTACGAAATACCCATATGGTACCTATAGTGGGATGATCAAGGGGTTTGGGAACTAACTCCCAAACATCACTTCTTTCGAATTGGTTTAGTTGCTCTTGCATTGCCAAGATCCAATTTCATCATGAAGTGTATCTTTAATATTTTTGGGCTTTATGAGAGACACGAATACGTTCTCTCGATATTGCCTTTGTGTAGTGATACCCCTATTTAAATCGCCTATGACCAACTCGTGTGGGTGAAAACTTTTGTGCTTAAATGATCTCTGAAGATTGGAGATATCTCCTCCAACTTCTTCATGATCAGTTTCCAGAAGAGACAAATAATTACGATCCAAATGAACATCATTTTCCAGAATAGGAGATGCATTAATAACATTTTGTGTATTAACAAAATGAATGTAAGAAGCATTTTGTATTTGACTCACTATATTCATGGACAGTTGGTGGAGGAGTGCCTTGGATAGACTCTACTCTCAAATCAATGAAGATGTTCCTTTAGGAGACTTTTCAACAACTTTTTGTTGATGATCAATCATTGGAATACCATCAAGAATTTCTTCTTGAGAAGCATCAACCTCATTCTCTTCATTATCCTCGTTAAGCTTAGGTTCGTCTTGAGTGACTCATTAAACTTACCATGCATTAATTCCTCCAATTTTTGACTTCTTTTGTTGAAAACATTAAATGCTTTGCTATTTGAGGCATAACCTAAAAAGATACCTTCATTCGTTTTGAGATCAAGTTTATCCAAAGTATCCTTAGCGTTAAGTATAAAACACTTGCACCCGAACACTTTGAAGTACCCAATGTTGGGGACCTTGCCATTCCAAAGCTCATAAGGTGTCTTATTTTGGTAAGGTCTCAAATATACCTAGTTGATCACATGACAAGCAGTATTTACTGCTTCGGCCCAAAAATACTTGGACAAACCGAACTCATTTAACATTGTCCTACACATTTCTTGTAGGATTCTATTCTTTCGTTCGGCTACACTATTTTGTTGTGGAGTTCTAGGAGCCGAAAAGTCATGAATGTATCCTTTGGATACACCAAACCTTTCAAAATGCCCATCAAACTCACCATCACGATCACTCCTTATGGTTTTAATGGTATCACTCATGTGATTTTCCAATCGTTTACTTAAGTTGATGAATTCATTACATGCATCATTTTTCTTTGCAAGAAACATCACCTATGTATAGCGAGTATAATCATCTACTACCACGAATGTATAATGTTTACCACCTAAACTTTTAGTGCCAACGTCCCCATATAAAATTATATGTAGTAATTGTAGGGGTTTGGAGGTGGAGATATTTGTTTTGGGCTTAAAGATTGTTTTCACAAGCTTTGCTTTTTGACAAGTGTCGCATAAGTCTTGGTTTTCAAAACTCATTTTAGGAAGGCCTCGAACCTTTTAATTTTCACAAATAAATTTAAAGGTTTTGAAACATACGTGTCCGAGACGTCTATGCCATAGTTGCGTCAAGTCATTCTTGGCAACTAGGCAAGATATATTTTGTGAAACCAAATCATTTATGTTAAGTTTATAAATGGTTTTGAACATCAAAGCTTCAAACAAAACAATATTGTCCTTTTTCACAATGCACTTTGTTTTCAAAAACGTAACTTCGTAATTAACTTCACACAATTGACTAACAATTATCAAATGGAATTTTAGCCCACTAACATATAGAACATCACTAAGAGAGAAGGAATCGTTACCCATAATACCATGTCCATTCATTTGGCCTTTGCTACCTCCAAAGTGGACAACTCCTCCATCTTGCATAGTGAGTCTATGAAACAATCTTTTGTCTCTCGTCATATGGTTGGAACTCACATTGCCCACGACTCACTGGACCTTCTTGTCCTTGTTTTCTCCATTTAGTGTTAGGTCATGCAGAAGAACCATATGATATTGGTACCCTCTTTGTTTTGGGTCCTTGAGGGTTAGTCACCTTTACTACACCTTTTGGTATCCACACAAGATTTCTATTGTTCTTAGCCCTACAAACTTTTTCAACATGCCCTTTCTTGTTACAATAAAAGCATGTGAGAATGTGTTTGTGAGGGTAAGAATGCTTGTCATGCCTATGCATTGGCACATTTCGTGATTCCTGTTTAGGGATGACATGTCTTGGAACCAAGGAAGCAACATTTCTCATGGATTCAACATAAGATTTTGACACCTTAGTTGAACTTGCCTTCCCTTTTGGCATGTGCCTTTGTTTCTTCAAGAAGGTTTTTGACTTTTTGAAGGATGACGCGGTTTGTTCATTCGACCTTTCCTTCTTTGTCACAGACATGACAATAGATTTCATTTTTATTTTCATGCTTGAAGTATATGCATCAATTTCTACTTTGTTTTTCTTAGCATTTTCCCTTTGGAAAACTTTCTTTTTCCAAAGGGTTTGATGAGGAGCACTCAATTTTTCAATAGTTCTCAAGTGAATTTTTTGAGACTTTAGCAATTTATGCTTCTCCTCTAATGCTATTAAATACATGGTCAAAAAGATAGCATGCTCAAGTTGCAATGCGATATGATTTTCAAGTGTGTCGTTATACTCGTTTATGCATGCTTTAAAATCTTTTTTGACACGCTTATATTTGATGTCTAATTAATCATTTTCTTGCACTAAGTCATCCATTTCCTCTTGTAATTTATAATGATAGGATCTTGTGCATACCTCCATGTCATCTTCAATGGCCATGAGAGAAAAGAATTCCTTATCAAGATCATCATCAAATACTCCCGTGAGAGCTAGATTCTCATTGTTGTCGTTTTCGCTCTCGGAACCGGATAAAAGACTCTCCCAATGAGCTACTTCTGCTTGCAAAGCCTTCTTTTTTTGGTAGATGGCTTTCATGTCTTTAGGATGCGGATCATTCACTCGACAATCCTTCATGAATTGACCATATCTTCCACATTTATAGCATTTGTGATCTTGGTCCTTCACTTTGTCTTTATCCTTAGAGAATTTTTCTTTGATGAACCTCTTGGCTTCATCTTCATTCTTTCTTGCGAATATTTTGAATCTCCGTATGAGAAGTCCAACTTCATCATCCGACTCCTCTAACTCGCATGCCAAGGCTTTTGATGAACTTCTAATAGGATCATTCTTTTCTTGAGCTTCAAGGTGAATCTCATAAGTGATTAGATTCCCGTAAAGCTCATCTAACGTGATAGTCTCGAGATCCTTTGACTCCTCAATGACCGTCACCTTTGCATTCTACTCTATTCGTAGGCTATTTAGGAAGCAATGATTGAGATCTTCTTGTTCAATCTTCTTCCCAACCGTCGTTAGTAAGTTGACAAGTTTGGTGAATCTTTGGATAGACTCTTCAACCTTTTCACCTTTCGGGACATTGAAGTTATAGAATTGTTGGATCAATTGTCTCCTCTTTGTCTTCCTTACTTGAGATGTTCCCTCATAAATCATTTCTAATTTTGTCCATGCTTCATGAGCAGACTGAACACCTTGTATTTGAGCTCTTTCATTTGGGGATAAAAAGCTATTCAAAATAGCAAGATCTTTGCTTTTTAAGGCGAATTGCAATTTCTCTTCCGGACTAATATCATCAACATAAAAGTATAGTGGAACCTTTAGAAACCTCTCTCCAAATATGATATCCACATGAACGAAGATACATTTCCATGTTGGATTTCCATAGAGGATAATTTAGAGGATCAAACATAGGCACTTTGACATGTACATCTGATATAGAAGGAATTAATGACTCTTGTCTTCTTCTTCTAGAAGAATCACCACTAGGAGAACCGACATCTTCAAAGCTAAAGTGATCCATACTTGAGAATGATCAAATCTTGCTACTTGAACTCAAACACTCAAGATTTAGATCTGATACCAATTGTTAGGTCCCTTAGAACATACTAGAAGGGGGGATTATATAGTGTGTCATCAAGTATAAAAATTTTTCGGATCTTTTTCAATGATGTGGTCAAACCAATACTTGGGTATGTTCTTTAAAATAGATAAACTTGCAAGAATGTAAAGAACACTAAATTTATAGAGGTTCAAGTCTATGACTCTATTCCTCTACCTTCTTGCTCTTCACAAGAAGGATTTTTGAACAAGGGGATTGTTATTTCACTTGGGGGAAACAACAATCAAAGATAAAAATACAAGTAGGTGAACTAGGTAACACACCTAGACTTTGAACTAAGAAAACCTAACTACCTTGAAGTTTAGCCTCCAAAGAACTTTCTTACATCTCAAAGAATTCTTATTGGAAGAATGATGCACCTCTACACCATCAACTAACACTTAGAAGGCTTGGATTTCTTCAAACAAGAAGCACCCCTTGCTTCTTGACCAACAATCTACATCTTGCTCCACACAATGCTCACTCAAGAAGAAGATGTTGAGCAAAAGGGGTTTGAGTGATTCACAAAATGCATGATTTAAATAATGTGTGCTTAAGAAATACATGACACAATTTATTATTTGACACGTTTTTGCGACAAACTTGCCTTATATACTTTATATATAATGTTGCCATACTAACAAGCCATGAAGCTTTAAAGCTTACATCAAATAGCAAACATTTGCTGTGTTTGAACTATTTTCAAGTGCAACCATTAATGAACTAAACTAGTTCATTAAGTGAAGTGCTTAGTTAAATGAACTAATTAGTTCATTAAATGGAGAAATATTTGGAGAAGGCATGAAGGCAACATACATGGAAATGGAAAGTCTCCTCTCCTCTTTAAATCACACGCCTACATATATATATATATATATATATATATATATATATATATATATATATATTTAAATATATATATTCAGATTTTTCTTAAAAGGCACTATACACATATATTTCAACGTACTACCGGCACGTTATATATATTACGAACGTACGTTAACGTCACATCACTATACTTACCTCATATTTATGAGTATATTCAGGTCTTATATCATATGATATAAGTCATGTTGATGACAAAATTATTACGATACGTTACAAGGTTGTAAACCAAAAATTATCGTATCGGGTGATTACCGAAACTTCGCCAACGTGTCACGTACTTGCCATATATAGATGGCCAGCCCCTACACTTCAAAAATGGCTACAAATTTCGTGGCTTACATGGTATATTCAGCCATAAAATCATTCCATGTTGGCACACACAAATCACCCCCAAATTCAAATTTTTGTCACATGTAGGCGCCACTTTGATCAGCCATTAGAGCTGAATATTAAATTTATTTTATGTATATTATGTGTGACATAATATATATAACATATGCAAAAAGTTTGAATTTAATCGGAGAAAAATCGCGTAATCGACAAAAGTCAAAAATTCGGTTTTCTACGAACACAACACATGGAACGTTTTTTTGGCATGACATGTAACATGTATCTAGACACTTTTTACATATTCAATACATATTAAAGTGTTCTAGAAAATTCAAATTAGGGCTGATTATAATTTACCATATATGTGTGAATATTGTGCACTATTTGACAAAGTTTACCGAAAGAAAATTCAGCACATGTACAGGAATTTCACACACCATTTTCATCTTTGTTGGAGTCTAGATGGAGCTTATTTGGCACTTTAATTGGCGGAAAATAAGCCAAACATGATGGGTGACTTTGAAGAGGGCAACACACGAGGAAAGATTTCAAAAATGCAACACATGCTGAAAATTTTCAGCACATGTGAATAGTAGCCGAATTTACTATTTATTTGTCCTTAATTTGCATCCCAAAATTGAATGGATTGAATGGTGATTATTTGGTAGTGTTTTGAATTCTTTTTGGTACATGTTTTTCAAGTTAATCTCAGATTTTTACAGCACACTAAATGGTGACAAGGTTAGACCAATCATGAAGTGCCAAGTAAGCAAAGTCAAGTCATTCATCCAATCATGTTGTGCCAAGTAAGCAAGTTGATGTCACATTTACACAAGGCATTCTTCTGAGGACTTAAAAGAGAATTCTCAAGATGGAAAAGAGCCCTAAGGGGGCGGCCAAGGCTGATTAAAAGGAGAAGAGATGTAGCAAACAAAAGCAAGACAATTCTCATATTCTCTCAAGTGCAAAAAGTGTCTTCCACTTTCTTCTTCTACCTTTCTTTCTTCTTCTCTCTCAAGCCTATTGTTCTAATATTCAAATATATTGAATAGGCTTTGTATAGACCACCATACATGCTCATTGTTGTAAAAGGTTTATCAAAGTGTGATCAATCCTTCATTCGTTCGGTGGTGGTGTTCGTGAAAGGTGTGATTACTTGTATTGTTTGTAAAGGGTTGGAGTTGATGTGTAACTTCAGCAACCCTTTGTGGTAAGGTGTTATTTTGTTTAGTGATAACCGATGAAGGTGTCCTCGAAGACTGGAGTAGGTTGTGTTAACCGAACTAGTATAAAATTTTCGATGTTATTACTTTCAGCACTTTGCTTTCAGTTTCCAGCACTTTGTATCATTTTCATTGCATTAGTAAAAATATCAAACGACTTTCAAAAATTACCAAAATTTGCAAAAACATAGCCACACCTCTTAAGTTTCATTTGGCGCAAGTTTCAACCCTTTTGGATAAGTATAAGTCATTCAAACGTTAATAGTTGTGAGACTAGTGCAGTCTGATTTTCAAACTTGCAAAGGTTGATACTTTGAACGTATTTGACATACTTCCCAAAAGCATTTTGCAAAAATATTTCAACCCAATTAAGTACACATAATAAGGGGTTTGTCATTAAAGTTTCAGACCATTTGGAGTAACGGTTTAATCGGAATTAATTTTTCAAATCAGACTACCATTTCTGTTAGATTTGCGCAATCTGACCACCAACGATTTTTAAAAGGGGTTAAAGGTTGAATTTTAATCTGAAATTTTTAGGAGATACTCAGAACGTCTGAGACTAAGATCTCTCCAAATTTTAGAATTTTTGAAGACCTATAACCTAGTTTTCAAAACGTTTCAAAACAAGTGCTGAAAACAGAAACGGTTTTCAGAAGTTGGGTTTTTGGTTTAAAACAATTTTAAAAATTAAATTTTCCGACCCACTATTCAACCTCCCCGTTCTAGTGGTGCCTTTCAGGTCCTACAGAAGACTCTTCTTCTTTTACAAATCACACTCACAAATAATGTAAAAGAAACAAAGATGCAAGTATTTTGAGAGCAAAAGGCTTGAGAGAACTTGAGAGCTTGTAGGTTAGTAAGTTAGATTTGAAAAATGATGAAGATCCTTGTTTTATTCATCTCCTATCCGTTTTCCATGCTGCAGGAGAGAAAAATGAGTTTTGTTTGTTTTGATGACATGTTCCCTTCTATGAAGATCTTCTCTTGGATGGAATCAGGCTTCTTCAACAAGCTTCTTATTGTAACCTCAAAGAGGAAAGATTGCAGACCACATGAAGAATATTGCATGTGATTTTCACTTAGAAGGAAGCCACAAATGTCAAGTTATCATAAGAAAGAACGACATAAAATATTTGATGCATTCAGTCACTTGAATTGCCTGAAGGAATTAGTGAATTCCCGTTCAATGTGACATGAAGCGCCTAATGTGATTAATGAACACCCGTTCAATGTCATATGAAGCACCTAACGTGGACAACTAACTCGTTCGAAGTGAAATTTTGTTTTTCAGAAGTCAATCAATAACTAGTTTGATATTCTTGCTCATTTTAGTAGGGAAACATTCACTTTTGACTTTTGTCAGAGGCGTTCGATGTGTTTTGTTTCACAGCAGCTTTACATGACACATGAAGCACCTTATTTAGGCGTTCAAAGTGTTTGTTTCACAGACACTTTATATGAAGTGCCTTATGTAGGCGTTCGAAGTGCTCTGTTTCATAGACACTTCACATGAAACGCCTTATGTGAGCGTTGGAAGTGTTGTGTTTCACAGACACTTCACATGAAGCGCCTTATGTGAGCGTTCGAAGTGTTCTGTTCCTCAGACAATTTACATAAGTCGTCTTATCTAGGCGTTCTAAGTGTCAGTTGTGAAAATCATCAAAACTTAATATATTGTAACATATTGTTGTACCTCCCACAGCACAAACTATTTTTTTTCCAACGTGGAGGATGTTACTATATTTGCCATGCGTCTATGCTTTTTAGATGCTTTCATGACTTATCCAACAAGACATTGTTGTGTAATTACAAAGTAAAAAAGAGAGTACATATTACCAAGCGTGAAAGCATATGAAACAGGATACAGGCTCCTCACATGTATTTATGTTCTCTCTTGCAAAGGTTACGATAAACTGTGGAACCGTGACATACATGAAACACTAAAACTGGAGCAGAAAAATTGAAGCCTCTAGAAAGAGCCAAACTCTTGGAGCACGACAAACTTATACAAAACCATAAATTAGATACAAATCTTTGGATATCATGAAGCAAACATCAAGACACAGAGAAACCCAATTCATTCAACAAAAAAGGAAAAAAGGAACATTTGTAAAACTGTCGATATATAGAACCACCGCGTGTACTCAGGCCTCTGAATGCCCTGTAACCAAAAAGCAAGTGGTGGCCGGCGGTGGCTAAGTTGTAGCCAGTGATGTACTTCATGTTTTTTTAGTGCATACGTTGGCATTAGTGTCACACTCGCAGCTGATGTTGGGACAATCAGCAATGGAGTAGCATGCGTATTCATCACACATCGCCGGGGAAGGAGTGCAACGCTTGAAATAGCCATAACACTCACAACCTCCTGGACATTCAGATGGACTATTGTTGCATGAGGTCTGTTCACAATATTGAGGATGAAGTAATTTTCGTAATGGAGAAGTTGATCTTGCTACATCTCCATTTTTTATATTGCTGGTTTTTCCTTTGAGACTTTCATCCATGCCTTCTCCACCTTTCGCTCCAACTGCAATTCTTATCGTTAGACTCATCATCAGAAAACATCAAAGCTTTCAGCTCTTGCAGTCTGAAAGATATTCTTCAATCTTTACCATTTCTTTTGAGAATAACCACATTACCCAATTTCCTTAAAGTCTTCCGCCTATAGGAGAGTATGAGTGAATATTACCTAATTTTCTTAGAGGCTCTCACCTATACCAAGCAACCATACCCATGTGTTAGAAACACGCAGATGTTGTTTTTCAATGACCCATAATGAAAATTACGTCACGCTGTAACGATCAACCCATAATGATATTTTGAGAATAATATCAGTTATACTAGTTGATGTTTTGCTACTCGGAACTACTTATACAAATACAAGGAATCCGTTCTTTATATTCTAACAAATTGATGGAAAATCCTTACGTCCTACCATATTACTCGCTAAAGTGTCCCGTTGCGGCGTTTATGTATCGGATGAAACCCTGTTATATTGAAAAGGGACTCTGACATTTCTCAAATTGATTTGTGTTAAACATTTAAATTACCCAGTAAAATCTGGTTTATATAACGCCATGAAGAATTGAAGAATGTCTAATGATTCCCAAACTTGTAAAAAGATCTACAACAACAACATTACCACATTGCCTAAGAGGCTCTCGCCTATACCAGAGTATAGGAGGGTTGGATATATGCAACCATATCCATGTGTTAGAAAGGCACAGAGGTTGTTTTCCGATGACCCATAATGAAAATTATGTCAAACTGTGTCGATCAAATGCTACTTAACAATATAAGAAATGCAACAATACCCTGGAAAGAAGGTCTAAATAGTTCAATCAACTTTGGGACTCAGGAAAACATTATCTTGGGTATTTCTTTTATCTACTTGATTGTAAGTTGGTATTATTTTTTCCCTTCTAAAATCATGTTTATATTATTTCACAGTACAAAAAGGTAAATAAACTTTACAACTGACTGAAGGAAGAAAAAGCCATTTTATCACAGGAAGCTTACCAGTTACAACGAGCATCCAGACGACAATTATGCAAATGTTGGCTTTTCTCATTTTGCATTAGTTTGCTCACGCAGATTTTCCAATATATGAACAGTTGTGTTCAAAATTGCCTGAAATTGACCTCAGTTATATACACAACCATTCAGGTACGGGCTCAAAACAAGAATATATTCTGAGGAATTTGCAAAAATGTTTTTTTCAATTAAATAGTTGTAGTTACATTAAATTAAGGACGCCATACAAGTTGTTTAATAGAAAAGTGCCAGATATAAAAATCAATGCGAGGCATTTTACTTGTCTTATTCAGTTGTCACATATAGCGTCAATCAAATTGTAGGACTCGATCAAATGCTACCTAATAATATATGCTTCAATGGAAATTTGTTTTCGAAATTGAAATAAATTTATTTTTAGCTTCTACTATAAAATGAACCAATTAGATTATTTTAACTTTATTAATTAATGAATATATAAGCAAAATAAAATCCGATGGAGAAAATCAATGGACTAAATGGTTTTCTAAAAAATTACCATGAAAGCATAAACAATGAAAACAAAAGAATTTGTTAAACATAAACGCCTTGTTTCCATATATGTTTATCTCCCTTTGTATTTTTTTTCCCGGGCTGTGACTATAAGATTCTCGCACAATCTTACAAATTCGCGGATATGAAATTAAAAGTGGATTAATAAAGTCAACATCAAACAAACATTTTATCTTCGGTATAGACTCTATATTGGACTATTTGTTATCCCTTTTAATCAATTATATGTATAAAGAAAATTTGTTTCGAGTTTGCTGTCTACAAAGATATCTTATCGCATGTAAAGTATTCAATTTTATGCACACTTAGATGACAATAAACCGACAAAGTGCAAGGAATAATTAAAACGACAAAGCAAAAAAACGCAATAGGAAGTACACGAAATTTTGTGGTGGAAAAGTCTTCTTGGCCGGCTCAAAAACTACACATATAGCCGGTCTATATGCTTGTATTTATAAGAAGATTCTATAAAGAGATAAACATAAAGTACAAGTAAGAGACCTATACAAAAAGAAATAAAGATAAATATCCGAAATCAAATACAGATTTAATTCATATTTCTAAATTTGTCTTCATCTTAACATTAACACATTTTATTGATTCTCAAACTCATCAATTTCTGTTCCAACTCTTCAATGGCTCCAAAGCATAAGTGATAAAACACATCACCCCACGACACGTCTGTCAATTTCAACCCCCGTCATTTCTTGTTAATCTCTCTAGCTATTGGCCATGATGCCTCTGTCATATACCAAAACAAGTTACGTGGAGTATTGTTTTTATATATTGGCACACATAATTGTTGTCTAACATATGCCGTTGGTTAGCGTGGTAGGTTACATGTGTAGGTCGTACGCAGTTGCGGACGCAGCGGCTACTTTTTGGAGGGGCAAAATTCGCACTATGGGATCACCGTCCACCTTTTCAGACTCAATGGACATTCCATCGAAAATCCGGCAAAAACTCCCTTACAATATAGATATATGCAAATATTATAACATAAAATCTAAACCAACACATCCACTAATCAAAATGCAACAATAATAAGCAACCATCAACAATATCCAACAAAAGTTATTCATAACTGATATAAAATTTTCTTTTTATCAAGGGTACTTTTATACCAGGAGTATATTCTGCTCTCCATTGGAATACCCATGGCAAATAGAACTTCATATGAAATATCATCATTTCCGAAAATATCTTCTCTTCATCTGTGGGAGAATACATCTTCGTAAATACTTGTAGTGATGGTCTCACTACATCATTCAAATATTCTGCACAGGAGCCAAAATGATCCCACCATGCTGCGAACCAATATGGAATATTCTTCGTCGTTATCCTTCTGGTATCAAAAAATATTAACCAGGTGTGTGAACCCCTGGAGTTTTGAAAATATAGGGAATTATACCAAGCTTGTTGGTAATCCCAATAATTAAAAGAGACATTTGAAAATAAATTTGAATTATATCCTGTAGGAAAATCAATTTCCTCAGATAAAGATCCAAATTGTTTTTGCCATTGCTCCGGTGTCATTATAGACACTATTTTAAAATTGGAGAAGGCATACTCTATATTATCTTTATTAAAATGATGTTTTATTTCAACAGAATTTGTCATTATCAACAGATGTTGATAATATTCTGTAGTTTTTGCAATATTCCATGATTTATAGAAAAAATCTTTTCCAAAATAATTTTGTAAAGAAATTAATGGATTTTTATCATAATATGATTTTTCTATAGTAGTAATATATTGATAATAAGACTTTTCCACAAACTGGGTTGTTTGCACGGCTTTTTTATATGTGGGCATTTTGCTGGTAATTTCTGTGGATTGGGGTTTGAAAACTTTATTGGTTTTTTGGGTTATTGAAGTAGTTGGCTGTTGTTTTGATATTGCTGATGAAGTCTCTGCTATTTCTGTAGATTTTGGAATATTGAATCTTTCAAGCAATGCTTGAAATTCAGAACTATTGGATAGGCTTTCAATAATGGATATTGGTGTTTTATTTGGAGATATTTGGGATATTGGAACTGCGGCTATTGGGGTTTTTTGAAGAAGTTCTTCCTCTTCTTCAACTTTATCTGCCCACGTTTTCCGTGGGATATTATTGTCATTATCCGCCGGTAGCTTTCCTTTGTCTTTTGACTTCCTCGGCATTATGTCTGTTTTGGAGGAATTCTCTGGTCAGAAAGTCTGGAACAAAATTTGTATCTCCTTTTATATATTCAATATCAAAATCATAAATACTTAATAAAGCTTGCCATCTAGCAAATATTTGTTTTGAAGCTAAGTTTTTAACATCTTTTTGCAAAATTTCTTTCGCAGATTTGCAATCAATACGTAAAAGAAATTTTTTATTTAATAAATCACTTTGAAATTTATTAATACATAATACTATACTCAAAATTTCTTTTTTAATAGTAGAATATGATTTTTGGGTATCATTCCAATGACCAGAAGTATATTGAACTATAGACTCTTTTCCATTTTGTAATTGTTTTAATATTCCACCATATCCTATGTCAGAAGCATCTGTTTCAACTATTTTAAATAAATCTGGATCTGCTATATATAAGCAGGGTATATCAGATACTAGACTTTTTATTTTCTTAACTACTGAAGTATGTTCTTCAGTCCATATTGGTGGATTTTTCTTTAATCTATTATGTAATGGTTTTGCAATTATTATTATATTTGGAATAAAATCAACAACATAATTTAAAGATCCTAGAAATCTTTGTAATTGATTTTTGTCCAATATTTTATCTGGAAATTTGGATGCAAATTCTAAAGATCTTTCTATTGGTAAAATTGTTCCTTGAGTCAGATGATGACCTAGGAATCTTATTTTAGTCTGAAATAAAGACATTTTAGATTTAGATAATACTAAACCATTTTTCTTTGCTATATAAAAGAAGGTTTTTAAATGTTTAAAATGTTCTTCTATTGATTTGGAAAATATTAATACATCATCTATATAGACAATGCAAAAATTAGAATAATCCATAAATATATTATTCATAATTCTTTGATATTCAGAAGGTGCATTTTTTAATCCAAATGGCATTACTTTCCATTCATATTGCCCAAATGGAACTGTGAATGCTGTTTTGTATCTATCTTTTTCAGATATTTGTATTTGCCAAAATCCTGATTTCATATCAAATTTTGAATATATCCATACAGAATGTAATCTTGTTAATAAATCTTTCTTATTAGGTAATGGGTATCTTATCCATTTTAACGCTTTATTTAGTGGTTTATAATTTATTACCAATCTAGGTGTTCCTCTTTCTATTTCTGCATTTTTATTGACATAAAAAGCAGCACAACTCCAAGGAGACCTTGATTTTTGAATTAATCCTTTTGATTCTAGATCTTGTATTTCTTTTTTGCAATGTTTTTCTAATTCTGCATTCATCTGAATTGGTCTTGCTTTTGTAGGTATATCTTCTTCTCTGAATTCTGGAGTATATGGAAGATCAACTATATGTTGTTTCCTTGACCAGAAAGCATTTGGAAGATCTGAACAAAGTTCATTTTCAAATGATAATTTAAGATTTTGTATTTTAGTAATTATCTTTGGATCCTTTAAATATTGTTCTATTTTATTTATATTTACTGTATCTTTTAATGATTGTAATTGAAAAATTTTACTTTTAATTATTGCATTTATTTGTTCTTTATGAATAGAACAAGCTTTTATTAAATCTAAATTTTTTGTTTTAGGTTTTTCTAAAAATTCAAAATGTAATTTTTTATTTCTTATTTTAAAAGAAATAGAATTAATTCCTACTTTATATGGTGTAATTAGATTCATAAAAGGTGTTCCTAGTATAACTGCATGATGAATATCATCTACAACTAAAAACATTGTTTTAATTGATGTATTGGATTTTATAATATAAGCTTCAGTTTTACTTTTGACTTGTAATTTGGTATTATTTGCTGTAGAGAGTCTAGTAGTTGTAGATTCTCTATATGATTTTGGAACCAAATTAGTTTTAATACAATTAAGATCTGCTCCTGTATCAAATAGAGCAATTGTATCTAACTGATATTGTTCTGAGAATTTTATTGTTATTCTTATTAAATATTTTCTTGATGTTATCTCTCTTAAAACAAATAAAAAATCTTCTGGAACATTAGAAATATTTTCTATGATATTGTTATCTATATTTACTGGTTCTGTTTCTGAAGATTGATCAGACTCTTCTGTAGTCTGTAATTTTGTAAGTATTAATTTCATAACTTCTGAATCTTGTTTTTGTTTATTTTTTACCTCTTTTAATTCTATTTTTATTTCTTTTATTTCTTTTTGTAAATCTGGGATTGTTGCATTTTTATTCTTTGTATCTTTGTTTTTATTTAATATACTAGTTAAATCATAATAACTAGTTGAAACATTTGGTAATATAGTTGGTTTATTTGTCTCTTTTTGTTTTGAATTTATATCTATTATTCTATCTAAATATTCTTTTTGTAATTGAGGATTCTCTATATGTTTTAACATTTCTAATATTGTTTCTTGTTCTTTTGTTAGAACATAAAGATGTTTTTCTTCATCAGAGGTTTCTGAAGAAGATGTGTATATTTCATCAACTTGAAGATCTTCAGCAGACTCGAAAGATGTTTCCTCTGTCTCTGAAGAAGATTCAACAAGTAGATTTGAAATTTTTTCTAGTATGGATTCTTCTAGATTTAATTCTTGTAATTTTGTTTTTAATCTACAATAATTTGCAGTATGACCTTTCTTATGACATTTATAGCATTCAATATTTTTGTAATCTTTTGTATTTTTATTTTTCTTGTAATTTGTCTTTCTGTAAGGTTTTTTAGTATACTTATTGTTGTATTTATTTTTATAGAATTCATTAGAGGATTTTTGAAATCTTTTATTATATTTAATGTTTTTATTATATCGATTGTTATATTTATTATTGTATTGCTTTCTAATATTTCTATTATAAGGTTTTCTAGAACATTCTCCTTGACATTCTTTATTATAAGGTTTATATGGATCATTATCAAATTGTTTGCAGAAAGTTCCTAATTCAGACTTAGTCTGTCTTAATTCTTTCTTTAAACCACTTTGTAATCTTATGTCTTGGCATAATCTTAATCCTTCTTTTTGTATAAAACTTATTAATTCTCCATATGTATAGTTTGAATAAGATATTATTTGTTGTCCTGAATTTTCTCTTATTTTATTTCTAACCTTTTCCCCTAGTAAATTTGGTAATCCTGCAAGGAATTTTTCTTTCCAAAATGGCTGATTAGAATCTTCTCTAATCATGACTCTGGTTAGAAAAGTATTTTTATACCATTGAAAATCACTAAGTTTTCTACATCTTAGATTTGCTAATAATTCAGCATTTTTATCTTTAATATGTGATGGGTCTCCTATAAAATGTAAGGATATACATAATATAAGTGTAGCAACCGAATCAGATATTGTTCCTTCATCTATAATTATAGGATTATTTTCTTCATCAACTTTTATTGCATTTAATATTTCTTGTCTCTGTATGGGAGTTAAATAATGATCCCACCAACCTTTAAGTTGTCCAGAGAAACCAGAAATAAGATATTCAGCAATTGCTTTATCATCAGGTGTTAACTGAGTTCTATAAGCATTGGCTGCCATTGTCATTTGTTGTAATACATTTATTATTTGATATTCTGACATACCATCTATATTCCAAGAATATATTGATTGTGCATTAAAACGATATTGGGAAATAGGTTTTATTTTTAGATCTGTAGACATTTGTACTGGTATTATAGATTTATCCCATTCTATTTTTTCTACTTTATTAGAATTGTTATTCTGGAATTGTTCAAATGCTTTGCTTATTTCATTATCTGAACTATCAGAATTATCCGAATTATTTGAAGATTCATTTTCTTCTAAATTATTAATTTTAGAAGAAGTAACTTCTTTTTCTTTATTTCTAGTTCTGCTAGCTATAGAAGTATTAACATTTGAATCTGCAACTACCTCATTTGTTATAGAATTACTATTTTCTAAACTTTTTTCTATACGATTTAATTGTTGTTTTATAAATTGATTGAAATCATCTTTATTAGATATAGTTTGCATACTAGAAGATGATATTTGAAAAGGTTTGAATAATGGTTGTTTAAATTTTTGGTTAGGTATTTCTTAACTTGTAGATTTTATTGTTGTTGTTTGATAATATTTTTCTAACTTATCTAATTGTTTTCCTATTGTATGTAGATGTGTATTTGTATAATTATTTTGTTGAATAATATGTTTAGTATTTGTAAGAGAATCTTCTGTCATATTTTTGTAAGGAATAGCTTCTATTGGATTCCCTGATACATCTAACTTTATGCCTCCTAAAGGTGGATGATTTGACACTATCTTTTTTGATGCTGTGATGGTTATCCATTCTTTTGGTTTTTCAATTATTGGGTTTAAAGTTTTAAAAGGAAATTCTATATTATTTTGTGAAGCATATATTTGAAACCAATCAAAGAAAAATATATTTATTTTATGAGTATTTATAAATTCATAATAATCTTTTTGTATTTGTTTTCTAATATTACAATAATGTTTAAAAAACCATTCTCTTTTACTAGTATTTTCCTGGCTATAAAAATCATTGTGTAATATAATTTTATTTACCTCAAATTCTTTTTCTATAACATTTAATTCATTTGCAATATTATCTGTTATTGCTGATTGTGTTGGACTATTAGGTTCACTAAAGTCTGATTTATTATAAATATTTTGTGATGTACTGGGTGCATTAATATCAGATTTAGAATAATACTCTTTTTTAGAATAAACTGGTCTAGGAATTTCCGTAGAATAATCAGCTTTTCTAAATGAAGAGGTTGCATATTCAACATCTGATGTTGAATATAATCTTTGTTTTTGGTAAGGAACATCTATCACAGATGGTACCTGTGAAAATCTTCCTAAATTTATTGTACTAGAAATAGATGCATTATCTCTTTCTCTAGCGGAGAAACTTCTAGCAAAACTCAGTTTAACTGATCCATCATTTAATTGTTTTATTTTGTTGATCTCAGTATTTGGTTCATGTATTTTATTTGTAGCTTTAACTGCTCCTTCCAAAACCCATTCATCTGGAAGATTTACATCTTTCCATTTTATAGATCTTGAAATTACAGCATTAGATCTGGTAAGATCTGTATGTAAAATCATTGTTTCTCCTCTTTTTAAAGAGTGTTTGGGTTTTGGACCAATAAACATGGAACTCATTACTTTGTAATGAATCCGATATATTAAAGCCAATGGAATTGATCCTGGCAACATATCATATCCATGTGTTTTGATTTGAAGTACTAAAGTTTTCAATATTTGTGTATCTTTCAAAGAACATGAAAAATTAGGATAACAATCAAAAGAGATTGGTCCTGTACATAGACTAGATTCTACAGAACTAAGAAGTGATTGTTCAAAATTATTATGTCTTATATCTCTTAAGACAACTAATATTGATGTATCCAAACCTTCTCTTGTTAAAGGTTTGATACCTACTTGTATTAAACCAACATGTAAATATTGATATCCTTTCTTTTATGTTTTTCTAGTGATTTATAAGATAAAAGTTGTATTGTTTCAAATGGTTTAGAGAGTGGAATATCTCTTTCCTCTGTTTTAATTATATAATCTGATTTTAAACATATTGAATATTGAAGACTCATATATTTCATTTTTCTTGATCTTTGGAATGACCCAGTTATTTACTGCTTTGTCAAAATTCTCTATTATTATTTCTTCAGTGTTGACAATTTTATTCTTATTTGCACATGTTACCGAGCTACACGAACCAGATCCTTCGAACATATCTTCCATTTTTATATATGCTTTCTTTATATTTGTTTGGATCTTTGGCTACAAACACTTTGACGCATACAGGATTTATTGCTCTTCAAAACGAGACTGATAACCCAGCGTGTACAAGCAAACACTCACCAAAGATTTACACAAATATAATTAAAAGATATATAAAACTGAATGAGCTGTCGGTAGATCTGAACCGTTTGCTCTGATACCACACCACAAACAGGAATATAAAC
>AP025049.1:32533994-32547781 GCA_036186865.1 Eustoma russellianum | reverse complement strand
TGCCTGTTGTGAGAGACATAAGATACTTTGGGTACGATTCCTCCGTATCTCAAGTCCCAACACATATGAGGCTTCACCAAGGTCTTTCATCTCGAAATGCTTTCTCAGAAAGGCTTTGGTGTCGCTCAACATGTTTACATCGTTTGTTTCAAGCAGTATATCATCTACGTACAAGATCATAAATATGAACTTGCTCCCACTAAACTTGTGATACACACATTCGTCAATTTGGTTTGCCTCAAAGTCGAAGGAGGCAACCACTTTGGCGAATTTGAAGTACCATTGTCGAGACGCTTGCTTGAGCCCATAGATGGATTTCTTTAGTCGACAAACCATGCCTTTTGGATCTCCCACCTCGAATCGAGGCAGTTGAACCATGTAAATAGTCTCGTCGAGTTCTCCGTTTAAAAACGCAGTCTTAACATCCATCTTATGTAGCTCAAGATCTAAATGTGCCACTAAAGCCATGATTACCGGAAGGAATCCTTCGTGGATACTGGAGAGAAGGTTTCCGTATAGTCTATGCCCTCTTTTTGGGTAAACCCTTTAGCAACAAGTCGAGCCTTATATCGTTCTACGTTGCCTTTTGAATCCCGTTTGGTTTTAAATATCCATTTGCAACCAACGGGTTTCGAACCTTTAGGCAACGAGACGCCCATACCTTGTTGTCGTGCATAGACTTTATTTCTTCTTCCATGACTTTTATCCACTTTTCTGAATTTTGACATTGCAATGCTTGTTGGACATTTTTGGGGTCATCGTCCAACATAAGAATATCAAATTCGTGTTCTTGGAGATACACCACATAATAGCTAGGTATGGGGTTTCTCCGTTCACGAGTGGATCTCCTTGGAGGCACTTGTTCTTGGGATACTGTAGGTTCCTGTACTGCATCAGCCGGCAATTCATCGGGTTCTTCAGTAACTTCCTCAGGAACATGAATTTGTTCCTGTGGAGCGTCACTACTGGGATGAGGTACCTCAGGTGTGGGTATCTCTGATGCTATCTCCCCAAAAGATGGTTCGATTCGCATTTCTGTCGTATCTGAGTGTGCCTTATCTAACTCGATGATCTGTTGATGCAAATCATTCTCCCCCGAACCAAAGTATCCTCAAAGAACTTTACCGAATTTGTCTCGAAAAACACTTTACTTGTGGGATCGTAGAATTTATACCATCGTGACCTTTCTGAGTAACCAACAAAATAGCAACTAACTGTTTTGGTGTCCAGCTTTCTTTCATATGGTCTGTAAGGCTTCGCCTCTGCTGGACAGCCCCAAACCCTTATGTGATTAAGGCTAGGCTTACGCTTAGTTCATAACTCATAAGGGGTCCTTATCGTAGCTTTAGTTGGTACTCGGTTGAGGATGTAAGCTGCGGTTTTAAGCGCTTCTCCCTAGAGGAATAATGGTAGTGTAGTTTGACTCATCATACTACGTACCATATCCATAAGTGTACGGTTTCGTCTTTCAGCTACACCATTCATGCTTGGTGACCCAGGCATGGTGTACTGAGAGACGATTCTGTTTTCCTCTAGGTATTTAGCAAATGGTCCTGGACACTGTTCTCCTGATCCTTCATATCGACCGTAGTATTCACCCCCACGGTCCGATCTGACGGCTTTAATCCTTTTGTTGAGTTGTAACCCAACTTCAGCTTTAAAGGATTTGAACATGTCTATTGCTTGTGCTTTTTCTTTAATCAAGAATACATAGCCATATCGCGAATAGTCGTCAATAAAGGTGATAAAATAAGAGTGACCATTTCGAGTAACCGGATGAAATAGGCCACTAATATCGGTATGAATCAACTCTAATGGACTATTTTTACGATTTGCTTCATATCTTCGGATTTTAGTTTGTTTTCCTTTAGCACAAAATACACACGACTCTAAGTCGGTTAAGTCTAAAGGATTGAGAATTTCTGTTTTGATACCACGTCGATGCCAAAGTGATCCTGAATTCTCATTAGTTAATTTTGCTTTAACATTTCGCGTTACAACATGCAAGGTTTTCTGATGTGAAGCAACATTTATTGAATAAAGTTTATCAATTTCAGACATTATACCGTGACCAATCAATCTAAAAGCATGATAAAGTTGGAAATTTCCATTTCCAAAATAATCGTAATATCCACTTTTATCCAATCGATAAAACGAAATAAGATTTCGTTTAAACGATGGTACTACAAAAGTGTCATGCAAATCTAGATAGAAACCGGATGTCAACAACAATCTGAAATGCCCGATGGCTTCAACCTTTATGCCGCTGCCATTTCCCCAATAGACGTATCTTTCATCGTCTCTTGGTTTTCTATGGCTTAGGCAACCTTGCATAGTCACAGATAAGTGAGTCGTGGCTCCCGTATCGACCCACCAAGTGGCTATATCCAAAACAAAATTAACTTCAGAACAAACTAAGAATGTACCCTTTTTCTTGAGACAAGATATATAACCGGTACAATTCTTCCTTAAATGTCCTTCCTTATTGCAAAAGAAACAAGTCATGCTTCTGGGTGTGTCAGTAGTAGGCACCCCCTTTTCCTTTTGACTTGTCTTTTGCACAGTAACCATTTCCGCAGCTTTGCATTTCTTACCACCGAACTTGGTGGCGACAGCATTCATAACTTTATGCACCCTTATGATGTCGATTCCATGGTACTGTTTCGAGCAAAGTTTCTTTAAAAGATTGCCTGCCTCGGCTTTCTCATTCTTTACATATCTTTGCTCCAGATCGGCTGAAAATTCTTTAGCCGTCATGGACTCAAAAACGTGTCCCCTGAAGCCTTCGGGGATAGTCTTCTACATGATCATTAGACACATGCGATTTGATCGTAACCAGCATGCCATGTGAGTTTTTTCCTCACTAGTACTTAAGTCTGTTAGCACAGCTGGACGATCTGACTGTATTGCAGTGTCCAGATCAGCAATCCCCAGAAAGATCTCAAGTTGATCTTTCCATTGCTTATAGTTTGAACCGTTCATTGTAGGAATATCCTTAATGTTAGACATTATTGCTGAAAAGCAAACAAGAAACGGACTTAAATACACAACACGTGTAATCTTTAAACTGCATAAAAACAAATATCAAAATAGAACCCCGATTCCATCTACCAATTGTCTTCCAATATTGGGGCTCTTTGGAGTCATCCCAATACCTTCCAACAATTGGGTGTAGTAGTCAATATGACGGCTCTCCAAGCACAGGTTAACCACCTTCCTTTGGGCCGATGAGTTAACCTACGCTTTTAAAGCTTCGCCGCCGGCCCTATTTGGGTCCACTACCATGCTCATATGTGTCTTCGACAATCACACCTTCCTTTGGGCCGGTCAATGATTGCCTCCAACACATACATGCCCTTCACGAACATAACAAATATAGTGGCGATGATATGATTGCCGCACTTTAAGGGGATCATATTAAAGCCCTGCATTTGCTAAGTCGCGTAACTTTATGGTTCTAAATGATCCGCAGCTTCCTGACTGACCCTTTTGCACGTACCGTGCATACTTAACCCCAACATCCGTTTTGTTTTACTTAAACCAATTCGAACCAGCTTGATTCCCTTTACGGCTCAAATAAGAACCACCTTGAACCAAGCTCAGTTCACCTTACGGTTTAAGAAAACAATATCTTTATCAATCAATTTAACAAGTGATATAACCTTATCATGGGTCACATTGAGTGTGAAGTGAATCGATTCAGTAATACCCACTTGCCATAAGGGTGTATTACCATTCCACATAATTTCCAGGCCACCGGTGGAGTCACAATGGTCTCGCTTAAGTACCGGCTTTCTTAGACAAAACTATGTGTACGGTGTTTTTATCACAACTCAAAGAGTCATCTATCATGAGTATAAACTGCATTGATTGATAAGTATTGGTTAATTCAGTCAACTTAGCCCATCGAATTAACTTGGTTGAACTCGGTCAAATCGGGTCAAGCAAGATTCGGATCCTTATTGGGTTAAGTTCCTTAACTTTATTTGCTTATTTGTTAACATGCATAAACATAAGGCATAAATAAATAAACAAATAACTGCATGCATATAAAAAAATACTGCAATAATAACCAGAAATTAAACTTAACACTTGATTATTATTATTTTGGATTTCTTTAAAATAATAATAATAATAATAATAATAATAATAATAATAATAATAATAATAATAATAATAATAACAAGAATTTATTATTATTATTATTACTATTTTTCTTAATAACCTTTAAATAATAACAATAATAATAAAATTATTATCATTATTATTTACTTTATTTTCCTTTAAAAGAAACTTTAAAATAATAACAATAATACTTACTTATTATTATTACTATTTTCCTTTAATAATAATGACAACAATAATTAAATTATCATTATTATTATTATTTTCTTTAAAAGAAAACTTTAAAATAATAATAATAATAATTTATTATTATTATTTTCCTTAAAAAAACTTTAAATAATAATAATAAAAATTATTATTATTATTTACTTTATCCAAAATAATAATAATATACAAATAAACAACAAAATGGAAAATTTGGAGGCTGGAGGCGCGGGTCGGGTCGGGTCAGACCCGCCCAGCCAATCTAATTTTCCTTTTTTTTAATTAATTTGTGTTAAATGACCTTTTGGGCCGAAACCCTATCTGAAATCAGCCTGAAAACCGCTGCCAGAAGCCCAATCTGTTTACCTTTTTTTTAAATGCTATAGTGGGCCGAAACCATTTAATGAACTTTGGGCCGAAGCCCTTCTGAAACAAGGTTGGTCCGGACAGCCCAAACAGCTATGGAGGCCGCCAGCTCTGGAGCAAAAATTGCTCCTGAATTTCAGGAGCAAGGTTCGAACCTGCATTCTCTAGTAATGTGAAGGTTGCCTCCTCCACTAGGTTAGAAGGCCTATTTGTTCTATTTAGAGGAAGTTTTATTTCCAGAAAGACAAAATTGCAGCTGGGATTTTCGCAAGATGGGCTTGAAACCATGACCTCTTGTTCCTTATCACATTGGCTAGCCATCAGGGCAGCGCCGTTTTATTTTCATTAAAGAATGGGATTTTATATTTATATATATACAAAAAACTGTATTCCAGGAAAACAAAAGAGTTCCTGGAATTTCGCTTCAAGGGGGTCGAACACGCGACCTTCAGCATACTGAAGGAGGCGCCGACCACCAGGCAGCTGTCTGTTTTGCGCCTTAAGCCTGACGGTTTTTTTATTATTCAATAAAAAACAGAAGCTTTTGCTTCAACCAAAATTGTTCCGGAAAAACGTTTTGACCCGAAAAGAAAACGTTTTTCAGCATGAACAGATTAACAAAATTGATTCGATTAGGCCTTCTCTGATACCACTTGTCGGATTTAATTTAATAAACCCTTGAATAGGACTGTTTAATCGAATCAATGGACAAAGTAACAAAATGCTAAAAATATATACCTTTTGCTGTTGTTAATCTGAACACGTACACTGCAACTGTTCCGGCTGATGAAGAATCTGGCGTGATCCAAGGATTCACGACCTCCCACCAATTGCTGATACACCCCTTGACTGGTTTCAACAATTCACTGCTTTACCCGATGAAGAGGCTAGGCAGTGTGGGCTTTATAGAAAATTTGGCACACCTTCCCTCTAATATATTGTAATGGACGCTATACTGTATGCGTCTATTTTTTTGATTTGATGATCTGAGGAGGTGAAGCCTCCTCCTTTATATAGAAGGGAAATAGGGGAATCCTAATTGGCATATTCCTTTATGGATAGAGATTCATTTATCCCAGATGCGTGGAATATACTTGATGCCATATTCAAGTTATCTCTATCCATTATCAAATATTATCTAATATTTAATAATAAATATTATTAAATATTATTTAATATTTAATTACTGTGCCAACAATTATCTACTAGCCACACGTGGGTTGTCGCCCCTCGGGGACCAGATGTCGTAACTTTATGGTCACTGCACTTTGAGTCCATCCATCGCGGTCTCTGACCATATGACTGTCTACATATTCGGGGTTCCCATTTAGACCACACTATACATCCACGAGCATACCCGATGATCACTTAACGTGTGGATGTTTTACGTAATAATTAATATTATTACGTGACATATGTGACATATAATATTATCATACATAACGTCCACCTTATGATTAATTTGTATAAACTTTATCAACGTGCTGCGCATCACACGTATCTCGAATTAATCCCAACAAAGTCTTCTCGAGACTTACCAGCCAAGCATGAAGTCAATGGTCCGCCTTGCAGCGTCTCTGTCTTCTTTGGTATCTGAATATGGCTCAGCCCACATACACACCAAAGTTATTCCGATATAACCATTTTGAACCTTCTGTAAACAAAAATATTTGTGCAGACCAAAGTTAAGAATCTCTATTATAATGACTAGTAGGTACTCGTGGACCATAATGTTTGTGCAGCACTATGAACCATAGTAGTGTCAGCATTACAATAATCCTTGTGAGATAAAACAGTAGACGTTTGATTTCGCTTCAACATAGACATACTCCAGCACCAAAAAGAGGGAGAGAAAAAGAAAGGTCAAAGAGAAGGTAAGATGGATTAGACCTGATATTTTTCTCTATATAATTTGACAGCGGCGGCATGAGCTAAAAGCTGATAATGTGTGACAATATAAATCTCTCTTGTTGGATCTCCTTCCTTAGGAACGGGAGTATGATCGATCTCGTGGCTGGAGGTTGCGATGGTCGCTGGAAGAACCCCTTTCATGGCATTTCTTACCTCTGCTGAGGTTTCGCCTCTCCCAGGTGCGAACGTCCCCATCTGATATCCTCCAAGAGAGCAGTGTGAAAATCTTGATCACACAATGATCAATTCGACATTACAACACACATCGAAGAAAACAAGACGCAAATGCACAAATTCGCCATTAGAGATAACAAATTTGATCAAGAGAAGAAAAACGCAAGCTTAGAGAGAAGAGGAATATCGAAAATGGCTGTAACTTCCATTCTGCCAAAATCGTCGAACGAACAAGTTGAAATACGAAGAAGAAAGCCACAAATAACTGCCACCATCAAAGTTACCAAACTACCCTTACAGTTATTTCCTAGAACAAACATAATAAAGGACAAAATGGTAATTTTCCTCTTATTTTTAAAACTCCCGCGCCCCCTGCTTCTTCTCCTTCGGCTGATCACTTTGCTACTGCAGCAACCTCACCTCCGTTGCACCACCTCCATACACACGTGCACTATTCTCTTCCAATCAACTCATATCGTTGGATTAAGTGATCAATCCAACGCTCCAAACTTTCTCCCATCGAGTTCAACCATAGGTCTCGTAACAGCCCCCCTCAAGCTCAGCTTGCCTTGTAGATATTATACATCCCTATGCTACCAATCAAATCTGCCAACCTCTTACCATCCAATGCCTTGGTGAACATATCAGCTAATTGAAACTGCGTCTTAACTGGCATTAGCTTGACAACGTGCTGTTGTACCTTATCTCTAACTATATGACAGTCAATTTCGATATGTTTCGTTCGTTCATGAAATACCGGATTCTCAGCAATGTACAATGCACTCTTACTGTCACAGAACAGTTCCACTGGTTTCATCTCATCAAGCATCAAATCTTTGGCCAAATAAAGAAGCCACTGTAACTCACAAACTGCTGAAGCCATCGCCCTGTATTCAGCTTCTGCTGAGGATTTGGAAACTGTCGTTTGTTTCTTGGCTTTCCATGATATCAAGCTGTCTCCAAGGAAGACGCAATATCCAGTAACAGACCTCCGCGTTTCATGACATCCTGCCCAGTCTGAATCAACAAACCCCCTTAGTTTCAGCTCACCAGTGTTAGGCAATAACAACCCTTGTCCAGCAGTCCCCTTCAAATACCTTAAGACTCTGTGTGCTGCCTTCAGATGGTTCACAGTTGGGCAATCCAAAAATTGACTCAATTGTTGCACGCTAAAAGCAATGTCAGGCCTAGTAATTGTAAGATAAATGAGCTTTCCAATCAGTCTCCTATACTCACTCACATTGTCCAATAGACTTGAGTCATTATGCAGCAGTTTGGCATGACTCTCCATAGGTGTGGCCACTGGCTTAGAGCCCAGAAATCCTGTTTCATCCAACAACTCCAGCGCATATTTTCTCTGATTAAGCACCATCCCTTTTGATGATCTGGCTACCTCAATCCCTAAGAAAAATTTCAAGCTACCCAAGTCCTTTATTCTGAACTCACTGTTCAAAGCATCCTTAATCTCTCCAATAGCCTGAGCATCTTCACATGCCACAATTATATCATCCACGTATACAAGCAATACCAGTAAAGAACCATTGACTAATTTGCTGAACAGCGTATAATCATTCTTTGATTGAGAGAATCCTTGAGAAACCAGAAAGTTTGTCAATTTGGCATTCCATTCCCTACTAGCTTGCTTCAATCCATACAAAGATTTTTGCAATTTACAAACCACATTAGGACTCTCTGTCACAATTCCAGGAGGTGGCAGCATATATATTTCTTCATGTAAATCACCATGTAAAAAGGCATTATTTACATCCAATTGGTGCACACACCAGTTAAGTCTGGATGCCAAAGCCAAAACCATCCTCACAGTAGTCATCTTTGCAACAGGTGAGAAAGAACAGGAAGGTGTGGTTGACGGATCAGGAATTATGGGCATGTTATGTGTCTGTGCTTGATCAAGTTGGACATTTGGTAAGGATGCAGGTGGAGCCAGAACAGGTGAAGAGGAAGGTGAAGGTGAAGGAGAGGCAGAGGTAGCTTGGTGGGCAGGATGGATGGGATCAGAAGAAGAAGGTGAGATTTGTTGGTGTTGGATGGGATCAGAAGAAGATGGAGAAGAAGAAGGAGAGATTTGATGGTGTGCCCCCCTAGATGTGGACTCAGGGGGAACACATCTGGGTGATGATAAATTGGTTTCATTGGTGGGTTGAAGTATGGAAGGTTCAAAGGGTGTGAATGAAGCTGATGAATTCAGAGTAGGATTTGAACTGGCACTGGGTTGATGAGGAAATACAGCTTCATGGAATAGGACATCCCGGGAAATGAATACTTCTTTGGTAGTGATATCTTGGAGGACATAGCCTTTTGTGAGATGGGACAACCCAAGGAAAACACTTTTCCTGGACCTAACAGAAAATTTATCTTTAGCTGGGGAGGTGTTTGCTGCAAAACATAGGCATCCAAACACCTTTAACTGAGTATATACGGGGGACTTGCCATACAACAGCTCATATGGAGTTTTGTGGTTAATCAAGGGTGATGGTGTAACATTGATGAGGTACACAGCATGTTGCACACAGAAACCCCAATGAGTAATGGGTAGATTGGATTGAAATTTCAATGCCCGAGCCACATTGAGGATGTGCTGATGTTTGCGTTCTACTACCCCGTTTTGTTGAGGAGTATACACGCAGCTAGTCTGATGTAATATCCCCTTTGATGCATAGAACTGGTTCATTTTGAATTCAACCCCATTATCAGTTCTTATGGTTTTGATGGAATCATTAAACTGAACATGGACATAAGAACAGAAACTTTCAACAATGTTCCTAGTTTCTGCCTTTGATTTCATCAAATAGATCCAAACATATCTAGTATAGTCATCAATCACTGTAAGGAAATACTTTTGTCTATACAATGTGGGGTGCTTATATGGACCCCATATGTCCATATGAACAAGAGAAAAAGGTGCCTTAGATGCTGAAGTGGAAGAAGGAAACGGGAACCTTTTGTGCTTAGCTAAAGGACATATAGTACAAGAAGAAGAATGGAAAGATGCATCAATATATGGATTGGTCTTGCTGATCTCTGCTAGCCTGGGAGATGACAAATGTCCAAGCCTTGAGTGCCAAAGATAAGCTTCAGAAGATTCTATAGTATGGACTTGAGAGCAGCAAGGTAGGGACAAAGTTGAAGACTGAGAATTGCCCATAAGATGATATAATCCGTGATTCACCTCAGCTAAACCAATCATCTTCTTGCTGAGATGATCCTGTATTGCACATGAATTTGCATGAAAATTTAATTCTACATCACCCTTTTCTGTGAGTTTGCTCAAGGACAAAAGATTAAATGCGAAGGAAGGCACATGAAGGACGTTGTATAGAGTAAGGAATGGGCTTAAACGTACTGTGCCCATATGAGTGACAGAAGCTAGAATGTTATTTGGAAGTTTGACAAACATGGATTTAACTGAATGATATGACTCAAATAGGGACAAAGAACAGCAGATGTGATCTGTAGCACCAGAATCCAAAATCCATACACGATTAATATTAGGGTGCAATACATTACCTGTCTGCTTTTCAGAGACATCAGCCTGCCGAGCTGACATCACGGCATGGTGTCCCCTACTCCCCTCCGTTTGAACATTGCCCTCCATACGTCCTCTACTCTTGTGCTCCTGCAACAAACTCATAAGCTGATTATATTGTTCCTCTGTGAATGGAGACATTACCTGCACTCCTTTGTTCATTGGATATTCCTCAGCACTTTGACAATGTTCATACTCTGTCTGACAGCCACCTTCAATGTCTTGATTGTTTTGGTAGTTCCCTTCAACACAGTTAATCTGACCTCTAGGTTTATAACCTGGAGGATAGCCATGCTTCTTATAACATCTATCAACCGTATGTCCAGGCATGCCACAGTGAGTGCACATAGGCCGTTGAGAGTCCTTCCTGAAGCCTCTACCCGTCGGCTTATACCAGTTTCCACCTTGGCTGTTCATCTTGGCATTATATTGCCCAGCCTTCACATTTCCAGCATTCGCGTTCAACACAACAGAAGGATTGTTAACAAATGAACCTTGAACAGATGTATAATTCAGCTTTCTTTCTAACTTGACAGCCATAGCAAAAGTAGTCCTCAAATCAGGAAGTGGAGACATCAACAATACTTGAGATTTCACAGGTTCATACTCCTCACTTAAACCTTTTATGAACCTAATGACATAATCATCTTCAATGAACTTGTTTATTTGGCCAGTAATATTGCAAGTACAACGATTACACAAACAATTCGGTAAAGCTCTCAAAACCATAAGTTCCTCCCAGATCACCTTTAATTTTGTATAATACTCAGTGACAGTACAGTTTTCCTGCTTTGTGGCATAAAACTGTTCCTGTAAATCCGATAATCTAAATACATCCGCATTGCCATACCTTTGCTTTAGATCACTCCATATATCCACAGCATTATCGAACCATAAAATGCTCTGTGCAATGGATGGAACTACTGAATTAACTATCCAAGATGCTACCATGTTATTTGCCTTAGACCACGCCACAAGTCTACGATTGGTGTCCGCAGGTTTAGGAATCATACCTGTTATGAAGCCTACTTTGTTTTTAGACTCCAAAGCTCTACGAAACGCTCTGCTCCAGCTATGAAAGTTGTTTCCATCCAGTAATGGCTGAACGAGGACCAAGGACGGGCTATCGCTGGGATGAATATACAGGGGATCCTCCGAAGGATCTAACTGAACGGAATTAGTCATATTGTTTGAGGAGGACGATGGAGAGCTCTGATTTGCAGCCATGAAAGTACCAAATTTCATCAATCACAAACAATTCCGAAATCACACATGAGTTAGCTCTCTGATACCATGTGAAAATCTTGATCACACAATGATCAATTCGACATTACAACACACATCGAAGAAAACAAGACGCAAATGCACAAATTCGCCATTAGAGATAACAAATTTGATCAAGAGAAGAAAAACGCAAGCTTAGAGAGAAGAGGAATATCGAAAATGGCTGTAACTTCCATTCTGCCAAAATCGTCGAACGAACAAGTTGAAATACGAAGAAGAAAGCCACAAATAACTGCCACCATCAAAGTTACCAAACTACCCTTACAGTTATTTCCTAGAACAAACATAATAAAGGACAAAATGGTAATTTTCCTCTTATTTTTAAAACTCCCGCGCCCCCTGCTTCTTCTCCTTCGGCTGATCACTTTGCTACTGCAGCAACCTCACCTCCGTTGCACCACCTCCATACACACGTGCACTATTCTCTTCCAATCAACTCATATCGTTGGATTAAGTGATCAATCCAACGCTCCAAACTTTCTCCCATCGAGTTCAACCATAGGTCTCGTAACAAGCAGGTAAAAGGCTCATTCAGTGTAATCCAGGTTTTCACCCTGTCTCCAAATTCTCTAAAGCATAGGTCCGCGTAATCGGCGAAATCAACCCTATTGGGGAAAAAATTGATAGTGCTGAGCTATTCTTCATACTTGAACACGAACATATATGAGTTTACGGTTTCATTTAAGATTTAATTTAATGTTTCTTACACAACGTTTTCACTCAGAAAACCAAGGTACTCGGTTTCTAGGGCTTGTGGAAGATCCCAGTGAAATAGAGTAATTGCTGGTTCTATGCCTGTAAAAATGGTGAAAAATTCAATATGGTATAGATTAGTGCAAATAGGTCTAGCAATGGTCAGAACACATAAATCATATGTTTATTATCTAATGTAACGCGCATGCGTACCATTGGCCAGAAGCGCGTTTATGAGGTTGTTATAAAAATCAATGCCCAACTGGTTTACTCCAAGTTCTTCACCATTAGGTCCTTCTCTTCTGCGTCCCTCTGAAAAAACATATGCTTAATTTTGTAAAGTCCTTTTATATTTTGGTGAGTCGAACTTTGAGGGCAAGAAAGTAATGTACTATTTACCAGGCAGAAGTCTAGGCCATGAGATGGAGAACCTGTAGGAATCCCAGCCCATGTCCTTCATTATCTTCACATCCTCCTGAATCATGCAGCTATGAATGTAGGTTGTCGGATATCTTTGGACATTATATTACAAGAAAACTAAGAACAGAAAGAGGAGGAGGGGGGCAGCAGCAGTTGCATTTCCTCTTATAAGAGTCAGCATACCTTGAAACGAGTATAGTGATCAATGGCATTGAGTCCTCCAGATTCAATAATTTCTGTAATTTCCATTCAAAGGCCACATCGTGTTCAGGCGATTGAAAAACAATGATTTCACTTAGTCACACAAATCATGTTTGTTAAAATACAAAAATACCAGGGTGGTTTTCATGAATGAAGGTATCCCAAATACTTGGGCCTCTTCCATCTACATCCACAGCTCCTTCGTACTGAATTATGAAAACACCAATTTATAAGTACTATATGTACGAGGAAATTGTTCAGTCTCACATGTAGATCCATTCCAAGGTCGCTTAAATTAAATCAGATCTAACACTTTGAGGTCGTGAAATATGCACATGTTAATTGACGTTTGCATACAGTATCTCATTTCTTTATTTACTATTTATTTATGGCAATTATATAAAGTCTAACACAATTTCTTTATTTTCATGAATTTCTTTTATTAATAATTTACAATAATATTAAATATAAGGTAAATTTCATAAGTTTTAATTGAAATGTAACAATATTTCGAGATACATCAAAAAGTGCACAATACTGCAAAAGTTGAAAGCGAAGTGTACATCTTTACAAGCATCTCTAACAACAAAGGATGAGTATTTTGAAAGAAAAACATGGAAACTATGATTGAAAATGCAATATTTAAATAAATAAATGCAATATGTAAACCTGAAAGGCAGAAGAAGCAACCCCGAACACGAAGCCAGTAGGAAAATCAGAGCGCTTGAGAAACCCAGAAGCCATTTTCTTTTTCTTTCTTTGATGTGAAGAAATTGTTGCCTTATACAATGAAGAAACTTTGAGTACATATTTATAGCCTTCAATGTATACACAAACTTGCAAAGCAATAATTACTTAGTTC
>AP025049.1:32518714-32533984 GCA_036186865.1 Eustoma russellianum | reverse complement strand
TAATTACTTAGTTCTCTCTCTCCCCTTATTCTTTATTTCTTTGTTCTTTTTTCATTACTTTTTCTTTTTCAATTACTTAGTTCTCACTCTCCCCTTATTCTTTATTTCTTTGTTCTTTTTTATTACTTTTTCTTTTTCGTTTTTCCATTCCCAGAGAGCACATGTGTGTACATTTCCAAGTCAATTATTCTGCAACAAGCTAAAAGCTAGAGATATGATTAATTATATAAATTTGTAAACAATTGCCATGCGTATCTGCTGCAATAATAGCCAACATGTGACAGTGCACGGAGAGGTTGTTGACCTGTCACATGTAATGTCTCTAATTGCATCAAGTGATACATCTGATCCTATGTTTACTTATATATAAATGAATATATTCTCTTTAATTTATGCATACATATATAACAGCTCAGATTACAGATAAGGGGAAGCGACAGAAGAAAATCAGTCTAGCCAGCAAAATGAGCTAGGATTTAAATTTAAAAACAGACCTTGACGGGTTTATTTTCTAAGCTAAAACTGTTTCACATTTCATCTATAAGCAAAATGACATTAATACATTTTTCTATAAAGCGCCTTTTGTTTTTACTGCTCTGTTTTCGTATGTAATTAATCAATGTTACTGTTCCACCAACTTCAATTTTGTCCAATGTTTTTATATGGTAACACGGTATATGACTCACTAAAATAATTTAATAATTTAATGTTTAAACCTTCATCGTGATGTTTAAGGATGCCGAAATGATTTGCCTTTTTATTTACAGAACTATGCGTACTTAATACATCTAAATATAATTAACACAGCGAAGGAATCAATAACTACAATTTGTCATCTGTTGGGAATCCCTCCTAGTTGGAGAGTCCCTATGTTTGAAGTCAAAGAAATTATTACATGTTCCAACAAAGGAAGTTGGAATGGTTTGTTTGATTCTCCAAGGTTGTTTATTGTTTGGAAGACATTGAAGACCTTGTGCATTAAAAAGACACAAGATGGAGCACTATAAATGGAAGTGCTATGTGGAACAATTGCTAAGAGAGAACAAGAAGAGAAGAAGAAAAAATAAGAGAGACAAATACAAGTGACGAAAAGTGAAAATTCGTAGGTGCTGGGCAGTCTGCCAGCCTCCGGGAAAATTGCATTTGCCAAGTATTGCACCGTTGGATCGTCATCAAATTTTGACAGATTATTCCCAAGACACAGAAGTACATTCTGAACGGTGAAGATGTGTTTTGGAGGAGTCTAAGTATGACCGATACCTGCATTCCCGAGACTTAAATTTTCTGTCTGAAAATTTCAGCTTTGTATTTTGGTCCCTCTCTTGTATCTTGTTGTGTTTCAAGATTGTTTGGTTGATCTTGATGATGTTGTATTCCTCTAGATGCGTCTAGAGAGACTTGGTTGTACCCATTATTGATTATAGTGGAGATCGTTTAAGTGGCCTATGGGTCCCGTAGTTTTTTACTCCTACTTTGGGAGGTTTTTCCATGCTAAAAATTGTTGGTGTTCTTGTTCGTGTTTCCGTTCGATTATATCTCTATAGTTGCTGTATTTTGGGAGAGATTATTTCCTATTCCGCTGTGTTAATAGTGATTTCCTCCCAACAAGTGGTATCAGAGCGAGGTTCTCTTGATTGTGTGCAACTATGGAAGTGAACACATCCAGGATGGTCAGTTTGAATGGCTCCAACTACAATGTTTGGAAAGGAAAGATGGAAGATTTGCTCTATGTCAAAGGCTTTCATGTTCCGGTCTTCTCTACCAAGAAGCTCGAAGGAAAAAGTGATGAAGAATGGAACCTGCTGCATAGACAAGTTTGTGGGTACATCCGCCAATGGGTCGATGATAATGTATTGAATCATGTAAGCAAGATGTCTAATGCGAGAACTCTCTGGACAGCCCTGGAGGAGTTATATGCTAAGAAGACGGGGAATAGTAAGCTATTCCTAATCAAGCAGATGATATCTTTGAAGTATGATGATGGTTCATCAATGGCCGACCACCTAAACGCTTTTCAGGGAATTATGAATCAATTGGCGACGATGGGCATAAGCTTCGATGATGAGATTCAAGCTTTATGGCTTCTTGGCACACTGCCAAATTCATGGGAGACGTTCCGGACGTCGTTATCAAATTCTTCTCAGAATGGTGTTCTCACGATGGAATCGGCTAAGGACTCATAATAACCGTGGTGCATCAAGAGGAAAGAGTCAAAACCAAGCTTCGGACAGTCGTGGCAAGTCTCGTGGGGGTTCCAACAAATGTTCAAAAGTAGAGTGCCATCCATGTGGCTTGAAAGATCACATCCGAAAGCATTGCCGAAAGCAGAAAAGAGAAATGAGAGACAAGAGTAGCCACAATGATGTCAAGAAAGAAGGTACCAACAATAATGATATTGCCGTTGTTGATGATTTCTACATTATTTGTGATGATTGTGTAGAAAGTGTTAATATATCATCTGAAGAGATGGATTGGTGATTGATAGTGGTGCTTCTACACATGCAACCTTTCGGCGTGATCTTTTCTCAACCTATGAGGCTGGTGATTTCGGAGTAGTACGTATGGGAAATAGAGGACAATCAAGCATCGTCGGAATGGGAAATATTTGTGTTGAGACTAGTAATGGAACTACACTAGTTCTCAAGGATGTGAAGCATATTCCCGATCTTCGGTTCAATATCTTATATGTTGGAAAGTTAAGTGATGATGGATATTGCAGTTCATTTCCCGGTAATGAATGGAAATTGACAAAGGGCTCAATGTTGGTTACGAGAGGAACGAAGTGCTCAAATTTATATGTTGCCAAATTTGGGATTTCCAAGTATTACATGAATACTTGTGAGAATGATAGCTCCTCGGAATTATGGCACCAGCGTTTGGGTCATATGAGCGAAATGGGATTGAGCATCCTGGCCAAGAAGAATGTGTTATCTGGTGTTTCTGATACAAGACTGAAGCAGTGTCCACATTGTTTGGCTGGAAAGCAAAGACGTGTATCCTTCAAGTCCTCCGAACCAAAAAGAAAGCAGGAGGTTTTGGACTTGGTGCATTCTGATGTGTGTGGACCGATGAAGACCCGGTCACTTGGCGGTGCATACTATTTTGTGACACTTATTGATGATTATTCTTGGAAGATTTGGGCCTATACCTTGAAGACGAAAGACAAGTGCTTGATACATTCAAGTCCTTTCAAGCATCGGTTGAAAGAGAAACAGGAAAGAAGCTCAAGTGTATCCGAACGGATAACGGGGGAGAATATATCAGTCCGTTTGATGAGTATTGCCGAAGCCAAGGTATACGTCACCAAAGGTCTCCTCCGAAGACACCGCAATTGAATGGGCTAGCCGAAAGAATGAATAGAACCTTGATTGAAAGAGTGAGATGTTTGTTATCTCAGTCAAGGTTGCCAAAGTATTTCTGGGGTGAAGCATTAAATACAGCGATGCACGTGCTAAATCTCAGACCTTGTGTGCCTTTGAAGTTTGATGTTCCAAACTGTGTTTGAAGTGGAAAAGATGTCTCCTATGTCCATCTTCGGGTGTTTGGCTGTCTTGCTTATGTGCACGTTCCAAAAGATGAAAGATCTAAACTTGATGGCAAGACAAAGAAATGTGTATTTGTGGGATATGGACTTGATGAGTTCGGCTATCGCTTCTTTGATCCGATTGCAAGAAAGCTTGTTTGCAGCCGAAATGTTGTGTTTATGGAGGACTACATCATCGATGATATTAAGAAGGATGAGAAAGAAATTCCTGCTCATGCAGATGAAGATTTGGTTGGTGATCAACCAACTACAACTGCTCCCACACCAAATGTTGTAGTTGATGAGCCTGATGAGAATCCAGGTGCTGAGAATGAAGTTCATCCTGAAAAGGAGATGGCTGAGCAGCCTGCTGATGCTGTTGAGTTGAGACGGTCTACTCGTGGCAGAAGACCTTCCGTTCGCTACCCCCCGGACGAGTATGTATTTCTTACCGGTGGTGGAGAGCCTGAAAGTTTTCAAGAAGCTTTGGAAGATGAAAAAAAAGCAATGGATGGATGCCATTGAGGATGAGATGCAGTCCCTCTATGAGAATAACACCTTTGAGTTGGTGAAGTTGCCTAAGGGCAAGAAAGCATTGAAAAACCGATGGGTCTACCGAGTGAAGAAAGATGAAAATACTTCACAAGTTCGATACAAAGCTCGCTTGGTGGTAAAGGGTTTTACCCAAAGGAAAGGTGTTGATTTTAGCGAGATCTTTGCTCCGGTGGTGAAGATGCAATCCATTCAGGTTGTGCTCGGGTTGGCTGATAGTCTTGATTTAGAAGTTGAGCAAATGGATGTCAAGACGGCTTTCCTTCATGGTGATCTGCATGAAGAGATCTATATGGAGCAACTTGAAGGTTTTCAACAGAAGGGTAAAGAAGACTATGTCTGCAAACTAACCAAAAGTCTATATGGCTTGAAGCAAGCGCCAAGACAGCGGTACCAAAAGTTCAGTTCAGTGATGGTTCGGCATGGTTACAAGATGACAAAGGCCGATCACTGTGTTTTTATATAGAGATTTTCTGATGATGACTTTATCATTATTCTGTTGTATGTTGATGATATGCTGATTGTTGGAAAAGACATTTCCAAAATCGATGAGTTAAAGAAGACCTTGAGTGAATCCTTTGCTATGAAGGATTTGGGGCCAGTACAGAAAATCCTTGGGATTGAAGTTATACGTAAAAGAAATGCAAAGAAGTTGTTCTTGTCACAAGAAAAATATATTGAGAAGGTTCTTCAGCGTTTCGGCATGGACAAGGCCAAAGCAGTGAGTGTTCCACTTGCTTCTCATTTTAAGCTCAGTCACGAGCAGTGTCCATCTACTGATGATGAGAAATCGAGTATGAAGCATGTTACATACTCGTCGGCAGTTGGTAGTTTGATGTATGTCATGGTTTGCAGAAGACCCGATATAGCACATGTTGTGGGAATTGTGAGTCGTTATCTTTCAAATTCGGGAAGACATCATTGGGAGGCCGTGAAGTGGATTATGAGATATCTCCGTTGAACATTTAATCTGAGGCTGACTTTGGGATGTGATTCGCCTACATTGGTTGGTTATTCGGATTCTGACTTAGCCGAGAGCTTGGATGATCGCAAGTCTACTTCAGGATATATGATGACTTTTGCCAGGGGAGCCATGGCTTGGCAATCAAAATTACAAAAGTGTGTTTCACTTTCTACTTCCGAGGCCGAGTTTATGGCAGTTGTGGAAGCAGCGAAGGATTTGTTGTGATTGAGAAAATTCTTAATGGAGCTAGGAGTGAAACAAGCTAAGTATGTCTTGTTTTGTGATAATCAAAGTGACATCCACTTGTCTAAGAATTCATTATTTCATTCGAGGTCTAAACATATTGATGTTCATTATCACTGAATTCGTGATGCTTTGGATACCAAGCTATTCGAGCTTGAGAAGATTCATACGGATGAAAATGGTTCCGACATGCTGACAAAAGTTTGTCAAGAGGAAAGTTTGAGTTTTGCCGCATGGCTTCCGGATTGATGCCGCCCTCCAACTAGTCGGTCGGGGAGTTTGTTGGGAATCCCTCCTAGTTGGAGAGTCCCTATTTTGAAGTCAAAGAAATTATTACATTGAAGAGTTCCAACAAAGGAAGTTGGAATGGTTTGTTTGATTCTCCAAGGTTGTTTATTGCTTGGAAGATTTTGAAGGTCTTGTGCATTAAAAAGGGACAAGATGGAGCACTATAAATGGAAGTGCTATGTGAAACAATTGCTAAGAGAGAACAAGAAGAGAAGAAGAAAAAATAAGTGTGACAAATACAAGTGAGGAAGAGTGAAAATTCGTAGGTGCTGGGCAGTCTGCCAGCCTCCGGGAAAATTACATTTGCCGAGTATTGCACCGTTAGATCGTCACCAAATTCTGACAAACCGAGACTGAAATTTTCTGTCCGAAAATTTCAGCTTTGTATTTTGGTCTCTCTCTTGTATTTTGTTGTGTTCCAAGATTGTTTGGTTGATCTTGATGATGTTGTATTCCTCTAGCTGTGCCTAGAGAGACTTGGTTGTACCCATTATTGATTATAGTGGAGATCGTTTAAGTGGCCTATGGGTCCTGTGGTTTTTAACTCCTACTTTGGGAGGTTTTTACACGTTAAAAATTGTTGGTGTTCTTGTTCGTGTTTCCGTTCGATTATATCTCTATAGTTGCTATATTTTGGGAGAGATTATTTGCTATTCCGCTGTGCTAATCCTGGTTTCCTCCCAACATCATCTTCTTAGAAACGCTTTAGTCACTATATATTCATCCTACACTGTAGACGCAGTGCTCAGATACCACATTAGAATATTTTTTTACCCGTTTTATATCTACTCACCAAATTCTTCACCCTACTACTTTTGTAATTCACTTTCTTAATGAAGAAGGATAAATCAAGCACTAAGATAATGATCAAACTCAGGCATTTAAACAACACATGGAATGGCTACTCGAAAGTCTTTAGAACACATAAAAAAATCAAGATCTTCAATCTAAATACAACTACACTAAGCTCAATGTCTCTAAAATCAACTATGTCTATCGTCAAGTCAATGACTTTGTGTTGTGACTTAGACACTATGTTTGTTATTCTGAGAATTTTTAGCATTTTAATCAACATCTCACATAACTGCAAGCTTTTTTTATTGCCATATGTATATCTCAATAGAATGAACGGTAGACATTCTATTTTGTACATGTTATGTTATAATAGTTTGTAAAGGCAATGGGATGAAGAATGTGGGTGAAATGGTGTTGGAATAAGCAAGAATAGCTTGACTCATGACTTGGATTGATCCATGTATCAAATAGATAGATCCATCATGGATCGATCCATGTGGCTTGATAATGAAGTTGAGTATTCTGCCAGACATAGATCGATCATATCGATTGATCGATGTCACATAGATCGATCACATCGATCCATCGATGTATCCTGGATGCAGATTTGAAACTTTCTGTCCAACATAGATCGATCACATAGATCGATCGAAGTGACTTCAATCGATCGATGTGACAGATCGAAGTGGTACTGGAGCTTACTGTGAGACATCGATCGATGACATTGATTGATCGATGTCACATCGATCGATCGATGTCCTGACAGAAGTGACTTTTCATGAAAAATCACAACTTATGCACCAAGGGTCATACCCAATCACTATGCAACGACCACCAACGTCTAAAAACTGTCTGAATGGAGTTGGAGAGCCTATAAATAGGTTATTACAACCCATTGTTCAAGACATATTGTTCTAGAGTTGTTATTGCATACTATATTCTTCATCCTTCTCTTTTCACTCTTGTCCTTGAGAGTTCATTGAATCTCAATCCTATTTGCTGAGGATTAGAGATTGTTGGCTGTTGTATCCTAGGAGGAAGTTTGCCTATAATCCTGCAACATCTAGTGGGGGCAAATATTCCTTACGAAAAGTGGTATACACGCCTCAAGCCAAGCTTCTTCACGAATTTCTTCTCTTGTTCATTGTCTTGTTTCCTCATTTTTATAACAATCGTAAGGAATATTCGAAGATGAATTGAAAGACATTTTTGAACCAAGAGAGCATGAAGCTAGACCGATTCGATGGCACCAACTACTTGAGATGGAAGGACAAGATGTTGTTCCTCCTGATTGCTCTTCAGATTGGGTACTGTCTTGACCCAAATTTGAAGGATTTGCCAACCCCATAAGAAGAGGACTCCGAAGAAGTGAAAGCCGCTTGGAGGAAGCGACATGAGGATAATATGTTGTGCCGAGGGCATATTCTCAACAATTTGTCTGATCGTATCAACGATCTGTTCACGGCAACGTCATAAGCAAAGGAGATATGGCACGCCTTGGAGTTCAAGTACAACAATGAGAAGCCAGGCACGGACAAATTACAGGTAATGAAGTATTTTAATTTTAAGATTGTTGAAAATATTTCAATCATGGACTAAGTGCACGAGTTGCGGGTCATTGTTCCAAAACTGAAAGAGTTGGGTTTAGAAGTTTATGAGGCATTACAAGTAGGAGGGATAATCGCAAAGCTTCCCCCTAGTTGGAATGACTACAGGAATAAATTATTACACTCAACTGAATCCTTTTCTCTTGAACAACTTCAAAAGCATTTGCGAATTGAAGAAGAGACAAGAAGTCTTGTAAAGAGACATGTCTCTGATGATGCACCAAGAGTGCATTATGTCAAAGGGAAAACAGGAAGTTCAGTTGGAAACAAAAGAAAGAACTCTGATTTTTCTGAATCCACAGACAAAGAAGAATCCAAGAAAGGCAAGAGATGATATAATTGTGGCAAGAAAGGACACCTCAAGAAGGATTGTTGGTTTCGAAAGAAACAAAAACAGGGAGGTAGTTCCCAAAATGTCAACAATGCAAATATGGTAGACATTGGAACCGATCAACTGGTTGCAATGGTCTCCGGGTTGCATGTTGGCATGGTAACTGAACTGCATATAGCTACGAACGAAATCACAAGTGATCGGTGGTTCGATTCGGGTGCAACAGTGCATGTATGCAACAACAAGGATCTATTCAAGACCTACCATGTTGTGGATGAAGCCAGTAGGTTCTTATGGGAAATCGCAGCGCCACAAGAGTCTTGGGTAAAAGTAGTGTAGAGTTAGACTTTACTTCGGAAAAGAAGTTGTTATTAGTCAACGTTCTACATGTACCTGAGATTTCTAAGAATCTCGTTTCTGCTAGCCTGGTCTGTAAAAGTGGATTCAAGATTGTAATGGAGGGGGACCAAATTATATTGTCCAAGAATGGTATCTTTGTCGGCAAGGGTTATGCTTGCGACGGGATGTTTAAATTAAGTATTAATAAAAATTCAACGATTTCTGTTTACTTTGTTGCTTCTTCTTTTTCACTGTGGCATGATAGACTTGCACATGTTAGTAGTACTACTATTAAATTCATGTCTAAGCATGCCTTAATTTCTTGCAAAGATGAAAATGAAAGAATATGTGAAGTATGCACACAAGCTAAGATGACAAAGAAACCGTTTCCTAAAGTAGAACGGAAAACTGAAATCTTAGAACTTGTTCATTCGGATATTTGCGAATTGAATGGTGTTTTAACCCGAGGTGGCAATCGATATTTCATTACTTTCATTGATGATGCCTCTAGATATACTTATGTATATTCATTAAGACATAAAGATGAAGCCTTTGACATGTTCAAAGTCTATAAAATGGAAGTTGAAAATCAATCGGGATTAAAAATCAAAGTTCTAAGAAGTGATCGTGGTGGTGAATACTTTCCTCTTGAATTTAATCAATTATGTGAGAATGATATCATACACCAGAAAAGTGCTCCGTACACACCCTAACAAAAAGGTTTGGCTGAAAGGAAGAATAGAAGTTTATTTGACATGCTAAATGCAATGTCAATAAACTCTGGTTTGCTAAAGAATTTGTGGGGAGAAGCCTTGTTAACGGCTTGTCATATTCATAATAGAATTCCTTCTAAAAAGTTTAAGGTTTTTCCATATAAATTATGAAAGAAACGAAGACTAAATCTAAGTTATCTTAGAGTTTGGGGTTGTCTAGCCTATTATAGAGTTCCGGATCCGAAGATGACTAAGTTGGGGCCAAGAGCTCTTAAAGGTGTCTTTATTGGATATGCCGAAAACTCTAAAGCATATAGGATTCTAGATTTGGAATCCGATGTGATTGTTGAGTCTAGAGATGTTGAATTTCTTAAGAATAAATTCTTGAGAACAGATTCAAATCAAAGTTCAACAAGTGAGAATTTGAATGAACCTATTGTTGGAGATTTCTCCAATGATCCTTCTAGTGTTGATGATCAAAATCAAAGTTCTCCAACTGAGGTTAGGAGAAGTCAAAGTGCTAGAAAGGACAAATATTTACATCCGGACTTCATTTCTTCACAATCCATTACTTTCTTAGTTGAAGGTAATAGGACAAAGGTATTTAATCAAATACCTATTGTACTAAGCGTGGAAGATGATCCAAAATCCTATAAGGAGGCGACGCAATCAAGAGATTCATCATTTTGGAAGGAAGCAATTGATGATGAGATGAACTCGTTATTGTCTAACAATACGTGGGTTCTCACTGATTTGCCTCCAAGTTCCAAAGAAATTGGATGTAAATGGGTATTTAGAAGAAAATACAATTCGGATGGTTCACTTCAAACTTTCAAGGCTAGATTAGTAGCCAAAGGCTTTAGACAATAAGAAGGGATAGACTATTTTGACACATATGCTCCTGTAGCAAGAATAACATCCATTAGAGTGTTGATAGCAATAGCATCCATAAATAACTTTGTTATTCATCAAATGGATGTTAAGACTGCATTTCTCAATGGTGATTTAGATGAAGAGGTCTATATGGAACAACCAGAAGGATTTGTACTTCCGGGGAATGAGCACAAAGTGTGCAAGTTGATAAGGTCATTGTATGGATTGAAACAAGCACCGAAACAATGGCATGAAAAGTTTGACACTACCATTTTAAAGAATGGTTTCCATCATAATGGTGCAGATAAGTGTGTATATTCCAAGTTTACAGACAAATATGGTGTCATTATTTGTTTGTACGTGGACGATATGCTCATTATCGGTACTAATATGAAAGGAGTAAATGAGACTAAGAAGTATTTAACTTCACAATTCCAAATGAAAGATTTGGGCGAGGTAGATACTATCTTAGGGATTAAAGTGTCCAAACATAGTGGGGGTTTTGCTCTTTGTCAATCTCATTACATAAACAAAGTGTTGAATAAGTTCAAACACTTGGAGATCAAAGAAGCAAACACACCATTCGATGCCTCATACAAATTGACTGGACATACTGGTAGAGTGGTAGCACAATTGGAATATGCTAATGCAATTGGTAGTTTAATGTATGCTATACATTGCACTAGACCGGATATTGCCTTTGCGGTGTGTAAATTATCAAGGTATACTAGTAATCCTAGTATAGACCATTGAAAGGAAATCGAGCGAGTACTTGGGTACTTGAAGAAGACTATAGATTATGAATTGTTCTATAATAATTTTCCAGCCGTGTTAGAAGGTTATACTGATGCTAGTTGGATAACTAGTGTTGGCGATAACAAATCTACTACGGGTTGGATATTTACATTGGGTGGTGGTGCTGTTTCTTGGGCTTCAAAGAAGCAGACATGCATAACTCATTGTAGAATGGAATCCGAATTCATAGAATTGGGATCTGCAGGTAAAGAAGCGGAATGGCTGAGAAATCTTTTATTGGATATAGAGTTGTGGCCACAACCGATGCCAGCCATTTCTTTACATGTGATAGCCAAGCAACGATTGTCTAGAGCTTATAGTAAAATCTATAACAGAAAATCTAGAAATGTCAGCCTTAGGCATGATTATGTAAGGCAATTAATTATGGATGGTGTTGTAATAGCAATTGCATACGTCAGATCCTGCAATAACCTGGTGGATCCGTTGATAAAGAGTCTATCAAAAGACTTGGTACAAAGTACATCTTTAGGGATGAGATTGAGACGTATGGGATAAGTTCACTTGTGATGGAAACCCAACCTTGTCTAACATACCACTAGCCAAAGGTTCAACAGGGTAACAACAAGTCACAAAGTGAGGTATTAAATCACTACGATTGATCTTTAAAGAATCAAGCCACATGACATTGATCTTTAAAGAATTGGAATGTTAGTGTTAAAGGAGGGTGAGTGTTAAAACACTCTTAATGAAGGATTAAGAGGAAATATCTTAATTTTCACCTATATAAACATAGGAAGTGGTGCCCCTTCGACAAGCAATGATCTTGAAATGTTCATGAATACTAGGGGTAGCACAACGCCATAAAGTGCGGTTTAAAATGGACTTCTAAAGAGAGTGTGGTTTCATGTGTATGATGTTTCCGATTCTAACACATAGAAATCCGATTCAAGGCTTTTTAGCTATCATGATTTCGTTAGAACTTTGAAGTGTTATACTAATAAGAGGTTCAAATCGAAAGATACTTCTTAAATGCATGAAATGTCATAAGTTGCTTTACAAACTAAGTGGGGGATTGTTATAGTAGTTTATAAAGGCAATGGGATGAAGAATGTGGGTGAAATGATGTTGGAATAAGCAAGAATAGCTTGACTCATGACTTGGATCGATCCATGTATCAAATGGATAGATCCATGTGGCTTGAAAATGAAGTTGAGTATTCTGTCGGACATAGATCGATCACGTCGATCGATCGATGTCACATAGATCGATCACATCGATCAATCGATGTATCCTGGGTGCAGAGATGAAACTTTCTGTCCAACACAGATCGATCACATAGATCGATCGAAGTGACTTCGATCGATCGATGTGACAGATCGAAGTGGTACTGGAGCTTACTGTGAGACATCGATCGATGACATCGATCGATCGATTGTCACATGATCGACCGATCGATGTCCTGACAGAAGTGGATTTTCATGAAAATCACAACTTATGCACCAAGGGTCATACCAAATCACTACACAACGACCACCAACATCTAAAAATTGTCTGAATGGAGTTGGAGAGCCTATAAATAGGCCATTGCAAACCCATTGTTCAAGACATATTGTTCTAGAGTTGTTCTTGCGTACTATATTCTTCATCCTTCGCTTTTCACTCTTGTCCTTGAGAGTTCATTGAATCTCAATCCTATTTGCTGAGGATTAGAGATTGTTGGCTGTTGTATCCTAGGAGGAAGTTTGCCTATAACCCTGCAGCATCTAGTGGGGGCAAATATTCCTTACGGAAAGTGGTATACACGCCTCAAGCCAAGCTTCTTCACGAATTTCTTTTCTTGTTTATTGTCTTGTTTCCTCATTTTTATAACACGTTAAATTACAAGTTTATTCTTTTCAAGCAAGTTGAAACGTTTTTAGATTCTATCCCTTCGTCTTATGTATCAAAATACTTGAGTAATGTTGACTTTCGTAGTGGTTCAACATGTTGGGTTCTTTCTTTTACCGTTTTTATGATGTATTGTATCAATACAAACATGGTAAATGTATTATTCTATTCAGGTGTGTACAAATGTGTGTAAAAGCACATCTATATTACGGTACGTCACTTTATTCGCGGTATGTGATCTCACGAAAAAAAAAATTGATTATATAAACATTGTCTACCAACGAAACAAAGTAAATTCAATCTTTCAGTCTCATGCATATACCGTGATTCATGTTGTATAACTTATCTTAAGACAAGTTTCGTGTATATAGCAATGTGATATACATATTTACTTGTACTAATTTTAAACGCATGCCTTTCTCCATACGCCGTAATTACACTAACTTACCGTTACAACTAATAGCTATCTTTTTGTTTTCATAATTTTAAAAAAATATCTGTCATAATTCGGAAACTACCTAAACCCACACAGTCGCAAAAGATATCAAGAAGGTGATTTGACTTCTTTTCTCATTTATCAATGTTAAATATCTAATGCGTTATCTAGAAAAACTACATTCATTCGTCACCATGAAAATGCTTCACTTATTTATTTTCAACTTACACAGTGACGGTGGTGACTCAAGTACAACAATTATGTATCACTTTTACCTCCCCCCCCCTCCCCCCCCCCCCCCCCCCCCCCCCCCCCCCCCCCCCCCCCCCCTCCAAATTTTTCTTAGGATGCCTTTAATCAAACCATTTCATTCCATTTAGAAAAAATAGCAGATAATCAATAGAGTATCACAGAGCCATAACAAATAAATGATCAGCTTTGCAAAGACTATAAAAATTAACTCAATAGCTTAAGGACGTTGTCATTTGATGAAGCCGGATCTTCACCAAGGGTCTGGATGACCTCAAAATAGCTTCGTCAGTTAACGTGAAAGATTCGTTAACTCGGATTGTGAATGTTTAGCTGGAATAGCGCCAAATGTCATGCACAAATAAGCACATGTCAGAGGTCCTGGGGGGTTGGCCCCGGGAAAAACCCTCCGACGCTCAAGTCAGTTTGGGTCATATCTCACTGAGATTATAATTTAAAGAGTGAGTTAGGAATTTTTTCCCCATATTTGCCGAGGAGCAGAGTGTATATACTGGCTTATTTAGACTTTTTCCCGCCTTTAACTTCTGATAATAAACTGTGGATAGGACGCTTACTTGGGGCAGAAAACCTAGGAAGCTGTAGGTCTACTGATATGATCAATAGCCTGACTGATGTGACTAATAGGCCGGCCTGGTTGATGTGACTAAAAGGCCGATTGTTAGGACCTTAGCGTGTTCAGGAAGAATACCCAGCTGTAGCCACTATATTTGAATTGCGTATCTGTTCGAGGGTCCCCCGAAGTATTATCGTGATGGGTTCATTTGCTGTGGTACACAGCTGAACTCTGCCGAAGTGCGAGACTTGCTGTGGTACACAGCTGAAATCTGCCGAAATGCGGACTTGCTGTGGTACACAGCTGAACTCTGCCGAAGTGCGGGACTAGATATACGGTATCTAGATATAGGATGGATACCTCAGCACGTTCTTTGATGTTATAAGTACGCCATGATGCCCTGCTGAGGTGCCGTTGAGGTTGAACAACCATACTTAGGCGCTGAACTGTTGAACTGCAGTACTTTGTATGCTGGGCTACTGGAATTGAGCCGCTGACTGTTGTTGACTAACGGACGATTCAATTATGGTTTATCATTTGCCCCCAGATTTTGTTGTGGCTGAGCTGAACTGCGAAGGCCAACAAATCTTGTTTTAATAGACCCGTGACGTGGCAGTCCTTTACTGATTGTGCAGTTATCTTTCTATTTGCGCAGTAATTCCCACTTTCAATGTAGGCGCCAATTTCGATACATCATCATTACTTCTTCAGCGGTTCCATTCCCCAAGGGAGGGAAATTCGTGAACTTCTGGCTCTTCGCATTTCAAATGAAAAGTTGTGGCTTTTTCTTTCTCTTACTAATAAATAGAAACAGTTTCCCTGATTCATTCTTTTCTTCTTCCCTTATCTCGATCAACTGGTTATTTTGTTGTTTCGTTGAACTGCTCTTCTTCTTCTTCTCCAAAGCTTTTCCTTTCAGTTCGACTCTTCATTTTTCTGTAAGCATTACTTCGACTTGCTCATGGCTCCTGTTGTTACAACCCCGTCTTCTTCAGATTCGCAAAACGAATATTCTCCCTTTTACCCAGAGAACATGGAGGATGATCATGAGGTTCAATCCCCTCCTGAAACATCTGACTCTGATAGGGATAACCGCCCTTTAAGGAGGTTACGCCTTACTGGCGGACCTTCTTCGGTTGC
>AP025049.1:32198456-32516196 GCA_036186865.1 Eustoma russellianum | reverse complement strand
GTGAGCTCCTGACTTGGCAAATGTGTCATAGTAGCATTGACTTGGCATGCTGGACATTTTTTTGACCAATTCTTCTGCATCCCGCTGCAGAGTGGGCCAAAAAGTATCCAGCAAGATAGCATTTCCTTGCCAATGACCGGGCATCAGAATGATTTCCACAGATTCATTGGTGCATCTCTTGAAGGATGTAATCTCCTTCCTCATTGGACACGCATTTTAACCAAGGTTGCGAAAATGATTTTTTATATAGGTGGTTGTTGAAAAGGGCATACCTGGTAGCCTGCAGTCGAAGGCGCCGGGCTGCACGCTTGTCTTCGGGCTGAACTCCATGCTGCAAGAAATTAATAAGTTCGTCCATCTAGGTGCTGCGATAGTCTACTTGCAGTACTTCATTTGCATCATAAGCGCGGTGCTTTACCAACTCCACAACTATCTTCTTCCCCAAGGTTGTTGAAGTGGATGATGCTAAACGAGACAACGCGTCAGCTCTCTTGTTGGCAGACCTGGGAATATGTTCGATGCTAAAGTGCTCGAATGCCTGTCCGAGCTGCAGCACTTTAGCCAAATATTTTTTCATATTTTCTTCTTTGGCTTCGTAATCCCCATTGACCTGTGAAACAATTAGCTGTGAATCACTTTGGGAGATGATTCGTTCCGCCCCCAACTTTCTCGCAAGACCTAGTCCTGCTATGAGGGCCTCGTATTCTGCCTCGTTGTTAGTTGATTCAAAATCAAATCGCAAGGCGTACTCAAATTCTTCTTGGTTGGGGTTGATGATTAGGAGTCCTGCTCCACAGCCATCTTTGGAGGAAGACCCATCCACGTATAACGTCTACTCAACGACTGGCTTGATATCTTCCTCCACGGATATCCCTTCAGCTAAGAAATCTGCTAGTGCCCGGGCTTTGATGGAAGTTCTTGATTTGTATTGGATGTCATATTCTGCGAGCTCCACATCCCATTTAGCAGCTCGGCCAGATGTGTCCGGCCTTGATAAGATTTGCTACAAAGGCTGATCAGTGACCACTATGATAGGATGGGCTTGCAAGTAAGGCCTGAACTTCCTTGCTGCCACTATGAGTGCCAAAACTATCTTCTCAGCGTTGGGATATCTTACTTTCGGGCCTATGTAAAATTTTACTGGCAAAATATATGGGCCTTTGTACATTATCCTGCTCTCTGAGCAGCACTACACTAACTGCTTCTTTGCACGTTGATAGGTATATTATAGCTCTTCTCCGGGTAGAGGCGAAGTAAGCATTGGTACTTCGGCCAAATGGGATTTCAACTCGTCGAAGGCTTTCTGACATTGTTCATCCCACTGGAAAGCTATCTTTTTCTTCAGGACCTGAAAGAAAGGAAGGGACCTTTCGGCAGATTTGGACAGGAATCTGCTCAGTGCAGCTATTCGACCAGTCAACCTTTGCACCTCCTTCACGTTCCTAGGGGATGCATGTTTTGTAAAGCCTCAATTTTAGCAGGGTTTGCCTGCACCCCATCTTTGGAAACCATATACCCCAAGAACTTTCCAGTGCGTACCCCAAACGTGCATTTTTTCGGGTTTAGTCTCATGCGTGAGTCTCTCAGCACAGTAAAAACTTCCCTTAAATTTCTGATATATTGATCAAGTGTCCTAGTCTTGATCAACATATCATCAATATAGACTTCCATTATCCGGCCAATTTGTTCACTGAATAGGAAATTGACTAGACGTTGATACGTGGCCCCCGCGTTCTTCAACCCGAATGGCATAGTTACATAACAGTAAGTCCCTGACTCAGTTATAAAAGCAGTCTTTTCTTGATCTTCTAATGCCACGAGGATCTGATGATAGCCTTTGAAGGCGTCCAAGAAGTCAAAGATTTCATGCCCAAGTGTTGAATCCACTAGCCTGTCGATTTTTGGGAGCGGATAACAATCTTTTGGACATGCTTTGTTGAGATCAGTGTAATCTATACACATCCTCCAAGATTCGTCTTGCTTGGGGACCAGCGCTGGGTTAGCCAACCAGATTGGAAAAAGCACTTCCACAATGAATTTTATGGCCAGCAATTTCTTAACTTCCCCTTCAATGACTTTATTCCGTTCTGGTGCGAAATGCCGCTTCTTCTGCTTTATTGGCTTTACCAGAGGATCAACATTTAGCTTATGCTCATCCAAATGGGGAGGTATCCCAGGCATATCTTCTGCAGTCCATGCGAAGATAATTGCAAATTCTCTCAACAGATCCTGTAGCTGAGCTAACAGTTCGGATGGCATTCAAGTCCCAATTTTTATAACGTTTTCAGGTCTGCTTGGATCAAGGATGAAATCCTGCACTGTATCATCCGACTGTAAACGTTCCTCGTCTGAGGATATCAGTTCATCGAGATTGACTTGCTGAACTGATTCATTCCCCTTAGTGGCAATGGCGTAGCAACCTGTGCTACTTATGTATCACCTTGGATTGTAGCCACCCCCCTGAGGTGAGAAACTTCATGCTAACGTGCAAGGGTGATACAATGGCCTCTAATGCCACCAAGGCCGGACGACCCAATATGACGTTGTATGGGGATACGTCCTTGACAACCAGAAAGTCTATCCATATGCACCGATAAGTAGGGGGTTTGCCAAAATTGCAGCTGAGTGTGACCAGACCTGCCGGCCGTACTGCAGCTCCAGTGAATCCATACAAGGACGAGGTAATTGGTTTCATCAAGGAATCGGGTAACCCAAGCTGCTGATACACCTGATAAAACATTATATTTACAGCACTGCCGGTATCCACATAAACGCGTCAGACCTGCACAACTCTATCCGGAGGAAGATGCACACACAGCTCAACCACTAAACCTGTGTTGTTGGAGTCTAGGGGAATGGGGCCTTCTGGACCATAAATCAGCTCTCTTGCCATCTTGGCTCTTTTAGCTGGTGGCTCTGATGAGGTTCCTGAGGAACTAGGTGCTCCCTGGCCTGAATGAGGCAGGCCTCCAGAAATAGTATATATAATAGCATTGACTTGGGGCTGACCTGCAGCCCCACGCCTCCCTTGCTCTCCACCATCCTCATTTCTGCGGTGCCAGGGTGGAGATTCCGGGCGGCATTTGTCTTTCTAGGGATCCCTGTGATAATCCTGGCGGTTGTTCAGGCGTAATCAGGGGTCATAAAATTGTTTTAAATGCCCCTGTTCGATAAGTCGTTTAATAGCCTGGGCCAGCTGCTTGCACTCCTCAGTATCATGCCCGATATCTCTATGGTAGTGGCAATAATATTTAGGATTTCTCTTCATCTTAGGCCCGTTCATAGGCTCTGGTTCTGTTCTCAGACCATCTTTTTCCATAACGGTCAAAATATATTGTTGTGAAGCCAACAGTGGCAAGCCCTCCCTACCACTTTTATCTTTATCGCCTATACGATCAAACGTGCCGCGTCGATCACGATTTTTCCCCTCATGGCGCCGGTCTTCCTTCTTCGAACTAGGTCGGCTTTCTTGCCGGGCTGAATGCTCGGCCTCTCTTTTTAATCTGTTTGCCTCTTCTCCTCGGGCAAACTGGTGAGCCTTCTCCAGGCATTCTCTCAAAGAGGTAGGTCCCTCCTCGGCTAGTTGTGAGAAGAGGCGACCTGCCCGTAATCCATTAATAAAGGCTGCAGCTTTCACGCCTTCATTTCTGTCACTAACCTGCAGTGACTCGTTTGAAAAACGTTGCATGTATTGTAACACAGATTTGTCTGGACCTTGCCTCAGGGTCATTAGATGGGACGAGTTCTTTACAAACGGGGTGCTGGACACAAACTGCGACTTAAACTTTTGTGCCAGCTATTTGAAAGACTTCACAGATTTTGATGGAAGCTCTTGGAACCATCTCCTGGCCTTTCCCCTCAAATACAGAGGGAAAGTCTTGCAACGCAACGGGTCTGGGATGTTTTTCAGACTCATTGCAGTTTGAAACTGAAAGAGATGGTCCATTGGGTCTGTGGTTCCATCATAAGTGTCCATCTTTGGCACCTTAAAACTGTCGGGTGCCAAGTATTCGGCTATATCCCAGGAAAAAGGACTGTCCTGGACTGCCTGCACAAATTCTTGCATGTGCTCTTCATAGTAAAATCTCAGCCTGCGAGGAACTTCTTCCTCCCTGGGGACGCTTTTCAACGATTTTGTCTGGACGTATGCTCTGACTCCCCAGCTGGAACCTTGACACTATGTCTTCTAGCATCCGCCATGAATCCTTTATGCGGCCTAGAAGAGTGGCCTTGTGATACTTCTCTCAGAGGAGGGGGTGGATCAATCTCCATATTTTGCACCTCCGGCTGCTTGCCTTTGAGATGTCGTACCATGGCTTTGAACATTTCCATGTTCTCAGTAACGTATTTCATCGTTTTCTCTCTTATTTCCTTTGAAGCTTTAGGAACAGGATCAGGGTGATCCCAGTAAAATAAAGACAAACAATCGCAGGGTCTTCTTATATCCTAAGCGCGACAATCAGTCTGCCCACTCCACCGTATCAGCCCCGTCCTCAACAAAGACGTAGTCATAAGTCTCTCCCTACTTACCTGGTGGGGGGTGGAGTAGGGGTGAGTGACGGAAAATCACCCAGTAGGCATCTGCCTCCAACCAGTACAAGTCGAGCATACAGAAATGATATAACAAATAGCACATAATATGATATCACATAAGCATATGAAAGAATGCGGAAAGGTATGATTATCCTTCTCAGCTATTGATCTTTGCGGTCTATGATCCAAACAAGAGTCTCCTCAAATGGCATGTCCGGTCTGATCATCAATGGTGGTGCGTCCAGTACGAGACTCGGATCTGGGATGTACCTCCTCAATTGAGAAATATAAGAGAAATTGTGCGCTTGAGCTAACGCCGGAGGTTACGCCAATCGGTAAGCTAACGAACCAATCCTTTCGAGTACCTCGTAGGGGCTAATGTATCGAGGCCCCAGCTTACCCTTCAATCCGAATCGTGCTACACCCCCCATCGGTGACACTTTTAAGTAAACCTTCTCTCTGACAGTGAACTCTGGAGGACGCCTCTTTGAATCTGTCCAGCTTTTACTTCTGTATTCAGCAGCCTTAATTCTTTCCCGGATCAGTCTTACCTTCTCCTTGGTTTGCTCAACTAGCTCTAGACCAGGGATAGCATGCTCTCCAACTTCATCCCAATAGATAGAGGGTCTGCACTTACGCCCATAGAGCGCCTCAAATGGTGACATGCCGATGGTGCTATGATAACTGTTATTGTAGGAGAACGCGATCAACTTAATCATACCGTCCCAGTTTTCCTTAAAGCCAATGGCGCATGCTCTCAGCATGTCTTCCAGTGTCTATATCATCCTTTCTGACTGCACATCGGCCTGGGAATGAAGTGTTCAAATGTAGCTTCGTCCATTATGTATCTGACATACACGAGTTTTAACATGTGTTGTCGTTTTAATGGTTAAATCGTTGAACATGTTTAGTATGGACATACACTATGTTGTGTATCCTTACTTTAAACGCATGTATGGCTTATGTATCATATGTAGCTAATGAATTCACGATCGTTATCTGTAGTCTGTCACATGTCTTATACTCATATTGTATATTAGTTGGGTTTAAGTGGTACACACGCTATGCACGTTTATTTTAGTCTTTGTTTATCGTAATCTCTCTTTTTGTACTTGTGTTAATCATTAATAATATTTGTTACATGTACTGTATATTTTCCGTATTAGCTCATCTTATTGTCGTATAAATATCATTATATAAATTACGCCGAAAGAAATGCATAAATGCCTAGATTTTACTGTAATGTACATATATAATTTATTTGGATGTTCAAGTACAATCTATATATCACTGTTTGTTCCTTTTTTTTATCATGTTATTAAGTTGTTTACACTTTAATCTATTTTTATGATGTCATGCCATACTATGTTGTTCCTAACTCGTATTTAGCATGCTTAACCTCAATTGTATATGTCAATGATTTGTTTTTTTGTTTTTTTAAAGCTTGTAAACGTATACTATATCGTGACATATGTCTTGTATGAAAAGTATGTGTATGAATGTGACATATGTCTTGTATGAAAAGTATCGTGACATATGTCTTGTATAATATTTGTTACATGTACTGTTTACTTGCGGCTACGTATGTGTATGAATGTGAATTTGATGGTAGGATTGGATTAGGGTGAGAATACGCTTTAAACAACTCAAAAGATTAGGGATTTACATACTTAGGGGGTTTAAAAATTTCGTTTTGACCTTAGAATAACTTCATCTAGCCTGGAATAGGTTAGGATTGGTTGAAAATTGAAAAAAAGGGTCTGACGGACGCGTTTCAGAGGGGTGGCGCGTGGGGCCCACGCGCGGCACCTGGCGGCGCGTCCGGACACGTGATGACGTGTCCACCTTCAAAAGTTGTGTCTCGTTATAACGAGTCCAACGCAACTGGTTTGAGGTCAATCGGAGTTAAAACGAAGATTTTATGGAGGTTAGAAGAAAATAGAAAAAAAAATAAAAAAAAAAGAAAATACTGTTGGACCGGCCAGGCTGCCGGACCGGACCGGATGGCCAGCGGACCGGACCAGGCAGCAGGCCGGCCCAGGCCAAAAATTAAAAAAAAAATCTGAAATTAATTTCTGAAATGTTAAACAATAAATAATTAATTAAAATTAGTTTAAAATTCTAGAAAAATATATTTAATTATTAGAAAATTCTAAATAAATCACAGAAAATATAAAATGTTAAAATTAAATTATTTCCACTTAATTTATGAATTTTGGTAAATGTAAGTAATTAAAAATAATTAGTAATAAATAGAATTAAATAAGGGAAAATTAGTAGAAAATTCTAGAAAATTAACACAAGTTAAGGAAAAATGAGGGGATGCTAAATAACAACTTTTCAATGTTCTTAAAATTTACTAAACTAAATATTGTGTGCCGGAGATGGTGATGATGGGCGTACGGGCCCCAGACGACTAGTGTTGAGAGCCGGAGTTGGTGAGGATGGGCGTACGGAACCCAGGCGATTTTGTTGTTGCATTCATGGCACGTGCATTGCATTGGGAGTGGGCTGAGATGTACGGGTCTCAGACGCTCTAGTGAAGAGGATCATGGTGTACGGGCCATGGATACTTGGTTACGGTGGATCGTGGTGCACGGGCCACGGGCATCCGCAAGGGTGGATTGTAGTGCACGGGCTACTGGCATCCAGTCAATCCCGGGATCATGCATTGCATATAGGTCTAGGGCATATTGCATGACATGATTCTTGTTGCGTGTGACACGTTAATTGAGCATGCATCACGTACTTGCGCATTTTTATGTGGAGTGACTTACTTACCGCATTTACTTTATCTTATGCATGTTATCTTATATTTATGTGCTATGTGTTATATCATGTTTATGTGCTATGTGGCTATATCATTTTGGTATGTACGTTTTGTATTTTTTTGAGACGGGCATCTACTGGGTGATTTCTGTCACTCACCCCTACTTCCCAGGTGAGCCGGATGAGGACTACGAGCATATCTTCATTGAGGACGGGACGGACATAGCAGAGTGGGCTGGTTGAGAGCTGCGGCTAGGATATGAGGGGACGCTGCAGTTGTTTTGTTCTTATTTATATTTTGAGGATTTCCACACCCTACTTTACTATTTTATTTCCAGAGTTTTTAATTAGCAATGTAATGACGATTATTGGAGTTTAATATATGTTATGGTTTACGTTTCCGCGAAAAATTTCTACGTCATTTTGACAAGTAAGAGATTGATTCGACGCTTTGTATTCTCCTTAGTGAGATACGGCGGGTGCACTGTTCCCGATGTTAGGGCTCGGGAGCGGGGCGCTACAAGAGCCCTCTCTCAAACAATATGTTGGAGTATGTTAGACAAAGCGATTTTGTACAGTATGTTCGTGTGAAATAAAGTCTAAGTAGCGCAAATGAGTTTGTATCCTGGACAGACAACCGACCTGCCGACCTCCGCACAACAGCCGAGCTCAGCACATCAGTATTGCAGAACAGCAATTTTGTGCTACCGCCGTCCAGCCGAGCTCAGTACAGCAACACTGCAGAACAACAGTGTTGCGCTAACAACCAATCAGCCGAGCTCAGCAGAGTAACAGCTTGACAGATCAGCTGAGCTCACTGCAGATCAGCAGTTCTGCGCTAACACCAACTCAGTAGTTCAGCCGAGCAGACAAACTGAGGTGAGTCCAGGACTCTGTCCTTAAGGAATATTACTCCATTATACTGTGCCTAACCAAAGGTAGCGACTGTCTCCCAGGATACAACAGAATCAGTTCAGACGAGCGATACTGCAACGTATTAACTCAACGAACCTGTAAGGGATTTCTGACTTCTAGGATGACTTGAAAGAATGCAGAAATATTGTATGAAGAGATGAAGATTGTATGTAGAGAGAAAAAGGAGAAAACTGATTGCTTGATCGATTGATTGATGACCACAGAGGTCAGTTCAGCCTAGTGTTTATATGGAAAAAATCAAGGTTAGGTGGTTAATTCCTATTCAACCACAGCCGTCGGATCAGATCATTTGATTGCCACTGTTATATCAAAAAACTGCCTGCCAGTTCAACTGCAGCGTTGGATCAGATAACTGCTTGGTCTGAGTCCTTAGATCATGATCCAACACAGGTTTGCCCTCAGTTCGTTAAGCTTAACCATATTTCAAATTCAGTTCGTTAAGCTTAACCACATTTCAAATAGTAGCCTTAACCACTTGGGAGAAATTTAAATTTAAATTTAGATAAGATTTCTCCAGCCGACCCGCAACCCGAGCACAAGCCCGAGCCTGAGCACGAGCTGAGCTGAGCCAGTTTTCACTTATTTTACTCTTACTTTGAGCATTAATTTCTCATTTACCCGGTATCGTAATTGACTGATTCCAAAACCTAAATCATCTACTCGTTACGTAGATAATTAAGGATTCATTAGTTTCTATTTGACATTAATGAAAACTAATTGTAATTGAGCTCAAAATATATTGCTCACCAAGGTTTGCAACTTGAAAAATTCAATTTTCTCCAACAATCCCCTACATGAATGGAAATTAATGCAAATGAAGATGCAGACTCTAACGAGAAGTCAGACAAAAAAAATGTTAGACCAGAAAAGGTAGCTCTGGCTTTGAACCTTCCCTAGTGATATACTGTCGGATTCACTCGGATAATTAGTGACTTGATGTCTTGAACTAGTCAGCCTTTATTATGAACCTAGACAACAGTACTCACACAAATTTTCCTTTAACACCCTTTTGGTTCTCATGGTTGTGTTCGTTTTGACTATAAACAGCCTGGTTTCAGAAAGTGTTGTAAAGAATTCTTGCCTCAGAAAATTCTCATAGAAGCGGCCCCACTTCACTCTTACATAGGTGTTTCCTATAGAGAGTATTCTGCGATACTCCACTTGTTATACCAAGATATAGGAAACATTAAAAGCATTACCCTAACTCTTTCTGCAAACATCACTTTCATTTAAGAGAATGAGTAAGTGCATTACTGAAACTTTATAACTTAGTTGTCCTATTGAACCAAGATTCTGGGATATTCAGTCAATAAGGTTGGGGTTACCGTTACAAAGGTTCTTGCATTGAAAGCTTTAGTCTCATTCTGTTTGTTAAATTTGACATCTGATCTCTAGGCAAACATTATGTAAGCGGATCCGCAAAAATCTCCTTTAATTTTATATAACCAATGTAAATCACGACATTAGAGACCACCAGTTTAATGGTATTGTGTCTCCGACCTATGTGTCGGACTTACCATTATAGATACTGCTTTGAGCTCGTCCAGTAGCTGACTGATTATCATAGTGTATGCTGATAGGAGCATTTGGTTTAGGCCAGCATGACACATCTTCTAGGAAATTTCGAAGCAATTCAGCCTCTTACCCGGCTTTATCTAGTGCTATAAACTCAGTTTCTATATTGGAACGAATTATGCACGTATCTTTCGGGATTTCCATGACACAGCAGCACTACCAATTGTGAATAAGTATCCACTGGTAGACTTAGAGTCGTTATTATCAGATATCCAGTTGGCATCACAATAGCCTTCTAACGTTGCTGGACTTAGTTGTCTCATTGAACCAAGATTCTGAGATCTCCAGTCAACATGGTTGGGTTACTGTTACAAAGGTTCTTGCATTGTAGGCTTTAGTTCCAGTCCGTTCGTCAAATTTGACATCTGATCTCTAGGCAAACCTTTTGTAAGCAGATCCACAAGAATCTCCTTTAATTTTATATAATCAATGGAAATTGCGACATTAGAGATCAACTGTTTAATGGTGTTGTGTCTCCGACGTATGTGTCGAGACTTACCATTATAGATAATGCTTTGAGCTCGTCCTATAGCTGACTGAATATCATTGTGTATGCTGATAGGAGCGATTGGCTTAGGCCAGCATGACACATCTTTCAGGAGACTCCGAAGCCAAATGTTGAGAATGTTGTGTTTGAATAATTTTTGAAAGCATGATTTTAGGTGTTAAATGATTAAAAATATCACTTTATATTATAAAAGTATCAAAAAGTTGAAACAAAGTTATAAAAGTATCAAAAACTTGAAACAAGTGAAAAAGTGACGTTGATCTCTCATGCAGAGACACGTGGATCGATCGATGTACATCATCCCCTAACATCGATCATCTCCTAACATCGATCGATCGATGTTGCACAGAATAGAACCAAAAACTTACTGTAAGACGTCGATATCTCAAGTGGATCGATCGATGTACGTCAGCCCCTCACGTGGATCGATCCACGTACGTCAGCCCCTCACATAGATCGTTCCACGTCTCACAGAATCAAAAACAAACCTCACTGTGAGACATGGATCTCTCAACTGCAGGGACATTGATCGATCGATGTATACATCAGTGTCTAAAATTGAGACATAGATCGATCAATGTCAACGGATTTTTGAAAAATTTCTCCAACATATGACAAACTAATACTCGTTTTTGATATACACATGATCTTCTTTGCATGTAATGAGTTTTTAGACATTCCATATATGTTTACCATGTTTCATTACTTGGATTTTGTGTGTTTATGAGTTCATATATGCATGTATTATATCACTAACTTGCCAAGAAAGTTACTACAACTACCGCAAGGGCAAAGGAATATGTATTGAGCTTTTTCAGGGTCTTATCACATGGAGAATGTCTATATCCATGAAAGTACAGAGTTGGAGTATCTATACACCCTTTTTGACATATTTGGCGTTTAAGAGTATTTTGATCATATTGGTGCTCAAGGGCATTTTGGTCATTTACACAGATTTATTTTCTGTGTAATGCTAAAATGGTTTCCCTATGGATGTGTCTTATATCATATTCATGATCTTCATATTATTCTTGGTGATTCATGGACTTCATATCTATATTAACCATATATGTTATGGTTTTCGGTTTTCTCGGATTTCTTATGTTGTGATATTTATTTTGACACAATATATTGTCATCATGGTGTTATCATACACATATTTTGGGACTTATTCTTTATTATTTTCATATGGATATTGGTCAAAAAGATGAGAAACAATCAGCCACATTTGAAGGAGAGAAAAGGGGAAGTAGTTTTAATCCTTGGTGATATTTACTATGCAGCTGATTCTCATTATTATCCAACCATTATTTTCTAATTTTATACTCATTTTTGAACAGTAAAAATGTTCATATATGTGTATGTGAGGTGGACAAATCAAATTTTCTCATATGTGCATAACTACAGCACATGGACCAACCAAAACACTCCTAGATGGCATGTTGGCAAGGAGTTGCATTCTTGGCACCCAAGGTGGCATTAATTTTGGTTTTGAAAGCTGAATAACTACAGATTTGGTCAGCCATTATTATTCCAAATTTGTTGAAGAGGTTAAGCAAAAGCTGGAGGAAGAAGTGGTCATCCAACCCACTAAAACTTTTCTAAAAAATCCTGTAGAAATTTCAGCACTTGACATGGACCAATCATGCTTTTTGAAAGTGAAAACTAAGCAAGGTGGTGAGGTGGTCTTCCAATCAAATGAAGACAAGTGATATTGATGATATGGAAGGTGACAATGTGGGCATCCTAATTGTAGCGCCCCGCTCCCGAACCCTAGCATCGGGAACAGTGCGCCCGCCATATCTCACTAAGGAGAATACAAAGCGTCTAATCAATTTCTAACATGTCCGAAAAGACGTAGAAATTTTTTCCTCGCGGAAACGAATTACCATAACATTAAATTACCCGAATAAATAAAAAAAATCAATAAAATACTAAATCAATAATGACAATAAAGTCGCTGTGCCAACCTCTAACTGCTATCAATCTAAACAGGGTAGTGTCCGATGATTTCCCAATAAAATAACAACAGACAGTCGCAAGGTCTCTTCGTATTCTATGTGCGACCATCAGTCTGCCTATACTAATGTGTAAGCCCCGTCCTCAGCAAAGATTTAGTTGTAAGCTTCTTCGTTCTCACCTGGTGGGGGGGGAGTAGGGGTGCGTGACAGGAAATCACCCAGTAGGCACCTGCCTCCAACTCGTACAAGACTAGCATACTAAAATGATATAACACATAACACATAAAACATGATATCAATAAGCATATGAAAGACTGCGGAAAGTAATTCACTCCAGATAAAGAATGCGCAACATCATGATGCATGTCCTACTATGTATCACACGCAACAAAGTCATGTCACACAGAATGCCGATATCTCCACCGTGCAATGCATGAACCCGGGTCCTACTGAGTGGCTGCAGGTCGTACACCCCACAGTCACCATACTGAGTGTGCGTGGCCGCGCCACCGCACACCATCCTGAGTGTCATCGCCCGCCACCGTACACCATCCTGAGCGCCCGTGACCCGTACGTCACGACCCGCCATCAATGCAATGCACGTGCCATGAATGCAAAAACACAATCGCCTGAGACCCCTGTCCCATCCTCACCATCCTCCGGCACTCAAATCTAGGTTCATTTAAAGATCGTCTGAGGCCCCTGGCCCATCCTCACCATCCTCCGGCACTCAAATATAGGTTCATTTATTATCCGAGTAATGATTTAATGTTGTTTGACGTTAAACCTATTTTTTTCATGGCTTGTATACATTTATTGTGCATTTTCTATATTTTTTCTCATTTTTCCTAATTTGTTTCTATTTATTACCCAATTATCCAATTTAAATGAATTATCACAATTAATGAACTTTAGTAAAAATAATTTAATCTCAGCATTTTATAATTTCTGGAATTTATATATAATTTTCCAATTTTATTTATATTTCCCTATAATTATTACTATTTAAAATTAATTAAATAACGTTTATAGAATTTCCAGAAATTCAGAATTATATTATTTTTTATATTTTTTCCGTTTAATTGAGCCAACCAACTGGAGCCCGGTCCGTTGGCCATTCGGCCCGACCCGCGGTCGGCTCAGTAGATTATTTTATTTTATTTTATATTATATATATTAAGTAAATGAGTCAGACCTGCGCACAATCGGTCCGCTACACAGAAATTTGATGAAGATCATTTAATTTCAGTATTTTATAATTTCTGGAATTTATTTATAATTTTCTGATATTTACTTATATTTTTCCTATATTTAATACTATTTTTTTCAATCAATTAAATAACATTAATAAAATAAACCCTAGAAATTCGTTTGATATCAAATTCATCCCTAACATCAAATTACATAGACGCAGAGCACTCCGCATAGCCTTCTGCGCATTCCACATGCTCAAAACAAATTTTATACTATTTTAATTATCAAATTTTTCCCTAAAATCAAAATGTTTTACTATTTTGATTATCAAATTTTTCCCTAAAATCAAAAATCCAATACACGCAAAACCACACAAATCACACGCATTCAACAGAAATACAGAAATCAAATACATTCCACAGTAATCAAAAACTCATGCTTTTCACAGATTAAGCAACATAGTATAGATTTCAACAATTAAAAATAACAAAACACGTAATATATCACCAAAGCATGCTTGAATTTGTACCAATTGGAGGGGGAAAAGGGAACCTACCTCGATCCCAGACAACTATACGCTTTACCGGGTTGGGGACAATTTTCTTCTTCTTCTCTTTTCCTCTCCTCCCTCTTTCCCCTGCCGCTAGTGTTCTTCTCCCTTTCCTGTGTTCACAATTTATTTATTTTTTGTTTCTTTTGCTTTCCATCCCAGCGAATGGATTGGTGAGGGGTTTTTAATTGCCTCATGCGTGGGGCGGTAATTAGGGAGGGATTTAGAGATTAGATTAGGTAGTTTTAAGTATTAATTATCTTTTTTTTGTATTCTCTTTTTTTATTATAATTTTAAACTAAATCCCAACAACTTAACCATCAACCCTCCCCCTTATCCCCTATTCTCGGCATGCACTTCACCCACCCACTCTATAACTATTTTTTTTCTTTTAATTCCTTGTTATTTTCCATTTGTTCATTTGTTTATCATTATTTCTTTATTTTAAACCCTTTTTATCCCACGACACCTTTTTTTTTGTAGATTTGATATATCTTATTTATTTATTATTTCTTTTTCCTTTTATTTCATTGTCTTATTATTATTTCTTATATTGTGTTATTATTTTGTTTCCTCATTTCTTTTCTTTCCCTCTACATATATAACAACTTCACATAATTATACCATTAATTTGACGTGCTCGATACGCTACAGTTAATTTAATTTTTTTGAAAGGGTCGTTACACCTGACAGCTACCTAATTTTTAAATTAACGCATAAAAATTAGTTCGAAAATTCCGGGTTATAACATCCTATCCTCCTTACGAGAAGTTTCGTCCTCGAAACTTGACGTACATTAATCGAAGAGGTCCGACTATCTCTCTCGCATGTGCTCCTCGATTCTGTCCAACTCTTGCTTTTGTCTTGGACAACCTTAAGTCTTCTCCGAATCAACTTTACCCTCTCCTTGGTTTGCTTAATCAGCTCTAGGCTAGTAATAATACGCCCTCCAACTTTGCCCCAATAGACTGGGAATTTACACTTACGCCCGTAGAGCGCCTTCAATGGCACCATATCGATGGCGCTAGCTGTTGTTGTAGAAAGACTCAATCAAATTAATCACACAATCTCAGTTCCCCTTAGAGTCAGTGGCGCTCTGTTATGTCCGCTTGTTTTGAAAAAAAAGGAAGATAAAAATATGGTCATTATCCTAAATTCAAGTAATTGAAAAAGAAGATAATTATTGATTAGATATGATTTCGGAAATCTCAATCCTAATCAATTAAGGAATATGCCAAAACCTAAATTACCTATCCATATTTAATTAACAAACCACCCTAACCCTTTGCCCAGAATACCTGCCGCCCCACCCTGGCTAAGAGAAAAAAATGCAAATGGCTGCACCCCTTTCATCTCCAGCGCCCATCATCCCTGTCAACAACATCAAATATGTTGATTGGTTTGTTGCATTATGACGCGAACATCAGCAAAGGAAAGAAAAATAAATAAATACTCAAGTCGTTTTCTCTTTTTATTGTTCCATCCAACCACGTATGGCAACCACATCAAATATTTTGGTGGTGTTGCAATCTTTCGCCAGCAGCAAACCAAGGAAAGAAAAGTGCTGCAGTCTTGCCCCTTTCCAACCGAGAGCACTTTGGGAAAGAAAAGAGAAATCTTGCTTCAAACATCAAGTCTAATTTAATTGTACGGCATAGTATATTGAGACATGTAAGTAATTTCCCTATATTTGCTATATTTTTACAAATCTTATGGCTTTATAAAGGAGTTGCATGTACATTGTTTCATGGCAAAATGTGTTTCACGCAAAAGTTGTGAACTTTCAGTATCTGTAAAACAAAAGGAAAGGGGGTCGAATGTATTGGGGAAGGCCAAGGTCACGGGTGATGAGATTTAGCCAAAAGAAAAAGAAAAGTTTTGTTTGTCTTTTGTGTTTTTCTTTAGAATAGTATTTTGTTAAATAAAATAGGTGCATGTGGGTGAATATGCAAACGGGTGCTGCGCATTTAGGGGATAACCAGAAAGTATAGTTGAAGAAATGATAGATATTTTAGGTGGGCTCAGTTGGGCGAAAAATTGGTTTAAGATATTTATATGTTTATGTGCAACATTTGACAAGGCCGATAATATATATATTTGCAAAAATGAAATTTCGGCCACTGGCCGTACACTTTTTAAAAATATAAATCAATTTGAAATTACACAAGATGCAACTACATTCATATATGTCGCGTATGAATATATCTATATGTATATGGAAGTGTTAATTGTGTGATATATGTGTTATTCCATGTCGTCGAAGTTATGTGATTTGAAAGTGTATTCGATGGATTTGAATGTGCTATGGCCAAATGTTGCGGACATATACGTGGCTATGCTTATACGTAGGAGGTAAAATGGAATTAAAACGAAATGGTAAACGGAAAAGTATAACAGTAAATGAAAAGGTGTTTAAAGTTGTACTTGTCAACTTCCTAGATTAAGTGTGGAAGTTAAAGTTTTTTTGTCCTTTTTCAAAACAACCATCCAAGGCCTTTAGGAAGAAGTGAAGGATTTTGCCCAACACCAAGCATAGAGGTCAGCAATGTTGGGAAGAAGATATTTTGCGTAGGAAGTTAATTCGTCAAAAAGGTAGGTGCCTCTTCCCCCTCAAACGGGTATGATTCATGCATGCTTTGATGGTATACTAATGTGTTTCGTTGTTTTACTTGTTTAAGTTGTAAATTTTGTTTCGTTGTTTTTATTTGTTTAAGTTGTAAATTTTGTATATGTTGGAAAGCATGAGATATATTGTTTATGGCTGCTATGTGCGTGTATGTGTGTGTGAAATTGGTGGATGATTGAATCGAAAACAAAAATATCCTTAAAAAAATGGGGAAAAGGGGGAACTTTTACATTAGGAGCCTTTAAGAAGTTGAGTTTTGGCCTTAGAATAGGTTCCTATAGACTGGAAATAGGAGAAAATGGGGGTTGAGATCGAAAAACAAATCACAGCGCGCGTTGCCACTGATGGAACATCCAATTAAATAAATAAATAAATAATAAAATTAAAGCGGAGAACATGCCAGCCAACGGACCGGGTCGGACCGAAGACGGGGCCTATTAACCTCTCAAAAAAAATGTATCGGGCGTGGCGAATCAGGCCAGGAAAATATAATTAAATACCAATAAGAATTCAAATAAATTCAAGGAAATATAAAAGGTTAAAATTAAATTATTTTCACTTAATTTCTGAAGTTTGGTAAATTTAAGTAATTAAAAATTAATAGTAATAAATAGAATTAAGTAAGGGAAACATAGGGGAAATTAGTAGAAAATTCTAGTAAACTAATACAAGTTAAGGAAAAATAAGGGTGTCGATAAATAAAAACTTTCTAGTATTCAGAAAAATTTCACAAAGCCAAATATTGAGTGCCGGAGGATGGTGAGGATGGGCCAGGGGCCTCAGGCGATTGTGTTTTTGCATTCATGGCACGTGCATTGCATGATGGCAGGTCGTGACGTAAGGGTCACGGGCGCTCAGGATGGTGTACGGAGGCGGGGCCACGACACTCAGGATGGTGTGCATTGGCGCGAGCCACGCACACTCAGTATGGTGACTGTGGGGTGTACGACCTGCAGCCACTCAGTAGGACCCGGGTTCATGCATTGCACGGTATAGATGTCGGCATTCTGTGTGACATGACTTTGTTGCGTGTGACACGTTGATTGAGCATGCATCACGTACTTGCGTATTTTACATGGAGTGTTTTACTTACTGCATTTACTTTATCTTATGCATGTTATCATATATTCATGTGCTATGTGATTTTATCTTATATTTATGTGCTATGTGGCTATATCATTTCGGTATGCATGTTTTGTATTGGTTTGAGGCGGGCATCTACTGGGTGATTTCTGTCACTCACCCCTACTTCCCAGGTGAGCCGGATGAGAACTACGAGCACATCTTTGTTGAGGACGGGTCGGACATAGCTGAGTGGGCTGGTTGATAGCTGCAGCTAGGATACGAGGGGAACTCTACAGCTGATTTTTCATAGTTATCTTTTGGGGAATTCCACAGACTTATTTATTACTTTCATTATCAGAATTTTTATTCAGTAATGTAATGACGATTATTGGAGTTTAATTTAAGTTACGATTTACGTTTCCGCGAGAAAAATTTCTACGTCATTTCTGACATGTAATAGATTGATTCGACGCCTTGTATTCTCCTTAGTGAGATACGGCGGGTGCGTTGTTCCCGATGTTAGGGCTCGGGAGCAGGGCGCTACAGGTGGTATCAGAGCCGAGGCTTCAGATCCGCCTCGGAAACGCAGGATTAATTAGATCACTTAGACACAAGTTACGATCTTTTGTAAAATTTCGATTTTACCCCTAATAAACAAAGAAGACTTAAAAGATGATTTTAGACTTAAGCTATGATCGGGTTATGGGAGGCGTGTGCCGATGGTGAGCTTTCTTTGTCCAGTTATCGTTTTACCACATGTCTAACCCTTTTAACTCGCTATTGACTAATTTGATTTCTTTTCATGAACTGGAACTACAGAAATGCCTCCACGACGTGAGCCAGCTGGAAATGGTGGTGAGAACCACCAGAATCAGAGGATCATCCCCAAGCACTTGAAGATATCGTAGTCACTATGACCAACACCTTAGCACAGTAGCACCATATGCTGAACTAGCATGCATCGCCTCCACAACCATCGGACTCGGACCTGAGATTCTTCGACAAGGAGATGCGGAGGAGTGATGACGTAGCACAACTAACACCGCCGATCACTTGGATCTAATTTTGAAATGAGTTTAAGAAGTACTACGTGTTCGACAGTGTGATCTTTCAAAGCATGGCTCTAGATCCACATCGGAAGCATAGATTTAGACTATGATCTTAGAAAGTAAGTTACGATTTTACCCTTAAATAAGTATCGATTTTTAGTCGTAAGCAATGATTATATATTGGGCATATGATTGGAATTAAAACGTGACCTTAGATTCTAAGTGATGATCCTGCCCGTAAGTCACGATTTTAGACATAAGCGATGATCTTGATTAAGAGTTGATCTTCGACTTAAGCATTGATTTTAGTCATAAACGCATATTATATGCTATGTATGATTTGGAAATAAGAGTGATCTTAGACATAAGCTGTGATCTGAACTTCAGGTGATGATCTAAACATAAGCACTGATCTTAGTTATAAGCTGTGATTATATTCTAAGCATTAAACTTAGCAATAAGCAATGATTTTAGACGTAAGAATGATGATACCAAGTATCGATTCTAGAAATAAGTGACGACGTTAGACCTAAGCGATGATTGGATAAGGGATATGCCACGTATACCTAGGGCACTCCATACGACTCTGAATTATTGCCTTACTGAAGTGTTGATTTTAATCTTTTGCGTAATCCCTTAGATTCTACCCCAGCAAACCCGTTACCATTATGATAACGAAACGAGTTCATGCCCCTACATTTGACAGTTGTGTCAGAGCGTGACTATATCTAAGTTGGAGTTGAAGTTCTTAAACGATGAATTGTAGTAAAATAATAATGACTAAGAAAGGATTTATTAGCGTTATGATCAGCAGAGTCAGCAAAGAATATCGTACAAAGGGGTTTATAATCATGATTAAGATGTTGAATTTTATAGTATCACATAAGCCGAAGATATTAGTCTTATTAGGGATATGGATTGATAGTGATAAGCGAGCACTACTAAAATAAATGCAGTGGAATGACAAATTATTGCGAATTTGAGTTACGTGTTGATTCATAGGAGTACATAAGTACTGATGCATCGAGTAGGCTTGAACTGAAACAGAGTAAGTATGAACAAGTAGTAGTTGTTTTTCAAGTGAAATATAACTAAATTAGAATTAGAGGTTGAAATAACCAAGCGAAGAAGTACAGTAGATCAGTGTGGCGCGCAGAAGCATGGTGAATTAGAATACTCTAAGCCGATCAATATTTAGTGTGTCATGCTAAGATTGAACAACTTAAGTTAAAGATTTGTAAGAAACGGTACATAGGTGGATTTTTCAATTGACTTTAAGGGTGACTTAGAAAATTATACGAAGTATTAGACTATTATTTTTCAAGTAGTTAAACGTTTTCTTATAAGCACGTACCTCAAGATATATTCTATATTTCAAAGGTATTCAAAGAGTTTGCTTCTAAATATTTTGACTAAATTCATTTTGTTCAGTATGCTACTTTACAAGGCTATATTCCTTTTCGAATTCATATAGCAACTTAATGGAATTTCGACTACCCTGAAAAAACTGTTATATTTTAATGATGTTTCCAAACAACAATATGTTTATATAGTTCTTATATTATTTCCCAATTTTTATTTAGACATTGATTTTGCCAAAATAATTTTATTTGTCAACTATCAATATTGCAAGTATTTTACCCATTAAATATTTTTTTTCTAGAAAAGAAAGGATTGTACCCCAATTGTTTTACGAAACTTTACACTTGTTGAGTTTTCAATTGGTGTATTTTGTGAAACAAAACATAGCTTTCAAAATATATATTTCGTTGAAAAGAAAAAGACAACGCATTCAAGTCGTCTTGTAAAAAGAAGTTTTATAATTGTTGTGTCTCAATTGTTTTGAAGTGTTTTTAATTGTGATACTTTTACAAACAAGTTATATGATTGTTTTATAAATAGTCATTTAAGACGTCGCATTGCGAAAACAAATACTTTGAGTTTTATGTTTACAAAAGAAGGTATAATATTTTAAACAGTTAGAGCTATATTCTAAATTATAGCTACTTAAGCCACTTGTCTTTTAAATAAAGATGTGTCCATACACATACTTCGTATATTAGGTTGTTGATGATATCTCAGAAAAGTAAGAACATGATTATAAAACTAGGTTGTAAGTATAAGAATTGAATTTAAGGACTTGATTCGGTATTTACGAAGTGAAATGATTAGTACATTGGAAGATTTGATGGATATTTTGGACGATCATGAACTAGGAGATGAATCATATATGAAGAGTTAAGAATTCGAAATCGTAGAGTGCAATAAATTGGATGATACACGTCAAGTGGTGTAAGTAGAAGTTCATAAGTACAATATAAACCGATGACTGGAATATGGAACCTTTGGTATGATGACGATACCCCTAAGTTTGACCTTGGAATTTTAATAAGATAGGTTACGATCTTAAATAAGCGAAGAATAATGGATTTAGAAATTACCTTATAGGTATGCAAGGAATAATTGCGAGGCCTTAGCCAAAGATAAGAAGTGAAATGGTTAACGTATCGGAATACATAATGGATATTTAGTATGATCATTACAACCATTATCTAGGTAAATGGATCAATTAGAAATATACTAAGTCAGTGATTACGCCATACACAAGTTTCGAGGACGAAACTTTTTGTAAGAGGGAAGGAGTGTTATGTCCGCTTGTTTTGAAAAAAAAGGAAGATAAAAATATGGTCATTATCCTAAATTCAAGTAATTGAAAAAGAAGATAATTATTGATTAGATATGATTTCGGAAATCTCAATCCTAATCAATTAAGGAATATGCCAAAACCTAAATTACCTATCCATATTTAATTAACAAACCACCCTAACCCTTTGCCCAGAATACCTGCCGCCCACCCTTGGCTAAAAGAAAAAAATGCAAATGGCTGCACCCCTTTCATCTCCAGCGCCCATCATCCCTGTCAACAACATCAAATATGTTGATTGGTTTGTTGCATTATGACGCGAACATCAGCAAAGGAAAGAAAAATAAATAAATACTCAAGTCGTTTTCTCTTTTTGTTGTTCCATCCAACCACGTATGGCAACCACATCAAATATTTTGGTGGTGTTGCAATCTTTCGCCAGCAGCAAACCAAGGAAAGAAAAGTGCTGCAGTCTTGCCCCTTTCCAACCGAGAGCACTTTGGGAAAGAAAAGAGAAATCTTGCTTCAAACATCAAGTCTAATTTAATTGTACGGCATAGTATATTGAGACATGTAAGTAATTTCCCTATATTTGCTATATTTTTACAAATCTTATGGCTTTATAAAGGAGTTGCATGTATACATTGTTTCATGGCGAAATGTGTTTCACGCAAAAGTTGTGAACTTTCAGTATCTGTAAAACAAAAGGAAAGGGGGTTGAATGTATTGGGGAAGGCCAAGGTCACGGGTGATGAGATTTAGCCAAAAGAAAAAGAAAAGTTTTGTTTGTCTTTTGTGTTTTCCTTTAGAATAGTATTTTGTTAAATAAAATAGGTGCATGTGGGTGAATATGCAAACGGGTGCTGCGCATTTGGGGGATAACCAGAAAGTATAGTTGAAGAAATGATAGATATTTTAGGTGGGCTTAGTTGGGCGAAAAATTGGTTTAAGATATTTATATGTTTATGTGCAACATTTGACAAGGCCGATAATATATATATTTGCAAAAATGAAATTTCGGCCACTGGCCGTACACTTTTTAAAAATATAAATCAATTTGAAATTACACAAGATGCAACTACATTCATATATGTCGCGTATGAATATATCTATATGTATATGGAAGTGTTAATTGTGTGATATATGTGTTATTCCATGTCGTCGAAGTTATGTGATTTGAAAGTGTATTCGATGGATTTGAATGTGCTATGGCCAAATGTTGCGGACATATACGTGGCTATGCTTATACGTAGGAGGTAAAATGGAATTAAAACGAAATGGTAAACGGAAAAGTATAACAGTAAATGAAAAGGTGTTTAAAGTTGTACTTGTCAACTTCCTGGATTAAGTGTGGAAGTTAAAGTTTTTTTGTCCTTTTTCAAAACAACCATCCAAGGCCTTTAGGAAGAAGTGAAGGATTTTGCCCAACACCAAGCATAGAGGTCAGCAATGTTGGGAAGAAGATATTTTGCGTAGGAAGTTAATTCGTCAAAAAGGTAGGTGCCTCTTCCCCCTCAAACGGGTATGATTCATGCATGCTTTGATGGTATACTAATGTGTTTCGTTGTTTTACTTGTTTAAGTTGTAAATTTTGTTTCGTTGTTTTTATTTGTTTAAGTTGTAAATTTTGTATATGTTGGAAAGCATGAGATATATTGTTTATGGTTGCTATGTGCGTGTATGTGTGTGTGAAATTGGTGGATGATTGAATCGAAAACAAAAATATCCTTAAAAAAAATGGGGAAAAGGGGGAACTTTTACATTAGGAGCCTTTAAGAAGTTGAGTTTTGGCCTTAGAATAGGTTCCTATAGACTGGAAATTGGAGAAAATGGGGGTTGGGATCGAAAAACAAATCACAGCGCGCGTTGCCACTGATAGAACATCCAATTAAATAAATAAATAGATAATTAAATTAAAGCAGAGAACAGGCCGGCCAACGGACCGGGTCGGCTGGCCAGCTGGTCGGACCGAAGACTGCCCATTAACCTCTCAAAAAAAATGTATCGGGCGTGGCGAATCAGGCCAGGAAAATAAAATTAAATACCAATAAGAATTCAAATAAATTCAAGGAAATATAAAAGGTTAAAATTAAATTATTTTCACTTAATTTCTGAAGTTTGGTAAATTTAAGTAATTAAAAATTAATAGTAATAAATAGAATTAAGTAAGGGAAACATAGGGGAAATTAGTAGAAAATTCTAGTAAACTAATACAAGTTAAGGAAAAATAAGGGTGTCAATAAATAACAACTTTCTAGTATTCAGAAAAATTTCATAAAGCCAAATATTGAGTGCCGGAGGATGGTGAGGATGGGCCAGGGGCCTCAGGCGATTGTGTTTTTGCATTCATGGCACGTGCATTGCATGATGGCGGGTCGTGACGTAAGGGTCACGGGCGCTCAGGATGGTGTACGGTGGCGGGGCCACGACACTCAGGATGGTGTGCATTGGCGCGGCCACACACACTCAGTATGGTGACTGTGGGGTGTACGACCTGCAGCCACTCAGTAGGACCCGGGTTCATGCATTGCATGGTATAGATGTCGGCATTCTGTGTGACATGACTTTGTTGCGTGTGACACGTTGATTGAGCATGCATCACGTACTTGCGCATTTTACATGGAGTGCTTTACTTACTGCATTTACTTTATCTTATGCATGTTATCATATATTCATGTGCTATGTGATTTTATCTTATATTTATGTTCTATGTGGCTATATCATTTCGGTATGCACGTTTTGTATTGGTTTGAGGCGGGCATCTACTGGGTGATTTCTGTCACTCACCCCTACTTCCCAGGTGAGCCGGATGAGAACTACGAGCACATCTTTGTTGAGGACGGGTCGGACATAGCTGAGTGGGCTGGTTGATAGCTGCAGCTAGGATACGAGGGGAACTCTACAGCTGATTTTTCATAGTTATCTTTTGGGGAATTCCACAGACTTATTTATTACTTTCATTATCAGAATTTTTATTCAGTAATGTAATGACGATTATTGGAGTTTAATTTAAGTTACGATTTACGTTTCCGCGAGAAAAATTTCTACGTCATTTCTGACATGTAATAGATTGATTCGACGCCTTGTATTCTCCTTAGTGAGATACGGCGGGTGCGCTGTTCCCGATGTTAGGGCTCGGGAGCAGGGCGCTACACGCCCTCAACATGTCCTCTAATGCTTGTATCGTCTTCTCTGACTGCTCATCGGTCTAGGGATGAAATGCAGTGCTCAAACGTATCTCCGTCCATTATATATATATCCACATACACGAATTTTAATATGTGTCGTCGTTTTAATGGTTAAGTCGTTAAACATGTTTGGTATATACAAATAGTATGTTGTGTTTCCTTATTTTTAAACGCATGTATGACTTATGTATTATATGTAGCTCATGAATTCGCAATCATTACCTGCAGTTTGTCACATCTATTATGTTTATATTGTTTGTTAGTTAAGTTTTAAGCAGTATACACGCTATGCGCATTCATCTTATTCTTTGTTTATCGTGATCTCTCTTTTATACTTAGGTTTGTTGTTAATAATTTTGTTACATATACTCTATATTTTTCGTACTAGCTTATCTTATTGATGTATAAATATCGTCATATATTATGCCTAAGAAAATGCATAATTGCGTAGAAAATTTTTATTATATATATATATATATATATATATATATATAATGTAGATATATATAATTTATTTGGGTGCTCAATTAATAAAAATTTCTCTCTCTATCTCTCTCTCTGTTTTTTTTGGTAATCCGTGTCCTGTGCGCAAGGTGTTTGTTATTGTATTCTTTGTAATTGTGTTGTTTGTTGTCGTTATATACTATGATGTTTATTACTGTTCTGTTGTATTAGTTATGTTGTGGGCTCATTGAAACAGTTGGGTGTATACTTGTGCATATATAATTAGCATCGTGTAGTAACTTGTGTTTCATGTATCTATTTGTATGTTTTTTTTGATTTATTTACGTGATATCATTGCTGTTGTAACAAATTGTGTTTGTCTATTTGCCTCTTTATTGTTGTAAAAGACTGGGTGGTGTTGTTTTTTTTGTAATTATGTATTACCCTGTGGATCAGTAACCTACAATATATATTAACAGCTTAACGCTTATGAAATTCTAAGTTGGTTATCTGGCATGTGTTCGTGTTTTTTTTGTGGTTCATTTGGCACATATAATCCTGACTTACTGTATATCTTTTATATGTTCGCTACTCCCACGTTGTTATCGTATTCTACATATATTGTGAGCTTTTACCTATTACTTCATATTTTGTGTTGGCCTCTTTGTATATGTATATGTATATAGGTATATATTTACGTATATGTATGTACATGTGTGCGTGTGTGTGTATACATATATTGTTGACTTATGTCGTTGTATATTTACAGTTCATTAGGTTATATGATATCTCTCCCCCTTTTTTTGTACTATGTTATATCTCTTGGCGTAAGTACTCTGGATTTTTGTATGTTAATGTTCTAATACGTGGTTAATATGTGGAAATATGTCGTTAAAGTATATTGTGTTAATCGGTGCGTGTATATGTAGTTATTTAGCAACATTCTGTGTTATGGTCTTGTGTTTAAGTTGTTGTTGTTGTTATTATTATTATTATTATTAATTTTTTTTTTGGCTCAGCGAAGCTTTGCTGATATCTTTGTTGATATCAACTGTCCACTTGAACTTGCCTTCTTATGCTTCCGTCTGCCGAGGGACACCAGTATCGACGAAATTCCTTAAACGAATTCCATGTAGCAGCTGGCCACACCAAGAAAACTCTCTTTATTCAGTCACCTTGGGCGGTCAGGGTTACTCAGCGATAGTCTTAACCCTCTTCGGATCCATTGAGGTTCACTCTTCTGATCCTACATGACTTAAGAAACCCACGCTTCCGCTGCGCAACTCTAATTATTTATCACTGATTACATCCTCTGTACTGATGATGAGTCATTGATACATGGTCATCGGCGGTTGACTCTGGTATGACGTCGTCAGCCTCCTCGACGTCTGCGTCAGTCATCATGTAGATCTGGCACTGATCCTTGCTTCCCTTTATGTTGTACCTGATTCTGTTGTGGTGGTGGCGTCAGCCTCTGCTCAGTGTCCTCTATCGTAAAGCGTCCCGATTGTCGCACTGATACTTGCATAATTCCCCCCACACGGACCTTAGTGTGGCATCCACATTGAGCACTTGGTGGCGGCAGATGCCATGCCCTACTCCGTGGTTGTACTTCCATCACGAGCGGTCCTGTGATTATTAGGGGCCATGTCGCATATTTATGCCTCTCCGGTGAAGGGTTCTTCTAAACATTGGATTCCGATGTCCTGTATTTCCATGTGGTAGAACCTCAGATTCGGTGGCGCCAACGGCGGAAGATGCTAGTTCAACTGCTACTGGCACTGCATAGTCTACAGTTGCTGTTGCGCCAAAGTGGTGGCCATGGTGTTGGTCAGTGCTTAGAGGATGACACTCTGATCCTGATGGTCGTCACCATAACCATCGTTGCCTCCTTTGCCAGATTTTCTTTTTTTTATATATATAATTTTTAATTAATTTTTTTTAACGATGCGGCGGCCTTTTCTTGGATTTTGCCTGAACCTCGACGAGAATCTGGATTAACGAGAGTAATAGAGGGATTTGAGCATTTAGGGTGCTCACGTGATAGTTCTGGGGTACAACGGTAATGAAATAAAGAAAGCTCACCAACGGCACACACCTTCCGTAACCCGATCATAACTTAGGTCTACTTCATTTATTAGGGGTATATTAGTTATTTCTAGGAAGAGATCATAGCTTATGTCTAAGTGATCTAGTTAATCCTGCATTCCCGAGGCGGATCTGAAACCTGGCTCTGACACCACCTGTAGCGCCCCGCTCCCGAACCCTAGCATCGGGAACAGTGCGCTCGCAGTATCTCACTAAGGAGAATACAAAGCGTCTAATCAATTTCTAACATGTCCGAAAAGACGTAGAAATTTTTTCCTCGTGGAAACAAATTACCATAACATTAAATTACCCGAATAAATAAAAAAAATCAATAAAATACTAAATCAATAATGACAATAAAGTCGCTGCGCCAACCTCTAACTGCTATCAATCTAAACAGGGTAGTGTCCGATGATTTCCCAATAAAATAACAACAGACAGTCGCAAGGTCTCTTCGTATTCTAGGTGCGACCATCAGTCTGCCTATACTAATGTGTCAGCCCCGTCCTCAGCAAAGATTTAGTCGTGAGCTTCTTCGTTCTCACCTGGTGGGGGGGGAGTAGGGGTGAGTGACGGGAAATCACTCATTAGGCACCTGCCTCTAACTCGTACAAGACTAGCATACTAAAATGATATAACACATAACACATAAACATGATATCACATAAGCATATGAAAGACTGCGGAAAGTAATTCACTCCAGATAAAGAATGTGCAACATCGTGATGCATGTCCTACTATGTATGTCACACGCAACAAAGTCATATCACACAAAATGCCGATATCTCCACCGTGCAATGCATGAACCCGGGTCCTACTGAGTGGCTGCAGGTCGTACACCCCACAGTCACCATACTGAGTGTGCGTGGCTGCGCCACCGCACACCATCCTGAGAGTCATGGCCCCGCCACCGTACACCATCCTGAGCGTTCGTGACCCGTACGTCATGACCCGCCATCAATGCAATGCACGTGCCATGAATGCAAAAACACAATCGCCTGAGGCCCCTGGCCCATCCTCACCATCCTCCGGCACTCAAATCTAGGTTCATTTAAAGATAGTCTGAGGCCCCTGGCCCATCCTCACCATCCTCCGGCACTCAAATCTAGGTTCATTTATTATCCGAGTAATGATTTAATGTTGTTTGACGTTAAACCTATTTTTTCCATGGCTTGTATACATTTATTGTGCATTTTCTATATTTTTTCTCATTTTTCCTAATTTGTTTCTATTTATTACCCAATTATCCAATTTAAATGAATTATCACAATTAATGAACTTTAGTAAAAATAATTTAATCTCAGCATTTTATAATTTCTGGAATTTACATATAATTTTCCGATTTTATTTATATTTCCCCTATAATTATTACTATTTAAAATTAATTAAATAACGTTTATAGAATTTCCAGAAATTCAGAATTATATTATTTTTTATATTTTTTTCCGTTTAATTGAGCCAGCCAACTGGGGCCCGGTCCGTTGGCCATTCGGCCCGACCCGCGGTCGGCTCAGTAGATTATTGTATTTTATTTTATATTATATATATTAAGTAAATGAGTCAGACCTGCGCACAATCGGCCCGCTACACAGAAATTTGATGAAGATCATTTAATTTCAGTATTTTATAATTTTTGGAATTTATTTATAATTTTCTGATATTTACTTATATTTTTCCTATATTTAATACTATTTTTTCAATCAATTAAATAACATGAATAAAATAAACCCTAGAAATTCGTTTGATATCAAATTCATCCCTAACATCAAATTACATAGACGCAGAGCACTCCACATAGCCTTCTGCGCATTCCACAGGCTCAAAACAAATTTTATACTATTTTAATTATCAAATTTTTCCCTAAAATCAAAATGTTTTACTATTTTGATTATCAAATTTTTTCCTAAAATCAAAAATCTAATACACGCAAAACCACACAAATCACACGCATTCAACAGAAATACAGAAATCAAATACATTCCACAGTAATCAAAAACTCATGCTTTTCACAGATTAAGCAACATAGTATAGATTTCAATAATTAAAAACAACAAAACACGTAATATATCACCAAAACATGCTTGAATTTGTACCAATTGGAGGGGGAAAAGGGAACCTACCTCGATCCCAGACAACTATACGCTTTATCGGGTTGGGGACAATTTTCTTCTTCTTCTCTTTTCCTCTCCTCCCTCTTTCCCCTACCGCCAGTGTTCTTCTCCCTTTCCTGCGTTCACAATTTATTTATTTTTGTTTCTTTTGCTTTCGATCCCAGCGAATGGATTGGTGAGGGGTTTTTAATTGCCTCATGCGTGGGGCGGTAATTAGGGAGGGATTTAGGGACTAGATTAGGTAGTTTTAAGTATTAATTATCTTTTTTTTCTATTCTCTTTTTTTATTATTATTTTAAACTAAATCCCAACAACTTAACCATCAACCCTCACCCTTATCCCCTATTCTCGGCATGCACTTCACCCACCCACTCTATAACTATTTTTTTCTTTTAATTCCTTGTTATTTTCCATTTGTTCATTTGTTTATCATTATTTCTTTATTTTAAACCTTTTTTTATCCCACGACACCTTTTTCTTTTTTTTTTTTGTAGATTTGATATATCTTATTTATTTATTATTTCTTTTTTCTTTTATTTAATTGTCTTATTATTATTATTATTTCTTATATAGTGTTATAATTATTTTTCCTCATTTCTTTTCTTTCCCTCTACATATATAACAACTTCACATAATTATACCATTAATTTGACGTGCTCGATACGCTATAGTTAATTTAATTTTTTTGAAAGGGTCGTTGCACCCGACAGCTACCTAATTTTTAAATTAACGCATAAAAATTAGTTCGAAAATTCCGGGTTATAACACTAATCCACAAGGGGCTGCTTACACATATAAATAGAAGTGGAATTGAATAAGGAAGAACACACCACTTAAAGCTATTTTCTTCTCTTATTGTTCTTCTTCTCCATTATTCATTCTTGTTCTTGCAGCTGATGTTGTGGGTGATTTTGATTGTTATTATGCTGCATATGCACCTTTTGTACTCATAAAAGTTGTAATTGATTAGCCATTCTCTAAGGCTACTTCAATAGGTGGTGAGGTGATTACATTCTTGAGATTGTAAGGTGTTGTGATGAAGTCTTGATTAGGGTTGGTGTATAACCAAAGAATCAAGTATTTTGTAAGTTGTAAGGTGTTATTCTCATAGTGAAAATCCAAGAAAAGGTGTTCCTTGAGACTGGAGTAGTTCATATTGACCGGACCATGCAAATTCTTAGTGTCTTTGTCTTCTTTACTTTTCTGCCTTATTTTTCCAATTTCTATAGTAAATTTCTAAAATCAAGGAAAAATAGAAAAACATTTTCAAAAATTCTGAGTTTTGATGTCAACCAACTTCAGACTGTTAGCTTTAATTTTCAATAAGAATCACTTGATGTCATCAAAGAAAAGTTAGTCAAACAGTCGTTGCAAGTTAGTTACGCAAATCTGTCAGCAAAACTGACATGTCTTCAAAGTTTTGCAATTCTGTATTATTTGGCTAGGATAATTGGTCAAGACTTTTTGAAAACATAAACTGGATTCCTAAGCTTATTTTGACATAAAGATCACACCTTTTGGATAAGTACACAAGGAGTTCTAGCTTTTCTAAATTGAACAACTTTTCTGTCCTATTCTAAAAAAATCTGTGAGAAAGTTTTTACCTTTTTGAAGGATCAAACGACTTTGGATTTCTCTCAAATTTCTACAGGGGTTATAAAACATTTTGAAGTTTGTTTCTAGAAAGTTTCAAAGGTTTTGAAGTTCTACACAAAGAGAAAAGATTTTTTAAAGACACACTCTGATTCTGAAACTTATAAAATTAGTTTTCAGGGGAGTTTGGAAAAGAATTTTTAACAGTTTAATTTCCACTAACCACTATTTGCTCTCCCCCTCTAGTGGTGTTTATTGCAGGTATCACGGTCCAACATTTGGTATCAAAGACAGGCCACCACCACTTTAAGAAGCAAGATTCAACACCATACGAACAAGACAAAGCCAAGAAACAACAATTCGTAGTAGCCTACTTATCTCAAATCAAAGGTACATAAAATGTCCATTGTTTCTCACAAAGGTGCGTTGGAAGGTATGTCTACACAATGTCCTCCTCTTTTCGATGGTAATAATTTTGTTCATTGGAAACTTAGAATGTGGGTATTCTTAATGACTATAGACATCGATTTATGGTTTATAGTTGAAGATGGGTCGTACATTCCAATGAAAGTTGTAGAAGTAAATGGAGTCACACAGGAAGTTGAGAAGTATAAAAGTGCATGGTCATCTGAAGATAAAAAGAAAATATCCATGAATGCTAAGGCTATGCAATTACTGTTAAACGGACTAACGACTTCTGAAGCAGGTTATGTATCAAATTGCAGTAAGTGCACACGATAAGTGGAAATCACTAGAATTAAAGCATGAAGGTACTAGCGTTGTAAAAGAGTCAAAAATAAACATGCTTATGTCTGAACATAAATCTTTTAAAATGTGGCCAAACGAATCCATTACATCTATGGATTTGCGAATTACTAACATTTTCAATGCTCTTTACCAACATTGAGAAGGTTCAAAAAGTGCTACGGAGTCTTCCTGCTGAATGAGATCCGAAGGTAACAGCAATCGAGGAGACAAAATCAATCACTAACATGGACGAATTGATCGGTTCACTTAGAGTTTACGAGGTAAAAATGAACCAATGAAAGTCCAAATCATCTAAATCATTAGGAAAGTCTATTGCTTTCAAATCAATTGATTCAAATAATGATGAAAGTAATAGCGATAGTGGATTAGATGATGACTTAATCTTAGTGGCTAGAAAACTTAGAAAGTTTTTCAAACTGCCTAATAGGAATAGACAACAGTCTTTTTCTTCTTCTTCTCAACCTAAGAAAAATAACTCTAATAGAAACAAGTGGTATAATAAAGAATGAAAATTCTACGAATGTGGGCAAAAGGACATATCTCTTGTGATTGTCCGACGAAGAAAAATAACAACAATAATAATAATAAACAAGTCAAAGACAAGGAGCCCCAACGGTCCAAACCAACTAATTCAAAAGCATATAGATGTTATAATCCTACGCCTAGAAAGATCATTAAATCTATTCATGTGAAATTCAAAGAGTGTACTTATTTTGAAAAAAATGATAATATAAAAAAGAAGTATGATTCAAATCATGAATATTTTGATAATGATGATGATTTTTCCTTAGAACTCACAACTGATCCTTTAGATTCAACTCCCCCTGAACATGAATTACATAAACCTTTAGAGGATATTGACCGAGAAAACCTTCAAATAAAACAGTCCAATTTGAAAGATGTCCCAATAAAATATGAAAATATACATACAAATGATATGTTTAAAGAAGAAGAGAGTCAACCTAGTCAACCTAGTAACTGGTGGCATATTAAAGATAAACATAAGCATCCTAAGGAATTGATAGGAGATTAAATCAAGGGATAAGAACTCGGAGAAATATCAATAGAGTTGATTTTGCCGAGTGGCATGCATTAGTTTCTCACTTAGAACCCAAAAATGTTAAAGAAGCTTTGGGTGATACTTTTTGGGTGAATGATATGCAAGAGGAATTAAACCAATTTACTAGGAATGATGTATGAGATTTAGTACCAAAATATGAGAATAAATCTATAATAGATACTAAGTGGGATTTTAGGAATAAGATGAATGAACAAGGTGATATAGTAAGAAATAAAGCTAGACTAGTCGCACAAGGATATAACCAGCAAGAGGATATAGATTATGAGGAGACATTTGCACCCGTTGCACGTCTAGAAGCCATTAGGCTACTATTAGTCATTGCTAGTTTGAGTAACATAAAAATATTTCAAATGGATGTTAAAAGCGCCTTCTTAAATGGTTTTATAAGAGAGGAAGTTTTTGTAAAACAACCCCCGGGTTTTGAATGCTTAAAACATCCTAACCATGTATACAAGCTGAAGAACCAAGCTCCAAGAGCTTGGTATGATAGACTTGCAAACTTTCTTATTGCAAATAATTATCAAATGGGGACCATAGACAACACATTATTCCTAAAAAAGAAAAGATAATGATTTATTGATAGTCCAAATATATGTAGATGACATAATCTTTGAATTAACCAACCTTACCTTAGTAAAGGAGTTCGAAGAGTGTATGAAGTCAGAATTTGAAATGTCAATGGTAGGAGAATTGAATTATTTCTTAGGACTACAAATCAAACAAACTCCTCAAAGAATCCATATTAGCCAACTTAAGTATGTCAATGATATGATTAACAAGTTTGGCTTTGAAGAGTTGAAACCAACACCTACCCCTATGAGTGTTAGTACCAAACTAGACAAAGATGAAAATGGTAAATTTTTTGACAACACACTATATAGGTCTATGATTGGATTCCTGTTGTATTTAACTGCATTAAGACATGATATAATGTTTAATGTGTGTATATGTGCCAGGTTTTAATCTCGTCCTAAGGTATCTCATTACAATGCAGTGAAAAAGATCTTTAGATATCTTAAACACACACCTCACTTAGGACTTTGGTATGATAGAAACGCTAAGTTGGAACTGTATGCTTTTAGTGATGCTGATTATGGTGGTTGCAAAATTAATAGAAAATCAACTAACGGTACGTGTCAATTCATAGGAACCAACCTGATCTCTTGGTTTTCTAAGAAACAAGCTAGTGTAGCTCTCTCTACCATCGAAGCCAAGTATATAGCCTTAAGCTTATGCACTACCCAAATACTTTGGCTTAAACAACAATTTAGTGATTTTGACATTAAAATGAATTTTCTGTGATAGCAAAAGTGCGATCAATCTTTCTTGGAATCCGGCACTTCATTCTAAGGCCAATCACATAGAAGTTAGATATCATTTCTTACGAGACCATGTTCAAAATGGAAATATAACCATGGAACACGTAAGAACTGATAACCAAGTTGCTGACATCTTTACCAAACCCCTCAGTCAAACTACTTTCGAAGCCTTACGAGACAAATTAGGAACGTTGTCCTACGATCCCATAGCATGATTTGCACTTTTGCATGATTTGCAAAATAAAGGGGGAGAAAGAAATCATGATTTTATAAGGTTATAAGGTTATACAAGTGGTTCGGAGCATAAGTTAAGGGAGAGAGCATATGTTGAGAGTAAGAACATGTCTAAAAACAATTGGTATAGGCTAAAATAATTGGTACAGGATTTGCACCTCTCTGAGGACATGGTCCAGGATAGGAGTTCATGGAGACATAAGATTAAGGTTAACGAGGTATAGGCCATATATAGGGACACCTTAGAGTATATTTAGGGACATAGATAGGCGTAGACACTATCTACTCTTAGTTGACTTTGCACTTGATTGTTTATGTTTTATCGGTGTTTTGAATTACATGTACATATACACGTTACGTGTATTTCAATATTGAAAGCCTATTCTTTGTATTTCTTGAATTCCCTCACTAACACACTAGCACATCAAATCTATATTATTATGTCATTTCTGCAGGTACATATAGAGCCAGGGGTCTCACTGGAAGCAGACTCTCTATCCCTTGGGACAGAGGTATTGTTTGTCTACCACTTACCCTCCCTAGACCCTGACGATAGCTTTTACTATCGTTGGAATATACTGGGTACGGATGATGATGATGATGCTATTTTGAAAATCATTCAAAAAGGGAAGAATGTTGAGAATGTTGTGTTTGAATAATTTTCAAAAACATGATTTTAGTGTTAAATGCTTAAAAATATCACTTTATATTATAAGAGTATCAAAAAGTTGAAACAAAGTTATAAAAGTATCAAAAAGTTGAAACAAGTGAAAAAGTGACGTCGATCTCTCAGACAGAGACACGCGGATTGATCGATATACATCATCTCCTAACATCGATCGATTGATGTTATACAGAATAGAATCAAAAACTTACTGTGAGACGTCGATCTCTCACATGGATCGATCGATGTATGTCAGCCCTCACATGGACCGATCCACGTACGTCACCCCCTCACATGGATCGATCCATGTCTCACAAAATCAAAAAAACCTCAATGTTCGACATGGATCTCTCAACTGCAGGGACATCGATTGATCGATGTATACATCAGTGTCTAAACTTGAGACATGATCGATCGATGTCAACGAATTTCTGAAAAATTTCTCCTACATATGACAAACTAATGCTCATTTTTGATATACACATGATCTTCTTTGCATGTAAATGAGTTTTTAGACATTCCATTTATGTTTATCATGTTTCATTACTTGGATTTTATGTGTTTATGAGTTCATATATGCATTTGTTATATCACTAACTTGCCAAGGAAGTTATTACAACTTGCCACAAGGGCAAAGGAGTATGTATTGAGCTTTTTCAGGATCTTATCACATGGAGAATGTCCATATCCATGAAAATATAAAGTTGGAGTATCTATACACCCTTTTTGACATATTTGGCGCTCAATGGTATTTTGGTCATATTGGTGCTCAAGGGCATTTTGGTCATTTACACAGATTTTTTTTTCTGTGTAATGCTAAAATGGTTTCCCTGAGGATGTTTCTTATATCATATTCATGATCTTCATATTATTCTTGGTGATTCATGGACTTCATATCTATATTAACCATATATGTTATGGTTTTCTGTTTTCTCGGACTTCTTATATTATGACATTTATTTTGTCACATTATATTGTCATCATGGTGTAATCATGCAAATATTTTGGGACTTATTCTTTATTATTTTCGGATGAATATTGGTCAAAAAGATGAGAAATAATCAGCCACACTTGAAGGAGAGAAAATGAAAAGTAGTTTTGATCCTTGGAGATACTTACTATGCAGCTGATTCTCATTATTATCCAGCCATTATTATCTAATTTTCTACTCGTTCTTGAACATTAAAAACTTCATATATGTTTATTGAGGTGGACAAATCAAATTTTAACATATGTGCAAAACTACACCACATGGACCAACCAAAACACTCCTAGATGTCATGTGGCAAGGAGTTGCATTCTTGGCACCCAAGGTGGCATTAATTTCGGTTTTGATAGCTGAATGACTATATATTTGGTCAGCCATTATCCTTTCAAAGTTTTTGAAGAGGTTGAGCAAAAGGTGGAGGAAGAAGTTGTTACATCCCGTGCTGTTGAGGAGTACAAAAAAAATTTAAAGGTAGGATAAACTTAATAATTATCAAATAGTATTTGAAAGGGAATAGGAAAAGAAGATAGGATTGAATTAAATGAAACAAAAACCTAACCATTAGGAATATACCTAGTATATTCTTATACCTATCTATATTAATAAACCAACCCTAACCCTCCAAAAATCCCTACATGCCTCCCCCTCTCAGCCCAAACGAAAACAAAAAAAACAAACAAATTTCTCTTCAAACCCTCCCCTTCTCCCAGCCGTCAACCTTCGATAGAGAGAACAACAATTTTGTTTGTTTCCACCAAAGTCAGTAGGCAAATAACAACAACTAATTTCTCTTCTCCATCTATTCGACTGGGCATCTTAGGTGAAGAAGGAAATTTATTTTGGTTTCCAACAAGTCCAACCCAATCGTACGGTATAGTATATTGAATCATGTAAGTAATCTCCCTATACTTGTTATGTTTTGCAAAAGTTCTATACGTTATGTTCGTATTAAACTTTGGATCATGCATAAGTATATATGGTTGCATAATTGAATGTGTATATATATATGTGTGTGTGTGTGTGTGCGAGATCGGATGGATGTATATGTATATGGAATTGAATAAAATATGTTGTTAAGGTGTATATGCCGAAATTCTATGCTTAATGAATTGGAAATTTGCAATCGGTCAGAACTTAAATTTTGGGGGTATTTATATATATATATATATACATATTTATATGTATATTATCTGTTTACTATTATGTATATAAAGATATGCATTTGAAATTGTAAATGTGCAAGTAAGCATGAAAGGTTTTGAATTTGAGATTATGGCCGAATGGCCATTTATTAAAAGAAATATATATATGCATATATGTATATATATATATATATATATATACACACACACACACACATTTGATTTCTTTTGCAAAGCTAATGTATTAATGAATAGATGTGTGTAGTGCACAGTTTATAGGTTAATAGCATAAAAAAAATGAGTTTTGATGGAATAAAACACTGGCACTTTCGGCCATAGCTTAATGGGTGAAGCAATAAGAATAGCATGTGAATGAATGAGGTAAATGAAAGTTTGTCAGTTTAGCCGAAATTTACATCATGCAAATACATAATTTGTGAAAGAGAAGAAATAGATGCTGAGAAGTAAATATTGTTGTTCGTATCTTCTTTTGGGTGCATATCGTTAACAAGGGAAAAAAACACAATAGATTGCTATGAACTAATTATTTTAAGTAAGTCAAATTAACCTTTGTTATTAGGTATTGATGTTTATACTACAATTGTTTAGATTCGAGCCTAGAAGAGAAGGAAGTGAATACCGGATTCGAGGTAAGTGGTCTATCTGTGCTTGTTATGTTGTCATGCATAAGAGGTAAATGGTCTATTTGTGCTTGTTATGTTTATCATGCATTAGTGTGTTGTTTGTTGCATATCTGTAATTGGATTTTCCCTATATGTGAGTTGTGTGTATATGTGAGACATGTATGTAAACTGAGTGTATGTAGGGTTGTACGATTTCAATACGTATTGTATATGTATATGGATGTGTGGGGGTATACATACATGTATATATGCACGTGTATGGGCGCGAGCATATATATGAGTATGGATGCACCAGATTACGTATGATATGCATTTGCATTCATGGCACGAGCATTGCATTGCATTTGACAGGTTGTGCCTAACATGGGCACGGTATTGATGGATAGTGAGGACGACAGGCTGCGTCTAAATGGGCGCAGGTGTCGGGGACGGCAGGCCGGGCCTAAATAGACACGGGTGTCGGACGATAGGCCAGGTCTAGATGGGCACGGGTACCGAGGCAGGCCAGGTCTAAATGGGCACAGGTGTCGACAACGGCAGGCTATGTCTAAATGGGCACATGTGTCGGGGTGATAGATTATATCGCCATTAGGTCCCGGGATCATGCATTGCACGGTAGAGATATGTGCATCGTGAATGATATGTCTTTGTTGCGCGTGACACGTAGAGAGAAGCATGCATCATGAAGTTGCGCATTGTTATATGGAGTGACTTACCTTTCGCAGTTTATATATTTCATTGGTATGTACTGTTCTCTTCTTTGTGATGTGATTATTTGTTGGTCGTGTATGTCATATTTGAGAAGAGCACGCATCACGGTAATTGAGGTTGAGCTAATGAATTATTTGTTTTGTGATTTTGAAGTGTTTACTGTTAATATAATTAAGTGAAATTATTTATGGACTAAGGACATGTATGTTAACTATAAAGGTTATGTGTACTTGCTTCTACATGTATGATTTCTATAACAAGTATATGTAGGTTGCTTACTGAGCCCGTTGATTTTGGCTCACACCACCACTCACCAGTTTTGCAGGTATGAGAAGTTAGGGTATGCTTACACAGGAGTTCGCAGACCCTGTAAGATCGGGACTGGGGATCTCGTGACTGAGGTATTCGGATGAGACTTTCGAGGATTTAGTTGAGGCAGTTATTTCGATATTCGAGGTTTATGCATTTTGGAGTTTAGTGTTTATATACATTTGACGGTTGTATTGATTAGAAATTCTTAGACATTGTATTAATGATGATGATTATTTTATCGAGGATTTTAGTAATGACTTCCGCTGATATCGATTTACGTTATTATGATGACGTGTAGTGTATTTGTGTCGACACCTTGTATTCTCCTTAGTGAGATGCGGCGGGTGATTCGTTTCGAGTATTAGGACTCGGGACGGGTCGCTACAAAAGTGGTCATCCAACCCACTTAAACTTTCTGAAAATTCCTGCAGAAATTTCAGCACTTGACATAGACCAATCATGCTTCTTGAAAGTGACAACTAAGCAAGGTGGTGAGGTGGTCTTCCAATCAAATGAAGACAAGTGATATTGATGATATGAAAGGTGACATGTGTGCATCCTAATCCACAAGGGGCTGCTTACACATATAAATAGAAGTGGAGTTGAAGAAGGAAGAACACACCACTTGAAGCTATCTTCTTCTTTTATCGTTCTTCATCTCCATTCTCGATTCTTGTTCTTGCAGTTGTAGGTGATCTTGATTGTTATTGTGCTGCATATACACCTCTTGTACTCACAAAAGTTGTAATTGATTAGCCATTCTCTAAGGCTACTTCAATAGGTGGTGAGGTGATTATATTCTTGAGATTGTAAGGCGTTGTGATGAAGTCTTGATTAGGGTTGGTGTATAACCCAAGAATCAAGTACTTTGTAAGTTGTAAGGTGTTATTCTCATAGTGAAAATCTAAGAAAAGATGTTCCTTAGTACTGGAGTAGGTCACATTGACCGTACCAGGAAAATTCTTGGTGTCTTTCTCTTCTTTACTTTTCTGCTTTATTTTTCCAGTTTCTGCAGTAAACTTCTAAAATTTAGGAAAACTAGAAAAACGTTTTTTAGAATTCTGATTTTTGGTGTCAACTAACGTCAGACTGTTAGCTTTCATTTTCAATAAGAATCACTTGATTTCAGCAAAGAAAAGTTAGTTAGACAGTCGTTGCAAGTTAGTTACGCAAATATGTCAGCAAAATTGACCTGTCTTAAAAGGTTTCCAATTCTGTATTATTTGGCTAGGATAATTGGTCAAGGATTTTTGAAAACATAAACTAGACTTCCTAAGCTTTGTTTTAACATAAAGATCACAACTTTTGGATAAGTATACAACGAGTTATAGCTTTTCTAGGTTGAACAATTTTTCTGTCCTGTTTTGTAAAATTTGTGAGACTAAAAGTTTTTACCTTTTTGAAGGACCAATGACTTTGGATTTTTCTCAAATTTTTATACATCTTGAAGTTTGTTTATGGAAAGTTTCAAAGGCTTTCAAGTTCTACACAAAGAGAAACAATTTTTTAAAGGCAGACTTTGATTCTGAAACTTATAGAATCAGTTTTGAGGGGAGTTTTGAAAAGAATTTTTAATAGTGTAATTTTCGCTAACCACTATTCACCCCCCTCTCTTGTGGTGTTTATTGTAGGTGTCACGATCCAACACCATTCAGCCTCTTCCCGTGCTTTATCTAGTGCTGTAAACTTAGCTTCCATAGTAGAACGAGCTACGCACGTTTGCTTTGTGGATTTCCACGACACAACGGCACTATCAATTATGAATAAGTATCCACTGGTAGACTCAGTCTTTACTATCAGATATCCAGTTGGCATCACAATAGCCTTCTAACACTGCTAGATATCTTAAGTAATGTAATCCTAGGTTCATTGTATAATTCAAGCATCGCATCACTCTATTTAGAACTTTCCAATGATCATCGCTTGGATTACTGATAAACCTGCTCAATTTGTTTATTGAGCATACTAAGTCTGGTCTTGTACATTTTGTTATATACATCAGACTTCCAATTATTTGTGAGTACTCTAATTGAGCTACTGGCTTGTCTCGGTTCTCCCTTAAGTGTATACTTAAGTCAAATGGAGTCTTTACTGGCTTCACATCAAACATATTGAATCGTTTTAGAACAAATTCAATATAGTGAGTTTGTGACAAAACGAGTCCTTCGTACCCTAGAAATTTTAATTCCTAGAATAACGTTGAACTCCCATATCATTCATTTTGAAGTTTCACGTCAACATCTTCTTTATATTCAAGATGATATCTCGAGTGCTGTGCATGATTAACATATCGTCTACATAGAGACACGCTATCACAAATGCATTCTGTGTGTTCTTAATGCAGACACACTTGTCACACTTATTGATCTTGAAACCATTAGACAACATCACTTGATTAAATTTCAAGTGCCACTATTTATGTCCTTACTTATGTCCGTATAAGGACTTAACAAGTCTACAAACTTTCTTTTCTTGTCTTGGAACAACAAACCCTCCGGGTTGTCCCATATAAATTTCTTCCTCCAACTCGCCATTCAGGAAGGTAGTCTTCATATCCATCTGTTGGATTTCTAAGTTGTAGACTAAAGAAATAGCAACTGGCACACTTATAGAATTAATCCTAGTTACTAGTGAGTAGGTGTCAAAAAAGTCAAAGCCTTCCTTCTGTCGATAGCCTTAGCTACCAACAAGGCCTTGTACTTGTCGATAGACCCATTCTCTTTCAATTTCTTCTTGAAAAAGATCATGGATATGATATAAGAGACATCCATATGGAAACCATTTTAGCATTACACAGAAAATAAATCTATATAAATGACCAAAATGCCCTTGAGCACTAAAATGACCAAAATGCCCCTTGAGCACCAAATATGTTAAAAAGGGTGTAAAGATACTCCAACTTTGTACTTTCATTCATATAGACATTTTCCATGTGATATGACCCTGAAAAAGCTCAAACATACTCATTTGCCCTTATGATATGTTGTAATAGTTTCCTTGGCAAGTTAGTGATAAAACACATGCATATACAATGAAACATGATAAACATATATGGAATGTTTAAAAACTCATTACGTGCAAAGAAGATCATGTGTATACCAAAAATGATTATTAGTTTGTTATATGTTGGAGACATTTTTCAGAAATCTGTTGACGTCAATCGATCCGTGTCTCAATTTTAGAGACTAATGTATACGTCGATCGGTCGATGTCCCTCCAGTTGAGAGATCCATGTCCCATAGTGAGTTTTGTTTTTGATTCTGTGTGACATCGATCGTTCCACGTGAAGGACTGGTGTACGTCAATCGATTCACGTGAGGGGCTGACGTACATCGATCGATCCACATGATGGGCTGACGTACGTCCATCGATCCATGTGAGGATCGACATCTCCCACTAAGATTCTGTCTTTCAACTGCCGATGTTATAGTATGATGTACATCGATCGATCCACGTGTCTCTGCCTGAGAGATCGACGTCACTTTTTCACTTGTGTCAACTTTTTTTCAACTTTTTGATACTTTTATAACATATAATGATAGTTCTTAAGCATATAACACTTAAAATCATGTTTTTGAAAATTAATCAAACACAACATTCTCAACAATATAATCATGTATAGCACTACTCCGCTTCACTATCTGTGATTTGGAATGGAAATTGTTTAGACTTTATCTGTCCAGAGGTGCGAGACAAGGCGATCCACTCACACCATACTTTTATTATGCATGGAGGTTTTGAGTTAAAAATTCAATCAGAATATAACTGATGGCTACTGGATACCTAATCGGACATCTCATCGCTCGGATCGAGTATTAGCCATTTGTTTTTTGTGGACGACCCACTTTTGTGTGGCCAAGCTACTGAAGGCCAAGCGCATGTGATGAAAAGAACATTGACTGATTTTTGTAAATGGTCACAGCAAACAATTAGCATCCAGAAATCCCAATTTCTCACTTCGGCTAACACCGCGCCGACACTTGTGTTAAGCATCACCTCAAGGCTGAATTCAGGATACCATTGATCTTGGCACTTACCTTGGTATGTCATTGACTATAAGCTGCGACAAGAGGAAAACACATGTATTCTTGCTTGACAAATTAAGACAGTGTCTTATCTCATGGAAAACCAAGACTTTACCCCAGACAGCGAGATGTGTCCTTCTTCAAAGTGTCATTACATTAATGCCAACCTATGCTATGCAAATAGTCCTTATCCTTGTTGGCATACTTGATGACATATTCCTCGTTTTTTTTCTGCGGAGAGATTGAGCATAATCGTAGAATGCATTTTATTAAATGGGCTGCAATTTATCATCCTAAATCTAGGGATCGCTTGGGTATCAATAACCTTCAAGTATTTAATATTCCATGAAGGCCAAGCTCGGATGGCAGCTATTGGCTCAACCCTCAAAGCGTTGGGCGCATATTCTAGTGACCAAGTATAAGATTCTGATCCTAGTGAAGGTTCTCGACAACCGTTGGATGGAAAAAAGGATTAATGAATGGAGGTTGGAATGCATCAGCTGCGAAGTAACAAAGGAAAAGGAGAAGGAAGATTGTGGCGCCAAATTTTGTATTTGAAGGGGGAAATGACAAGAATGTCCTTGTTTTATTGAAGAGATGCCAAATTAGTCGAGGGGCATTTTAGTACTTTTGCATGTTTTCTTCTCCTTTAAAGCTTGTAACAAGCGGAGCATGGCAGTTATTCGATTCCAACTCCTATCTGCTACATCATAGAACTTTCTTGATATTTTTCCTCTTGCAAATATAGCGATGATGATTCTCTTCGTTAGTGTTCATCATTTGTGTCTCTTAATTTTGTGATCACATTGATTTTTTGATTGATTACACGAATCGTTCATAAAATTCATATGGTATCAGAGCTTGATTCATGAATTTTGGATCCTTTATGGTGAACAACAACAATTCTCCTTCCACATCGCACTCTGCATTTGTTCCTGGTAATCCTACGGATCCTTCTGATGATCCTTTGTATATTCATCCAAGTGACAGTCCTTCTTTGATTCTTGTTCAACCATTGCTTGATAATCACAATTACCATAGTTGGAGTAGAAGTTTCAAGTGTGCTCTCTAATCAAAGAACAAAATTGGTTTCGTAGACGGTACAATCACGAAACCTACTGAAACATCCCAAAGATATGCGGCTTGGACCAAAGAAAACAATATGGTGGCAGCATGGCTGGTGAATTCTGTAATTGGTCCTATAGGACAAAGTGTCATGTGGTTGGATGATGCATCGGATATCATCATCATCATCATCTGTACCCAGTATATCCCAACGACAACAAAAGCTATTTTATGCCGCCAAACAAGGTAACTCCTCAGTCATAGAGTATTACACCAGATTGAAAATGATGTGGGAAGAATTACTTGTGTTAAGGTCCATACCTAGTTGCAATTGCCATAGATGTACTTGTGATTTAACTACTCAGATGCATAAGTTCATTGAGGATGATTCTGTTATTAATTTTCTGGAAGGCCTAAATGTGGAATTTGAGGCCATGAAGTCTCAAATGTTGCTGTCAACACCATTACCCGATCTTGAAACAGTCTTTGCAATGGCTGTTAAGTTCGAAAGGAAACTTGCATATTCTAATAATCAACCACATTTCAGTAACAATCCATCAGTAGCCATGAATGTGGAAAACAATTCTAAATATGGTGGTTTTCAAGCTAGGACGGGGATAGGAACAAGCAACAATGCTATGTTGCCTAGACCTGCCAATAGAGGATATATGAAGGACTTCTCAAGGTCAGGTGTTCCAAACTCTAAATTACCTGTGTGCACTTATTGTAATATGCTTGGGCATACAATTGACCGTTGCTACAAGAAACATGGGTATCCACAGGATATAAAGCCAAGAAATAGTGTAAACTATGTAAGTGGAGATTACAATTATGAGTATCAGGATGAAGTACCAAACCAGAATGACGGTGATGGACCAGAAGTCTATGAGGATGGTGGACACAATGCAATGGCTTCAGATCCTGGTAATGCCCCATGTCTGACTCAAAAACAATATTCACAACTGCTTAGCTTGCTTAAGGACCATCAAGACAGAGGACATAACGAGGGAAGAGAAAATTCTAATGTTAACGGTGGCCTACATGCAGTGATGAGTGCACAACAGGCAAAGGCTTCAGGTAAGTGTGAAGGTAATACGTCTTGTGAAAATTCAACTGTGTGGATCTTAGACTCTGGAGCTACAGATCACATTTGTTCATGTCTTTATCTCTTTGAATCATATCAACCTGCTTCTTGCATTTTTGTTAATCTTTCCAATAACCACATAGTCAATGTCACTCATATAGGCACAGTAAGGATCAATTCTGACCTGATCTTACATGATGTGTTCTATATTCCTACCTTCACTTTTAATCTCATATACCTCAGTAAACTCACTCATCATGGACTTATTACTATTATCTTCGATGACCATCTGTGCCTAATCCAGGAAAAGAGGACAGAAGATGATTGGTTCAGCTGAAAAAAGAGAGGGACTGTACCAGCTGCAAGCTACAAACAAAATCATGCCTCAACAAGATCTTGTTTCATTACATCTTAGCATTCAGTTGCACCTGTAACTGAAGGGATGCTATGGCACATGAGACTTGGCCATATGGGTATAGCTGGATTGAAGGAATTACACAAGCAGCAGCCAGATGTTGTTACTAAAGTAGATTTTGATTGTTGTAATGTCTGTCCTCTTGCCAAACAAAAAAGAATGCCCTTCCCTAATTCATCTTATGTTTCTGCTTGACTTTTCTCCATCATTCACATGGACATCTGGGGTCCATACAAATATCCCACTATGTACAAACAACTTTATTTTTTTTTACTGTGGTAGATGATCATACGAGGTACTGTTGGGTATACTTGATGAAGTCAAAATTCAAAGTAAGAAAGTTTGCAGAGAGCTTTTATGATTTTGTGCTTGTGCAATTTAATTCCTTCATCAAAGTCATTAGAACTGACAATGACCAAGAATTTAACATGAATTCCTTATTTGCACACAAAGGAATCATTCATTAAACGAGCTGCGTCTGTAATCCACAGCAAAACGGGTTGGTAGAAAGAAAGCATCAACATTTACTGAATGTTGCAAGAGCCTTAAGATTCCAATCACACCTGCCAAGCCAATATTGGGAATTCTGCGTCCAATATTCAGCCTATCTAATCAATCTTACCCCTTTTCCTCTTCTAAACCACAAAACACCTCATGAACTCCTCCACCACAATCACCCTAGATATGATCGTCTGAAGGTTTTTGGATGCTTATCTTTTGCTACTGATACACATCTGCATAAAGAAAAGTTTGCACACAGAGCAATCAAAAGTGTTTGCCTTGGCATGTCATCACGCAGTAAGGGATATATTTTGCAAAACATTGCCACCAAGGAAGTATTCATTTCCAGAGATGTAATCTTTCATTAGCACATCTTTTCTTTTTAGCCTCTCACAGACTCTCAAGCTCATAACTTACCTACCCAAAGCTACTCGTCTGCACCATTTACCACACATCCTCAATCTTGGTATGATGATCAAACACATATTTCTTCTGATTCTATAAACCATTCATTACCATCTGAACCTCAACACTAACAACCTTCTGTAACCACAGGTTTACAACACTCCATTAATCATCCTGTGTCTTTCACATATGTTAATCCTGAAATCTCTCATGAAGAATCCTCTGGATCATCAGAATCTTCTATGCCTCACAACCACAATTTTGGCAATCTATATATTGAATAACCACCTATACCTGACACAATGCCAGACCCACAGACAGTTTTAGAGTGACAACCTACTCATGTTGCAAATCACCACAGAACTCCTAAACTTAGAAAAGCCCCTTCTCACCTTCAAGATTACTGCTGTAATCTTACCTCAGCTTTTGATTCGTCCATCTCGTATTCTAATCCTCATCCCATCCATAAATGCTGTTGAGAAATATGTTTGGATAATTTTCAAAGTCATGATTTTAAGTGGTGAATGCATAAAAATGTCACATATGATGTTATAAGTGATTAAAATTTGAAAAAGTTAAGAAAAATGACATCGATCTCTTAGGTTGTTGCACTTCGATTGATCGATGTACTTCGATCCCTCACATCGATCGATCCATATAAGGTAGAGAAAATTCAAGACCTTACTATGAGACATCGATCTCTAAACCTGAGACACATCAATCGATCGATGTACACATCGAACCCTCACTTCGATCGATCGATGTAGGTCAGAGACAAACTCTGAAACTCACTGTGAGACATCGATCTCTGAAGCTGAGGTACTTCGATCGATCGATGTCTAGAGTTTTTAGAAATAATTTTCTAAAATGTGATAAAGTGATTTTTTTCATTTTTACATGTTTTATATATGTTCATTATGTGATTTCGATAAATATAAATGTCTTGTGACTAATGTGCCTTCGAAGTTTCTACAACTTACCAAAAAGGGCAAAATCGGTATTTCGAGTTTTATAGGAACATGATGTGGTGTAAATATTTCAAGGACTTATTTTCATGTTATTTATCATGAAAAAGGTGTTATTACATCTATTTCTGACCATCCGGGTCATTTCTAGAGTTTTCTCTCACCAGGGGCATTTTTGTCATTTTATCCCTGAGGGTATTTTTATTATTTTCACTCTAGGAATCTCTTGAGTATATTATTATCTTCATTATGAAGCTTTTGCATGATCATTTTGAAGATTATTTGGTGATTCTTTATCTTATTCTCTTAATTGATGATGTTATCGACAGTAGCGGGATATGTGACGAGTTGTGATGTCACATTCTATTTCTTTCTTGAAGACCCTCTTATGTATGTTATTGGGAGATATTTATCATCATATTTCATTATGTTATTTGAATCTTTCAACTCCCACATGCCTATTCTTTTGCTAAGGAGTTGAGGGAATAGTGGAGTTGTTATGCCTTTTTATCCCATTACATTATCTTCAACATTTTCAAGACAAAATGAAATGGAAATTTCGGCCAAGGTGATTTTCCAAGGTGGACCAATTACGTTGCTTCATTTTGCCAAGTGTACAAGGTGTTTATGTGGTCAACCAATGGTGTGAAGACACTTAAGCATTGATGATGAAGATGGTGACATATAAGAGTTCTTATCTTCAAGAGCCATTTCACATTATAAATAGGAGGCAATGGTGAAGAAGAAGAACACACTTGAAAAGCAAAAGTTGATTTGTCTTGCTATATTCTTCTACTCTCCATTTTTGTTTCATTCTTTGTAGTCAAGGTGTTCTTGTGATATTTGTTGTAGAGCTACAAGCCTCTTGTGTCTCATTTGTAAGATTGATTAGCCAAATCTAAAGGCTACATCAATAGGTGATAGCGGTGTTGCAACCAAGAGTTGCATAGAGGTGTTCATCCAAGTCTTGAATAGGGTTGGTGTTTAACCTAAGGATCAAGCTTGGTTCTTGTTGTAATTTGGTTCATACCATAGTGAAATCCAAGGAAAGGTGTTTCTTGGGACTAGAGTAGGTCACATTGACCGAACCAGGATAAATTCTAGGTGTTCTTATCTTGTTTCTACATTTCTGCATTCTGCCTGTTTTTCACTCCAGATTTCACACAACTTCTCACGTTTTGAAAAAATAGCTAAGAACTTTCAAAATTTGTGATTTTTGGTGGTTATACTTCAGACTGTTAGCTTTCAGTTGCAACAAGAATCACTTGATTTGAGCAAGAGAAAGTCAGTCTTTCAGTCGTTGCAAGATAACTGCTCCAATCTGGCTGCAATCTGGCTGCAATCTGACCAATTTTGAGAAAAATTGAATTCTGTTTTAACCCAGAATTTTTTAAGGTCAGGGACTTTTGGAAACATAAACTAGACATCCTAAGGAGTGTTTTGACATAAAGATCAACCTTTTTGGTTAAGTATTCAAAGAGAAATACGTTTTCCAATTTCAGCAACATTCTATCCAATTCTGTCAAGATTGACCATATGAATCTTTTTATTTTTTTGAAGGGCAAACGATCTTATCGCTATCTGATTTTTGGACAGAGTTTTTTCAAGACATTGAAGTTAAGTTCTAAAAATTTTCATAATTTTTGGAGTTGTGTACAAGGAGTTTTGAATTTTTCAAAAACGGGTTCTGAATCTGAGGTAGTCTCAGATTCTAATTTCAAAGGGGATTTTAATCAAGAGCAGTAGTGTCATTTCTGCTAACCACTATTCACCCCCCACGTCTAGTGGTGTTTATTGCATGTGCACGGTCCAACAATTGGTATCACAGTAAGGTCTACACCACTCAAAGAAGTAAGATTCAACACCATACGAACAACTCAAGGCCAAGAGACAACAATTCAAAGTAGCCTGCTAATCTCAAATTAAAGGCTACAATGGCCATAGTTTCTTATAAAGGTGAATTGGAAGGTATGTCTACACAACATCCTCCTCTTTTCAAAGGAAATAATTTCGTTCATTGGAAACTTAGAATGAGTCTATTCTTAATGGCTATAGACACCGATTTATGTTCTATAGTTGAAGATGGGCCGTACATTCCAATGAAAACTGTACAAGTTAATGGAGTCACACAAAAAGTTGAAAAATATAAAAGTGAATGGTCTTGCGAAGATAAAAAGAAAACGTCCATGAATGCTAAGGCAATGCAATTATTATTAAACGGACTAACGACTTCTGAAGCAGGATATGTTTTGAATTGCACAAGTGCACACGACATGTGGAAATCTATAAATAAAGCATGAAGGTACTAGCAGTGTAGAAGAGTCAAAAATAAACATGCTTATGTCTGAGCTTGAATCTTTCAAAATGTTGCCGAACGAATCCATAACATATATGGATTTGAGGATTACTAACATTTTCAATTCCCTTGAATCTTTAGGCAAATCATTTTCCAATAATGAGACGGTTCAAAAGGTGTTACGAAGCCTTGCTGGTGAATGAGATCCTAGGGTAACAGCAATCGAAGAGACAAAGTCAATCACAAAAATGGACGAATTGATAGGCTCACTAAGAGTATACGAGGTAAAACTAAACCAACGAAAGTCCGGGTCATCTAAATCATCCGGTAAGTCTATAGCTTTCAAATCAACTGAGTCACATACAAATAATGATGATAGTAATAGTGATAATGAATTAGACGATGACTTAATAGCTAAAAACTTAGAAAGTTTTTTAAACGGCCTAATAAGAATAGACAATGATCTTCTTCTTCTCAACCTAAGAAAAATAACTCCAATAACAAGAAATGGTATTATAAAGAGTTAAAATGTTATAAATGTGGTCAAAGAGGACACATCTCTTATGATTGTCCGACAAAGAAAAACGCCAACAACAATAATAATAACAAACAAGATAAGGAGACGCAAAAATCAAATGCAAAGGAGACCAAGGCAAGTGAGCAATGAAGGTGAGCACATAGAGCGACTCGTCCGACTCAGAATCTGACACTGAGGAAGCTCAAGTCTGCTTTGTATCCAACGAGGTAAGTTCTTCATCTGATGAAGATTCTGATAATGAAATGTTATTTGATGAGATGTATGAAAAAATTTTAAGGATGCATGCTCACTGTAAAAGGCTCTCTAAAGAAAAGAAGAAACTAATTGATGAAAATAACAAGTTGAAGACGTCCAACTTAAAATTTTCCGATCAATTAGAATCTTTTAAACAAGAGTCTACAAATACTCTTGATTCTTTAGAGATTAAAATGGAATCATATAGGAAAAATGAACAAACAGTAGAAACTAAAAATAGTATGTTGAAATCTAAGTTAGAAAGTTGTGAAAATGATATAGTTCAACTTCATCATCATCATCATCATCCGAACCCAGTATATCCCAACGACAGCAAAAGCTATCGTTAGGGTCCGGGAAGGGTAAGTAATAGGCAAACAATAACTTTATCCCAAGGGATAAAGAGTCTGCTTCCAGTGAGACCCCCGACTCTATATATACCTGCATAAATGACATGATAATAGAGATATGTTGTGCTAGTGTGTTAGTGAGGAATATAGTTCAACTTAAATCTTCTAAACTAAACTTAGAAAAAATATTAGAACAATTTAAGTATGGAACCAACATGCTAGATACACTGATTTCATCACAAAAATATGAAAACGATAAAACTGGATTAGGATATAAAGAAGAAGATGTCAAAGTAGATAAAAAGACTAAGTTTGTTTCGTCAAGTACTAAACAACCTTATAAAGAAACAAAAATAAATCAACTTTGCTTGCTACATCTTCTTCTACTCCTTTTTCTGCTTATCCTAAGATAAAAATGCAACACGCACACACAAATAAACGTGCAAATAGACAAGACTTTGCATCTAGACCACATAGAAATTATGCCTATATGTATACAAATGTATCTAGACAAAAGCAAATGCATCCAACTTATTATGAACCTAAGCATAGGAAACTTTATATAAGACTTACAGAAATGCATATGACACACATACATAATGCCATTCAAGAAACAAAATCATATGCCTTTCACTCTTTATCAAAATCGGCCAAGACATAGTACTTATCAACCAAGATATAACATGTATGACAATGCATCATCTTGTAAACGGAATGGTCAAATACATGTTAATCCTTTATATTCAACTAATGTCAAATATGTTCCTAGAAGGTACGTCCAAGTTTGGATACCTAAGGGATATCTAAACAAGGATGGTGCCCCTAACATTCAAGGACCCAAGTAAAGGGTACCTAAAACTTTGTCTCTATTGTAGGAAAATAGCAAGGAATGCAAGGAGACAAAGTCAAAGAAGCTAAACACCAAATGATTTTTAGACAGTGGATGTTCAAAACATATGACGGGCAACACAAAAATATTCACCGAGTTGGAACATATCGAGAATGGAGGAACGGTGACATTCAGTGACAACAACAAAGGGAAAGTTGTTGGAAAAAGAACAATCGGGGACCCTAACACATTTCAAATTCGAAATGTGTTGTTAGTAAGAAATCTTTCTTATAATTTATTAAGCATTTCGTAACTTATAGATTCCAGTTATTATGTTTCTTTTCTCCCTAATTCTTGTGATACAATTAATGAAAAAGTAGAAATTGTATTAAAAGGAAATAGGGATGGTAACATTTATACCCTTTCCTTAGATAACATGTTAGATGCTAAGGTTAAATGTTTAATATCACATGACTTAGATGTAAACTTATGGCATAGACGACTAGGCCATACAGGAATTTCAACTATTGAAAAGTTATCTAAGAAGAATTTAATTAGAGGCATGCCTAAGTTAGACTTAGATGATTTTCAAATGTGTGAAACATGTATTAAAGGAAAACATATTAAAGAAACATTAAAACCAAAACATGAAGTGAGTACTAGTCATGTACTAGAATTGCTTCACTTAGATTTATTTGGTCCAAGTAGGACAAGAAGTCTAGGTGGACACTACTATGTGTGTGTCATAGTAGATGATTACTCACGCTACACATGGACATTGTTGTTAACACACAAAGACGATACTCCATTAGCAATCGAAACTCTTATCAAGCAACTCGAAAATATTTACAAAGAAAATGTTAAAAGAATTAGAAGTGATAGAGGTGGATAATTTAAAAACAAAGATGTAATCAAGTTTTGTGAATTACATGGAATAAAACATCAATTCTCACCACCTAGAACACCACAACTAAATGGAGCTATTGAACATAAAAATAGAACAATTCAACAAGTTGCTAGAACAATGTTATGTGAAAATAAATTACCAAGATATTTATGGGTTGAAGTTGTAAGTTGTGCATGTTATATAATAAATAGACTTTCTATAAGAAAGAAATTAAATAAAACACCTTATGAATTATTAAAAAATAGAGAACCTAAGGTAGATTATATTCGAGTTTTTGGTTGTAAGTGTTTTGTGTTAAACACTAAGGATAATCTAGATAAGTTTGAACAAAAATCTATTGAATGCATATTTGTTGTTTATTCAACTAATTCAAGAGCATATAGGTGTTACAATCTCGCATCTAGAAAAATAATTGAATCTATACATGTGAAATTCAATGAAAATGCATGCTTTGAAGTTAGTGATAAAACTCAACATAAACAAGAAAATAATGTTGAAAATATGTTTGATGATGATGTATTACTTGAGCCTGTACTTGATCATCTAGAACCAACTCCCCCTGAACAAGACATGCATGAACCCTTAGATGAAATGAATGAAGAGATTTTACAATTGGAAGATAATACAACTAACTTACAAGATGATCCAATTGTATTGACAATGTTCATACTAATGAAACATTTGAACAAGATGAGGGTGAACCTAGTCAACCTAGGAATTGGTGGCTCATAAAAGATAAATATAAACTCCCTAAAGTGTTAATCATTGGGGATCCAAGTGTTGGGGTTAGAACACGTAGAAATGTAAGTCAACCTGCAGGACATAACTTAATCTCACACTTAGAACCTAAGAATGTTAAAAAAGCCTTAGGTGATATATCATGGATAGACGTTATGCATGAGGAATCGAATCAATTTACAAGGAACAACGTGTGGGACTTAGTATCTAAACCTGAAAACCCGTCTATAATAGGAACCAAATGGGACTTTAGGAATAAATGGATGAACAATGAAACATCACACGAAATAAGGCTAGACTAATCGCACAAGATTATAATCAACAAGAAGGAATAGATTATGAAGAAACCTTTGCACCCGTTGCACGACAAGAAGCAATTAGATTGTTACTTATGATTGCAAGTCTAAGCAACATTAAACTCTTCCAAATGGATGTCAAGAGTGCGTTCTTGAATTGATACATCCAAGAAGAAGTGTTTGTCAAACAACCCCCTGGATTCGAAGATCTAAAGAATCCTAACCATGTTTACAAGCTTAAGAAAGCTCTATATGGTTTGAAACAAGCTCCAAGAGTTTAGTATGATAGATTTGCAAACTTTCTTATTGCAAATAATTATCAAAGGGGGACCATAGACAACATATTATTCCTAAGAAGAAAAGATAACGACTTGTTAATAGTTCAAATATACGTAGATGATATAATCTTTGGTTCAACCAACTCTACCTTAGTAAATGACTTCGAAGAGTGTATAAAGTCAGAATTTGAAATGTCAATGGTAAGAGAGTTGAATTATTTCTTAGGACTTCAAATCAAACAAACCCCTCAAGGAATCCACATTAACCAACTTAAGTATGTCAATGATATGATTAAGAAGTTTGGTTTTGAAGAGTTGAAACCAACACCTACCCCTATGAGCATCAGCACCAAACTAGACAAGGATGAAAATGGTAAACCTTTTGATGACACACTTTATAGGTCTATGATTGGATCATTGTTATGCTTAACCACGTTAAGACCTGATATCATGTTTAGTGTGTGTATGTGTGCTAGGTTTCAATCTTGTCCTAAGGTATCTCATTACAATGCAGTGAAAAAGATCTTTAGATATCTTAAACACACACCTCACTTAGGACTTTGGTATGATAGAAACGCTAAGTTGGAACTATATGCTTATAGCGATGCTGATATGGTGATTGCAAACTAGATAGAAAATCCACTAGTGGAACTTGTCAATTCATAGGAACCAACCTGATCTCTTGGTTTTCTAAAAAGCAAGCTAGTGTAGCTCTCTCTACCACCGAAGCCGAGTATATAGCCTTAAGCTTATGCACTACCAAATACTTTGGCTTAAACAACAACTTAGTGATTTTGGCATTAAAACGAATAAGATTCAAATATTCTGCGATAGCACAAGTGCGATAAGTCTTTCTTGGAATTCGGTACTTCATTCTAAGGCCAAACACATTGAGGTAAGATACCATTTCCTTCGAGATCATGTTCAAAATGGGGACATAACCATAGATCATATAAGAACTGATCATCAAATAGCTGACATCTTCACCAAACCCCTTAATCAAGCCACTTTTGAAAACTTACGAGCCAAGTTAGGTATGATGACTTATGATACAATTGCACAGTTCTATCTTTTGCATGATTTGCAAAATAAAGGGGGGGATAGAATAAGAACATGATTTTAGTTAGTAAGTCATTGAGTTGAATAATATGTTGAGCATAGGTTAAGGGGGAGAGTATGAGTTAAAGGGGAGCATATGTTAAAACCATAAAAACATGAGATTTGAAAGGTTGACAACACTTGGTATAGAATTGGTGAAACAACTGGTAATTGGTGAGGTTTACAACACAATTCAATTGGTATAAAATTGGTAGATATGTGATAAATAATTGTTAAAGAGTTGTGACATTAAAATCATGTTAAGTTATTTTGAAAATCATCCAAAAGGGAGAGAATGTTGAGAAATATGTTTGGACAATTTTCAAAGTCATGATTTTAAGTGGTGAATGCATAAAAATGTCACACTTGGTGTTATAAGTGATTAAAAGTTGAAAATGTTAAGAAAAATGACATCGATCTCTCAGGTTATTGCACTTCGATGGATCGATGTACTTCGATCCCTCACATCGATCGATCCATATAAGGTAGAGAAAATTCAAGACCTTACTATGAGACATCGATCTCTAAACCTGAGACACATCGATCGATCGATGTACACATCGAACCCTCACTTCGATCGATCGATGTAGGTCAGAGACAAACTCTGAAACTCACTGTGAGACATCGATCTCTGAAGCTGAGGTACTTCGATCGATCGATGTCTAGAGTTTTTAGAAATAATTTTCTAAAATGTGATAAAGTGATTTTTTTCATTTTTACATGTTTTATATATGTTCATTATGTGATTTTGATAAATATAAATGTCTTGTGACTAATGTGCCATGGAAGTTTCTACAACTTACCAAAAAGGGCAAAATTGGTATTTCAAGTTTTGTAGAAACATGATATGGTGGAAATATTTCAAGGACTTATTTTTATGTTATTTATCGTGGAAAAGGTGTTATTATATCTATTTCTGACCATCCGGGTCATTTCTAGAGTTTTCTCTCACTAGGGGCATTATTGTCATTTTACCCCTGAAGGTATTTTTGGTATTCTCACTCAAGGAATCTCTTGAATATATTATTATCTTCATTCTGAAGCTTGTGTATGATCATTTTGAAGATTATTTGGTAGTTTTTTATCTTATTCTCTTAATCGATGATGTTATCGACATTAGCGGGATATATGACGAGTTGTGATGTCTCATTCTATTTCTTTCTTGAAGACCCTCTTCTATATGTTATTGGGAGATATTTATCATCATATTTCAGAGAATTTAAAGGTGTTAAAGGTGTGAAAATGATCACAACATACAAGAAGAAATAGTGGAAATTTTGGTGTTATATGTTGACATAATCTTGTCAACTATTATTTGTTGATTTCTTCTTCAAAAATCTGAATTGATATACATATATGTATCCTCAAAAACGTGTATTAACAGGTGCAAATGATGGTGTACTCATTTTATGGCTTGGTGACAAGTGGACCAACCAAAAAGGAGCTAGTTGGCAAAAGTGCCAACTTGGAAAGTTTGAATTGGTAGCCAATGGCTACTTGGCTATTCTTGGACCAATTATGTTGCTTCATTTTGCCAAGTGTACAAGGTGTTTATGTGGCCAACCAATGATGTGAAGGCACTTAAGCATTGATGATGAAAATGATGACACATAAGAGTTATTATCTTCAAGAGCCATTTCACACTATAAATATGAGGCAATGGTAAAGAAGAAGAACATACTTGAAAAGCAAAAGTTGATTTGTCTTGCTATCTTCTTCTACTCTCCATTCTTGTTTCATTCTTTGTAGTCAAGGTGTTCTTGTGATATTTTTTGTAGATCTACAAGCCTCTTGTGTCTCATTTGTAAGATTGATTAGCCAAATCTATAAGGCTACATCAATAACTGATAGAGGCGTTGCAAACAAGAGTTGCATAGAGGTGTTCATCTAAGTCTTGAATAGGGTTGGTGTTTAACCAAAGGATCAAGCTTGGTTCTTATTGTAATTTAGTTCATACCATAGTGAAATCCAAGGAAAGGTGTTTCTTGGGACTAGAGTAGGTCACATTGACCAGACCAGGATAAATTCTCAGTATTCTTATCTTGTTTCTACATTTCTGCATTCTGCCTGTTTTTCACTGCAGATTTCACACAAATTTTCACATTTTGAAAAAATAGCTAAACACTTTTAAAATTCGTGATTTTTGGTGGAGTTATAATTTCAACTGTTAGCTTTCATTTGCAACAAGAATCACTTGATTTGAGCAAGGAAAAGTTAGTCTTTCAGTCGTTGCAAGATAATTGCTCCAATCTGGCTGCAATCTGACCAGTTTTGAGAAAACATAAATTCTGTTTTAACCAAGAATCGTTTAATGTCAGGGCCTTTTGGAAAATAAGCTAGATATCCTAAGGAGTGTTTTGACATAAAGATCAACCTTTTTGGTTAAGTATTCAAATAGAAACTCGTTTTCCAATTTCAGTAACATTCTGTCCAATTTTGTCCAGATTGACCATCTGAATCTTTTTATTTGTGTGAAGGGTCAAACGATCGTATTTTTGTCTAATTTGTGGATAGAGTCTTTTCAACACATTGAAGTTAAGTTCTGAAAATTGTCATAGTTTTTGGACTTGTATACAAAGATTTTTGAATTTTTCAAAAACAGGTTCTGAATCTGAGTTAGTCTCAAATTATGTGTTCAAAGGGGTTTTTAATCAAGGGTAGTAGTGTACTTCTGCTAACCACTGTTCACCCCCTTCTAGTGGTGTTTATTGCAGGTGTACGGTCCAACAAATATATGATATTTGCATCTTTAGCTCCTCAGTATAAGTCTTACACATTGAATATAAGCAGCCATGTAGAACCTTCACCTTATGCAGAAGCAGCAGCTATTCCAGCTTAGCAAGATGCTATGAATACTGAGATTAAGGCTTTGGAGGAAAATAACACTTGGATCTTGGTGCCTTTACCTCCAGGCAAGCGTCCAATTAGTTGCAAATGGGTGTACAAATTGAAATACAAAGCGGATGGGAGTGTAGAGAGATACAAGGCTCGATTAGTTGCAAGAGGGTACACTCAACAGTATGGTATTGATTATCGAGACACCTTCTGTCTTGTAGCCAAGATGACTACAGTCAGAATACTATTGGCTTTGGAAGCTAGGAGGGGATGGTATCTCCAACAGCTTGATATTAACAACGCATTTCTTCATGGTGATCTTCGTGAAGAAAGTTATATGACACCTCCATCAGGAACTGTATTGTCTAGGCCTGAGATGTATGTAAACTTCAGAAGTCACTTTATGGCCTTAAACAGGCAAGCAGAGAGTGGAATGCCAAGCTCATAAGTTTCTTGATCAGCCAAGGATTCACATAGTCTAGGAGTGATTATACCATGTTCACCAAGACAATTGGGACCTCTATGCTAGTTTTACTTGTATACGTGGATGATATGATAATGAGTTGTGATAATCTGGAGGGCATACAAGAGCCTAAAGGCTTGTTACACCAGAAAATTAAAATAAAGGATCTTGGTGAATTGAGATACTTCTTAGGGATCGAGGTGGCAAGGTCTAAAGATGGCTTGATCAAACACCAGAGGAAATACACACTTGAGTTATTGGAAGAAAGTGGTTTTCTGGGAAGCAAACAAGCTAAAACACCTATGGAGGCACACCAAACTTTAACTCATAATGACTCATATCCTTATGATGATGTATCCCAGTACAGGAGTCTTTTAGGTAAACTTATCTACCTTAATCTCACTAGACCTAACATTTCATTTCCAGTATAACAACTGAGCCAGTTTCTTGACTGCCCCACAATCAATCATGTCAAAGCAGCCCATAGAGTGTTAAGGTATTTGAAAAGAACGGTAGGGCGAGGACTACTCTTCCCTAGCACAGGGAAATTGAAATTACAAGGCTTTGTGGATTTTGAATGGGCAGGGTGCAATGAGAGTAGAAGGTCCATAACAGGATATTGTGTATTTTAGGTGGTTTTTTAATTTCCTGGAAAGCTAAAAAGCAAACTACGATTTCTAGATCTTCAGCTGAGGCTGAATACGAGGCTATGGCTGCTGTGAGTTGTGAACTACAATGGTTGCTGTATCTGGCTGATGAACTGAGATTGCCTGATCAAAAACCAATGGAACTTTTTTGTGATAGTAAGAGTGCCATTTACATTGCTGAAAACTGGTGTTTCATGAAAGGACCAAGCATATTGAAATAGATTGTCATCTTGTTAGAGAAAAGGTACCGAATGGGACCATAAAGCTGATGCCTATACGGACAAATCTTCAGCTGACTGAAATGCTCACAAAGGCTTTGGATCATAGGAGGTTAACAGCGATATTGCAGTCAATTGGAGTGTTCAATCTTTATGGCAAGCATAGATTGAGGAGGGGTGTGAAAGATTGTGATCCTAGTGAATGTTCTCAGCAACCGTTGGATGAAGAAAAGGATTAATGATGAATGGAGGTTGGAATGCATCGGCTGCCAAGTAGTAGAGGAAAAGGAGACGGAAGATTATGGCGCCAAATTTTGTATTTGAAGGAAAATAACAAGAATGTCATTGTTTTATTAAAGAGAGGTCGAATTAGTCGAGGGGCATTTTAGTACATTTGCATTTTTTCTTCTCCTTTAAAGCTTGTAAAAAAATGGAGCATGGCAGCTATTCGATTCCAGCTCCTAACCGCTGCATCACAAAACTTGATATTTTTCCTCTTGCAAATATAGCGATGAGCATTCTCTTTGTTAGTGTTCATCATTTGTGTCTCTTAATTGTGTCATCATATTGATTTGTTGATTGATTACATGAATCGTTCATAAAATTCACAAAGTATGGCAGGCCCCTCTCTGATGTTCACAAGGAGAATGTTTCCTCTATTTGGTGACAAATTTTTAGTTGTATGCAACTAATGAAGTCTGGTCTGCAAAAAAAGTAACAATCAAATTGATAATGTTGCTATTGGAACCGTGCGCTGGAAGGGTACAAGTTCTTGGGAATTTATTGTAGCTAGTGCATACACACTACAGTTACACCAAGCTATGGTCTAAGATATGAACATCTGGGATCTTATCTGGAGTATGAAGGGACCAATGAGATTAAACTTTTTATGTGGCAAATGTTACAACCGGTTGAAATTTAAAAAAATAAAAAATAAATAAATATACCAATTATCCATTAATCCTATAACCCCCCAACCCCCCCCCCCCCCACTTCTCCATGATCATCCCATAACCCCCACTACCCCATAAAATCCCTCTCATAACTCCCATAACACCCCCCTTATAATTTCCATAATTCCCCACTACACTCTCCATAACCCCCACTAGATTATATAGGTAACTTTCCCTTCCCTTCCCATTCTACATAACCGGCCACACCTTTAAAAAAAAGAGAGTGACAACTAAGAGCAGGGGAAGGAGAAACAAGAAAAAGAATAAGATGAGGAGAAAAAAAAGAGGAGAAGAAAGAAGGAGAAAAAAGGTAAGTATCCTACCCGTATTCGTTATGATTTTGCGAACTGTATGTATATATTTTTGTATAAAATCAAAGATCGTGCATATGTGTATTTGAGTGCATATATGGATGTATATGTATATGCATGTGTATGGTTGTGCGTATATATATGTATATACATAGATGTTGAATTTGTATTTTAAGGCCATGTGGGTAAAGCTATACGAGATTTTCCTATGGTATAAGCTTCGGCCAAAACATCTCTTTTGGTGTATATATTTATATAATTTTTATAAAGTATATAAATATGTATATGTTACCGTGTGTGTGTATATATGTGAGTGTGTGTGTGTGTGTGAAATTGTAAGATTTGTTTGGTTTGTGTATAAGGGCCGAAAGGAAATTGATTTGTGTAATGTTGACAGTCGGCCAACATTGATTTTTGGGCGTAGGTGGTGACATAATTTTATAAGTTATGATATATGCATGATTTTATGTGAGATGAATTGGTGAATTGGTATTGATTTTGGAGGAATTTAAGAGTGGTGTAAGTTGCGATTTTACATGGTTTGATGATATGATAAGGTTGGAAATAGCATAAGATAAATTCTAATAGTTGGAGACGGCGCCAGGCCCATACACGAGCTAGGTAGCGGTGCATGGGCGGCGCATGGGCGGCGCCTGTACAAGGCATGAATCGTACTTGCTGCCTGTGGTGTTAGATGTAAGAAAATATGAGTTGTGTGAATTTTGGAGGGAGCCCGAGGGTATGAAGTGGGGGGAAGTGAAATTAGGGTTTTAGGGAGAAGGGGGAGGGGTGCTGGCTGAGGGAGTGGGTGGGGGAGGAGGTTCTGATGGCGGGGCAGTGGGGAACCGAGGTGTTGGGGGCGAGGTTGAGGTGAGTTGGGTAGTGGGTTAGGGAAAAAGTGGACTGAGGGAGGTACGTATATGTATATACATGCATATGCACATGTATGGGCGTGAGCATGTATATGTATATAGATACACGGGAGTAGTAGTATTTGGATATTGGAATTGGTGATTAGATAATTGATATATTTGTATCTGAAATGGAAAATCATGATGGACTATTTGGTATATTCGTGATTTGTGATATTTCAATGTTTGTGATTGGTATTTGAAATTGATCGAAATTGGAATTGCATTTAGGATATATTGGTATTGGAAATCATTTAGAAAATCGAATATTTTGAAAATAGTGCATATTGTGAAGCTCACCCTTACAAGGGAAATATATCGGTAAGCCAATTTGATCCCAATTATACGGAGCACATAGACGTATGACCTAGTCTGGGAGAGGGTGTCTATAGCATATTTGGTGCTGAGCGTAACTACCTAGTCTAGGACAAGGTGCGAGGGTACATTGGACGCCATTAGACGTAACAACCTAGTACGGGACAGGGTGTCCAGGCATATTGATTATCGGGGGATCAATTCGTAATTCTTGCGGTATATGTAATTTGTAAGGAAAGTGGATAGTCATCGCATCGAAAATTGTTTAGATTTGATAGCGTACCGAGTTGAACATGGATATTTGTATCAGTTTGGAACCGGATATCAGAATTTGATTTGGATTTGAATATCGAAAATCATATTGCATCGAGTATTGAAAATATTGGATTTAGAAATCGAAAAAATTGGATTTTGACTTGCATCACATCAATTTAGAAATTACATCATCGGATTTTGATTGCGACTAACTTTGATTGACTTAAGTGGATATTTGACTTTGTTGATATTGGTGACTTGATTTTTGTGTTATCGTAAGAGTATGATAGTAATTTTATTTGCGAATGGGAAATTTGATATTTTGTATATTGTTATTTATTTATTTACACTTGTTTCCCAATGTATGATCCGATAGTGACTACAGGAAGATTACTTGCTGAGCGATGTTTTGTCGTTCATACTTTATTTTAACGACGTTTGCAGATAATCAGGGTCACGACCTAGAGTTCTAAGAGGATGTGCCAGAGCGGGTATACTGATGACTCCAGAGTTATAGAGGAGATTTACTTATGTATTTATTTCGGGGCTTGTACTTTATGAATTTTAGATTGATATTTTGATACGTTAAAGAGATTATGTTAAGTGTTAATTTTGTCATAAATCAAAAATTGCATAGACATTTTATATTATTGATGGGTGATTATTTTGAGGATTTTATTTATGACTTCGACTGACATCACTTTGCGTCACTTGCTGACGTGCACTTAATCGGTATTGACACCTTGTATTTCTCTTAACAGAATATGACAGTTGAACCTTTTCGAGTACTAAGTCTCGGGACGGGTCGCTATACTAAATCTGCCATGAACGTGTCTTGACCGGCACATTTCTACACACGCGCCATGTCCGTCCTGATAGTCATTGTGATTTTTGTGGGTGCGACATGGATGACATCCTTCGTATGCTCCGCGATTGTCTTTGGGCGTCCTTGGCGTGGCATATGGCGGCTTGCAGGTCATATTGGTGGCTGTTTGTTCAAACTCAAGGTGTGGTAGATTGGGTCCAGCTCAATTTGGATACATTATGTTAATCTCATATCAAGTTTGAATGGCGTCATGTATTTCGAGAGATCATCAGTGGAATTTGGTATTGGAGAAATCTCAATTTGGAGACAGTTTCTGCTAGTTCATATAGATAAGCAATTGGACAGTATCGGTGATTATCCGAGTTGAATTATGTACTTCTAGCTTGTCCTAGATTACATAACCTATACGCTCTTGTACCGATTTTATTGACATAAAATTGATTTATTTTCTCCAAAAGTTATCCTTGTATTAAATACACAATTCCATAGTGAAAGCAAAACGTCAAACGAAAAAAAAAAAATAGAAGCATGTCTGTCCAAATTGAAACCGCAAATTGTGGTCCATTATAATTGTCTCCAAAATGACATCTGTGTCGTTTTAAGATACAACGCTTAAAAAAATCATGTTTTCTGCAAATTTCAAAAAACTACACTTTTTCAGCTTATTCTTAATGGCTACTTGCTACTAAACGATTACCGTAATTCGGTGTTAAAACCACTAAATAGTTACCGTACTTCAGTGTACAAACACGTAAATAGTAAAATAATTTTTCTTATTGATATAATTATTACCATATCACTTATACGTATCATATTATGGCAACGATATACTAATAATTTCATTTAATAATTACTTCAAATTAATAACTCTGGCCGTGTTTCGTGTTTCGTATTTTTCTGGTTTCGGGAATCAAACTATCAGACCCATGCCTTACCCGTTTTCTTCGCGTGTACGGAAGCAGATACTCAAACATGTACATGTCAGTTTTCGTGTCGTGTATCATGTATACCCACAAACTTGATAAGCACAAACATTTTAGGTCGTGTACGGGTTATTTTGTGTATTTTTCATGTATTTTCAGATTTCGTGTATTTAAACGGAATACTGTTACAATGTATCATTGAAACGACAATAGGTACAAAACCAAAGGTTCAGGATTAAAAATGTCATAAACCATGAAATGGAATCACATCTTTCTAGTCAAGTGAATGCTTACAACTAAGAGGGTGGAAAGTCAGCCGACAAAAGAAGGGAGGAGATAGGAGTATCTCCAACGAGGAGTATGAGGACGACGACGGCATATCATTAATGGAAGACCTGCGGACAGAAAGTAGTTCAAATTTTAGAGAACAAAAGTTAAATCATAACTTTGAATCGTCTCCATCTATACAACGTCCTTTTCTGTTTGAAGTGAATTTCGGACTGTCCTTCGACTTCACCAACTCCATCGTAATGGAACCAAAACCGCTTGCTTGCCGGCTATCGCTTAAGTGAGAAGTGAGAACTGAAAAGAATAAAGAGTGAGCGAAGAGAGGAGAAATGGAGAATGATAGGTAGGGGCGGCGGGGGCAATTGCAGAGGGTAAGAAAGAATGGAATGGTAAATTGGGAATCATGGATTATACTTTTAGGCTTTAGGAGTTTCTTTTTTATTTTATAATTTTTACTTTAATAATTTATAATTTATATTTAAAATATATTTTGAAAAATCGTGTATGGCGGGTAAAAATGGGTAACCTGCGGGTGTACCTGGACACTACCCACTCTTAGCGGGTAAGTTTCAGGTCTTACCCGATTTGTACACGAAACCCGCGAAGGCTATACCCATACCGCGAGAAGCGTGTCAGGTTCGGGTCGTGTTTTTGTGTCGTGTCTGAGATTGTCACCCCTATTCGTGCATTTTCAACTGCAACAGACCTCCACCCTCCACATGTGCCCCATTTCATCAGAAATCTATACCTGCATTTAACTCATAACGAATCCAACCATAATTACAGTTACCACCACTATTTCACACAACAACACCTTAATCAACATCAAAATAAACATCTCACCTGACCCTTTTTACCCTATAATCACGACCTAAACCTTCAACCCACAAAAGTAGAAAACAGAATGGATTATTACGATTTCGAAGAATTATTTGGCAAAAAACGAAAGTATGGTAAACTGATATACTTTCTTGAGATTATAGAGAAAGACCTCAATAAAGAAGGCCCCATGTTACTACTTTGAATACGACAAGATGATAAACGAAATCTATGCTGATCACATCTTCTCTATATACAAAGATGAATACCTCCGGCCTCCGGGTCAAGAAGACATCAGAAGCCTCAAAGAGCTCCAACATCGTTAGTGTTGTTGTCCTCGCAGGAAGCCAGTCCCTCCTTTCTTTCAAGATGCCAACAAAGTGATGACCCTCTGAAACCAAAGAAAGAATGACTACATGAAGAAGTTCCAAAGGGAACAGAAGGAAAGAGATTTTTATGAATCCATCGACCCAGACCCTTTTAATTTTTTTTTATTATCAATGTAAAAGTTTTTTTATCCAATATTTAGCAAACTTTGCTTTAATTAATCTTTTCTTTTTTGGTTTCCCTTTTTATTTTGTATGCTTAAACTCATGTAATAAAACAAAAACAGCAACCAAACACCACTTATCAAAACACTGATAATAGAAAAGAGCAAATGTATCTTTTATCCAAATTACAGTGACAAATCAAATAACATAAAGCAAACAAAAGTACAGAACTATCCAGTTACTATAACACAGGATACTACCTGTAGCGCCCCGACCTGGACAGCCGAATCCGAACCGATGCACCCGTCGTAGCTTACTGAGAAGACTACAAGACGTCTCATCTCTCGAATACACATCATCAGTGACGTCAGAGAAATAAGTGCGGAAACACGCATCTCATAAATCTAAACCATCAATGTGGTAAACCAAAAGATAAAGTGAATATCAATAACTGATTATGGAAGCAGCCATCTAGATCCTCAAATGAATTAAGAAACGGAAATAACAAGAATCAGTCTAAAACAATTTCCCAACACGCTCTAGGCATCCCATTCTGCCCACTTGCCGTCATCTTCAATGAAGATCATATCGTACTCAGGCTCTCCTGTATCACAAATGTAGTACCTTAGCGAAAAATGCTAGCAAGTAACCCACTTATAAGACATACGGGATCAACGCATGGCAAGACATGAGTAATATATAATTCAAGGGATAATGGGGCACATGTCTTGTATACTTTCAAGAGCATAGATCTAACAGCATGAAAACATAAGAACAGTAATTCATAACATTCAACAGTTCCCTATCAATCAAAGCAGTTCAATGACAATTCAGTTACAAGCCAATCTCAACATAACGACTCTCGTGATGCATGACAAAATATGCACTACACTACACAGTCACAAATGCATATGCAATTTTCTTTTAAAAACAGTGCAATGCATGTCACAATGTCCGGTCACATAACTTTATACCCTGTCTCCACGGCTTATATTTCCATCCCGTGTCACATTACAGCCAACTTTATACTCTGTAAAGCTCCACGGCTTATATTTTCATCCCGTGTCACGTTACAGCCAACTTTATACCCTGTAATGCTCCACGGCTTATATTTCCATCCCGTGTCATATTACAGCCAACTTTATACCCTGCAATATGCCATGGCTTAAATTTCCATCCCATGTCACATTACAGCCAATTTCGCAAACTTTATACCCTCTGCCGAAGCACAGCTCTTTTCAAAACATTATGCAGATGTAAGTGTCATGATGTAAGACTCCTCATTTCAATCACATTCTTCGTTCACATACTTCAAGTCACATTCAATATCAATCAATTACACGAGACTCACCTCACTTACACATTCGAGCTTATGCTTCACGGCAGGTCGTCATTACCTAAACATTGACCCTAGAACTCAAAGACTAATGTAAGAACCCTCACATTCCTCCTTTTGAACTCTGTAAGGCCACCTACGTTCATTCCTAACCCCTTAGGTCATTCATGTTAAAGTTCGATTCGAATACCCTGCGAAAATCTCCACATTTAATTCACCATCTTAAGTCATGTTCCCAAGGCTTAGACTAACCTCAATCAAGTCCTAAAAAGTCCCTAAGGTCACACAAAGGGTCCCCTAGTTTCCCTCTTTCTTCCCTTACTTTCCCACAAAACTGGTTGACGTTATACCCTGACGTCGATCGATCAACGTCCATCTGAGGGACGTCGATCTCTCACTCAGCCTACGTCGATCGATCTACGTACATCTGGAATACGTCAGCCCCTCACTTGCTATACGTCGATCGATCGACGTACGTCATACCCTGACGTCGATCGATCGACGTCACCGATTTCCAGAATCTTCATCCTGCGATTTCTGCAGAAACTGCAGATCTCAATCCCAATCGTTTTCCAGCTTTCTTTCAACCATTCCAAGCCTAATCTTCCCTATCAATCCATCCTTAATCTATCCAAACAAGATCCTTCACACGCACATCAAAGATTGAAGCCTAAGACTCAAATCATTCATCCAACAACCCCAAAGATTTCATCTTTTTCACTCTCCCTTCCCTTCAACCGCAAACACCAACAAAGTAGGGTTCAAGGGATTGGGATTTACATGATCTCACATAAACAATACAAACAACAAACAATCTTTCAACATAAGATGGCCAAATCTCAAACCAAAATACATAAATCACACATATAGATTCACAGAAGAATTTACTGCATGGTGATCCAATTTTGATATCAAAAGTAGGCCTTTTTCTTTCGCAAAACGCAGGAACTTATAAGATGATTACTTGCCTTTGGTTACTCGAATATGGATTGAAGAACGAACAAATAACGAATTGAAGATCTTGAGAGAGTTCTTCTCCTAGGGTTGATGGGAGATGAGAAAACCGCCTATGGGACAGGAAAATGGGAAGAAGCGTCGGTTTTCGCTCTGAAATAGGGAGAAACTGACGTTCTGTCAGTTTTGATATGGAAAGGGTGAAATTTTGGAGTTTCTAAATTATATCCTATTCTCTTATTTATTTTAAAGGATTAATTTCTAATATTTAATTCTAAAATTAAATACTACTTAATTCTAATATTTAATCTCTTCATAAATACTACTTAATCCAGTATTTAATTCCTTAACTTATTACATTTGACCGTCATTAATTCACTTAACCACTTTTATCCTTAAATTACTCTACTGGGGGTGCGGGGCATAACATTCCACCCCCCTTACAAAAAGTTTCGTCCTCGAAACTGACGTATCTTATTGGAAAAGATGTGGATATAGCTCCTTCATTTGCTCCTCAAGCTCCTACGTGGTTTCACGCTCCGTATGATTACTCCATTGAAATTTGACATACGGAATTACGCGTCTGCGTAGGACTTGATCTTTCCTATCCATAATCTTCATTGGATGTTCTTCATATGAGACATCTTCTTTAACATCCAATGGTTGTGCTTCAAGGATATGGCTCGGGTCCGATACGTATTTCCTTAGTTGGGACACATGAAATACGTTGTGGACTTGTGACAAACTCAGAGGCAAGGCTAACTGATATGCTCTTTCTCCAACCTTGCCAAGCATTTCGTATGGACCAATATATCTAGGGCTTAACTTGCCCTTCATTCCGAACCTCGCAACTCCCTTGATGGGTGAAACTCGAAGATAAACTTTTTCACCTTCCTCAAACTCCAAGGGTCGTCTTTTTGTATCGGCCCAACTCTTACTGCGATCTTGAGCCACCGTTAGCCTCTCTCTTATCACTTTCACTTTCTCAATTGTTTGTTCAGCCAATTCTGGTGCAGTGATCGTCCTTTCTCCAACTTCGTCCCAACAAACCGGGGACCTGCACTTATGTCCGTATAACGCTTCAAATGGTGCCATGTCGATTGCGCTGTGATAGCTGTTATTATAGGAAAACTCCATCAACTTCAGCATGCTATCCCAGTTTTCTTTGAAATCCAAGGCGCATACTCTCAACATGTCCTCCAAGGTTTGGATGGTTCTCTCAGATTGTCCATCCATTTGAGGGTGGTACGCGGTACTCATTCTTAGCTTAGTACCCATCGCCTTCTGAAATGCCCTCCAAAACTTAGAAGTGAACTTGGGATCACGGTCTGACACCATCCTGACGGGGACTCTATGCAAGCTCACAATGTTATCCACATATATGTTGGATAATTTCTCATAAGATGTACCATGTTGCATAGCTATGAAGTGAGCTGTCTTTGTCAAGCGATCAACAATTACCCAAATCATCTCATTTCCATTTCTGGTTTTGGGTAATCCCATCACAAAGTCCATAGTCACGTGTTCCCACTTCCATTCTGGAATCTCTAGTGGCATCATCAAACCACCAGGTCGTTGATGGTCAGCTTTGACTTGTTGGCATACCAAACACCTCTCAACATACTCCGCTATGCTTCTCTTCATCCCTATCCACCAATAGTTTCTTTTGAGGTCCTTATACATCTTGGTGCTGCCCGGGTGGATAGATAACCTTGAATTATGAGCTTCGCGTAGCAACTCCTTTCGAAGCTCATCATTAGCAGGTACGCACAACTGATTTTGAAACCATACACTTCCATCTCCTCGCAATTGGAAATCTTTTACTGGTCCCGTAGATAACTTGTCGCGGATTCCTTTTAGCGTTGCATCATTATACTGTGCTCCTTTAATTCTGTCTACCAAGTCTGGGCTGATAGATAGAGCTGTGAGAACGTTTGCTACCGAATCCACCAAATCAAGAACAAACTCCTCGATCTCTCTTTCCAACGGGGACTGTCTAATGTGACTAGACTTTCTGCTCAGCACGTCTGCCACTCTATTTGCTTTACCCGGATGATAGTTGATGGTCAAGTCATAATCCTTGAGTAACTCTAACCATCTTCTCTGTCGCATATTTAGCTCTTTCTGCGAGAATAGGTACTTCAAGCTCTTATGACCAGTGAACACCACACACTTTTCTCCATACAAATAGTGTCTCCAGATCTTAAGAGCAAATACCACAGCTGCGAGCTCCAAGTCATGTGTCGGGTAGTTCTGCTCATATGGTTTCAATTGTCTTAACGCGTACGAAATGACTCGTTCATTTTGCATCAAGACACAACCTATAAACAGAAAGTTAGTTCAAGACTAGCATATGTATATACAATGCATTAATTGTAACGATGTACATACCTAGTCCTTTCTTGGACGCGTTGCTATAGATCATAAAACCGTCGGTGCCGGAGGGTTGTGCCAACACCGGGACTGTAGTCAATCTCTTCTTGAGCTCAGAAAAGCTCTTTTCGTATTCAGCAGTCCATTCGAACTTAGTCTTCTTTTGCGTAAGACGGCTCAATGGAACTGCTATGGTGGAGAATCCCTCGACAAACTTCCTATAATAGCCTGTCAAGCCTAGGAAGCTTCTGACTTCGGTCACATTTGTGGGTCTTGGCCATTCAGTGATGGCTTCTATCTTCTTAGGATCCACAGAAATCCCATCCTCCGAAATTATGTGACCGAGAAAGGCTACACTTCGTAGCCAGAATTCACACTTGCTGAATTTGGCATAAAGCTTTTGTTGCCTCAAAATTTGCAACACCACTCTTAAGTGTTCAGCATGAGCTCGCTCGTCGGGGGAGTAGACCAGAATGTCATCGATGAACACCACTACGAATTGGTCCAACTATTCTCGGAATACGGTGTTCATCTGATCCATAAAGGTTGATGGGACATTAGTCAATCCGAAAGTCATCACCAAGAATTCATAATGCCCGTATCGAGTCCGAAAAGCTGTTTTAGGTACGTCTCCTGCTTTCACAAGCAGCTGATGATACCCCTGACGAAGGTCAATCTTTGAAAACCATCGGGCTCCCTTTAGTTGATCAAATAAATCATCGATCCTTGGCAGAGGATATTTGTTCTTAATGGTGATCTTATTCAACTCTCGGTAATCAATACACAACCTCATGCTGCCATCTTTCTTTTTCACAAACAATACTGGAGCTCCCCACGGTGATACACTGGGACGAATCAACTTCTTATCTAACAACTCCTGAAGTTGTCCCTTTAGCTCCTTAAGTTCAGCTGGAGCCATTCTGTAAGGTGTCTTAGATATAGGCTCGGCTCAGGAAATCAAATTGATCTCAAACTCCACTTCTCTCGATGACAGAACTCTCGGTAAATCATCCGGAAATATGTCTTTAAATTCATTGATTACCGGAATCTGATCTATGGAGGGAACTTCTTGCTTAGCATCTACAGCATACACCATAAATCCCTCTGCTCCTTTTTGCAAAGCATTAAAAGCCCTAATCGCCGTCAAGTATATCTTCTTTGGGGCCTTTGTTAACTTGACGTTTCCTTGTACCGTTATTTCATTCATCTCAGGGTCTTTAACGGTCACTTGCTTAAGTTTACAATCGATATTGGCATGATTCTTGGTCAGCCAATCCATGCCCAATATCACATCAAAATCCCTCATCGGAATTGGAACTAAGGTCACCGAAAACACATTTCCATTCAACTCTAATTCACAATCTTTGTACTGGTGGTGGGAAACCAGCACTTATTCGCCTGCTGCCTGCACCCTGAATGGGGTTTCAAGCCATTCGGGTAGACAGTCGAGTCCTTTGGCGAATCGCTTAGAAATGAAGGAGTGACTCGCTCCGCTATCAAACAATACGTTCGCAGGTACTTTGTTAACTAGAATCACACCTAACACAAAGAGTGTAGCACATAAATGTTTTCACATAAAACACATTTAATCTCCAACTTAATCAACTAAAATTCAACTTAAGCAACTAGTAGTTAACTTAGGTCGTAACTGTCACAACGTTGGTGTCCTCCTGTACTTCAGCGTCCGTCATCGCGTGGACTCTCGCGTTGGGCCTGCCTCTCTGCTGCTGAGCCGGCCCTGCTTCTCCCTGCGGCTTTGGATTCCACTCGGGGCAATCCTTTATCCTATGGCCGGTCTTCCCACACTTGAAGCACGCTCCAGTCTTTTTCCAACATTCACCCACATGTCTCTTATGGCAGTGTGGGCATACTGCTGGTGCTTGACGATCAGGCTGATTTTGTTTGCGGTGCCCTCTGAGCCGATCATGCCTGTCCTTTCCTGGGAATTTTGACCCAACGTCTAGGTCTACCTCCACTATTCTCTTCCCTTGGCCTCTTGCTAGACTCGTCACGAGCCTCTCTAGGCTGTGACCTGCGCATGTCACTCTCCACGTGGTAACATGCATCCAACATCTCTTCAAAGGTTTTCAAGCTAGACCCCGCTATGGCCGTCCGTATGCGGGGGTTCAATCCTTCCTCAAATTTCAGCATTTTCATCCTGTTGTTTTCTAACACAATGGGCGTGAATTTTCCCAAGGCATGGAACCTATAGGCGTAATCAGAAACGGACATCCTCCCTTGTTCAAACTTATCAAACTGCCTCATCTTCTCCAAAATGGCAGTCTCAGGCACATAATAATCTTTGTAGGCCTGTACGAACTGTCTCCACAGGATAGGAGGAGTCATCTTTGGCAGAATACCATTCCACCATGCGTTGGCTCTGCCGATCAGTAAGGGTGTGGCCACATCAACCTTGAGTTCTTCAGGCACCTGCACCAGCCTGAAGCACTTTTCCACCTCGTCTAACCAAAATTCGGCCACCTCTCGATCAGTGGTCCCTTCAAGGTTGGGGGCATACATCTTCCGCATCTCCCCGATATAATACCTGATACCTTGCTGAGGAGGTGGTGGAGGAGGAGGTTGTTGTTGTTGCTGGGCAACTCCTTGTGCTATCACTTTGATAGCGTCTATCAGTGCCTGGGGTACTAACACTGGTGGTGGTGGAGGGTTCTCGTTCCCCTTGCCACCGTTTCCTTGGTTATCTCTTCTGGGAGGCATTGTCTGCAAGATCACGCTTATTAGCATTCAGTCATTCTAAAGATAATACTGAAAGCCCTTATGCGTTGTACCAGGCGGAATTCGTAAACTAAAATAAAATAACATTTATTGATTAGATTTTATCGCACTCGCACACACACATCCCAATCAAACTTATATCTAAGATCATGTGCTTAGACCTAAAGATCAACTTAGGGTCAAAATCATAGCTTAAGACTCTATATGACATAACCTAGGTCTCCGAGGTAGATCTGAAGCCTAGGCTCTGATACCACCTGTAGCGCCTGACCCGGACAGCGGAATCCTAACCGGTGCACCCGTCGTAGCTTACTGAGAAGACTACAAGACGTTTCATCTCTCGAATACACATCATTAGTGACGTCAGAGAAATAAGTGCGGAAACACGCATCTCATAAATCTAAACCATCAATGCGGTAAACAAAAAGATAAAGTGAATATCAATAACTGTTTATGGACGCAACCATCTAGATCCTCAAATGAATTAAGAAACGGAAATAACAAGAATCACTCTAAAACGATTTCCCAACACGCTCTAGGCATCCCATTCTGCCCACTCGCCGTCATCCTCAATGAAGATCATATCGTACTCAGGCTCTCCTGCATCACAAAAGTAGTACCCTTAGCGAAAAACGCTAGCAAGTAACCCGCTTATAAGACATACAGGATCAACGCATGGCAAGACATGAGTAATATATAATTCAAGGGATAATGGGGCACATGTCTTGTATACTTTCAAGAGCACAGATCTAACAGCATGAAAACATAAGAACAGTAATTCATAACATTCAACAGTTCCCTATCAATCAAAGCAGTTCAATGACAATTCAGTTACAAGCCAATCTCAACATAACGACTCTCGTGATGCATGACAAAATATTCACTACACTACACAGTCACAAATGCATATGCAATTTTCTTTTCAAAACAGTGCAATGCATGTCACAATGTCCGGTCACATAACTTTATACCCTATAATGCTCCACGGCTTATATTTCCATCCCGTGTTACATTACAGCCAACTTTATACCCTGTAATGCTCCACGGCTTATATTTCCATCCCGTGTCACGTTACAGCCAACTTTATACCCTGTAATGCTCCACGGCTTATATTTCCATCCCGTGTCACATTACAACCAACTTTATACCCTGTAATATGCCATGGCTTAAATTTCCATCCCATGCCACATTACAGCCAATTTCGCAAACTTTATACCCTGTGCCGAAGCACAGCTCTTTTCAAAACATTATGCAGATGTAAGTGCCATGATGCAAGACTCCTCATTTCAATCACATTCTTCGTTCACATACTTCAAGTCATATTCAATATCAATCAATCACACGAGACTCACCTCACTTACACATTCGAGCTTATGCTTCACGGCAGGTCCTCATTACCTAAACATTGACCCTAGAACTCAAAGACTAATGTAAGAACCCTCACATTCCTCCTTTTGAACTCTGTAAGGCCACCTACGTTCATTCCTAACCCCTTAGGTCATTCATGTTAAAGTTCGATTCGAATACCTAGCGAAAATCTTCACATTTAATTCACCATCTTAAGTCATGTTTCCAAGGCTTAGACTAACCTCAATCAAGTCCTAAGAAGTCCCTAAGGTCACACAAAGGGTCCCCTAGTTTCCCTCTTTCTTCTCTTACTTTCCCACAAAACTGGTTGACGTCATACCCTGACGTCGATCGATCGACGTACGTCATACCCTGACGTCAATCGATCGACGTCCATCTGAGGGACGTCGATCTCTCACTCAGCCTACGTCGATCGATCTATGTACATCTGGAATACGTCAGCCCCTCACTTTCTATACGTCGATCGATCGACGTACGTCATACCCTGACATCGATCGATCGACATCACCGATTTCCAGAATCTTCATCCTGCGATTTCTGCAGAAGCTGCAGATCTCAATCCCAATCGTTTTCCAACTTTCTTCCAACTATTCCAAGCCTAATCTTCCCTATCAATCCATCCTTAATCTACCCAAACAAGATCCTTCACACGCACATCAAAGATTCAAGCCTAAGACTCAAATCATTCATCCAACAACCCCAAAGATTTCATCTTTTTCACTCTCCCTTCCCTTCAACCGCAAACACCAACAAAGTAGGGTTCAAGGGATTGGGATTTACATGATCTCACATAAACAATACAAACAACGAACAATATTTCAACATAAGATGGCCAAATCTCAAACCAAAATACATAAATCACACATATAGATTCACAGAAGAATTTACTGCATGGTGATCCAATTTTGATATCAAAAGTAGGTCTTTTTCTTTCGCAAAACGCAGGAACTTATAAGATGATTACTTGCCTTTGATTACTCGAATATGGATTGAAGAACGAACGAAGAACGAATTGAAGATCTTGAGAGATTTCTTCTCCTATGGTTGATGGGAGATGAGAAAACCGCCTATGGGAGAGGAAAATGGGAAGAAGCATCGGTTTTCGCTCTGAAATAGGGAGATACTGACGTTCTGTCAGTTTTGATATGGGAATGGTGAAATTTGGAGTTTCTAAATTATATCCTATTCTCTTATTTATTTTAAAGGATTAATTTCTAATATTTAATTCTAAAATTAAATACTAATTAATTCTAATATTTAATCTCTTCATAAATACTACTTAATCCAGTATTTAATTCCTTAACTTATTACCTTTGACCGTCATTAATTCACTTAACCACTTTTATCCTTAAATTACTCTACTGGGGGTGCGGGGCATAATACTACACACCATAACTGCAGATATCAAGTATCTATGTATACATGAAGAAAAATATAAAACACAATCAATTTATCATTCGAACTAATACGGTGACCAAAAAACATAAACAACAATGCCTTCTTCTTTTTTTCTTAATTTTGTTTACCACACCAATCTCCCTAGCATTCGTTGACATGTGCCCCGTATATAAAGTTATAATTTGATCACGTATCAATTTTTTCGGTGAAAAAATATCGTGCTAATCACATAAGCATATGTTTTAGTCTCCGAATTCCAGTGATTAAATAAACTAATATATATTTAAAAAGGTACAAAATTTTTTGGTAACTGTAATACGGATACTATAATATCTTTTGTGACGAATTATGTATTAAAGTGATATCAAATGATAAATATAATATTAGACGTAATAATATAATAATATATCTCGGTTTGAGTATTACATTGATAAGAAACAATAAATAACAACGATCAATATACTTTCTTCCAGATTACGGTGATAAAATGATTATGGTATATTAATTCACATATCTCGTTTTCAGTATTTACTAACAATCGCTTTATCTACATATAAACTAGATTTTTTAGTATTATTAAGTTTGTTAAGTAATATATTTTTGTTCAAATAAACTATTAAACCACTAGAACACAACCTCCGTTGATAGTCCTCTCTTTATGAAGGGTAAACATGGAAAAATTTGCCATTTAATATATTCCGCTGAAATTCTAACAAAATTGTTGTCCTCCGAACAATTTTGTCCTTCGGAATTGTAGTTCGACGCAATTTTAAAAAAACATGGCCGCTTATGCGGGCTGGCTGGTCCAGACGTTATCCAAGTTAGCGACAAGAGGCAAGCTGGAAGCTCTCTCTAATGGCTTGTTGCATCTATGTGTAATTTTTCCCTAGAGATGTACTTTCGAGCTAATTCGGCTCCAAGAATGCATATTATTATATGGCGCTTAGCTACCAATATTATATTTTCCGTACTGAACTCAGGTTAAAGCTACCATTTTATCCGACTCTAAAAAGAAACTGGTACTTGCGAACAATCACTAAGATCCGACCTTTAAACGAATCATATCCAGTATATTTCAACGGCAGCAAAAACTATCACTAGAGTCTACGGAGGGTGAGATGCAGGCAAATAATACTCTATCCTAAGGGATAGAGAGTTTGCTTCCAATGAATCTCCAACTTTATATATACCACTTCAACAGAAACTACTGGGCACAGGTCATTAAAACTTGACGAATTTACCCGAATAGGCGCTATCAAAATAGTCGTAGATTGTATTTTTAAGAACTACAGTCTACAATAACGACTCTAAAGAAGACTGTCGAATGTCCAAGTCCTCAGCTTCACGTTCCACAATAATCAGTGTGGATTATGACCCATATTAGCATAAAACCACCAAATGAATAGAGTACCGGAAAATCCATTGACCACAAAATGAAAGCATGGGGGTCATACTTGGCATAATCGTCTCTTTCTGTTTTTTCCTAGTTTCCAAAGAAGCTGCATTTCGCAGTGCAAAAGCAAAGTCTGTATGACAATGTGAGAAAATGTAACTTCGTTGCCCGTTACTAAACGCGAGGCTACACAAACTATACAATCTCAACGACTGCGCGCCCAATGATTTTACCTTGATCAAGATCTTTGTAAGCTTTATCAGCCTCTTCAAATGTGCATTTCCTTGAAACAGCAGACTGGAGATTGAAAACACCACTTTCTGCCAGTTTGATCAGCTTGGGAAGATCTTGTCTTGCCCTAGCGCCATATGAGCCAATTACTTTTATCTGCATCACCATCATGAAGATTAGCTGAAGTCACACAATGGAAACCATCACAAGTTTGAAATTTGAAAAGCAGGACATCCCGCCTGAATATACTAGTATACACTATTCTGAATTCGAGACGAGGTTGCCAGCACTATCACACAGGATGATGTCTAGTGCTAATAACCAATCACCATTAGAAGTTCACCCTGCACAAGTTTACACATAAACGAGCATGCTTTCTTTTCTTGCAAGAAAATAGGCAACTTGCTTAAGAGCCCTGATCCTGAGAGTATGGTATATGCAAAATGTGAAAAGACAAAAAGCGAAAATTGAAACATTATTACCGCTCCAATCTACATCATAAGCATCTTCTACCTAATGCTTTCGATGTCTCATTTGTATATTCATGAATAAGTAAACGCAAGTATGCTTCATTTGCTGCATTTCTGTCCCCACCAAAATGTCCGCAAGATCAAAATGGCCTTCATATAGCCTCTTCCAGTGTTCACATTCGAGTTCATGTAAAATATGCAACAACCATCTCCCCTGGTTTTAGCTATCTACTAGAGAATTTTGAAACAAATGGAATTCAATTCTTTTGATTGTCCAATAATAAATGCTCTAGGCAGGCGTTATTAACTTCAACAGCACTTACAAAAATAAAAATAAAAAATCAACGGTGAGATAGCCAGACAAAAGTCACATACCTGTCTACGAACCAAATGGTTTATGTCCACTTCCCCTTTAGCACCAGAGAGTGTAAGGCCTATCATTACAGCTTTTCCTCCATCTCTAACACTCTGTACACATTGCATAAATGTCTGTGGCTTTCCTAAAGCTTCCACAGCAACGTCTACACCCCTTCCTCCTGTTATTTCCTGTCAAAGAATAATTCACAAATGCATCCAGCTAGTAAGCATTTAATAGGGTCAAAACAACAATATAAAGTACAATAAAAAATGTGGTAGGTTTTATTTCCATTGCATATGAGAACTCTCCAAACTGCAGTGCAAACATTTCAGGAAACATGGCTCAGATTACATCTCAAAAAGGTTTCGTACCACACGAGGCCTTCATTACACACACACACACACAAGGTAAAAAAGTGTGTACGGTGCAGCCATTTCATTCTACAGACAGACCCATCGTTACAAGGGAAGGTTCCTTCTTCCAATATATTCATGCTCAAATTAACAAAACAACATGCCTCGTCCACAAATCGATACCCAACATATGCATTACGATTCCAACTTGCTTGAAGCCACTCAATCATTTGAAGGTTACATTTTTCACATCAACAAATAATCTTTCAGTTCCGAAAAAAGAATTAAAAGCAGGCTGAAACATAAACCTATAAAAAACCGAAAGTACAAGCAAAACAAAAATTGATACATTACTGTTAAAGTGAAGCAAATCATACACTATTTGCGAAAAGAATAGAAAAAACATAGCGCATTGGAAGGTTGAAAGCAATAAAACTACGTACTTCTTAAAGGATAACCCACATACATTTGGATGCTAGAAAGCCTCAAAACGAAAACGAAAATTAAATTACTAAAGTCACTCATATATGCCTTTTAAAATTGCGGTCTCAAGTAAGGTATAGCATAACAAAGATTCATGTCTGACAGTAATGATCAAAGTAGGGATACATAACAAAGATTCATGTCTGACAGTAATGATCAAAGAAGGGATATACTTTTATCTTTGTAGCAGCATCTTCATTTCGTGAATTAATGGTGTGAGTAGCTCCACAGGTTTTTGCTTTCTGCAATTTCTCATCTTGGATGTCAACAGCAATAACCTCAGAAGCACCAAATGCCCGTGCTATTTGCAGGCAACTGCAAAATGCTTCATAGTCACAATTAGGGAAGAAAAAAGGAAAGAAAGAAATAGGTACTGAGAAAGACAGTGTTTCTTTAAACCATTTTACTTGAAGAAATTAAATGGATTGACATTTGAAGAGATTGATAAAACAATTTGAGTTACTAACACCATGTATCCATATGTTCGATTACTATAGCAAATCGAATACCCGTGTCTTCTGTTAACAACTTTTTATGCACATGTCATGAACCCTATCACGAAGGCAGTCATTTAACCACAACTATTTTTAAACTTACGGAGGAAAGCCCTTGTTGTAACTGATGTCAACTGTAAGAAGAACACATATGGTTGCGACTTGCAACAATGCCAAACATATGGACACAATTATCAACGAGCGTCAAACACATAGATTTAAAGTCGGTAACAAATACTCTAGAAAGAAGTGAATAGAATATTAGCATTTTTTGAGTTTTTTTCGATTTAGCTCATACCAACTTACAATACTTACCATAAAAAAATGAAGATGATAAATAATGAATTGGAGACACAATTTAGAGTGGTTTGAATCTCCTTGATTCTACTCCACTCACACTTTGCTTTCAAAGTGGATTTCCAACAACTTTCTTATTAACTTCAACAACGAACAAGAACTATAGCAACAACTACTACAACAACTATGAAACAACTTGTGCAACAATTACTACAATAGCTACAGACAAGAGCCTTAGAGCTTTTCAGCTTGCTTTTTCACAACTTTAACAAAGTTCTATCAAGAACTTTCACCACATGAGTTTTGAGATAAAAAGTAAAACGACGCATTCAAAACAAGTCTAAATCACAAGCAAGAGACCAAATATGTGTAGTTCCTCTTGTGTTAAACTTCAATACTATCACAATGCAACAATGAAAACAAGTAACAAGAGTTTAATGAATTTTAAACACTTTTGCGATTGAGGGCTTTTTAATATCAATGGAGGATGGAGATTGAAGAAGATGAAAGCATGTAATTGCTTCGTCTGAGCTTCTTCAATATATAGAGGGTGTAAATCTCGTTTTTCAACCTCTATGGAAGTCTCACACTTTATTAATTCCTTTAGGAAAGTTCAACTTTACTTCAACCGCCCTATGCTTCAATATGATGAGTCATAACCACCCTAGAAGAGCTTATATACGTGTACAAATAATCAAAAATGCATTGTAAATCTGTCGTAGATCTGTTTGTAATGATTAAAAATTTGAATTCTGCAAGACGTCGATCGATCACGTCTGTTTGTTTAGAGATCTACGTCACGTCGATCTCTGAATTAGAAATCTACGTAAAGATTTACGTCACGTTGATCTCTGACTTAGAGATCTACGTAGAGATTCACATTAGACAGTGTACTTCCAATTTTGAATAATTCACACATAGATAGATCGACGTATCTATTTTAGAGATCTACGTCACGTCGACCGGTCAACGTGGATATTTAGAGATCGATGTTGGATTTTCACTTGGAGATAGATCGATCGATATAGAGATCTACGTTGGACAGTGTGCTTCTAGTTTTAGACAAGACTTACATAGATCGATCGATGTACATGTTTTAGAGATTTATGTCATGACAATTGGTTGATGTAGAGGTTGATATGTACATTGATCTCTGTTTAGAGATCTATGCCAGATACCTATGTCCTATATTTAAAGCGTTTGGTATTTCCGAGTTTAAATCAGTCTTTCATATTTTTATCCAAACACATCAATGTTTTAAATGTTAGTGTATGTGCCCTAGGCCATGTTTTGGATATTTATGTTATGCATTTATTATTAATAAAAGAGGTTTTATTATCATTATTGTTGGTTAGTATGTTACACAATTTTGATATATGTCCCTGATTCATTATTGTTATAGAGATAAAATAATTTATAATCAGTATGAGTATTGATTTGATAATCATGAGATGATTATGTGTATGGTGATACGAATCAATCTCATAGATACTTGTTAGAGAACAGTGTATTGGATAGACCCATCATGAGATTACTACATGGATTAGCGTCATAAGTAAATCTCACGATAGTCATGTTTTAATCATTTGACTTGAGATTGTCATAGTTTCCAACATAAGGACTATTATATTTTGACATGATCAAACGTTATCCGTAATTGGATAATAATAAAGGTTATGATTGAATGTGATAGAAATTATGTAGAGGATATTGAACAATCAAGATAGAATTTGTCCCTCTTTTGAGAGTGATATCTTTGGGCCCCTCGATTAGTGAGACTGTGAAATGCATGGCCGTGCTCAAATGATTTGATAGTGTGATCAATATCATTTGTTTTATCAGTCTACTTAGAGATCGAGTAATCATATGTTTGAACAATATAAGTATGACGCTGACCATGACTTATGTTCAAACTAGATATCGTGTGACAAAGGGATTAATGCATGTACTATTATTAGGCTAGTTAGACTTTACTCGTATTAATTGGGTAGTCGTAATGCCTTGCTAGAGGCCAATTACGACTTGTTGGTTTAATAGCGATTTAATCAGCTGCCAATTAATATGGGCCTATCGGGTCACACACAAGAATGCTTATAGCTGAGATTAATAATATTAATAATATTAATATTGGATATTAATTATTATTATTATCGTTTTAATATTAATAATATTAATATTGGATATTAATTATTATTATTATTAATTTCGTTTTTTTATGTATATATTTATATCATCGGATAATAACAGAGAATCCATATCTGATATGGATTTTGATTGGTTTTATCTAATCCTAACAGAATCCGTATCTGGTACGGATTATGATAGACGTTGACAAATCCGATCTGGAATCGGATTTTGATATCTATATATATGTATGGAGCTTGGCGTATCATGTACACCAAGCAATCAGTAAAAACGAAATAGCAGAAAACGAAAGATCCTAGAATCGTTTTTGTGAAAAACGAGTTCTTCAGCTGCGCCGTTTGAAGAGCTGGCACTCCAGACGGAAGCGCTCGTGTGGATACCGACAGAGGGTGTTCGTGATTTCGCACCTCTTCCATCTGCAGATTTCGAATCTATGGAGGTAATTTTTGATTTCTTTTGTCGAATTAAACGAACAACATGGATCCTTGGTAGGAGATCAGAGATCAACTCTTGTTTTTCCGCTGCGCGTTTGGCAGTGATCTCATTCGATTTCCTAAAAGTGGTATCAGAGCCACCTGTTGTCTCGTTTAAATCGACTATAACATGCTTATGTGTTTACTGTTTTTCGTATGGCATGATATGAATAAAACAGCAATTCGGATTTCATATGATGAGAGAAGAATGGTGTTTTTCAATTCGTTTTCATGAGATGATTTATATACGGCGGTAATCGTTTATCATGTGATGATCAAAACCGATTTTGTCTATATTAGATATAATCACACGATATGTGTAAAACCTTATTCGAATCTCATCTGGTGATATCGGATTGATGTTTTCAATTCGTTTCCATCAGATGTTATAATTCGAGATTGTTATATGTGATATAAAGTTTTCGTTTTTCATGAGATGATCAAAAACGATTATGTTTATATCAATATGAACAACCGATTGATGGTTCTGTTTTCGTGTTTCGAAAGACAGATTATCAATTCGATGATGATTCTGATTTCTAGTTTCAGATGAAGATTATCGATTTGATTGATATTCTGTTTTAAGGTTTGCGAATGACAGCCATCGATTCGATCGATGCTTCTATAAGGGTTTACACGTAATCAAAACAGTAAGATCGTTAATATGATTGACGCGTCTGTGTTAGGGTTTCGGAAAGAAAATTATCAATGCGATTGATACTTTCTGTTTGGCTTCGAGGGGCGCTGCCCCTCGACCACGTCTAGGGGCTCTGCCCCTCGGGACCGCCGTATGCGTACGCCCTATAGTTCGTTACCGTGACATTAAGAATGTCAATATATATTTATTTGTTATAATATGTTTGTGTAAAATATATTATAATTGTTGATGTCTTTGCATGGTGCATAGCATGGCCTCAGGACCTATGTGATTGACTTAGTCATATTTCTGTTTTGGGTTATTATGGCCTGCGTGCCGCTGTAGTTTTTGTTGTATTTTATTACACAATTAGTTAGGTTTTTCTTTATTATTGTAATAAATGAAGAATCAAGCTACAAAAGTGGTGATGGCAACACATACCAAGGACGAGTGGATTCCATGGAGATGGAGGCACGAGCCCAAGACAAGAAGATATGTATCATTGCAAATGTTGTAATAGGAAGTCTTTCACATAGGGTTTCCTTTATGATCTTCATTTGGTCTCATGAAGATCATATTTAGTTTGGTCATGCTATGTCACGTTTACATATTTATCATTTTGTATGAGATGCGTGGATGATAGATTATATATGCATATAGGATGCTACGATATAATGATATGCAATGCAAGACATAAACTAAGTTGAACCCTCATCAATAATTTAAGTCTTTATGCAATCCATGACTTAAACACCTATTAAAACTGGGATTGTATTAAAGTAGGTATTGCCAAAGCAATGTGCTCTAAACATTCCTAGCTACGTAGGATGAGTAATAGTGCTACTCATATGTTTAAAATTGGTTAGACTTAATTGGGCTATCAAAACGGTTTTGAGCCCAAGGCATTAGATGGAATCTAACATACAATGATATATGATGTCATTATTCCATAAATTCTAAGAGTTACATGAGATGTAATTGGTAAAGAAGTTACCTACCTAAATAACTTAATTTTAAGCGTCATGCCAAAGCTGTGTTTAGAATTAAGTCAAATATGGATCTTAGCTCACTAAAATATTTCTTTTGAGGGTTATATTTTAGTGCGAGTTTTATAAATTTTAACCTCATTATTAATAAAGTGTTACTTTGCATGTTTTGTAGATCATAAATGACTGCTAATAACAATTCCACCTTATCGCTGCGATCAATCCTTGAGAAGGAAAAATTAAAAGAATGTAGGACTAATTTTGTTGATTGGTTTCGAAACTTGAGAATCGTTCTCAAGCAAGAAAAGAAGTCCTACGTGCTCGATGACCCTGTCCCTGAACCACCTCCTGCTGATGCTTCTGTTGCTGTTAAGAACAAGTATAAGAAGCATGTGGAAGATTCAAACGACATAGGATGTCTTATGTTGGCAACTATGTGTTCAGGACTTCAGAAAGACCTGGAACACTTAGAAGCTTATGAGATGAGTGTGCATCTCAAACAAGCTTTCCAACAACAGGCTAGGCAGGATAGGTTCGACACCACTGTTGCACTTTTTGACTGTAAGATGTCTGAAGGTGAATCTGTTAGCGCTCATGTTTTAAAGATGAAAGGCTACATCGATCACCTTGCAAGACTTGGATATCCCATGAGTTTGGAACTCGCTACGGATTTGATCCTACACTCTTTGCCTAGCAGTTTTTCTCAGTTCATTATGAACTACAATATGAATAATATGGAAAAGTCCATTCCTGAGCTACACGGTATGCTCAAAACAGCTGAGGGGAATATCAAAAAGCCTACCCATGTATTGAGTATCAATATCAAGCCTATGAAAAAGAAAGCTAAAGGCAAGGGTAAGCCCAAAAGTGCGAAGGGTGCAAAAGGGTCCAAGGGTCAAGCTAAACCGAAACCTGGTCCTAAGGCAAAGGTTCCTAAGGAAGGAACTTGTTTCCATTGCAACAAGCCTAGGCATTGGAAAAGAAATTGTGATGTTTATTTGGAGGAGTTGAAGAAGCTGAAGGGTAGTGCGACTACATCTTCAGGTATTTATGTTATAGAAATTAATTTATCTACTTCTTCTTCCTGGGTATTAGATACTGGATGTGGATCCCATATTTGTACAAATATGCAGGGGCTCAAAAGGAGTAGGATGCTGAAGAAGGGCGAGGTGGACCTACGTGCTGGCAATAGAGCAAGAGTTACTGCTATAGCTGTAGGGACCTATGAGCTTGTCTTGCCCAATGGGCTTTTGTTAGTTTTAAACAATTGCTTTTATGTTCCTACTATGAGTAGGAATCTTATTTCAGTATCTGTTTTGGATGATGAAGGTTATTCATTTTTAATTAAAAATAAGAAGTGTTCTATTTTTGATAAAAATGACTTGCTTTATTGTATTGCAAGTAGTTATAATGGCATTTATGTCCTTAACCTTGATGATTCCAATGACGGTAATATTTATAACATATCTTCAAAGAGAACTAAGCCAAATGAATTAAACCCTGCATATTTATGGCATTGTCGCCTTAGCCATATAAATGAGAAGCGCGTATCTAAACTCCATCAAGATGGATTATTAGATTCATTTGATTTTGAATCATTTGAAAATTGCGAGTCTTGTTTGCTTGGAAAGATGCAAAGACCCCTTTTACTGGACATAGTGAAAGGGCTAATGACTTATTGGGCTTAGTACATACAGATGTATGCGGCCCAATCAGCATTAGTGCCAAAGGAGGATTTCAGTATTTCATTACTTTTACTGATGATTTTAGTAGGTATGGCTATGTCTACCTAATGAAACATAAGCATGAGTCTTTTGAAATGTTTAGAACTTTTCAAAATGAAGTACAAAATCAACTTGGTAAGACAATTAAAACGCTTCAATCAGATCGAGGTGGTGAATATTTGAGCCAAAAATTTGACCAACATCTAAGAATTTGTGGAATCGTTTCACAGTTGACTCCTCCAGGAACTCCACAATGGAATGGTGTTTCTGAAAGGAGAAATCGAACTTTATTAGATATGGTTCGATCTATGATGGGTCAAGCAGATCTTCCTTTATCTTTTTGGGGTTATGCCTTGGAGACAGCTGCATTCATTTTGAACCGTGTACCATCTAAAGCGGTTGAAAAGACACCATATGAGATGTGGACTGGTAAGAGACTCAGTTTGTCTTTTCTTAAGATTTGGGGTTGTGAAGCTTATGTGAAAAGATTAGTGTCAGATAAGCTAGCTCCAAAATCTATCAAATGTATTTTTGTGGGGTATCCTAAAGAAACTAAAGGGTACTATTTCTATATTCCCTCAGAGAACAAAGTGTTTGTTGCTCGAAATGGAGTCTTTTTCGAAAAGGAGTTTCTCTCCAAGAGAACTAGTGGGAGTATAGTACAACTTGAGGAAACTCAAATTCCACAAGATATTGCTGAACCGTCTTTAGAGACAATTTCAGACCCACAAACAGTTGTGGAGCCTGAAAGTGTAACACAAGTCCAATGCAGATCTGATAGGATACATCGTCAGCCAGAGAGATATGGATTTCTTGTGACTAATGATAGTGAAGTTATGCTCATAGATCAAGATGAGCCTACTATCTATCAGGAAGCTGTGTCTGGTCCAGATTCAGATAAATGGCTTGGAGCCATGAATTCTGAGATGCAATCCATGTTTGATAACCAAGTTTGGTCTTTAATTGATCCTCCAGAGGGTGTTAGGACTATTGGTTGCAAATGGGTTTTCAAAAAGAAAACTGACATGGATGGAAATGTGCAAACCTACAAAGCAAGGCTTGTGGCTAAAGGTTTCAAGCAAACTCATGGTATAGACTATGATGAAACCTTTTCACCAGTAGCTATGCTTAAGTCTATTCGAATTCTCCTTGCCATTGCAGCATACTATGATTATGAGATATGACAAATGGATGTCAAAACTGCTTTCCTTAATAGAAATTTACTCGAGGATGTGTACATGACACAACCTGAGGGTTTTGTAAATCCTGAGAATTCAAAGAAGGTTTGCAAGCTTCAAAGGTCCATCTATGGATTGAAGCAAGCATCTCGAAGCTGGAATCTTCGTTTTGATGAAATAGTTAAGAACTTTTGTTTCATCAAGAATGAAGATGAACCTTGTGTTTACAAGATGGTTAGTGGGAGTGCAGTAGTGTTTCTGGTCCTATACGTGGATGACATATTGCTTATTGGGAATGATATCCCTACCTTGAAAAAGGTTAAGGCTTGGTTAGGGAATTCATTCTCAATGAAAGACTTGGGCGAGGCTACCTATATCCTTGGTATCAAGATCTATAGAGATAGATCTAAAAGGATAATAGGCTTGAGTCAAAGTACATACATAGATAAAATGTTGAAGAGGTTCAACATGCAAGAGTCCAAGAAAGGATTCCTGCCTATGTCTCATGGCATTCATCTTAGCAAGAATCAATGTCCTCAGACATCTGATGAGCGAGATCGAATGAATAAAATTCCTTATGCTTCTGCTATAGGATCGATCATGTATGCCATGTTATGTACTAGACCAGATGTCTCATATTCATTGAGCACAACGAGTAGATATCAAGCTGACCCCGGTGAAGGTCACTGGACAGCTGTCAAGAATATTCTTAAGTACCTCAGAAGGACTAAAGAAGTATTCTTGGTTTATGGAGGTTTGGATGACGAGTTAGTTGTAAATGGTTACACAGATGCTAGTTTCCAAACCGACATAGATGATTTCAGATCGCAGTCCGGTTTTGTATTCACATTGAATGGTGGAGCTGTTAGTTGGAAGAGTTCAAAACAAAGCACTGTGGCTGATTCTACAACAGAGGCTGAGTATATAGCAGCATCAGATGCAGCTAAAGAAGCAGTTTGGTTGAAGAAGTTCATCACTGAGCCAGGAGTGGTACCTAGCATTGCAAATCCTGTGGACATTTATTGTGACAAAAATGGTGCCATAGCACAAGCAAAAGAGCCTAAGTCTCATCAGAGATCTAAACATATACTCAGACGCTATCATCTCATTCGAGACATCATCGATAGAGGAGATGTCAAGATATGCAAAGTTGACACAAACGATAACATAGCGGATCCATTAACTAAGCCTCTCTCACGGGTCAAGCATGATCAGCATACTAGATCTATGGGTCTCAGATATTTGTAGGCCTAGTGCAAGTGGGAGATTGTTAGTGTATGTGCCCTAGGCCATGTTTTAGATATTTATGTTATGCATTTATTATTAATAAAAGAGGTTTTATTATCATTATTGTTGGTTAGTATGTTACACAATTTTGATATATGTCCCTGATTCATTATTGTTATAGAGATAAAATAATTTATAATCAGTATGAGTATTGATTTGATAATCATGAGATGATTATGTGTATGGTGATACGAATCAATCTCATAGATACTTGTTAGAGAACAGTGTATTGGATAGACACATCATGAGATTACTACATGGATTAGCGTCATAAGTAAATCTCACGATAGTCATGTTTTAATCATTTGACTTGAGATTGTCATAGTTTCCAACATAAGGACTATTATATTTTGACATGATCAAACGTTATCCGTAATTGGATAATAATAAAGGTCATGATTGAATGTGATAGAAATTATGTAGAGGATATTGAACAATCAAGATAGAATTTGTCCCTCTCTTTTGAGAATGATATCTTTGGGCCCCTCGATTAGTGAGACTGTGAAATGCATGGCCGTGCTCAAATGATTTGATAGTGTGATCAATATCATTTGTTTTATCAGTCTACTTAGAGATCGAGTAATCATATGTTTGAACAATATAAGTATGACGCTGACCATGACTTATGTTCAAACTAGATATCGTGTGACAAAGGGATTAATGCATGTACTATTATTAGGCTAGTTGGACTTTACTCGTATTAATTGGGTAGTCGTAATGTCTTGCTAGAGGCCAATTACGACTTGTTGGTTTAATATCGATTTAATCAGCTGCCAATTAATATGGGACTATCGGGTCACACACAAGAATGCGTATGGCTGAGATTAATAATATTAATAATATTAATATTGGATATTAATTATTATTATTATTAATTTCGTTTTTTTATGTATATATTTATATCATCGGATAATAACAGAGAATCCATATCTGGTACGAATTATGATAGACGTTGACAAATCCGATATGGAATCGGATTTTGATATCTATATATATGTATGGAGCTTGGCGTATCATGTACACCAAGCAATCAGTAAAAACGAAATAGCAGAAAACGAAAGATCCTAGAATCGTTTTTGTGAAAAACGAGTTCTTCAGCTGCGCCGTTTGAAGAGCTAGCACTCCGAGCGGAAGCGTTCGTGTGGATACCGACAGAGGGTGTTCGTGATTTCGCACCTCTTCCATCTGCAGATTTCGAATCTACGGAGGTAATTTTTGATTTCTTTTGTCGAATTAAACGAACAACATGGATCCTTGGTAGAAGATCAGAGATCAAGTCTTGTTTTTCGCTGCGCGTTTGGCAGTGATCTCATTCGATTTCCTAACATTAAATTCATCAAACATTCATACTCCAACAATAGATGCAAAAATTAATATTTATATACATTCTGTAACGTTAAAAAAGGGGTTGCTTCCACTAATTGAGCCACTTGCATGAAAGTAGAAAACAAAAAATAAAAGCACAAAACTTGCAATGAACGCTAATGCATTGATACGAAACATGAATAACTCAAAACCATTTTACTTCCTAAAGAAATTGAGATGAAGATGTTGATATGGATAGCTACAGAGAGAATTGGACAAACGACTCGAAAGAAAGAGCACAAAGAGATGAGCAGACATCATAGAATGACAGAAATTAACAGGCTACACGTGGAAAATACACATGGAACAAGTCAATTTCTGAAATTAATATTAAATGTTTCAAATGCCTCGCAATGGATTCAAAATCATAACTATAGTTGACTTATAAGATGATAAATCTAATCATGACAAACTAGTACATGACTGCAGCAAAATAATTCTTCCTGCCTTCCAGTTCCCAGTGCTCTGAAGCTGGAAAACAGTAAGGCATAAATGCAGGAAGGAACAAGATCACTTGAGCAACCCACTGATTATAGGAGGACGCATTTACACACCATCAGCAGAAAAATTTATAAGACCATGCATAATACCTTGAGCCGACACCACCTACACCAATCACAGCAATGGCATCACCAGGACGCACCTCTGCTGCATGAGCCATAGCGCCATATGCTGTAAAAACAGCACATCCCAAAATTGCAGATTCTGTGTAAGGCAATGTGTCAGGCAGGACAGTCAACCCATGAGCTGGCACCACACAATACTCAGCAAGACCCCCCATGCTATACATGTAGACCGGTTTTCCTGCAAGATCAGTGATTTTCACCATATTATCAATGCCAAGTGCGTTAAGCAGTAATGTAAATCCCAACACTGAATTAATCAACCATAGATGTCATGATGATGAAACTACTCAGAATAGCTCCGCAGAACAACACTGATCCTTCCACCATCCACCCTCTCCAGCCTTGTCCTAAAACCCAGAAAGAAGAAGCACATGCCCCCCTCACCCCCCCCCCCCCCCCACACAAACACATGAAGAGACAAACTTGACAGGCTCAAGAAAGTGTTTCATTTGTATCACAGGAATTGATGACTTGCTTTTGCGACACTGCACAGATATGACATATGTACTGTATCTCAATCTCAATTCCTCAAGCACAGAGTAATGCCGGTAGAATATATAGAGGCCCAAGAAAGAGGAAAAGAGGATACTAGTGGAGTGTGAAATTTCTTTTGTTAACATGCTATGTACTCTCTGTATGCTTAAGAAGAAGAAGTGAAACTATAAATATAAATATGAAGTGGGAAAAAAAAAACTCAAGAGAGAGAGAGAGAGCGCAAAGTTAAGTGGTAAAAAGCATTTGACATATAACCAAAAAAAAAAGAATAAAATTTGGTGTTCGACAAAATGTGACAAAAAAAAGGGTGCGGGAGAAAACAGATATTCCGAGCATGACAAGGCCCAATCTCCAATTCCCCATGCTAAGATTTGGCAATTGGTCAATGAAGCATTGAAGAAATGTAGAATTGCAAATCGGAAAATTGTTTTCTACTTTTCATTAAGTTGCACATACAGGTACATGAACTGAACTACGAAAGAACATATTGAAGAAAAGGTTAAGAAAAGGTTAACAGACAAATAATCGGAATTTCTCTAACAGAATTGAGCATGATTAAGGAAATGAACTAAGGATTTCAAAATCCTCTGAAAAACAAGCACCTGTGCGTGCATCTTCAAGAAAAGGAGCAAGAGAATCTGATTACCATTGCTGCGAAGAAACAGCCGTGTTTCTCCATCATATAGCGTTCCCTTGGCTCGATTATAAGCAAAGAATTCCTCACACAAGTCATCTTGACCCTATTAAGAACAAAATATCGGCAACTTGAACAGCTAAAATAGGCGATAGGGACGTGTATACTTTCCACAGGTCAAAAGGAAGAACAATCAGATTCTGCAAATGTATTAACTCACCTTTGAGCAATAGAAACAACTTCCACATGGCATGATGAAAGCTCCAACAACATGAGTTCCTATAGGAAACCTGAAAAATGGAACCCAAAAACACCCGTAAGGAAATAAATACAACAATAAGAACATGCATCAAATAGCAGAAAATGAATAGTTAGTTTGAGTTTAAACCTTTGAATGATTTTAGAGTCAGTAAGTGGGCCAACTTCAACAACTTCACCAGTGATCTCGTGTCCTACCACGCAAGGGCTTGCAAATGGAAGCTCGCCTTTGATCACATGCAAATCTGAGTGACACACCCCGCAAGCTGTACCAAGAAATTCGCCCAAAAAATAACATATAATCAATTTAAACCCAACAGTGCATTCCCCCATGCGCAAACAGAGTCACAAAGAAACCCCGCAAATAGTTAAAACATACAGTTAAATAAGTCAAACATTACTCGACTGATAAAAGTATACAATGTGGAACTGCTTTTAGAAGAAATTTACTGATAAGAACATGGACATCCTTTTTTTGAACATAACTGATAATAATAAAAATAAAAAACCTTTTGTTTTAATAAGAACTTCATTTGCTTTAGGACGAGGCATATGGAAATCCTCCAAGGTAAGGGGTTTGTTAGGCTCCCAAAACACGGCCGCGCGCATATGAGAAGGGCCTCCCTGCACGTGATACGCCGCAGCACTTGGTGATTCTGAACTGGCAGACTTTAGCTGCTCAGTAGAGGATACAAAGGACCTCCTAAAGCTGAAACTCAATTTATCATCATTATCAACATGGTGGCTACTGCAATAATAATGACCGGAGGAATTAAATGCTCCGGAGATTGGCCGGAACGAGGATCTCCGGCCACTTGAAATGACTTTCCGAAGTAACAAAACGCCCCGATTAAATGCCATAACTGAGTTTTATTTTCCACGTCTCGGTCAACGGCACTTGCCTTCCGTTCTCTACAAACGAAAATCAAAATCGAATTAAACCAGAATTTGAAAAGTTATGATTGCTGTAAATTCAGTAGTAGAAACGGAAGAAAACGCCATTTAAAGGAGTGTTCAAAGGGAAAAAAATGAAAATGAACTGAATTCTGGAAACAAATGTATCAACTAAAGATCGAAACACCAGATTAGATCATCCAGAAGTTAGAAGAAAAATCTAAAACCAGAAAATGATGTACACATATAACACGAAAAACAGGGATTTCTAATGGAAACTTACAGGTTGAGGCTATGTGAGAAGCTGGAATGCGAGAGAGAAGGATCGAATGAAACAGACAACGCAATGATTTTCTCCCTATTATGAATACAAGTAATCTTCTGGGCAAGGATTTATCAATAGAAAATCTTCTGGACAAGGATGCTGAAATGACACGCAAGTCCTTGTTGTTGAATGTTATAAAACGTCGTTCATGCGATTCGTAGAAGGGCAAAATGGAACTTTGAAGATTACTGATGAGGATAGCTGGATAATTCTTTTTTAATCCCACAGAACATAGTTGGACATGCAATCTCGAAAATAAAAATCACGTACAAAAATCCGCTAGTATGATATATTTTATTAAATAAGAGTGAGAAAACCATAAAATCAGTATCCAAAGCAACATGGATAAATACATATAATCCTCCATTGATAGTAAAAATAAAAATAACTGATAAAAGATAAAAGACTACATCTAATCCCTCTTAGGTACATGTATCAACACATACAGTATGCACACAATAGATGCATCTTTGTAGACAATAGTATACATATATCATACTATATTATAGCAATAATTACTTTTTGTACGCCTCATGTTTGGCATAATTGCCAATTCCATCCTTAATGTTTAAAAATACACTCTTATCTTTCTAATGTATGAAAAATACATCATTACATCCCTTTATTTAATTAAAAAATGTTATTTGAATTTATATAACAGGAATTGTTCTTTTTACTTATACCCTCTTCATCTTATTCCTATTAACTCTTGTCCACCATCCAAACTCCCTCCAACACCACCACACATCTCCATCAATTTTGCCCCAGCCCCTCTCCCCTGCCCCCGCCCCCGCCAGTAGCCGCCCGAGCCCCTCTCCCCTGCCCCGCTCCCACCACTCGTATGGAAGTATGAAATTATGCATTGCAGGGTTGGCAAAAACAGGAGAAAGAGAGTGGTACTTTTTTGTGCCCATGGACAGAAAGCATGGTCATGGAGGAAGGCCAGTTAGAACAACTGAGCATGGATTTTGGAAGGCAACAGGCTCAGACCGCCAAATTTGATCTGCATCCGAGCCTAAAAAAGGCCTGGAACTGGGTCTATGAAATTATGCCTCAGAAACTCTACAGCTTCTTCATCCATCAATTCTCTTGCCCAAGTCACCCGTTTTGAGAGGCAACACCCAGCTCCAAAGCACCTGAATTATCAGCCATGAAATGATATGTTAACCAAAGAGAAGATCAATGTGGGCGGTATGAAAAGAAAACATATGCTACAGTCTCAATTCTGTGGTACTCGATTCGCCGCCATCCAAGAAAGCAAAGATAGCAGACCATTGCACACTGAAGTATCCATAATTTTTTTAAACCATTTATGCAACACAAAGAGAGCAGATTCTCTTAGGATTAATTTGAGATACGTGTGATGCGCAGTATGTTGATAAAGTTCATACGAATTAATCATAAGGTGGATGTTATGTATGATAATATGTCACATATGTCACGTAATAATATTAATTATTGCGTAAAACATCCACACGTTAAGTGGTAATCGGGTATGTTCGTGGATGTATAGTGTGGTCTAAAATGGAAACCCCGAATATGTAGACAGTCATATAGTCAGAGACCGCGATGGAACCAAGCTTGGTTCAAGATGGTTCTTATTTGAGCCATAAAGGGAATCAAGCTAGTTCAAATTGGTTTAAACAAAACAAAAAGGTATATTGAGGTCAAAGCATGCATGGTATGTGCAAAAGGGTCAGTCAGGAAACTGTGGATCATTTAGAACCATAAAGTTACGTAACTTAGCAAATATAGGGCTTTAATGTGATCCCTTTAAAGTGCGCAATCATATCATCGCCACTATATTTGTTATGATCGTGAAAGACACGTATGTGTCGGAGGCAATCATTGACCGGCCCAAAGGAAGTGTGATGTCAAAAACACATATGAGCATGGTAGTAGACCCAAATGGGACTGGCGGCGATGCTTTAAATGCATAGGTTAAATCATTGGTCCAAAAGAAGGTGGTTAACTTGTGCTTGGAGAGCCGTCACATTGACCACTACACTCAATTGTTGGAAGGTATTTGGATGACTCCATCGAGCCCTAATGCTGAAAGAAAATTGGTAGATGGAATTAAGGTTCTATTTTGATATTCGATTGGTATGCAGTTTAAAGATTACACGTGTTGTGTATTTACGTCTGTTTCTTGTTTGCTTTTCATTAATAATGTCAAACATTAATGATATTCCTACATTGAACGGTTCAAACTATAAACAATGGAAAGATCAACTTGAGATCTTTCTGGGGATTGCTGCTCTAGACACTGCGTTGCAGATAGATCGCCTAGCTGTGCTAACAGACGAAAGTACTAGTGAGGAAAAATCTCACATAGCACGCTGACTACGATCAAATCCCATGTTTCTTATGATTATGCAAAAGACTATCCCAGAATGCTTCAGGGGACACGTTTTTGAATCCACGATGGCTACAGAATTTTTAGCCGATCTCGAGCAAAGATATGTAAAGAATGAGAAAGCCGAGGCAGATAATCTCTTAAAGAAACTTTGCTCAAAATAGTACCGTGGAAACAGCAGCATAAGGGTGTACATCCTAGAGATGACTCATATCGCTTCTCAATTGAGAAACATGAAATTGGATGTCTCTGATGACATGCTAGTTGACATGATTCTCAACTCCTTGCCTCCAAAGTTCAAACACTTCCTAGTCAGTTATAACTGCCAAAAGGAAAAATGGACAGTGAATGAACTTATCACGCATTGCGTGCAAGAGGAGGAAAGGCTAAAGAATGAGGGGCATGAAGTTGTGAATGTTGTCTCCACCAAGTCTGGTGGAAAGAAACGTAAAGCTGCGGAAAAGGTTACTGTGCAAAAGGCAAGTCAAAAGGAAAAAGGGCGCCTATTGCTGATGCACCCAATATCATTACTTGTTTCTTTTGCAATAAGAAAGGATATTTAAAGAAGAACTGTATCAGTTATATTTCTTGGCTCAAGAAAAAGGATATGTTCTTAGTTTGTTCTGAAGTTAATTTTGTTTCGGATATAGCCACTTGGTGGGTCGATACGGGAGCCACGACTCACCTATTCGTGACTATGCAAGGTTGTCTAAGCCATAGAAAACCAAGAGACGATGAAAGATACGTTTATTGGGGAAATGGCAACGGCATAAAGGTTGCAGCCGTCGGGCATTTCAGGTTGCTGTTGACATCCGGTTTGCATCTAAATTTGCATGACACTTTTGTGGTACCATCGTTTAAACGATATCTTATTTCGTTTTATCGATTGGATAAAAGTGGATATTATGGTTATTTTGGAAATGGAAATTTCTAACTTTTTCATGATTCTAGATTGATTGGTCATGGTATAATGTCTGAAATTGATAAACTTTATTCAATAAATGTCGCTTCAAATCAGGAAACCTTGCCTGTTGTAATGCGAAACGTTAAAGAAAAATTAACTCATGAGAATTCAGGATCACTCTGTCATCGATGTTTAGGACACGTGTCCAAAAACAGAATAGAACGCCTTGTCAAAACAGAAATTCTCAATCCTTTAGACTTAATCGGCTTAGAGGCGTATGTATTTTGTGCTAAAAGAAAACAAACTAAAGTCTGAAGATATAAAGCAAATTGTGCAAATAGTCCATTAGAGTTGATTCATACCGATATTAGTGGCCCATTTCATCCAGTTACTCGAAATGGTCACTCTTATTTTATCACCTTTATTGAATACTATTCGTGATATGGCTACATATTCTTGATTAAAGAAAAAACGCAAGCAATAGACATGTTCAAATCCTTTAAAGCTGAAGTTGAGTTACAACTCAACAAAAGGATTAAAGTGGTTAGATCGGACCGTGGGGGTGAATACTACGGTCGATATGATGGATCAGAAGAACAGTGTCCAAGACCATTTGCCAAATACCTAGAGAAAAATAGAATCGTCCCTCAGTACACTATGCCTGGGTCACCAAGCATGAATGGTGTAGCTGAAAGATGAAACCGTACACTTATAGATATGGTACATAGTGTGATGAGTCAAACTACACTACCATTATTCCTCTGGGGAGAAACGCTTAAAACTGCAGCTTACATCCTCAACCGAGTACCAACTAAAGCAACGATAAGGACCCCTTATGAGTTATAGACTAAGCGTAAGCCTAGCGTTAACCACATAACGGTTTGGGGTTTTCCAGCAGAGGCGAAGCCTTACAAACCAAATAAAAGAAAGCTAGACACCAAAACAATTAGTTGATATTTCGTTGGTTACTCGGAAAGGTCACGAGGGTATAAATTCTACGATCCTACAAGTAAAGTGTTTTCGAAAAAAATTCGGTAAAGTTCTTTGAGAATACTTTGGTTCCGGGGGGAATGATTTGTATCAACAGTTCATCAAGTTAGATGAGGGTCACTCAGACACAACAGAAATGCGAATCGAACCATCTTTTGGGGAGATAGCACCAGTGATACCCGCACCTGAGGTATCTCATCCCTGTAGTGACGGTCCACAGGAACAAGTTCATGTTCCTGAGGAAGTTACTGAAGAACTCGAAGAATTGCCAGCTGATGGAGTTTAGGAACCTACAGTATCCCAAGAACAAGTGCCCCTAAGGAGATCCACTCGTGAACAGAGAAACCCCATATCTAGCGACTATGTGGTGTATCTCCAGGAACACGAATTTGATGTTGACATGTTGGACGATGACCCCGAGAACGTCCAACAAGAATTACAATGTTGAAATTCAGAAAAGTGGATAAAGGTCATAGAAGAAGAAATTAAGTCTATGCACGATAACAAGGTTTGAAAAGTCGTCTCGTTGCCTAAAAGTTCGAAACCCGTTGGTTGTAAATGGATATTTAAAACCAAACGGGATTCAAAAGGCAACGTAGAACGATATAAGACCCGGCTTGTTGCTAAAGGGTTTACCCAAAAGGATGGCATAGACTATACACAAACCTTCTCTCCAGTATCTACGAAGGATTTCTTCCGGATAATCATGGCTTTAGTGGCACACTTAGATCTTGAGCTACATCAGATGGATGTTAAGACTGCGGTTTTAAACGAAGAACTAGATGAAACCATTTACATGGTTCAACCACCTCAATTCGAGGTGGTAGATCCAAAAGGCATGGTTTGTCGACTAAAGAAATCCATCTATAGACTTAAGCAAGCGTCTCGATAGTGGTACTTCAAATTCACCAAAGTGGTTGCCTCCTTCGGTGTGAGGGCAAACCAAATTTACGAATGCTTGTATCACAAGTTCAGTGGGAGCAAGTTCATATTTATTATCTTGTACGTAGATGATATACTGCTTGCAATAAACGATGTAAACATGTTGAGCGACACCAAAGCCTTTCTGAGAAAACATTTCGAGATGAAAGACCTTGGTGAAGCCTCATATGTGTTGGGACTTGAGATACGGAGGAATCGTACCCAAGGTATCTTAGCTCTCTCACAACAGGCATACATCAAAAAGGTGTTGAAGCGGTATAGCATGGATAAGTGTAAGCCCCTTAGTACTCCTGTGACAAGATGAGACAAATTCAGTTTGAAGCAATGTCCCTAAAGAGAGTCTGAACGTTTAGAAATGAGGAATACGCACTATGCTTTGGTAGTAAGGAGTATAATGTATGCCCAAGTATGCACACGACCAGACTTGACATTCATTACGGGAATGTTAGGCAGATACCTCTCTGATCCGGGTAAGGATCGTTAGACCGCAGCAAAGTGGGTGCTGAGATATTTACAAGGAACGAAGCAACACATACTGACATATCGGAGATCTGATGAGTTAGAGATCACTGGCTATACAGATTCCGATTTTGTTGGATGTCAGGATAGCATGAAATTGTCCTCGGGTTATGTGTTTACTTTAGCCGGAGGTGCGATTTCTTGGAAAAGCGTAAAACAAACCTTATTGGCGTCTTCCACTATGGAGGCAAAATTCGTAGCGTCGTTCCATGTATCTTATCAGGCGATATGGCTTCGCAATTTTGTCACAGGGCTACAGGTATTGAAGACTATCTCGTCTCTAATGAGGATTTACTGTGACAGTAAAGCTGCGGTGCTATATTCAAATAACAACCCGAGTTCATCTAAAGTGAAATATGTAGAGATGAAGTATCTGGCTGTTAAAGAAAGAATTCAGAGTGGTTTGATCAGTATTAAGCATATCAGTACAAACTCTAAGGTGGCCGACCTTTTGACTAAGGTCGTTGAACCGGTTGTGTTTCACAAGCATATTAGCCGTATGGGTCTTAGTCTAGTTGAGGATATTTTATCCTAGTGGAGTTTGTAAGGTTTTTTCTTATGTTCAATAAAGTTTTTTATTTCAGGCAAACAGTATAATGTACATTCCGGTTATATTAAATTTTTCTGTAGAAGTAATGTACATTAAGCAGTTACAGCATACATTCTGAATTCTATTGATCTCGCTAAAGTAGGACCAAGTTGGAATTAAATATGTATGATCACCTAGCATATTAATTTCACACTACATATTCATTTCAGTATCCATGTCATTCAGTAGAATGTTAGCATCATGATTTAAGAGGGACAAGTCACTAATTCAATGTGGCGGCCTGCGACGTAAGTCTTTTGCTAACATTTGCTAATGTACTGGAAAAGGAAAGACATACTAAGGGACATACGGTATATGAGCTCAGAAGGTTAACATATAATCTTTAAGATACATACATAGTCCAAGTGTGAGATTGTTGGGATTAATTCGAGATACGTGTGATGCGCAGCACATTGATAAAGTTCATATGAATTAATCATAAGGTGGACGTTATGTATGATAATATTATATGTCACATAATAATATTAATTATTGCGTAAAACATCCACATGTTAAGTGATCATCGGGTATGTTTGTGGATGCATAGCGTGGTCTAAAATGGAAACCCTGAATATGTAGACAGTCATATGGTCAGAGACCGCGATGGATGGGCTCAAAGTGTTACGACCATAAAGTGTACGACATCTGGTCTCCGAGGAGCGACAACCCACGTGTGGCTAGTAGATAATTGTTGGTACAATAATTAAATATTTAATAATATTGAATAATAATATTTATTATTAAATATTAGATAATATTCGATAATGGATAAAGATAAACTTGATATTAGTATCAAGTATATTCCTAGATATTTGGGATAAAGGAATCTCTATCCATAAAGGAATATGCCCATCAGGATTCTCCTTTTCTCCCTCTATATAAAGGAGGCTTTCACCTCCTCATAGCACATAGAGAAATCGGCCATAGAGGGAAAAGTGGTAGGGTGTGCCAACCTTGTTCTATAAAGCCCACACTGCCTAGCCTCTCCGTCAGGTAAGCAGTGAATTGTTGAAACTGGGTAAGGGGTGCATCAACAATTGGCGGAAGGTCGTGAATCTTTAGATCACGCCAGATTCTTCATCAGAGCAGTTTAGCATACGTTTTCAGATTAACAACACCAATGGAGCAAGGTATATTTTCCGCATTTTGTTACTTTGTCCATTGATTCGATTAAACGGTCCTATTCAGGGATTTATTAAATTAAATCCAACAGATTGCACAAATAGAAATGTGCTCCCTTCTAATGGCAAATCTGCTGCAGCAGATAGAATAATTCTTTTCTCCATCACATCTGGCCTATTAATGGAACTGAGGCTGCAGCTGTTAATGATGTATTTAAAAGTTGATAGGATGAGGATGGGTGGCGGCGCCCCACCCATCACCAAAAAAGATGTATAGTGAAAAGGGGAAATTATTGACTTTTCCTTAAGATTGTTTAGTTTTATAGTCCAAACATCAGGGAGGTAAGAGTGTATTTTTAAAAATTAAGAGAGGTATTGACGATTATGTAAAACATAAGGAGGACAAAAGGTAATTATCCCTATATTATATCCTCTTATCTTCTTTATAGAAAAAAGAGAGCTCTTCTCAGAATTAGCCACGACCCTTTCTGCCTAATTTTATTCTTAATGGGTTGTTCGGTGCTCCTAGCACCATCTCGACCCATTTATTCCCCTGAACCGAGCCCACATGAGAGATAAGCATTAATTCTTAGTGGTGTACATGATCTGAGCCGATCTGAATTAAACTATCGAGTTGATCATTTTTAAAATTTTAAAGCTCGATCTCGAACATTTTTTCAAATGCTATTCAATCTCTAGCTCCAGCTCGAGTATCTTAGAATTTGAGACAAACACAAAAAATATTTGAGCTTATTCAAACAAAAATAAATATATTTTCATTTTAAAAATTGCATGTATTAGCTAGAAACATGCATGTTTTGCTCATAATATTGAGCCGTTATTAGTTTTTTTGCATGAAAACTTATTACCGTCAAAATAGTTAAAGTTATCATGTTTGTTTATTATATGTATCAAACAAAAATACTAATATAACACTAAATCGTGCATAATTTTCATATATATATATATATATATATATATATTAGGTGAAGGACGGGTGGTACCATCCGGATATTTTATTAATAAACAAACCCTCACTTGTGGCAGGTACACACACACACACACACACACACACACACACACACACACATATATATATATATATATATATATATATATATATATATATAACGTTTAAGAATCTTTAGGAGCTAACAAGTCGAGCATCAATATATTCAAGATTGACTCGATAAAATCGAGTCAAGTCGAGTTTTATCTCGAACTTTATCGAACCAAACTAGTCAAAAAAAATCTGAACCAAACTTAATCCCTTCACGAACTGCATAGCTCATTTGCATCCCAACTCATTTTTCTTTCTTTTGGGATGCTTCAGTTGTCTTGTCCGGTCATTACACTGTCATCGGATTTCCTTCAAGACAACATGGTGGACAGTTTGACCAGCGTTCGGATCCCCTCACTGTCAAGGTCGTCAGTAAAAAACTGATCCTCTGGCACGTGTCCATTAAGAAGGGGGTGGTAAGATCGGGTGAGAGACTGGCGGACGTAGTTGGCTGGTCGGTGTTAATAATGCAAATAGTATACTGATGAAACTGTATATTTCATTCATGCCTTTCACTGGTACCATACCCCTTTGCTTATACATTTGATATCACTCTATCCAAGGTAAACACCAATCAATCTCTATAATTATGTGTACAGTCAATCCCTATAATTACGACTACTAATTTACATCCTCTGATTTTCCCTAACTAAGGTAAGTAAATATTCTTTTCCTAACACTCTCTCTCAAGTTGAGCAGGGAAATTTTCAATGCCCAACTTGACCAATGTTTCGTCAAATGCCCTTCCAGCCACAACTTTTGTTAATATGTTTGCTATTTGATCTTCACTTGGTACAAACGGAAACTCCACCAAATTGTCTTCGATCTTTTCTTTTATGAAATGCCGATCTATCTCAACATACTTCGTTCGATCATGCTGCACCGGGTTTTCCAAAAATATTAATCGAGGCCTTATTATCACAAAACAACTTTGTCGAAACCGAGACTTCAAGGCCCAAATCAATTAGCAGCTTCTGTAACCACAATACCTCCTTACTCCTTTAGCAATCCATTGGAATTATGATTCAGCACTGGATAAGACCACTACTTTCTATTTTTTGTTTTTCCATGTGACTAAGTTTCCTCCTACCAGAGCAAAATACCCGAAGGTAGAACGCGGATCTATCAAATTTCCTGCCCAATCAGCATCAGTGTATACTTGAATATCTAAATGTCTATTATTTCTGAGCCAGATACCTCGTCTAGCTGTCCCCTTTAAGTACCGAACAATCCTCACTACGGCTTCCATATGATGGCTCTGGGGCTTATGCATAAACTGACTCACAAGTCCAACTACGAATAAGATGTCAGGGTGAGTATGTGCTAGATATATTAACTTTCCAACTAACCGTTGGTATCTTCCACAGTCTGCATTGAGTCTTCCTTCCTCAAATTCCATCTTCTGATTCACCAACATTGGATCCTTTGCAGGTTTGCAATCTAGCTTACCAACCTCTGCAAGCAGATCCAGAATGTACTTTTGTTGGGAGATAAATATTCCATGTTCAGAACGTTTTAACTCGATTCCCAGGAAGTATCGAAGGTCTCTAAGGTCTTTCATCTCAAACTCCGAGAACAATTGTTGTTTCAACACTTCCATTTCTTCTGTGTCATCTCCTGTAATGATCATATCATCGACGTAGATAATAAGACATGTTACTTGGGCTCCTTTCTTCTTGGTGAACAGTGTGTTATCAGCATTACTTAGTCTATAATTCCGTTTCTTCATAAACGCCATGAACCTTCCAAACCACGCTCTAGGAGACTGTTTTAGTCCTTATAAAGATCGCCATAGACGACATACCTTGTAGCGCCCCGTACCCGGCCTCGTCCGGATACGGCGCACCCGCCGTACTTCACTAAGGAGAGTACCAAGCGTCATGTGTAACATATGAAAATCCATAATATAAATCATGGATTCCCATGTTAACGTTTAACATGACAGTAAAATTTAGGCAGAATTTAAAACTTTCCAAAATAAACATACATTACGAAATAACTACGTCCCCAAAAGTACAGTCACACAAAACATCAAAGTCACGTCCCACAGTGTACCAACATAGTCACAATACAATCATCTGAGTAGCACAAAAGTCCTTAAGTTCATCTCTTTCCATGTCTTCACGCCTACGGATACGGAACCCTCGGCTCATCTTCAATCCACTCTATCTTGGCATTATCTGGGGGAAAAATAAAGTGTGAGTGATAAAAATCACCCAGCAAGGATACAATAAACGACCATGAAATACATAAAGAATTAGGGCATGAATGTAACAATATAAACCTTAGGATAGCAACTCATACCTGACTTAAGTCCTGAAGTTAACTGACGGTATGGACTAAGCATAATTCTAGACAGCGTTAACCACTATCGACTTATTAAGTCCTTAGCTGTATCATACCACGTATTAACGTAATCATGAGTTATGCAATATGCAGTGCAATGCATGATGTCATGCCATGTCATGTCAAAAACATCAGTATGGTCCCATAAAAGTCATGTCATAAAAACAGAGTGTCAGATCAATTAACCCCGGATCTGAGCGGGTCCAGAACAGATATCAGATCAATTAACCCCGGATCTGAGCGGGTCCAGAACAGATATCAGATCAATTAACCCCGGATCTGAGCGGGTCCAGAACAGATATCAGATCAATTAACCCCGGATCTGAGCGGGTCCAGAACATATCATATCATCAGACCAATTAACCCCGGGTCTGGAGTCGGGTTAGTCGCATGCTTGGCCGGCAAAGGAATCTTGAAGCTTTCTTTAAAATATGGGACCGTAAAAACTTTTCATGCATAACGAAAAGATAATCACTTGTAAAACTTGCTTGCATCATAAAATCCATGAAAATCAGGTTCGTGATCATGCATGATACATGCCGTGATATGAAATGCAAGCCATGACATAAACGATCATATGCATTCCTTATAACATGTTAACGTACATGGGTTTGGACGAATAATTCCATATTTCGTACTTTATTCATATAGGACGGTTAGGCTAACCTTTTTCGTCACAGGTACGTTAGGTGAAGTCATAGATACAAGTCGCAGAAATGGGAATTAGTTCAAATAACCATAAAGGCTTACTTACTTACTTTACGATATTTTATAAGTGCTGAGGCTGGGCTGACCAACTTTACTAAAAATTTAATTGTGGCAATTCCGTAATTCCGTTTCCAGAAATTCCAACTCGTATACGTCATAAACATGTGGGACTAGTGTCCTACCGAAATTCAGCTCATTTGAATGTCTCTAAGTCCCTTTTCTAAGCCTGGAAAGTCGTTACAAGTTTTAGGGGGTTTTCAGTAATTTCTGTTGAGCAGTTCTACCAATTAATTCATTAAAAATAATCTAGAACTTGTTTTACTGAAATTCCAACTGGCATGTCTTCTAGACTCATAGAGGTATTATCATGCCAAAAACCAGATATAATGGATATTCACAAGGTCCCTTTTTCGGATAAGACAAAATGATGTTCTGTTCTGCCAGTTCCCAGCTTTCCAGACTGTGCAGCTTTAGCAAATATTTTATTAAAAATTCTACACCACTCCTTTTTCAAAAATTCCAACTTGTACATTTCCTATACACATAATGAAGTCATCACACCGAAATTTAGCTTTTTTTTGAATATTTACAAGGTCTCTTTTCAGGCCATGCAAAACGTTACATCATCCAGTCATGATCCAGCCTTTTCAGCCTGAGCAGTCTCACCAATTATTTTGTTAAAAATCAACCATAATTTATTTTCACAAAATTCCAACTGGCTCTTCTTCTATACACATGGGGCTAGCTCTGTGACAAGGACCAGATTTATTGAAGCTTCAAAGGCCCTTTTTAAATTCGTTCAACTCAGGGACCAATTCTGCCCTGCCCCAGAATTTCCTGCTGGAGCAGTTTTACCACATGATTTATTAAAAATAATCCTTAGCTTATTTTAACGAGATTCCAACTCTCAATCGTGCTACACTCATAGGACTAACTTTGTGCCAAAAATTAGATTCATTGAAGGTCTGGAAGTCCAGTTCCAAAGTCGTTGAAGGTGTCACTCATTCTGTCCAGTTCCAGTACTTTGATATTTTGTCATGGTTAAAGTCACATACACCCATCCATGTTGTTCCTTTGCACTAGGTCATTGGTTAACACTTATAACCCATTGTGACATAAATTTCCAGGTTGCATGCTTGTTATAAAATCACCTTTGCATCACAATAAACAGTTTGTAGGTATCTAACCAAGCTATCATCATATCTATCACATGCATGCACTCCTAGGACCTTCAAAATTGCATCCAAGAGTTAATCTTGTCTAGGCCTACCTAGACTATTCTTGTATTACTCTAAATCAGCCTCAAACCATATTGCATGTAGGAAATAACATCATCTTAGACACAATAACCCACATGCAAGACATTATTCTTAGGAGACAACTAAGATGCAATCTTAAACTTAAAGGGTACCACTAAAGATCACATCTTTGAATACTTTGACCATTCAAGACACTAATCCTTTAGGTAAATCATGAGAGATTAGTGTATACTTGCCTCTTCAAGCCAAAGTTTTTTTCCTTTGCTTGGTTTTGGAGTAAGTTGAGTTGGGATCCTTCTCCTCCTACTCCCTTGAGCACACGTTTTGGAGGAAGAGGAAGGAAGAGGTTAGTCTCTCTTAAATAGTGAAAATAGAATCTTAGTTGAGGCTAGAACATCTTACCAAAGTTGTCTTGGAATGGAGCTTCAAGTGTAGCTAGTTAGCTTCACCTAAGAGTGTTGAAGATCTTCACCCCTTGAGCATGGAGGCCACGGTTTGAAGAGGGAAATAATACCCATATGAGTTTCACTATTTTGTATGAAAAATCTACTTAAGAACTTTGAAATGAGTCTTACCTAGAGGATTCTTGAGCTTGAAGAAGAAGATGGAGTTGTGCCTCTTGTTCTTGGTGTGGCCGAATGTAGAGGGTGAAAAGGAGGGTGGAGAGCTTTCTTAAATGTGTAGTAGGAGTTTACTTGGAGGATTGTTCAAGACCAAATGAAAATGAGGTTGTCTTGAGAATAAAAAGAGCTAGAGGTGTGAGAGAGGGGGGTGGCCGAATGCATGGAGGGAAAGAAGGAATCTAGGCCTTCTTTTTCTTACACCCTAGCCCCTCTTTTCTTTATTTTATTGTTTAATTTCAAATAATTTTGATATTTTAATTATAAATCATGAAATAGAATTATGGAGAGGGTTCTAGAGGCTTTCATGCCTTGGCCGAAATTTTAGGGGTGTCTTGGGGCTATTTTGGTCATTTCACATTTATCCTACCTCACACCTATATAATTTGCAATGTTATTTATTTCATTAAATTTTGATTTTTAATTTTTGTTTTTTAAGTGTGTATAAGAACTAGTTTACTTCAAGGGTGATCAATGTCCCTTGGCCGTTTTCACAAAGGGGTATCACACACACTTCATGGTATTCGCTTGTATGACTATTTAGTGTTCGTCCTAAAGGAACTTGAAGGATTTGAATATGAGAACGACAAATGTGACTTAGTAACATGCTCGAGAAGGAATCATCGCTCTTACTTAATCATAGTCTCGAGTACATGATCGTTGGGGTACAACATCCTCCCCCCCTTATTATAAGTTTCGTCCTCGAAACTTCTAAACTAATCAAAAAGATGCGGGTATTTATTCCTCATGTCTTCCTCCGTTTCCCATGTTGCTTTCTGCTTCTGAGTGATGCTTCCAATGTACCTTTACCATAGGGTATGGTTCTCTTTCTTAGCACCTTCTCTTTCCGATCAACTATCCTTATGGGTTCTTCTTCATAAGATACATCTTTATCAGACCTTCAACTGTTGATCTCCAAGGATGTGGCTGGAGTCATATACATATCGCCGAAGTTGTGAAACGTGGAATACGTCGTGCAGCTGAGAGAGTGATGGTGGTAGCGCCAAGCGGTAAGGCAACTTCGCCCACCCTCATCAAGTATTTCATACGGTCCAATGAATCTTGGGCTTAGCTTTCCTTTAATGCCAAACCTTTTGACACCTTTAGTCGGAGAAACCTTTAGAAAAAACTTTCTCTCCCTCTTGGAACTCCAAGGTCTCCTTCTTTCATCTGCCCTATCTTCATCCTATCTGTGCCGCTCTTAGTCTTTGCTGGACAAGCTTCACTTCTCTCGTGTTGTGCTCGACTATGTCGGGTCCCGTGTAGATCTTATCTCCAATTTCATCCCAATAGAGTGGGGACCGACATTTTCGTCCATACAGTGCTTCGTATGGTGCCATCCCGATGGACCTATGGAAGCTATTATTATAAGAGAACTCGACGAGTTTGAGACTTCTATCCCAGCTTCCTCCGAAATCAAGGATGCAAGCGCGGAGCATATCCTCAAGAGTTTGGATTGTTCTTTCCGACTGTCCATCTGTTTGAGGATGAAAGGCGGAACTCATCCTAATTCTCTGTGCCCATTGCCTTTTGAAAGGCGGTCCAAAATCTGGAAGTGAAACGGGGGGTCACGGTCGCATACGATACTTATGGGAACCCCGTGCAAGCAAACGATGTGGTCAACATACATTGAGGCTAACTTCTCCATAGATGCCTTAATCGTCATGGCTAGAAAGTGTGCGGACTTAGTCAAACGATCCACAATAACCCATATAGCATCATTCCCATACTTGGTCTTGGGTAGATCGGTCACAAAGTCCATGGTGATGTGATCCCATTTCCATTCCGGCACTTCTAAGGGTTGCAATAATCCAGCAGGTCTCTGGTGCTCGGCTTTCACTCTTTGACAAATTAGACAGCGCTCGACAAATTCTGCTATTTGGTTCTTCATACCGGGCCACCAAAACTTTTGTTTGAGATCTTGGTACATCTTATTAGTTCCGGGATGTATAGACAGTCGTGAATTATGAGCTTCTTTCAAAACCTCCTCCTTGAGTTCTTTATCTTCAGGAATACACAGCCGTCCTTGATACCATAAACTGTCATCATTACAGACCTCAAAGTCGTCTCGTGGCTTATCCTTCATTCTTTCTTTGATTTTTCTCAGCGTTTCGTCTCTCCCTTGAGCTTCTTTGATCTTATCAATTAATGAAGGGATAAGGACTAACTTGGCAAGAACCTCTTCGACTGAGTCAACTTCTTCTAACCAAACTCTTCCATGTCTCGCTGAAGAGGTGGTTGCCGTGGGTGACTTGTCTTCCGACTTAATGCATCAGCAACCTTATTAGCCTTTCCCGGATGATATTGAATGGAGAGGTCGTAGTCCTTTATTAATTCCAACCATCTGCGCTGCCGCATATTAAGCTCCTTCTGGGTGAATAGGTACTTCAGGCTCTTGTGGTCTGTATAAATTTCGCATCTTTCGCCATACAAGTAATGCCTCCATATTTTCAATGCGAAAACCACTGCAGCAAGCTCCAAGTCATGGACAGGGTAGTTTTGTTCAAATGGTTTCAACTGTCGGGATGCATACGCTATCACTTTGTCATTCTGCATAAGGACACATCCGAGACCATTCTTCGAAGCATCACTGTAAACTACATACTTCTCACCAGGAGTGGGTTGAGCTAGGATAGGTGCGGATGTCAACTTTGCTTTTAGCTTGGAGAAACTCTTTTCACAGTCCGCACTCCACTCGAATTTGGTTTTCTTCTGGGTTAGTCTGGTGAGAGGGATGGCTATCCTCGAGAATCCTTCCACAAACTTTCTATAATATCCGGCCAGCCCGAGAAAACTTCTTACTTCAGTGACATTTGTGGGCCGTGGCCATTCTGTGATAGCTTCAATCTTCTTGGGGTCTACTGAAATCCCCTCTTCTGATATCACATGACCAAGAAACGATACGCTTCGCAGCCAAAAACTCGCATTTACTGAACTTAGCATATAGCTGTCTCGCTCTTAGAATATTTAAGACTGTCCTCAAATGAGCTGCGTGGGTCTCTTCATCGGGTGAATATATCAAGATATCATCGATAAAGACTACCACGAATTTATCCAACTGCTCTTGGAAGATTCGATTCATGAGATCCATAAAGGCGGCAGGGGCATTGGTCAACCCAAAAGGCATGACTAGAACTCATAATGTCCGTATCGGGTTCTGAAAGCAGTCTTAGGAACATCTTCCGCCTTAATCTTCAACTGGAAGTATCCCGACCGTAGGTCAATCTTACTAAAAAGTCGAGATCCCTGCATTAAGATACTTTAAGTAGGGTTTAGGGGAAATATTCAAATCTTACACAAGTTACACTTATGATTTACTTACCCTGAGCTGGTCGAATAAGTCGTCGATCCGGGGCAACGGATACTTGTTCTTTATGGTAATTTTGTTGAGCTCTCGGTAATCGATGCATAAGCGCATACTTCCATCTTTCTTTTCACGAATAGCACCGGAGCACCCCATGGTGAAACACTGGGGCGAATCAGTTTCTTCTCTAACAGTTCGTGTAACTGTTCCTTTAATTCCTTTAGTTCAGCCGGTGCCATGCGATAAGGGGCTTTCGATATGGGTTCCGCTCCTGGGACAAGGTTTATTTCGAAAGCGATCTCCCGATCGGGAGGTAATCCGGGCAAATCATCAGGAAATACATCAGGGTATTCTTGGACAATTGGAACCTGTGCAAGGGTAGGGCCTTCTTGCTCAGCACTTAGAACGTAAACCAGGAATCCTTCATGACCTTTCCTTAGTGCTTGGCTGGCACGAGCTGCGTTAACAAAGATTTTCTTAGACGGCTTCTTTAATTTGGCTCCTCCTTGAAATGTTATCTCATCTCGAGCTGGGTTCCTAATGATGACTTGCCTGTTTCAGGCAATCGATGTGGGCATGATTCTTTGAGAGCCAGTCCATTCCGAGAATCACATCAAAATCACTCATTGATATAGGGATCAAATTGGCCTCGAATAACTGACCATTAAACTCAAGTGTACAGTTCCTGAGTAGGTGATGAGAAACAAGCACCTGGTCGCCAGCTGCTTGTACTCTATAGGGTGTCTCTAGTCGAAGTGCATCATGGGCGATATTCTTAGCAAACTTCTTTGAGATAAAGGAGTGGCTAGCACCACTGTCAAACAACACATTTGCCGGTATGCTACATACTAATATGGTTCCTGGACCATGCACAATTACTAAGAGATATGATAGACACGCAATAGTGAAATGTATTGAAGGCATAAAACTTAAAATCTTACCAGTCACTACATCAGCAGTCTCCTCGACATCAGCGTCGGTCATAGCGTGCACTCTTGCATTAGTACGGGGCCGCTGGTTCCTTTGTTGTTGCTGCGGCTGTGCACCTTTTTCTGGGCAGTCTTTAATCATGTGTCCATCCTTGCCGCATCCAAAACATTTTCCTGTTTTCCACCTGCACTCTCCCCACATGCCTCTTCTGGCAGTGAGAGCATACTGGAATTGCTGGCTGTTGTGATGAGGTCTGATTCTTCTGATGATTATTTTGATCTTGCTTGCGGTACTGATTCTGTCCTTGACGAGCCGATCCTCTGAAGTTCTTCTTTGCCACCTTTTTGTATCTCTCATTCCCGGTCCCTTGTCTTTCTCGTTTCTGGCCCACGTCATCTCTTCGGATAATATCTCTCTCGATGCGGTAGCATGCATCTAGAAGTGCTCCAAAATTGGTAGGGTTTGCATTTACCAGCCATGTCCTAATCCTCGGATTCAGACCTCTTTCAAACTTCAGCATTTTCGTCTCCTCATCATTCATTGTAACGGGCTGGAACCTCCCAAGGGCTATGAACTTGTTAGCGTACTCCGCCACTGTCATGCCTGATTCTTGTTTCAAAGATTCGAATTCATGCCTCTTTTGCAATTTGACAGATGGGGGAATATAGAACTTATGGAACTCTTGTAGGAATCTTTCCCAAGAAATCGGTCTAGGTAAGGGCTGCAGATTTGTCTTCCACCATTGATTGGCTTCGCTGATCAAGAAGGGTCGGATGGCCTGAGCTTTCATCTCTTCTGGGGCTTGGATCAGCTCAAAGCAGTTTTCAACTTCGTCTAGCCATTTTTCCTGCAATGTCATAGTCTGGCTTTCCTTCGAACGGGGGTACGTTAGCCCTCTTAAGCTTCTCAAAGTAGTATTGGGCATCCCTTACTGGCTGATGTGGCTGAGGTGGAGCATTCTGGTGAATCAGGCCTTGCCCTATCTGAGTAACAATCTGACAAAAGGTCTGGAAGGTGTTCATGTCTGGAATGACCGGAGGGACTGGTGCTTGTGGGGCTGGTGGTGGAGGATTCAGGTCCGGCTGAGGTGGCAGTGGGACCTGTGCTGGGGGCGGTGGAACAGGCTCCTGAGCAACTGGTCGTGCTCTCGGAGGTCTGCCACGTGGTCGCACCATCTGCACTTAAAAGTTTAGCATCTATTTAGATCATCGGAATTAGAATCAATTTAATTAGACTAATGGCCAAAAATCGAGAATCCTGAGGTAAAGAAAATAAAAGACACGTCTTATGTCGTAGACCTAGCTTCCATAGTTTAGGATTAGTTATCATGTAATATCCTAACCCGTCTAGTGATCCTATTCTAAGGTCGCCACTCATCTAAGATCAGGACTTAGGTCTACAATCAAACTTAGATTGCTAAGATCATAACTTAGTTCTATGTTCTGCCCGTAATCTAGAGCCTGGGCTCTGATACCACCTGTAGCGCCCCGTACCCGGCCTCGTCCGGATACGGCGCACCCGCCGTACTTCACTAAGGAGAGTACCAAGCGTCATGTGTAACATATGAAAATCCATAATATAAATCATGGATTCCCATGTTAACGTTTAACATGACAGTAAAATTTAGGCAGAATTTAAAACTTTCCAAAATAAACATACATTACGAAATAACTACGTCCCCAAAAGTACAGTCACACAAAACATCAAAGTCACGTCCCACAGTGTACCAACATAGTCACAATACAATCATCTGAGTAGCACAAAAGTCCTTAAGTTCATCTCTTTCCATGTCTTCACGCCTACGGATACGGAACCCTCGGCTCATCTTCAATCCACTCTATCTTGGCATTATCTGGGGGAAAAATAAAGTGTGAGTGATAAAAATCACCCAGCAAGGATACAATAAACGACCATGAAATACATAAAGAATTAGGGCATGAATGTAACAATATAAACCTTAGGATAGCAACTCATACCTGACTTAAGTCCTGAAGTTAACTGACGGTATGGACTAAGCATAATTCTAGACAGCGTTAACCACTATCGACTTATTAAGTCCTTAGCTGTATCATACCACGTATTAACGTAATCATGAGTTATGCAATATGCAGTGCAATGCATGATGTCATGCCATGTCGTGTCAAAAACATCAGTATGGTCCCATAAAAGTCATGTCATAAAAACAGAGTGTCAGATCAATTAACCCCGGATCTGAGCGGGTCTAGAACAGATATCAGATCAATTAACCCCGGATCTGAGCGGGTCCAGAACAGATATCAGATCAATTAACCCCGGATCTGAGCGGGTCCAGAACAGATATCAGATCAATTAACCCCGGATCTGAGCGGGTCCAGAACATATCATATCATCAGACAATTAACCCCGGGTCTGGAGTCGGGTTAGTCGCATGCTTGGCCGGCAAAGGAATCTTGAAGCTTTCTTTAAAATATGGGACCGTAAAAACTTTTCATGCATAACGAAAAGATAATCACTTGTAAAACTTGCTTGCATCATAAAATCCATGAAAATCAGGTTCGTGATCATGCATGATACATGCCGTGATATGAAATGCAAGCCATGACATAAACGATCATATGCATTCCTTATAACATGTTAACGTACATGGGTTTGGACGAATAATTCCATATTTCGTACTTTATTCATATAGGACGGTTAGGCTAACCTTTTTCGTCACAAGTACGTTAGGTGAAGTCATAGATACAAGTCGCAGAAATGGGAATTAGTTCAAATAACCATAAAGGCTTACTTACTTACTTTACGATATTTATAAGTGCTGAGGCTGGGCTGACCAACTTTACTAAAATTTAATTGTGGCAATTCCGTAATTCCGTTTCCAGAAATTCCAACTCGTATACGTCATAAACATGTGGGACTAGTGTCCTACCGAAATTCAGCTCATTTGAATGTCTCTAAGTCCCTTTTCTAAGCCTGGAAAGTCGTTACAAGTTTTAGGGGGTTTTCAGTAATTTCTGTTGAGCAGTTCTACCAATTAATTCATTAAAAATAATCTAGAACTTTTTTTACTGAAATTCCAACTGGCATGTCTTCTAGACTCATAGAGGTATTATCATGCCAAAAACCAGATATAATGGATATTCATAAGGTCCCTTTTTCGGATAAGACAAAATGATGTTCTGTTCTGCCAGTTCCCAGCTTTCCAGACTGTGCAGCTTTAGCAAATATTTTATTAAAAATTCTACACCACTCCTTTTTCAAAAATTCCAACTTGTACATTTCCTATACACATAATGAAGTCATCACACCGAAATTTAGCTTTTTTTGAATATTTACAAGGTCTCTTTTCAGGCCATGCAAAACGTTACATCATCCAGTCATGATCCAGCCTTTTCAGCCTGAGCAGTCTCACCAATTATTTTGTTAAAAATCAACCATAATTTATTTTCACAAAATTCCAACTGGCTCTTCTTCTATACACATGGGGCTAGCTCTGTGACAAGGACCAGATTTATTGAAGCTTCAAAAGGCCCTTTTTAAATTCGTTCAACTCAGGGACCAATTCTGCCCTGCCCCAGAATTTCCTGCTGGAGCAGTTTTACCACATGATTTATTAAAAATAATCCTTAGCTTATTTTAAACGAGATTCCAACTCTCAATCGTGCTACACTCATAGGACTAACTTTGTGCCAAAAATTAGATTCATTGAAGGTCTGGAAGTCTAGTTCCAAAGTCGTTGAAGGTGTCACTCATTCTGTCCAGTTCCAGTACTTTGATATTTTGTCATGATTAAAGTCACATACACCCATCCATGTTGTTCCTTTGCACTAGGTCATTGGTTACACTTATAACCCATTGTGACATAAATTTCCAGGTTGCATGCTTGTTATAAAATCACCTTTGCATCACAATAAAGAGTTTGTAGGTATCTAACCAAGCTATCATCATATCTATCACATGCATGCACTCCTAGGACCTTCAAAATTGCATCCAAGAGTTAATCTTGTCTAGGCCTACCTAGACTATTCTTGTATTACTCTAAATCAGCCTCAAACCATATTGCATGTAGGAATAACATCATCTTAGACACAATAACCCACATGCAAGACATTATTCTTAGGAGACAACTAAGATGCAATCTTAAACTTAAAGGGTACCACTAAAGATCACATCTTTGAATACTTTGACCATTCAAGACACTAATCCTTTAGGTAAATCATGAGAGATTAGTGTATACTTGCCTCTTCAAGCCAAAGTTTTTTGCCTTTGCTTGTTTTGGAGTAAGTTGAGTTGGGATCCTTCTCCTCCTACTCCCTTGAGCACACGTTTTGGAGGAAGAGGAAGGAAGAGGTTAGTCCTCTCTTAAATAGTGAAAATAGAATCTTAGTTGAGGCTAGAACATCTTACCAAAGTTGTCTTGGAATGGAGCTTCAAGTGAAGCTAGTTAGCTTCACCTAAGAGTGTTGAAGATCTTCACCCCTTGAGCATGGAGGGCCACGGTTTGAAGAGGGAAATAATACCCATATGAGTTTCACTATTTTGTATGAAAAATCTACTTAAGAACTTGAAATGAGTCTTACCTAGAGGATTCTTGAGCTTGAAGAAGAAGATGGAGTTGTGCCTCTTGTTCTTGGTGTGGCCGAATGTAGAGGGTGAAAAGGAGGGTGGAGAGCTTTCTTAAATGTGTAGTAGGAGTTTACTTGGAGGATTGTTCAAGACCAAATGAAAATGAGGTTATCTTGAGAATAAAAAAGAGCTAGAGGTGTGAGAGAGGGGGGTGGCCGAATGCATGGAGGGAAAGAAGGAATCTAGGCCTTCTTTTTCTTACACCCTAGCCCCTCTTTTCTTTATTTATTGTTTATTTCAAATAATTTTGATATTTTAATTATAAATCATGAAATAGAATTATGGAGAGGGTTCTAGAGGCTTTCATGCCTTGGCCGAAATTTTAGGGGTGTCTTGGGGCTATTTTGGTCATTTCACATTTATCCTACCTCACACCTATATAATTTGCAATGTTATTTATTTCATTAAATTTTGATTTTTAATTTTTGTTTTTTAAGTGTGTATAAGAACTAGTTTACTTCAAGGGTGATCAATGTCCCTTGGCCGTTTTCACAAAGGGGTATCACACACACTTCATGGTATTCGCTTGTATGACTATTTAGTGTTCGTCCTAAAGGAACTTGAAGGATTTGAATATGAGAACGACAAATGTGACTTAGTAACATGCTCGAGAAGGAATCATCGCTCTTACTTAATCATAGTCTCGAGTACATGATCGTTGGGTACAACATACCTCATTCTCGGCAAACTCATTTGTGAATCCTGGAGGTGCACTCATATAGATCTCCTCTTTTAACTCTCCATAAAGAAATGCATTCTTCACATCATACTGATGAAGATGCCATGCTTTAGTGGCCGCTATTGAGAAGATTACCTTGATTGTGTCAAGATTTTCCACTAGTGAGAACGTCTCTGTGTAATCAATGCCATACGTTTAAGTGTACCCTCTAGCTACCAATCTCGCCTTATATCTCTCAATGCTTTCATCTGCTTTGTACTTAATCGTATAGACCCACCTGCAGCCTACTAGATGTTTTCCATTCGGAAGTGGAACTTTATCCCAAGTGTTATTCTTGTATAAAGCCTTCACTTCATCCTTCATAGCTGCATACAGCTCAGGTTGATTTATTGCTTCCTCGAAAATTTTGGGAACAGCAGTCTCATATACTGATGACAGAAAGCCTTTCACACCTGTTACCGGATGTATGGTCCCTTTTGATATCTTGCTTGGAGAATACCTTACTGGCGGTTTTTCTTCTGTTCTAAACATGGTGTAGCACTCTGCCCTGGTCTATTGAAACGTCACTGTTACCCTGTGTATTTTCATATACAACGGAACCATGACTGGAAGAATTGTTATAACTTGGGTCTAAATCAGGAAGTTGATAATGATGTAGATGGAAAGGAACATGTGAGTACAGTACCTGGTATGTGGATTATTTGCCTAAAGTAAATCACTGCTCGGCACGGGAAGAGGGACTATATTTCTGCCAGGTAAAGTGCAGTCGGCGCCACCTACTTGTCGTGTTGGGGACCGCCTCTTGTTGACTAGTGGTATGGATCCAGTCGTAAGGCTCACCCGTTGTCTCCCCCTGAGACCAAGACTTGGTAGAATAAAAGTATTCATGCTCAAGGAAGGTGCAGTCCATGGTTACTTGGACCCGGTGAGTACGAGGATTATAGCAGTGATAGCCTTTTTAAGCTAGAGCATACCTGATGAAGACACACTTGTCGGCACAAAGCTTCTAGTTTGGTACGATGGGAAGCGGGAATGTGTACAAACACAGTGCACCAAAGACTTTAGGGGGTAATGTAAGAATAGAGGGTACCTTAGTATGAGATGTAAGTACAGACAATGGAGTGTGGTGACCCAAGATTTTTGTAGGTAACCGTTTAAGGAGATATGCAGAAGTAGCAACAGCTTCAGGGCCAAATTTTTTTGGAACATATGACTCAAGCATCATTGCCCGAGTCATTTCGAGAAGGATGCGATTCTTTCGTTCCACGACACCATTTTGTTTAGGTGTGTAGGAACAAGTCGTCTGATGGATAGTCCTGTGATCTCAGAAGAAATCCTGCAAAACACTATTAATGTATTCTCCTCTATTATCAGATCGAAGATTTGGATGCAAGTGTGAAACTATGTATGAATCATATTGTAAAAACTGGACAATTGGTGAATACACATCAGATTTATTTTTAAGATAGTAAATCCACGTCATTTGTGAAAAATCAACTACAAAGGTAACAAAATACTAAAACCAAGTGTACTAAACTGAACAGGGATTTTACCCAGGTGTTATTTAGTTTATATGTAGAGCGATGATGTTTAGCACGATAACAAGTGTCACAAGATAAAGTAATACCAGACTGAGACAAAGAAGGAAATAACAACTTCATATACTGAAAGAAGGGTGACCCCGACGATGGTGCCATGCCATAGTCATTGTTGAGCAGTCCCCGGTGACAAGATTGGACCGGCCTGTTGCAACCACATCTGTCACTAATATAGTCCTCCTTTCTCAATGCCACGCCCAATAATCGTCTTCGAGTGAATATCATGTAAGATGCAAAACGTAGGGTACATAAGTACTACGCAATGAACTCACGTGTAAGTTGACTATAGACAACAATTTTGACAAAAGTCTAGGCATGTAAAGGCAATTATTTAAATGGATATTGGGGTTGACTGAGATTGTACCACCTCCGGAGACTGATATGAGGGCCCCGTTGGCAGTTTCAATATGGGTTTTGATTGGTAAGGTCCAGGTTGGAAGTCATGTGGATCACTTATCATGTGTCGGTGGCACTACTATCAAGGATCCAGTAATTATTTGTGGAGGCAATGGAAAAACCACAGGATTTTTGGTGAGTTGAATGTGCGGGATGAATTAGATTTATTTGATAAATTGAGGGTTGTTTTTAGTTTTTTGGTGAGATTAGGGCAGTTGGTGATAATATAGGAGTTAATGGGGTTTAAACAACGTTTTCCTTTATTTATGTGGGTCAAATGGTTTTTTCTGGCTTGAGGGGGCTGTGATGAGGCTGAGGAGCAGCCCCCTAATGAGGAGCTTGCACAAGGTGCCCTTAACCATAAGGGGCCTTTGACAAGGAGCCAAACCAAGAGGCTTAATGGTTTTCAACTTGGTTTTGATGTGGCTCTTTTCTAACCAAACATGTGCAAGATGAACCAATGGATGTTCCTCCTAAATGGGTGCTCATTGTTGAGCCTAAGAACTGTATTATCCAATGATAGTCAGTCCGCTTGTTGGTGCCGTTTCTGTGGCTTTTAGTTGTCTTTTTCGTTTGTTCCTTTTAAAGTTTGTTTAGAATACTTATGTTGGTGTATGAGTGTGTTTTGTAGGTGTTACAAGTCTTGGAACAAACGTTTTGAGCTTTGGAAAGGAGGGCTTCTCAGATTTGGACCAAGCTTGTCCATACAAGGCTGTTTTGTGATTTTGGCTTTCAAACGATATTGGGAGTGCATGGAGCCAGCTGGACCTTAAAGAAGATTTAATTTGGAGCATCTTTCATGTTTGGGTTTTTGCCAAAATCAGTCCACAAAAAGAGATACAAGAGATGCAAGAAAAGAAGTCCAAAACAAGCCCAATCATGCAATTTAGGGTTCGGCTATCTTGAGGCAAGGGCTGCCGCCTAGGCCTCTTCAAGGGTGTCTAAGAGACCTTCCATAATGATATAAATCAGCTTGGAAGGATTGGAATGAATTATGGAAGTCATAAATTGAAGATTTGGAGCAAATAAAGAGATAATTCAAGAAATGGAAGTTACCAAAATTAGGAGCTTGTGTCACAAGGAAAGGGGTATTGGCGTTTTTATGGGAGCAAAGGAGGCACAAGGCAAGTCTAGAAGAATGGCAATAATGCAACAATTGATGATTGAGACAATAATTGGGGATTTGCCAAGAGAAGGGAACTTACCATAATTAACAAAATCAAGATTGATGCACACTAGGGAAGGTGGCGCCAAGATGGAGGCATCCAATGAAACCCTAGCCGTTTTGTGGAGTAGCTTTACAAGACTTGTAATCATATAAATAGATCACTTAGCCTTTCTTTGAGTAGTGAGACTATTTTTCATCATTGAACTAAAAACCCTAGTGTTTTATGTTATCTTTTGTTCTTGAGTTTTCTTGAATAAAAGTTGTGTTTTCCTTTGGTTACACATATCTTAAATCAAGGCTAGACCCAATTAAGGATTGTGTGTTCCTTGTTGGTGATCCACAATCCAAGGATACGGAACGACGTGTTGGATTGAGCGGATTCAAAACACACCTATCCAAACGATTTTGGAGGCTTGAAGGAAGGTGGGTGCTTGGCACCATTGTCCATTACATTCAAGGATTGAAGGACGTTGGAGAGTGAAGAAAGATCGGGACAACATTAACATACGAACCATATTCGTATCAAGTGGTATCAGAGCTTCTCGTTTATCTTCAATCTCAAATATCTTTTCTTTTTGTCGTTTGTGTCATTCTATTTGCCTCAATCGTTCAAAAAAAAAAAACGTTTCTTGTCAAAAAAAAAAAAAGGTTTGATCTTTTACTTCATTTTCATCAAAAACAAAAACAAAGATTGTTCTTTTTCTTTCAGCCCAACGAAAACCACAAAAAAAAGACTTCACCTTTTGCATCACTATTGATCAACCTATCATTAAAGATCTCATCTTTAACACACTTAATCATAGGATCATTGTTGTTTGCAGTGAATAGATTTAACTCCCATCTAAAATCAGTCCAAGGCCTAAAAAGAGCTACCTTTGAGTCAAATACCTTGTTGTTATCGAAGCTTTTTAATTAAATTTGCTTGTGTGATATTGAATACAAGTTGTTTGTTTTGGTTGTATTGGTATCCAAGGAAAATCTGTTTCTACTACACATCCATACAAACACAAAAAGGATCATCTTCAAGCATATACAACGGATTCTTGCAACAGCAAACAAAGGTTGCATCAAGGCTGCTTTGAAACGTCAAAAAAAAAAAAAAAGGAAAGAAGAGAAAAGAAAACGTGCACAAAAACAACAAAAAAAAAAGTGCACAAAGAAATGGAAGAGAAAAGAAGTTCCTTTTGAACAAAGATTCCATCTTTGCATCTACTACCCAACTCCAAAAAGAACACGCATAGAGCATTCAATTTCTCAACCTTGGATACGCATTCATACTATCAATCAAAGAACTTGCATCTGATATTGCATAAGTTGGTTTTAATTAAAGATTGCCCAGGACAACCCCTAGCAATTCTTTGGTTCAAGCCAACTACATCACTTTTGGTTTCTTGTTTCTTTGAATCATAGTTATTAAGTGTGTTTAAAAATTGTGCTCTAGATTTCTTGAAGCTGTTTTACCACTTGTTGATCAATTGGTGTTTTTGAAGGCAAAAGAAGCTTGCAAGGATAGAAAAACGAAACAGATTGTGGTTAGCCAATTTGGGACTTGCCCTTAAGAGGTTTCTAGCTCGAGATTGGCCAAGGGAAAACACTTGAACAATTGAGAGAAAACAAGGGAGGACAAAAAAGGCCAAACGATTTTCGTTTTCCTTTTTGTTTTCACTAACAACTCACCTTTGTTTCTTGTGTTAGTTTTCTTCTTTTCTTGTTTGTGAAAGCGTTTCAGGTTGCCATGGAGGGGTCAAACAGTACCCAAGGAGGAGGAGACAAAGTGGAATTTTCCATGGAGAAGATGGCACAAATGCTTAGTAACATGCAATCTAGGTTGGATGAATGGGAAGCAAGGATGACATCCAACACACCTCCTACCCAAGAACAGCACCCACCTCAAAGCCAAGGCCAAACATCCCGTGGAACTGAGCCTAAGGGGTCCACAAGCATGGGAGGTAGAGGAGGAGCAAGGGGTAGAGGAGATAGGAGACACGGAGTGAGACCACAACCTGTTAGGGAGGAATGGAATGACTTCTATGAAGAGGAAGAGGTTGAGGAGATAAACCCAAGACCTCAAGGCCGAATACAACCTAGGAGGTATGTACCCCAAGAGGATGATTATTTGAAAACCAAAATAAACATTCCACCCTTTTATGGTAAAAGTGACCCCGAAGCTTACATGAATGGGAGAGAAAAGTTGACATGATCTTTTCCTATACCAACTATACCGAGTTGCAAAAAGTGAGATATGCAAGTATAGAGTTCTTGGAATATGCCTTGATTTGGTGGACCAAACTCAAAGCATAAGAAGAAGGACTAGACAACCCACAATTGGAACTTGGGATGAGATGAAATATGAGATGAGAAAGAAATTCATTCCAGAATCTTACGAGAGATCCATGTTCCAAAAGTTGCAATGCCTAACTCAAGGAAATAAAAGTGTGGATGAATACTTTAAGGAGTTAGAGAGTTTGTTGATAAAAACTGATACTGAAGAAACCGAGGAGGCAACCATGGCTCGATTTTTGGGAGGTCTTAATAAGGAGATTGGGTTTCAACTTGAACTCACTACCTACGTTGATCTCAATTCCATGGTTCACAAAGCTGAGAAAATTGAGCGGCAATTAAAGGTACGTTCTTCTTCTAGTGGATTTGGTTTTAGAACTAATGCTTCTTCTTTTTCTAAAGTGCAGCCTAGGTCTAATGGCAATGGAGGAGCACGGCCAAGTTCAAACACATTCGGCCAAAACGGTTCTAGCGCTCCAAATAAGCCACACTTCACTCAAAGGACCAACGGAGCAAATCTAGGTCAAAATGATAAAAGCAAAGGCAAAGCACCCGCAAACCCTCCAAGAACAAGGGAGATTGAGTGTTTTAAATGTAGAGGGAGAGGACACTATGCAAGGGACTGCCCTAATGCCAAGAAAGTGTTGTACCTTGAGGAAACAAATGAATTCTATTCAGAAGAGGAGGAAGAAGAGGCCACAAAGGAAGAGTACCAAGAGGACTCAGCTGAGGAGATAAAGAGTGATGAAGAGGGTGCATATAAGGACTTTCTTGTGGTAAGAAAAGCCTTAAGTGCACACATGAAGGAGGAAGAAGAAAACTTGCAAAGGGAGAACATTTTCCACATCCACTGTTTGGTAAAAGGCAAAACTTGCACTTAATTATTGATAGTGGTTCTTGTGCTAATGTTGCAAGTATTGAACTTGTTAGAAAGCTAGATTTACCTATGATTGATCATTCCCATCCCTATAGGTTATCTTGGCTAAATGATTGTGGTGAGATTCATGTGTCTAAACAAGTTCTGATTTCTTTATCTATTGGCGGTTACAAAGATGAAATTTTGTGTGATGTAGCTCCTATGCATGCTAGTCATATTTTGTTGGGTAGACCTTGGCAGTTTGACAAGCATGTTATTTATGATGGTAGATTGAACATGTATGCTTTTACTTTTAATGGTAAAAAGTTTAAGTTGCATGCATTGTCTCCACATAAAGTTTATGAGGATGCTAAGAGGATGAAAAAGAACCATTCAGATCCTAAGGAAAAGGAGGCTGAAAAAAGGTTCTTAGAGGTTCTTAAAAAGGAGAGAAGAAGCCTTTTGGAGGCTGCAAACTCCTCGGCCAAGGGTACACAACCCACGGCCCAAACCAGTCCACCCTCACCCACGGTTCAAACACTTTCACAAGCATCCACACCACAAATTTCACGTCCACCTAAGAAGCATGCTTTCTTTGCAAAATCTCGTGAAGTTACCCATGCATTGTATGATAATAAAACTGTTTTGGTGATGCTTTACAAAGATAGTGTTGCATGCTTCTTTTCTAAGAATGACTTACCATCTACCTTGCCTAGTGGTGTTGTTTCTTCTTTGTTGGAAGAATTTGCAGATTTGTCTCCCGAGGAGGAGCCACATGGGTTGCCACCTTTAAGAGGGATTGAGCACCACATTGACTTTATTCCAGGGGCTGTCCTACCTAATAGGCCAGCTTATAGAGCCAATCCGGAGGAAACAAAGGAGATACAAAGGCAAGTGGAGGATCTCTTGGCCAAAGAGAAGGTAAGGGAAAGCATGAGTCCAAGTGCAGTGCCAGTCATCCTTGTTCCAAAAAAAGATGGCACTTGGAGGATGTGTACAGATTGTAGGGCCATCAACAAAATCACTGTAAAGTATAGGTATCCCATTCCTAGACTTGATGATATGCTTGATATGTTGCATGGTTCACAATGGTATACGAAAATTGATTTGAAAAGTGGTTATTTTCAAGTGAGGATAAGAGAGGGTGATGAATGGAAAACAGCTTTTAAAACTAAATTTGGATTGTATGAATGGTTAGTTATGCCTTTTGGGTTAACTAATGCCCCTAGTACATTCATGAGGCTAATGAATGAAGTTTTGAGAGCTTTTATTGGGAAGTTTGTTGTGGTTTATTTTGATGACATCTTGATCTATTCTAAGACCTTAGAAGAGCATTTAGTTCACATAAGAGCTGTTTTTGAAAAGCTAAGAAAAGAAAAACTTTATGCTAACTTTAAGAAATGTTCTTTTTGTTTGGACAAAGTTGTTTTTCTTGGTTTTGTAATCAGTTCTGCAGGGATTGAAATGGATCAAGACAAGGTGAAATCCATCCTTGAATGGCCTACACCAAAGAGTGTGGGAGAAGTGAGGAGTTTTCATGGTTTGGCAGGTTTTTATAGGCGGTTTGTCAAAGACTTCTCAACCGTGGCCGCACCATTGAATGAGATCGTCAAGAAAGAGGTTGGATTCCATTGGGGGGACGCCCAACAAAGGGCGTTTGATGAGCTTAAAAGACGTCTCACTACAGCACCTATCTTGAAGTTGCCCAACTTTGATGATACATTTGAGATAGAGTGTGATGCAAGTGGCGTGGGAATTGGAGCTGTTCTAACCCAAGGTAAGCACCCTATTGCTTATTTTAGTGAAAAGTTGAAAGGTGCTGCATTGAACTATCCTACTTATGATAAGGAGTTGTATGCTTTGGTAAGGTCCTTACAAACTTGGCAACACTACTTGCAAACCCAAAGAGTTTGTCATTCATACTGATCATGAAAGTTTGAAGTACCTTAAAAGTCAAGGAAAACTGAATAAGAGGCATGCAAAGTGGGTTGAGTTTATTGAGCAATTTCCTTATGTCATTAAGTATAAGCAAGGAAAAGATAACATAGTTGCTGATGCTTTGTCTAGGAGGTATACTTTGATTACTAAGTTGTCTTCACACTTGCTTGGCTTTGAATTTGTTAAGGAATTGTATAAGGATGATTCTGATTTTGCTTCCATTTATGATGCATGTGTTGATTCTCCTTTGGTAATTTTATTTGCATGATGGCTATTTGTTTAAGGAGAAACGATTATGCATTCCTAAGGGATCAATGCGTGAATTGCTGGTTAAGGAAGCGCATGGGGGCGGGTTAATGGGACACTTTGGAGTTTTTAAAACTTTAGAAACTTTAAAGGAACATTTCTTTTGGCCTCACATGAAATCAGATGTTGCAAAGGTTTGTAGTAGTTGCATCACTTGTAGGCAGGCTAAGTCCAAAACACAACCTCATGGTTTGTACACACCCTTGGACGTACCTAGTGCACCTTGGGAGGACATTTCTATGGACTTTGTTCTTGGCTTACCTAGATCAAAAGGTGGTAGAGATAGTGTCTTTGTTGTGGTAGACAGATTCTCTAAGATGGCACACTTTATTGCTTGTCACAAAGTAGATGATGCTTCTTACATTGCAAATCTGTTCTTTAAAGAAGTTGTTCGATTGCATGGCATGCCTAAAACAATTGTTAGTGATAGGGACATTAAATTCTTGAGTCATTTTTGGCGTGTACTTTGGAGCAAGTTGGGAACTAAGCTTTTGTTTTCTACTACTGCACATCCACAAACAGATGGCCAAACTGAAGTGGTAAATCGGACCTTGTCACAAATGTTGCGTGCTTTAATCCAAAGCAATCTGAAAAATTGGGAAGAATGTTTACCACATATTGAGTTTGCTTACAATAGGGCTGTTCATAGTGGGTCTTTGTATTCCCCTTTTGAAGTTGTCTATGGTTTTCTACCCCATTCCCCACTTGATTTGTTGCCTATTCCAATTGATGAGCGTACTAGCATGGATGGTAAACAACGAGCTGAAATGATCAAAAAGTTGCATGAAAAAGTTAAACTTCAACTTGAACGAAAGAATAGACAGTATGCCAAACAAGCTAATAAGCATAGAAAAGATGTTGTGTTTTATCCTGGAGATCTTGTTTGGTTGCATTTAAGGAAGGAACGATTTCCTAAGGAGAGGAAGTCCAAGCTTATGCCTCGAGGAGATGGACCTTTTAAGGTCATTCAAAAGGTTGGTCCAAATGCTTATGTGTTTGATCTTCCTCCAGACAGGTATGGTTCAGTTTCCAACACTTTCAATGTAAGTGATCTTTCCCCTTTTGAGCATTTTTATCTTGATGATTCGAGGGCGAATCCTTTTGAGGAGGGGGGGATTGATGAGGCTGAGGAGCAGCCCCCTAATGAGGAGCTTGCACAAGGTGCCCTTAACCATAAGGGGCCTTTGACAAGGAGCCAAACCAAGAGGCTTAATGGTTTTCAACTTGGTTTTGATGTTGGCTCTTTTCTAACCAAACATGTGCAAGATGAACCAATAGATGTTCCTCCTAAATGGGTGCTCATTGTTGAGCCTAAGAACTGATTATCCAATGATAGTCAGTCCGCTTGTTGGTGCCGTTTCTGTGGCTTTTAGTTGTCTTTTCGTTTGTTCCTTTTAAAGTTTGTTTAGAATACTTATGTTTGGTGTATGAGTGTGTTTTGTAGGTGTTACAAGTCTTGGAACAAACGTTTTGAGCTTTGGAAAGGAGGGCTTCTCAGATTTGGACCAAGCTTGTCCATACAAGGCTGTTTTGTGATTTTGGGCTTTCAAACGATATTGGGAGTGCATGGAGCCAGCTGGACCTTAAAGAAGATTTAATTTGGAGCATCTTTCATGTTTTGGGTTTTGCCAAAATCAGTCCACAAAAAGAGATACAAGAGATGCAAGAAAGAAGTCCAAAACAAGCCCAATCATGCAATTTAGGGTTTCGGCTATCTTGAGGCAAGGGCTGCCGCCTAGGCCTCTTCAAGGGTGTCTAAGAGACCTTCCATAATGATATAAATCAGCTTGGAAGGATTGGAATGAATTATGGAAGTCATAAATTGAAGATTTGGAGCAAATAAGGAGATAATTCAAGAAAATGGAAGTTACCAAAATTAGAGCTTGTGTCACAAGGAAAGGGGTATTGGCGTTTTTATGGGAGCAAAGGAGGCACAAGGCAAGTCTAGAAGAATGGCAATAATGCAACAATTGATGATTGAGACAATAATTGGGGATTTGCCAAGAGAAGGGAACTTACCATAATTAACAAAATCAAGATTGATGCACACTAAGGGAAGGTGGCGCCAAGATGGAGGCATCCAATGAAACCCTAGCCGTTTTGTGGAGTAGCTTTACAAGACTTGTAATCATATAAATAGATCACTTAGCCTTTCTTTGAGTAGTGAGACTATTTTTCATCATTGAACTAAAAACCCTAGTGTTTTATGTTATCTTTTGTTCTTGAGTTTTCTTGAATAAAAGTTTGTGTTTTTCCTTTGGTTTACACATATCTAAATCAAGGCTAGACCCAATTAAGGATTGTGTGTTCCTTGTTGGTGATCCACAATCCAAGGATACGGAACGACGTGTTGGATTGAGCGGATTCAAACACACCTATCCAAACGATTTTGGAGGCTTGAAGGAAGGTGGTTGCTTGGCACCATTGTCCATTACATTCAAGGATTGAAGGACGTTTGGAGAGTGAAGAAAGATCGGGACAACATTAACATACGAACCATATTCGTATCAGGCTGGACCGGTCATTTTTGGTTGAGGAGGGACTGATTCCATAATTTGTGAAATACAAGGGGTAACAGATGTAATTTTAACAGGGGTATTTGGGAAAGTATAAAATAAAATTAGGTTGGGGTTATAAACCTCAACCCTAATACCTCATTCACACCTGGCTGCTTGCTCTGCTTATTCCCCTTCGTTTCTGCTAGAAATGGCTTCTGCAGCCACTGCTTTTGTTCCGTCCGATTGCTTCAATTTTCCTTCATACCACTCCGGGTACCCTATAATCTTGAAGCACTACTCTTGTGTGCCTCTTTTGGCCACAATGACTGCAGGCAAGTCCATCCTTGGCTTCCATATGCCAGGTGTTGGCTGACATGGTCCTCCACGTCCTCTCTCCTGTGTTGCTACACGTCCCTGAGTTTGGCTAGGGTCACGACCTTTGGTAGCCAGGGTCTATGTTGGCAGACCGTGACCCACTCCTCCCGATGATGAAAACTCTTCTGAGGAAGGCCTTTGCAACATCGCTGACCTCTCCTCCGCCCTCCTTATTTCTTTGTACGCCGTCTCCAATGACGGCAAATGGTCGCTTTTCAACAACTCATTTTTTCAAGGTTGTATTTCTCGTCAATGGCAGTGAGAAATTGATACAATCGGAGTGCCTCCATTTTCTTGTTATGTATGCTTATATCCGTTGGACAAGTCATACGGTTCGTCTCTTGAGCATCTATGGTAGTCTATAGATCCTGTAACCGGTTCCAACACTCGTCAATGTTCCCACCTCCTTGCCTGATCAAACTTGCACTCTTATGAAGGTCATATGCCCGTAGAGAGTCGGTCCCTGACCCATAGGTGAAAGCTAGGCCGTCCCACAGAGCCTTTGTAGTGGGATACCTAGTTACGTTTACCACCAATGATGGTTCAATTGTCTGGATAATCTAAGTAAACACTAAATTATCCCCTTGTTCCCACAAGGAGAACTATGGGTCTGATGGCTGTGGTGGGGGAGGAATACCTTTGAGGTGATGCCTCCTCGCTCGTCCGATGATTGCCCTTAACACCAATGGTGCCCAGACTGCATAATTCTTGTCGTTGAGTTTAACTGAGATGGATAGATTTTCTGTGGTTAGTGAGATTGGTTGGGATGGTACAGAAGTTGTTTGTGGTCTGGCTGGGGTATTTTGTAATATGTGGGCTACTTGGAAAGCCAAATCCGCAAGATTTGATGTCTTGGGTTCACTGGATTCTTGATTTGACATGGTTCTTGTGGTTTGTTTTGTGAACAGGTGTTGGAGAATTCCAACGTGCTGCACTTGATCAGAGTCAAGAAGTGGCTGAGGTCGGATTCAGGTAAGGTAAGGTTGTGATGAACATAGTTTCTGAGCCTATACTCAGACAAAAAAACTTCAATTCTTGGTAAATTTGAGTTGGATCATTCCTGCTTTGATACCATGTTAATAATGCAAATATTATAGTGATGAAACTGCATATTTCATTCATGCCTTTCACCGGTACAATACCCCTTTTACTTATACATTTGATATCACTCTATACAAGGTAAACACCAATCAATCCGTATAATTATGTATACAGTCAATCCCTATAATTACGACTACTAATTTACAGGCTCTGATTTTCCCTAACTAAGGTAAGTAAATATTCCTTTCCTAAGAGTGGAAGGCAGACAGTAAAAATAGTGAAGAGATCTATTTATGTTCGATCATGCATCTTAAAGATCTTTCTTCCAGTAGAATGATATTTGATCCATATTCCCATATCTCTTTTTTCCTGTTTCACCTAATTAATCATGATTTCTTTGAGTCCTTATTATGTATTCTAATTGAAACACCCTGAAAACATGTCCTTTTCTTTTATAGCAAATATCATATGGGAGTATATAGACGTTGTCTCTCCTCTTGCTTCTGTCTTCTTTCATATTTAATGCCAACCAAGAAAGATCCACCATTTTGAATAACCTGTTGGAGAAATGAAATGGGAAAAGATTGGATGGCAAGTGGGTTTGTTAAAAGTTGACAACCACCATACTTTAAGCTTAATTATGATTAGTGTTCGTTAATCAAAAACGGAAACTAAAAATTTCTAAATTATCTGCGTAACGAGTAGATAATTTTAGGCTTTTGAATCACTCGATTCCGATACCGGGTGAATGAGAAATTAATGCTCAAAGTTGGAGTAAAATTGGTGGAAATTAGAAAAATTGGTGATGTGGCCTCTTGAGGAGTGAACACATCACCAATTTACTTGTATACCACATTGCCCACTTGAGAGAAAAAGGCCACCATATAAGGTTCAAGTTGGAGCTTTCTAAGATGTGCCCTTGGGCATGAGAAGTTTTCTGACGGAATCAGGACGCAGCTCAGGCAAGGTTCACCACACACGCGCACGCGCGCTCCGCCGCCCGCCCGTCCGGCTCGTGCTCGTGGCTCGTGGCTCGTGGCTCGCCCGGTTCTTATCATTTTGGATAAATTTTCTTTTAATTTTTCCAAAAAAATAATTACTTGATCCTACGGTCTACGATTTATCTGCGGTGATCCAACGCTTCAGATCAAGTCTGATCCTGCGGTTAATCGCGGGTTGCTGATCCTACGTCTCAGATTTGATCTTATCTTCGGTTTACTGATCCAATGGCCTACGTCTGTTCAGACAAGGATTATGATCTAACGGTGGAGATCTTAACTGGTTTAATCCAATGGTCCAGATTCGTTCTGACCATAAACTGCCTCAACCTCTTTCAACCACCCTCCATCTATATATACTGTTGCCATGCATGCATACAGAACACACTGTTTTAACACAGTACTGCGTTTTCTTCTTCAAAGCATTCTGCATTCCATTACGATACAATCAATACGAGAAATCAGTACACCTTTAACAGGTTCGTCGATGTTCCTACGCTGTAGTGCCACTCGTATGAACGAAAACCGTTGTATCCTGGGAGACGTTTGTTACATCCGGTTAGGCACAGTATACCGGAGCAATTCGTCTTAAGGACAGAGTCCTTACACTCGCCTCGGTTTTGCTTGCGTTTTTGTTGTCAATTTACTCACATGCACACAGTGCACTTGTTCTGATTACAGTGCTTACATAACCATCTGCTCAACATCTTGCAACTAAAAGGTAAACAACATTAAGTTCTTACGTCTGATGTTTCATGCAATATATATTTCTGCATCTTTCGTCTTTTCATTTTTCCCCCCTATGTATCCGTTCCGGTGTATTCTTTGATTATAGTTACTCATTTTAACCATGGATGTTGCTGTTCTTTATGGAGAAAATTTGCGCGTTTAAAAATATGAACTTCTAAAAATAAACAACTCTGTATTCTTATTGGTAAATGCGTGCTGCTTTATTCCTTCTCATACCACTTTCTTCTGTTGTCATACTCTCCTCAAAACAACAACTTAACAGATCTGAATCGATCCACCTGAAGTGTATCAGTATTGATGGTTTCAACTACTTCCTTGCTTTCTTTCTTTTTTAATCTTTTACATGTTCTCTTTCAAATCTTAATGTTCCTTTAGGTTGAATAGATTTGATTTTCAATAGTTTTGCAGATCTTCATTTGGAGCTTCAGATGGGTATCATTCTTTCATGATGTGTTCTGATTTTCTACAGGCAGTGTTTGCCAGCGAATGTTTGATAAGCTCTTTATGTTTTCTGTTTGGTTTTCTTTCAATAAACTTGATAAAACTGCAGATGATGATCAAGAAGGAAAATTGAGCACACTAAGATGATGAATTAGCAAGCAATGATGAAAGGCTGAATTGAAGTATGAAATCAACAGTGAAAGGAAGAAGTTCCTGGATGAAGCAAGTGGGATCAAGAAAGAATATACGCGGGCTGCACAGCAGAAGAAATGGCGCCCAGTTGACGGTTGAAACAGTGAGGCAAAATTACTATTTTGCCCCTACTTAAGGGAAGGAGCGAAGTTGTGACATAAGGGTGTTCTTGTCATTTTAAATTCTTCTTCCCAAAACTCTCTGCACTTTGTTTGTATATATTTCAGTTTCCTTTGGTAGTTGTAATCAGATTTTGAGTGGTAGTTAATTCCAAGATATTTTGTTCTTGCTCTCTCTCTATCTTCTCTCTCTACATTTGCACCGTAGTTTTGTTATTTCTTGAATTGTGATCAATTCTCCTTTTTGTTCTTGTGATATATTTCTTGACAATGAATATATTGATGTAATGTCAAGATATTACAGCAAATTGTTAGAATTTTATTATGGTATCAGAGCGATTTCGTTTGTGTAGCATTTGTATTCCGCTGTAAAATTGATCGATATCTCTAGTCATTGTTTGTGTCTAGATTTAATCTTGTAATTCAATGGCGTCCACTTCCAGAAATGGAAACGTTGAGAATCTGGCGGCAGAACCTCTTTATCTTCACCCAAACGAGAGTCCCGCTGTCGTCCTTGTCCAACCGTCTCTTAGCGAACATAATTTTCATGCTTGGAGTAGAACACTGCGCATGGCATTGATGATTAAAAACAAGTTATGCTTTATTGACGGTACCAGTTCTAAGCCGCATGATGAAGATGAAAGGCTACTGGCCTGAATCCAGTGTGACACAATAGTGAGATCCTCGATCCAAAATTATGTTACACCTTCTATATCTCAAAGTATTATGTGGTTTGAAACGACTAGAGAAGTTTGGGAGGACTTGAGTCTCAGGTTTGACGGAGGAGATCCATTCATATTGTCTGATCTGATGGAAGAGTTTTATGGAATCAAGCAAGAATATATTAGTATTAGTGAATACTTTACAAAACTCAAGTCAGTTTGGGAAGAAATGCTAGTAGATAGGCCTATACCGAAATGTACTTGTGCTAGATGTACTTGTGACGTGGCTAGTAAAATGCAGAAATTCGTAAAAGTGATCACGTTATTAAGTTCATTAAAGGATTAAGTGCAGAGTTTGACCCAGTTAGGTCTCAGATTTTTGTTATGACTCCATTGCCAACTATTTCTACTGCGTTTTCTATGGCATTGCAATTTGAAAAACATTACATGAATCCTTAGACATGTGTCCTCCCTCTCTATTCTGCTGCACATTCTCTTCATGCAATTCGACTCCTTGGACCTCATCATTCCCTCCCTGCTCGAAAGCATTCGTCCTCGAATCGAATTCTGCTCCAGAAGAAGGAAATTTAGCCACTAATATGTTTGTAACACTTGTAACATAACAAGAAAATATTAAACTTTTATATACAATGATGACTAGTTTGTTCGTAAGCCCATCCAGGTTGAATATCAATATGATAAAGATTATGTAAGGTAAGATCAAACAAACTTAAGCTCAAAGAATATGTTTCATTTTATCTCCATGCTTTTCATGAACTTGTATTGTCGCTTCATAACATGTTTTGGATGTAGCAACACCTGCATCAATTTGTTTCTAGACATGAGAGAACATGGCAACACAATATGGGACAATAAATAAATCATAGGAACAAATTTCAGCATATGTAAATCATGTCTCTTTTTAACATGCTTAGGATGGACCAAGACTTTCATTCAGATGTTACTTTGCATATGATTTAGTAGCAAATTACATGACAATGATCTCAACAAGTGGTTAAATTCAGAATGTGCGTATCATCTTTCCACGCTAGATAAATGCCCAACAAGTTATTTTCATCCAAATCAAAAATTGTAATCCAAGAGGAAAAAGCAACTTTGATTGCATGCTTCAGCAAGAAGCAAGCTTTTAAAACCAGCATGCGTGCCAAATACTACTCCATGACTTAAAATTTTACTCATGTATATGTAAGCTCCTAGATCAAATACATAACTAATCCAAATATACTCAAACACTAGGGGGCATCTATGATATCCATGTATGCAAACCAAAGATTTTGGAAGGAGAATGCTTGCTGAATTTTTACAACTTTCAACAATAAGACACATAACAAATGAGTATGTTGTAATGGACACAAACAATATGTCATTGTTATTTTTCTCTTGAACCTTTTAACAATGAAACAATGGAAACTCAAATGCAAACAAAGATTGGCAAAGCATTAGGCATAAAACTTTAAGCACATTCATATCATTCTTTTGCCCTTCATCGTTACTTACTATCTCATATTTGTCTTTATCTTTTTCTTGTACTTCAGATTCACTTTCAAGAATATCAACAGCATCATTATGCAGACCGTGACCAAGACTATATGGCTCCACAAATGTCTCTTGGCTTTCATGTAAATAGTTAGTCTCAATTTCAACTTCATTTGTATAATTCTCATGTAGAATCCGATCATCAACATGCACTGAAATATCAATATTCTCACATAAGGGGGAATCATTCATGCGCAATTCGGTTTTACTCTTATGCAACTCATTTTCAATATGTTCATGCATCTCAAAAGCAACGATTGTTATGTCATGTTCAATATTATTCAAATCATGCAATTCGTGCTCATGCAACTTGATTTCAAGGTTTTCATGTAAGTCATGAGAATTAACATACATTTTATTTTTAAGCTCATATACTTGAGTATCATTAACATGTGACTCATGATTAGACATAGATGAATCATTAGAGATAACATGCAAATCATCAGGTGAATCATTAGAAGTTTTATGCATGCCATGCACAACTTTACTATCTGAATGCTAGCACATATGGCATCAAGTTGATTATATAGGTCAAAATTCGTTTTCATGCTTGCAGAATAATACATATCGTTAAGAGTTTCAAATCTATCATGTATCATTTTATCAACAATGTTTTTATTCAATCAAGCAATAAATCCAAGTATAACCAATTTCTCAGGTTCTTCAATGTAAGATATGTACAAGCCATTTAACAACTCATCATAATATTTCTTCACAAGTAGACTATCTTGAGAGTAGGATTGATACCTAAAAAATTTGCTGCGCCAATTACATACCCATATGCCATTTGATAGGTAAAACTTATGCATGCACATCTTTAGCTCTTCATCGTACTTTTTGAAGCAGAACATGCCACATATGGTCTCAATCAAGTTGTAGAAATCCATAAAATCTGAAGTACTCGCGTTGGATTATAACTCAAAAACAAAAGGGATGTGATTATGTTAGTGAACAAAAACAAGTGTACGGCGCCTTCCCTATAGCGTCCCCAGAATAAGGTCTCAGAATGGCACATCCGCCGTACTTTGCTAAGAGTAGTACAAGGCATCGATACCAATCGAATGCACGTCACAACATAAAATGTGGACTGATATAGCGGAAGCAAAATAAGTTAAACATTTACAACATCATCCGAATGTCTATAAATACAATCCGGAATACATAATCCATACAAAATATTGAAGTCCCAAAACAAGTTTATAATACATAACCATCAAAGGTAAAACATTGAAGTACAAAGTCTGAATGCCTACGTCTCCAGTCAGGGATAGCCTAACTTTGGCTTGTCCTCTAAGTATATGGTGGCCCTGTCCCTGTTCTCTGCAAATTATTCAAACAACAAGTTTAAGCGATAATACAAATCGCCCAGCAAGTAAACCTCTTAGACCAGCCATGAGATCAAACATGCGAAGACAGGATAATCAAATAATTTATAATGTAAGAACATGCATGACCGTCTTCTTTTCATATATAAGAACTTAACATATTAAACATAAATAAGTCCATGAAACATCAATAAAATAAATATGCAAGTCCAACCTATATCCATAATGCATTTTCATAATAATCTATATTCATGCAATTTTTCATGATAGCCTATGTCCATAATGCAATTTCCATAATATTCTATGTCCATATAATTTCCATAATGATCTATGTCCATGATGATGCAATAATGAGGCAATGTTATAAAAATTCAATGCATGTCCATATCCATATCTGGTCGATGACTAGTTCAAATCTATAATCTATATCTGATCAGAGATTAGTCCATATCCATATTTGGTCGGAGACCAATCCATATCCATATTTGGTAACAGACCAATCCATGTCTATATCTATATCCATATCCCATCCACGGTGGGTTCGTGATTTCGCAAACAATGCAAGATGCAATGTTTTCATCCCCAAAACCAATGAACTTTTGAAATAAACGATGTGCACCATGATCCATGTCCATGCGGTATATGAATATACAACATATAGTTGATCTTCCATATACTCCAGAATTTAAAGAGGAAGAAATACCTACAAAAGCTAGGCCAATTCAGATGAATGCTAAATTGGAACAACATTGTAAAAAGAAATCCAATATTTAGAATCTAAAGGATTAATACAAAAATCAAGATCGCCTTGGAGTTCTGCTTCTTTTTATGTAAATAGAAATGCAGAAACAGAAAGAGGAACACCTAGGTTAGTCATTAATTACAAACTTTTAAATAAAGCATTAAATTGGATAAGATACCCATTACCTAATAAAAAAGATTTATTAACAAGATTACACTCTATATATATATATATATATATATATATATATATATTCAAAATTTCCTATGAAATCAGGATTTTGGCAAATACAAATATCTGAAAAAGATAGGTACAGAACTGCATTTACAGTTCCATTTGGACAATATGAGTGGAAAGTAATGCCTTTTTGATTAAAAATGCCCCTTTAGAATTTGAAAGAATTATGAATAATATATTTATGGGTTACTCAAATTTTTGCATTTTATACATTGATGATGTATTAATATTTTCAAAATCAATAGAAGAACATTTTAAACATTTAAAAAGTTTCATCTATATAGCAAATAAAAATGGTTTAATCTTATCTAAATCAAAAATGTCATTATTTCAAACGAAAATAACATTCCCAGGACATCATTTATAAGAACAATTTTACCAATAGAACGATCTTTAGAATTTGCATCAAAATTCCCAGACAAAATATTTGATAAAAATCAATTACAACGATTCCTAGGATCTTTAAATTATGTTGTTGATTTTATTCCAAATATCACAATAATAGCAAAACCATTACATAATAGATTAAAGAAAACTCCACCAGTATGGACAGAAGAACATACTGAGATAGTTAAGAAAATAAAGCGTATTGTATCTGATATTCCCTGCTTACATATAGCAAATCATAATCTCCCTATAATTGTTGAAACAGATGCATCAGATATTGGATATGGTGGAATATTAAAAAAATACAAAATGGTAAAGTGTCTATAGTTCAATATACTTCTGGTCATTAGAATGATACCCAAAAATCATATTCTACTATTAAAAAAGAAATCTTGAGTATTGTTTTATGTATTAATAAATTTCAAAGTGATTTATTAAATAAAAATTTCTTTTACGTATTGATTGCAAAACTGCGAAAGAAGTTTTGCAAAAATATGTAAAAAATTTAGCTTCAAAACAAATTTTTGCCAGATGGCAAGCATTATTGAGTATTTATGATTTTGATATTGAATATTTAAAAGGAGATATGAATTTTGTTCTCCAACTTTGTGACCAGAGAATTTCTCCAAAACAGAAATAATGTCGCGAAAAGCCAAGGACAAAGGCAAACTACCAGCGAATAGTGACACCAATAGTTGCAGTCCCAATTTCTCAAATATCCCCAGATAAAACACCTAATTTAATATCCCTTCTTGAGAGTTTATCCAATAGTATAAAATTTCAAGAACTACTTGCAAAACTCAATATCCCAAAACCATCTTCTACCACAGAAATAACCAAACCACAATCATCTACAACAATATCCAAACCTCAGTCCTCTACCTTAATAACCCCAAAACCAAATAAAGTATTTATACCACAATACACAGAGGTAACCAGCAAAATGCCTACTTATAAAAAGTGCAAACATGCCAATTTCTTGAAAAACAATTTTATCAATATATTACTATAATAGAAAAATCCCATTTTCATAATAATCCCCTAATAGGCCTAGAAAATATTTTGGCAAAGATTTTTTTTCTATAAATATTGGAATATTGCGAAAACTAAAGACTATTATCAACATCTATTGATGATGACTAATTCTATTGAAATTAAACATCATTTTATTAAGAAAATACAGAATATGCCTTCTCCAATTTTAAAATATTATCTATTATGACACCAGAGCAATGGCGAAAAGAATTGGATCTTTATTCGAAGAAATTGATTTTCCTCTCGGGTATAATTCAAATAAATTTTCAAATGTATCTTTCAATTATTAGGATTACCAACAAGCTTGGTTTAATTTCTTATATTTTCAAAACTCCAGGGGTTCACGCACCTGGTTGGTATTTTTTGATACCAGAAGAATAACGACGACAAGTATTCGATATTGGTTCGCTGCTTGGTGGGATCATTTTCAATCTTGTCCAGAATATCTGGATACTCAGGAGGCAGTAAAAACATATCCGCTAATATTCACCCAGACATATTCTCCAACGAATGAAAAGAAGATATTTTTTGAGATGTTAATATTTCACATGAAGTTTTATCTACCATGGGTATTTCAGTGGAGAGTCGAATATACCTCTACTAAAATACCAGTAATAAAAAGAAAATTTTATATCAAATGGTGGACAATATTCAATATCTCAGAATCCATTACTCCTTACTGAGTTATGGAACAAATAAAAATATGGAATACACAAGCAATTTTCGGAAGTCAGGACTACAATAACTGCACCGGTGAAGCTCGGACATGAACAATTCTTATTACATAAATCAAGGATGCAATCTCAGCTTGCAATGGCGAAAAATCCTGATGAAATGCAGAATATTTTGATAAAATTTGCTCTTCTCTTACAAGAAACAAAGCCATCATCATCTTCACTTAGTGAACTAGTTTAGTTCATTAATGATGGCACCTGAAAATAGTTCAGACACAACAAATGTTTGCCATTTTATGTAAGCTTTAAAGCTTCATGACTCGTTAGTATGACAACATTATATATGAACTGTATAAGGCAGGTTTCATGCAAAAAGGTGTCAAGTCATAAAACGTGTCATGAATTTCTTTAATACACCTTATTTAAATCATGCATTTTCTAATCACTCAAACCCCTTTTTCTCAACAATCTCCCCCTTTTGATGATTTACAAAATAATCCTAGTACATGATTTAAATTTGATTGTTCCCCCTCCAATTATGCACAAATTCAAATTTTGAATTTCAAATTTCGAATTTTCTCCCCCTTGATTTGTGCAATCACTCTTAATCAAATCTCAATCAATCTCTCTCTCTCCCTGAAATCATGCACTCTCTCCCCCTTTATTTTGGAAATGCAATCAAAAAGTGCATGTAAATATGGAAAGAAATATCAAATCAAATCAGCAAAAATCATACCTAATTTAGAACAAAGATTTTCATACGTGGCTTGATTTAGTGCTTTAGTAAAGATGTCAGCTACTTGGGCCTCAGTGCGTACGTGATCTATGACAATATCACTATTATTTACGTGATCACGAAGGGAATGATAGCGTACTTCTGTATGCTTTGCCTTAGAATGTAGAACTGGGGTTTTAGATAAGTTTATGACACTCATACTATCATAATAAATTGGAATTTGATTTACCGTAATCCCAAAGTCAGAAAGTTGTTGTTTTAGCCATAGTAATTGTGTGCTACAAAGACTAAGTGCTATGTATTCAGCTTCAGTGGTGGATAAGGCTACGCTTGCTTGCTTTTTGGAAAACCATGAAATAAGTGAATTTCCTATAAATTGACAAGTGCCACTCGTGCTTTTTCTGTCTATTTTACATCCACCATAATCTGTGTCAGTACAGGCATGCAAGTTAAATTCACAATCTTTATCATACCAAATGCCTAAAGTGGGTGTGTGCTTAATATACCGAAATATTCTTTTCACGCCATTATAGTGAGACACTTTAGGTTGACTTTGAAAACATGCACACATACATCAACCGAACACGATATCAGGTCTACTAGCAGTAAGATAGAGCAAAGAGCCAATCATAGACCTATATAAAGCATTATCAAAGTCCTTTCCATGTTCATCTTTATCTAGTTTAGTGATGACGCTCATAGGGGTGGGGGATGGTTTTAGATTCTCAAAATTGAACTTTTTAATCATGTCATTTATGTATTTAACTTGGCTTATATGTATACTTTTACTCATTTGTTTAATTTGCAAGCCAAGAAAGTAATTCAATTCACCAACCATAGACATTTCAAATTCGGATTTCATGCAAGTTTCGGAATCTTCAACAAGTTTATGAGATATAGAGCCGAAAATAATGTCATCAACATAAATTTGAATGATTAGTAAATCCGATTTATCTTATTTTCAGAATAGAGTACTATCTATAGTGCCTCTTTTAAAACCATTTTCTAAAAAGAAAGTAGCAAAACGATCATACGACACCCTAGGTGCTTACTTTAAACCATATAGTGCCTTCTTTAGTTTGTACACGTGATCCGGGTGTTTCAAATCTTCAAAATCGGGTGGTTGTTTCACATATACTTCTTCTTGTATAAAGCCGTTTAAAACTGCACTTTTCACGTCCATTTGATAAAGTTTAAAACCTTTCATGCAAGCAATAGCAAGTAAAAGTCGTATGGCTTCGAAACGTGCCATGGATGCAAATGTTTCGTCATAATCTATTCCTTCTTCTTGATTATATTCTTGTGCTACAAGTCTAGCCTTGTTTCTAACAACTTTTCCTTCTTCATTCATTTTATTTCTAAACACCCACTTTGTGCCTATTATAGTCTTATCTTGTGGTCGTGGCACTAAGTCTCATACATCATTTCTCACGAATTGATTAAGTTCATCATGCATAGCATCAATCCAAGAAGAATCACTCAAAGCATCAAACACATTTTTAGGTTCAATTTCGGATATCATGGCATGTAATTGATTTATTTCATCCAGATTTATTCTTCTACGTGGTCTCGCACCGTGAGTAATGTCACCTACAATGAGATCGTGTGGGTGATCCCTATGCCATCTTGGTTGATTATTTTCTACGTTCTCATGCATTTCTAAGTGATAATGCATTTCTAGTGTGTCATCATGCGTGCCATCATCATCCAACACAGGTTTTAATTCAAAATCATCGTCATATTCTTTATCTTTTTTCAACCTCACCAAATTCATTGAACTTCACATGAATGGATTCTAAAATTTGTCTAGTGATGGGATCATAACATCTATATGCTTTTGAATTCACAGAATATCCAACAAAGATGCATTCAATTGATTTAGATTCAAACTTGTCTAAATTATCTTTCGTATTTAAAACAAAGCATTTGCAACCAAACACACGAAAGTAATCAATTTTAGGCATGCGATCATTTAATATCTCATAAGGTGTTTTATTTATTTTGTTTCTAATAGACAAACGATTAACTATATAGCATGCACAATTTACGGCTTCTGCCCACAAAAATCTAGGCAATTTATTTTCACACAACATGGTTCTAGCGATTTCTTGTAGTGTTCTATTCTTTCTTTCTACTACTCCATTTAGTTGTGGAGTTCTAGGTGGCGAAAACTCGTGTTTGATTCCTTTTTCTTCGCAAAATGCAATCATGTCCTTGTTTTTAAATTCACCGCCTCTATCGTTTCTAATCTTTTTCACATTTAAACCATATTGATTTTCAAGTTGTTTTATTAGTTTTGCAATCTCAATGGCACTCTCATCTTTATTTGCAAGAAATAAAGTCCAAGTATAACGAGAAAAATCATCAACAATAACACATGCATAATGACGTCCACCGAGACTCGTAGTGCGACTGCGACCAAACAAATCAATGTGTAACAATTCTAAAACTCTAGTCGTGCTTATTTCATTTTTAGGTTTAAGTAACTCATGTGTTTGTTTGCCTTTAATACAAGATTCACACAACTTAAAGTTGTCTAAATCAAGTTTAGGCAATCCTCGTATTAAGTTCTTTCGTTGAAGTTTTTCAAGTGTAGAATGCCGATGTGTCCTAAACGTCTATGCCACAAATTTACGTCAGGTTCATTTGATATAAAACACTTAATCTTAGCGTCTAACATATCATCCATGGAAAGTGTGGAAATATTTCATTCCCTTTTTCCTTTTAAAACCGTTTCTCTATTTTTATTTATTATATTGCAATATGGATGAGTAAAGCATACATCAAAGCCGTTGTCAATAAATTGTGATATGCTAAGAAGATTATAGGATAGATTACTTACTAGGAAGACGTTGGAGATTTGAAGGGTACTTGGACTTTTGATTGTACCTTTTCCAATGATTTTGCCTTCATTGTTCTCTCCAAAGTCACGGATCCACCTTTTGTGACCTTCTTCAATTTTGTGAACAAGCTCGGATCACCCGTCATGTGCCTCGAGCAACCACTGTCAAGGAACCATTTGATAGATGTGTCTTTTGATGTGTGGGTTCCCTGCAATGTACAACAATGATTTAAGTACCCTTTTAATTTTGGGTCCTTACGAGTTAGTTATTCACCTCTTAGTAAAAGTACCTCTCGGTACCCATACTTGAGTGATCCTTCTCGGTCTAACAAATGGTAAGAATGTAGATGAATGAGCAATGTAGTAGACATGTGGTGACTAGACTATAGGCCTTTGGCCAAGTATCCATTTATGCGCATCATATGGTGTGCGTTTTTGATATGTTCTCGTGTTGGTGTGCATAATGCGTGATCTAGATGGATGAAATGAATGTCGCATATGCATCACTTGTTTCTTCTCATATTGATATGGCACATAATTATATTTCGTATGATATGAAGAAGAGATGGGGCGAGATGAGGGGAGAGGGGGTCTTTCTATTACTTTAGGCGCTATGTATGCCTTTGATGTGTCTACTTTCTTAGACAAAACAAATTTAGTTGGTTTAGTTGATGCTTCGTTTGTCTCAATATATCATAATCCAGTTTTATCACTATCATGTTTTTGTGATAAAATAATGCGATCCAGCATGTTAGATCCCGTATCAAACTGTTAGTGTATGTGCCCTAGGCCATGATTTGGATATTTATGTTATGCATTTATTATTAATAAAAGAGGTTTTATTATCATTATTGTTGGTTAGTATGTTACACAATTTTGATATATGTCCCTGATTCATTATTGTTATAGAGATAAAATAATTTATAATCAGTATGAGTACTGATTTGATAATCATGAGATGATTATGTGTATGGTGATACGAATCAATCTCATAGATACTTGTTAGAGAACAGTGTATTGGATAGACCCATCATGAGATTACTACATGGATTAGCGTCATAAGTAAATCTCACGATAGTCATGTTTTAATCCTTTGACTTGAGATTGTCATAGTTTCCAACATAAGGACTATTATATTTTGACATGATCAAACGTTATCCGTAATTGGATAATAATAAAGGTCATAATTGAATGTGATAGAAATTATGTAGAGGATATTGAATAATCAAGATAGAATTTGTCCCTCTCTTTTGAGAGTGATATCTTTGGGCCCCTCGATTAGTGAGACTATGAAATGCATGGCCGTGCTCAAATGATTTGATAGTGTGATCAATATCATTTGTTTTATCAGTCTACTTAGAGATCGAGTAATCATATGTTTGAACAATATAAGTATGACGCTGACCATGACTTATGTTCAAACTAGATATCGTGTGACAAAGGGATTAATGCATGTACTATTATTAGGCTAGTTGGACTTTACTCGTATTAATTGGGTAGTTGTAATGCCTTGCTAGAGGCCAATTACGACTTGTTGGTTTAATAGAGATTTAATCAACTGCCAATTAATATGGGCCTATCGGGTCACACACAAGAATGCGTAAGGCTGAGATTAATAATATTAATATTGGATATTAATTATTATTATTATTATTATTATTATTATTATTATTATTATTATCGTTTTTAATATTAATAATATTAATATTGGATATTAATTATTATTATTATTATTATTATTATTATTATTTTTGTTTTTTTGGTGATTATATATATATATGTATTATCGGATAATAACGAGAGAATCCTTATCTGATATGGAATTTGAATATCCTGATAGAATCCGTATCTGATATGGATTTTGATTGGCATCAACTAATCCGATTAGGACTCGGATTTTGATGTCTACGTATGTGTATATATGTTTGTGTATCTCGTATACACTACACACGAAAATACACAGAATCATCAAAGAAACCCTAGAGCCGTTTTTGTGAAAAACCGAGTTCTTCAGCCACGCCGTTTGAAGAGCTAGCACTCCGGACGGAAGCGTTCGTGTGGATACCGACAGAGGGTGATCGTATTTTTGCACCTGCTTCATCTGCGTAATTCGGATCTACAAAGGTAATTTTCGAGTTTCTTTCATCGAATTAAACGAACAACATGGATCCTTGGTAGGAAATCGGAGATCAAGTATTTGTTTTCCGCTGCGCGTTTTGCAGTGATCTCGGTTGATTTCCTAACACAAACTGTTTCATCATTTTCTCTAAATCCGTATTCCTTGATTTCAAATTTGAAATCTCGGATTTCATTTCATTACTATGTGTTGTCAATGATGTGATCTCTGATTTTAATGCATTTATGATGCATGACGACTCTTCTTTTGAATCGTTTAATTGAGCAACAAGATTCATGTTAGAAGATTCTAACAACTTCTTGTCTTCAATTAATCGCTTCTTTTCTTTTGCGAGGGTCTTAGTAAATTTATGCAATTTTACATACTGACTGAAAAGATTATCATATGAAGGCTCAAAGTCAGAAGATACCTCGTTTGATGCTTTGGATACAACGCATACTTGTGTAGTGTCCTCTTCTTTATCAGTCTTAGAATCAGATGTGTCACTCCAAGTGGAGGCCTTGAGAGCTCTTCTCCTTTGTTTAGGTTCTGAGACGAGTCTATTTTTGGTCCGATCCTTGTCAAGGTGTTTGTTTGTTTGCTTGTCCTTGTTAGGGCAGTCATATGATAGATGTCCAAGTTTACCGCATTCGTAGCATTTAACGCCCTTGTCATGCCTTAGGTTTGTTTTTAAATGACTTTCTCATGAATTTTCTCAAGCCTTTAGCCAATAAAATTAAGTCATCGTTGTCTGATTCAGAATCACTATCATCTACGTGATCGGAAGAAGTAGAGACATTTGTTTTCATATACCTTAAGTGATCCAATTATTTCCTCCATTTTAATTGATTTGGTTTCTTTGCTCTCCTCTATAGCCGTCACTTTAGGGTCCCATTCGGATGGAAGTGTAGAGAAAAAGGAGTTTGAGTGATTTTCAAATGCATGATTTAAATGTGCACAAAAACGAGCATAAGATATAAACGTGCATAAGTGTACATGTGTGCATGATAACTTGCCATTACTTGCCTTATTTAGCTTATATATTATGTTGCCGTACTAACGAGCCATGAAGCATTAAAGCTTACATCATATGGCGAACATTTGTTGAGTTTATACTATTTTCAGGTGCCACCATTAATGAACTAAAGTAGTTCATTAAGTGAAGTACTTAGTTTAATAAACTAAGTAGTTCATTAAAGGAAGATGCATTTGGAAAAGGCACAAAGGCAACATGGCTATGGAAGGAAAGTCTTCTCCTCCTCCCCACATTCAATGTCACACGTTTTTATACACATATATATATACTATATTTTCAGATTTTTTATAAAAGGCACATACACATGTATTCCAACGTACTACTGACACGTTATATATCTTACATACGTACGTTAACGTCACACCACTATACTTAACTCATATTTATGAGTATATTCAGGCCTTATATCATATGATATAAGATATGGTGATGACAAATTAAATACGACACGATAAAAGGTTCTAAACCGAAATTTGTCGTATCGGGCGAATACCGAAACTTCGCCAATGTGTCACGTACTTGCCATAAATAAATGGCCAGCCTATATACATCAAAAATTGATGAAAATTTCGTGATACACATGGTGTGATTAGCCAAAAATACTTTCCATGTTGGCACACACAAATCACCCCACATTTAGGCCAAAATGTGAAGATTCCAATTTTATTTTTGTCACATGTTTATGGTACCATTTTAAATCAGCCAAGAGCTGAAATTTAAAATATATATTATATATATTATGTATAACATAATATATATATCATGTGCAAAAGTTGGAATTTAAATTAAAGAAAAATCGGGTAATCGATAAATATCGAAAATTCGGTTTTCTACGCACTTAACATGGAACGTTTTTCTTGACCATGATGTGACACGTATCTAGACACTTTTTACATATAATATACATCTTAAAGTGTTCTAGAAAATTAAATTAAGGGCTGATTGGAATATTACATGTGTGTATTATTAAATGTGCACTATTTTACAAAGTTAGCAAAAATAAATTTCAGCACATGTATATACACTTTCAAACGTCACTACAGCTGAGTTGGAGCAAATGAGGAGCCTTGTTGGCATGTTGATTGGTCAAGGATCAATCATACAATGTTGATGAATCAAAGAGAGAAGCTACAAAAGGTAAGTATTCAACATATACCTCTCTTATGTCACATGCTGAAAATTTCAGCATGTTACATACATAGTGGCCGAATTCTTCATGACTAAGGAAGATATTTTGTCAATTTTTCATTAAAGGATTAATTAAAGGAGTTATGGAAATGATTTGAATTTTATGTAAGGTAATTAAGTGTGATATTTCACATATCACACATGCTGAAATTTTTCAGCATGTGTGAAGTGATGGTGGCCGAATTTTACCCTCATTTGGTGTCCAAGTTCACTCTTCATTTGGGAGCAAGACTTACCTTATATGATTGATTTATTTTTATGACAAAAATTCAAAGGAAAATGGAAAAAATCTGAATTTATCTCATGTTGTAAATGCTGAAAATTTCAGCATTGAAAATAGTGTGCTGGCCGATTTTCTTGAGGATGGAAGGAAGAATTTTTGTGTCTTGCACTTTATGGCAAAATTTGAGAATTATGGCATGATTTAATGATTGATTTTTTGGCAAATATTTAGTGTTTATTTCAGATTTTCCATGTCATCAAATGATGACAACATTGAGCCAATCAAGAGGTGCCAAGTAAGCAATGACTAAATGATGGTCCAATGGAGTGATGCCAAGTAAGCAAAGCATTGTCACTATGATGTCTTACACTCTCTCAAGCACTCAAAAGGAAATTTTCAAGAGGGGGAGAAGGCTATAGGGGACGGCTGCAACCTATAAGGAAGGAAGAGGAGAACAAACAAATACAACACCAAGAGTTGCATTCTAAAGTGATCAAAGTGCCAAGCCTCTTTTCTCCTACATCTTCTTTCTTTCTTTTCTTGTAAAAAGCCTATTGTATTTTACTTCTTTCAATCTTGAATAGGCTTCACATAAACCACCATTCATACATCTTTGTAAAAGATTGATCAAGGTGTGATCAATCTTCATTCTAGCGAGGTGGTGGTGTTCGTGCAAATTGTACTAGCAATACAAGGTTTGTAAAGGGTTGGAGTTAAGGTGTAACTCTATCAACCCTGTGGTAAGGTGTACTGCGTGTGTGTGATTAGTGTGAACCAAGGAAGGTGTTCCTTGAAGACTGGAGTAGGTTGTTTATAACCGAACCAGTATAAAATTCTTGGTGCAATTTACTTTCAGCATTTACTTTTCAGTTTCTGCACTGTTTATCCGTTTTGTTCACGTTCGGAAAAATAGTAAACGATTTCCAAAAATTATAAAAATTTCCAGAAACATACATAAACGTTCTAGGGTTAATTTGGCACAAGTTTCAACCCTTTTGGACAAGTATAGGTCAGTCAAACATCAAAAGATCTGAGACTAGTGCAGTCTGATTTTCAGACTTGCAAAGGTTGAGACTTTGGTTGTGTTTGACCTACTTCCCAAAATAATTTTCAAAAACTGTTTCAACCTATTTAAATATAGTGTGTGAGGAGTTATTGGTCAAATTTTTAGATCATTTGAACATTCACACAAATAGGAATTAATTTTTCAAAACCATCTACCGTTTCTGGCAGATTTGCACAATCTGACTGCCAACGGTTTTTGAAGGGGTTAAAGGTTGAATTTTGATTTGAAATTTTTAGGGGACCCTCATAACATCTGAGGCTAAGTTCTCTCAAAATTTCATAATTTTTGGAGACCTCTAACCTGATTTTAAAAACGTTTTAAAACAGGTCCTGAAAACAGAATCTGTTTTCAGAACTTGAATTGTTCAAGTTTAAAGAAATTTTAAAAAGCACACTTTCCGCACCATCTATTCAACCCCCCCCTTCTAGTGGTGCCTTGCAGATCCTACAAATGGTATCAGAGCGCAGGAACACTCACTACAAAGGATCCAACGATTCAGTGAGATGGCATCCACTAGTCATAGCACCGTGCAAGAAGGAATGTCAACCATAAGGCCTCCTCTGTTTGACGGTGAGTCTTTCGTTCAATGGAAGGTAAGAATGAAACTTTTCTTTATGGCAATAGATATTGATCTTTGGTCGATTATAGAAGATGGTCCCTTTGTTCCATCTAAGTCATCCACCGTAGACGGAGTCACACTAGAAGTTGTTAAATCTAGACAAGAATATACGAGTGATGATAAAAAGAAACTTAGTATGAATGCTAAGGCTATGCAACTACTATTAAACGGCCTTAGTAAAAGTGAGGCTAGTTATGTGTCTAATTGTTCTAGTGCTCAAGAGATGTGGCATATTTTTGAAATGAAACATGAAGGGACTAGCCAAGTAAAGGAGTCCAAAATTAATATGCTTATGTCCACACTTGAGTCCTTTAAATTATTGCCAAATGAGTCTATTGTTGAGATGGATTTACGCTTGACTAACATTTACAATTCTCTTGAGTCTCTTGGCAAAGCCTTCACTATGCAGGAAAAGGTACAAAAGGTCTTGCGAAGCCTTCCATCCGAGTGGGACCCTAAAGTAACGGCCATAGAAGAAAGTAAAGAGACCAAATCGATTAAAATGGAAGAACTAGTCGGATCACTTAAGGTATACGAAAACAAACTTTCTTTAAGACATTCTGAGTCCATTTCTAATAATGATAGGGCTATAGCATTTAAATCAAATGAATACGTCGTAGATGATAGTGACACAGATTCCGATGATGAGGACTTAATCACAATGGCTAAAAGATTAAGAAAAATATTGAGAAAATCGATTAAACATAAGTCTACCTCATCTAAGGATCATAAAAATAAAAATAAGGAAATAAAGTGCTATGAATGTGGCAAACTTGGACATCTATCATATGACTGCCCTAATAAAGAGAAACAAACAAACAAATACCCTGACAAGGATCGGAACAAGAATAGACTAGTCTCAGAACCTAAGCAAAGGAGAAGAGCATTCAAAGCCTCCACTTGGAGTCACACATCCGACTCTGAGACTGATGATACGGAAGAACACAAGGCACAAGTATGCTTTACATCTAAAGCATCAAATGAGGTATCTTCTGACTCTGATTCCGATTCTGAATGTTCATATGATGATTTATTTAGTCAATATTTAGAATTGCATAAATTTTCAAAGACTCTTGCAAAAGAAAAGAAACGATTAATTGAAGACAAGAAATTGTTAGAATCTTCTAACGAAAATCTTGTCGCTCAATTAAACGATTCTAAAGAAGAGTCATCATGCATCATCAATGCATTAAAATCTGAAATTTCATCATTGACATCCGAGAACGTTGAATTGAAATCCAAGATTTCAAAATTAAAATCAAGGAATGCCGATGTAGAGAAAAAGGTGAAACAGTTTGATACAGGATCCAACATGCTGCATCGCATTATATCATCACAAAAGCATGACAGTGATAAAACGGGGTTGGGATACGTTGATACAAATGAAGTATCAACCAAACCAACAAAGTTTGTTATGTCTAAGAAAATAGACACCCCAAAGCCTCAAGTGGCGTCTAAGATGACGCGAAAATTGCATATTCCCTCATCACGCCCCACTTCTTCATCATATCATGCGAAATACAATGTTGTACCATATAGATATGAAAAGAAAAGAGTGATGCATACACGACATTCAATCCATCCAAGCACTACGCATACAAACACAAGGACATATCCAAAACGTCCTACATATAATGCGTATAAAGGAGTTCTTGGCCAAAGGCCAGATACAGTCGCACCAAAAGTTTATTATGTTGCGTTCTCATCACCTTTCTCATCTTTTGGAAGACCTAGAAAGGTCACCCAAATTTGGGTACCAAAAGGGACATTTTCAAAGGGTTGAATAAATAACCCTTAAGAACGCACGTAATATGAAACGCATAATTTTTTTTCAGGCATCTTTTGATTTACTTTTCAAAATAAAGGGGGAGAAAAAGCATGATTTAAGGGGGAGAGAGAAAGACTAATTGCATAAATTAAGGGGGAGAGAGAAAGACTTTTATGCATAATTGAAGGGGGAGCGATAGGATTTAAATCATGTGCATAAGTTATTTTAAAAATCATCAAAAGGGGGAGATTGTAGAGAAAAAGGAGTTTGAGTGATTTTCAAATGCATGATTTAAATGTGCACAAAAACGAGCATAAGATATAAACGTGCATAAGTGTACATGTGTGCATGATAACTTGCCATTACTTGCCTTATTTAGCTTATATATTATGTTGCCGTACTAACGAGCTATGAAGCATTAAAGCTTACATCATATGGCGAACATTTGTTGAGTTTATACTATTTTTAAGTGCCACCATTAATGAACTAAAGTAGTTCATTAAGTGAAGTACTTAGTTTAATAAACTAAGTAGTTCATTAAAGGAAGATGCATTTGGAAAAGGCACAAAGGCAACATGGCTATGGAAGGAAAGTCTTCTCCTCCTCCCCACATTCAATGTCACACGTTTTTATACACATATATATACTATATTTTCAGATTTTTTTATAAAAGGCACATACACATGTATTCCAACGTACTACTGACACGTTATATATCTTACATACGTACGTTAACGTCACACCACTATACTTAACTCATATTTATGAGTATATTCAGGTCTTATATCATATGATATAAGATATGGTGATGACAAATTAAATACGACACGATAAAAGGTTCTAAACCGAAATTTGTCGTATCGGGCGAATACCGAAACTTCGCCAATGTGTCACGTACTTGCCATAAATAAATGGCCAGCCCATATACATCAAAAATTGATGAAAATTTCGTGATACACATGGTGTGATTAGCCAAAAATACTTTCCATGTTGGCACACACAAATCACCCCACATTTAGGCCAAAATGTGAAGATTCCAATTTTATTTTTGTCACATGTTTATGGTACCATTTTAAATCAGCCAAGAGCTGAAATTTAAAATATATATTATATATATTATGTATAACATAATATATATATCATGTGCAAAAGTTGGAATTTAAATTAAAGAAAAATCGGGTAATCGATAAATATCGAAAATTCGGTTTTCTACGCACTTAACATGGAACGTTTTTCTTGACCATGATGTGACACGTATCTAGACACTTTTTACATATAATATACATCTTAAAGTGTTCTAGAAAATTAAATTAAGGGCTGATTGGAATATTACATGTGTGTATTATTAAATGTGCACTATTTTACAAAGTTAGCGAAAATAAATTTCAGCACATGTATATACACTTTCAAACGTCACTACAGCTGAGTTGGAGCAAATGAGGAGCCTTGTTGGCATGTTGATTGGTCAAGGATCAATCATACAATGTTGATGAATCAAAGAGAGAAGCTACAAAAGGTAAGTATTCAACATATACCTCTCTTATGTCACATGCTAAAAATTTCAGCATGTTACATACATAGTGGCCGAATTCTTCATGACTAAGGAAGATATTTTGTCAATTTTTCATTAAAGGATTAATTAAAGGAGTTATGGAAATGATTTGAATTTTATGTAAGGTAATTAAGTGTGATATTTCACATATCACACATGCTGAAATTTTTCAGCATGTGTGAAGTGATGGTGGCCGAATTTTACCCTCATTTGGTGTCCAAGTTCACTCTTCATTTGGGAGCAAGACTTACCTTATATGATTGATTTATTTTTATGACAAAAATTCAAAGGAAAATGGAAAAAATCTGAATTTATCTCATGTTGTAATTTTCAGCATTGAAAATAGTGTGCTGGTCGATTTTCTTGAGGATGGAAGGAAGAATTTTTGTGTCTTGCACTTTATGGCAAAATTTGAGAATTATGGCATGATTTAATGATTGATTTTTTGGCAAATATTTAGTGTTTATTTCAGATTTTCCATGTCATCAAATGATGACAACATTGAGCCAATCAAGAGGTGCCAAGTAAGCAATGACTAAATGATGGTCCAATGGAGTGATGCCAAGTAAGCAAAGCATTGTCACTATGATGTCTTACACTCTCTCAAGCACTCAAAAGGAAATTTTCAAGAGGGGGAGAAGGCTATAGGGGACGGCTGCAACCTATAAGGAAGGAAGAGGAGAACAAACAAATACAACACCAAGAGTTGCATTCTAAAGTGATCAAAGTGCCAAGCCTCTTTTCTCCTACATCTTCTTTCTTTCTTTTCTTGTAAAAAGCCTATTGTATTTTACTTCTTTCAATCTTGAATAGGCTTCACATAAACCACCATTCATACATCTTTGTAAAAGATTGATCAAGGTGTGATCAATCTTCATTCTAGCGAGGTGGTGGTGTTCGTGCAAATTGTACTAGCAATACAAGGTTTGTAAAGGGTTGGAGTTAAGGTGTAACTCTATCAACCCTGTGGTAAGGTGTACTGCGTGTGTGTGATTAGTGTGAACCAAGGAAGGTGTTCCTTGAAGACTGGAGTAGGTTGTTTATAACCGAACCAGTATAAAATTCTTGGTGCAATTTACTTTCAGCATTTACTTTTCAGTTTCTGCACTGTTTATCCGTTTTGTTCACGTTCGGAAAAATAGTAAACGATTTCCAAAAATTATACAAATTTCCAGAAACATACATAAACGTTCTAGGGTTAATTGCACAAGTTTCAACCCTTTTGGACAAGTATAAGTCAGTCAAACATCAAAAGATCTGAGACTAGTCCAGTCTGATTTTCAGACTTGCAAAGGTTGAGACTTTGGTTGTGTTTGACCTACTTCCCAAAAGAATTTTCAAAAACTGTTTCAACCTATTTAAATATAGTGTGTGAGGAGTTATTGGTCAAATTTTTAGATCATTTGAACATTCACACAAATAGGAATTAATTTTTCAAAACCATCTACCGTTTCTGGCAGATTTGCACAATCTGACTGCCAACGGTTTTTGAAGGGGTTAAAGGTTGAATTTTGATTTGAAATTTTTAGGGGACCCTCATAACATCTGAGGCTAAGTGCTCTCAAAATTTCATAATTTTTGGAGACCTCTAACCTGGTTTTAAAAACGTTTTAAAACAGGTCCTGAAAACAGAATCTGTTTTCAGAACTTGAATTGTTCAAGTTTAAAGAAATTTTAAAAAGCACACTTTCCGCACCATCTATTCAACCCCCCCCCCTTCTAGTGGTGCCTTGCAGATCCTACAGGAAGGCTTCGTAATACCTTTTGGACCTTTTCCTGTATAGAGAAGGCTTTGCCAAGAGACTCAAGAGAATTGTAAATGTTAGTTAAGCGTAGATCCATATCAACAATAGACTCATTTGGCAATAATTTAAAGGACTCAAGCGTTGACATAAACATATTGATTTTGGACTCTTTTACTTGACTAGTCCCTTCGTGTTTGATCTCAAGAATTCTCCACATTTCTTGAGCACTAGAGCAATTAGACACATAGCTAGATTCACTTTTACTTAGCCCATTTAGAAGTAATTGTATGGCTCTAGCATTCATGCTTAGTCTCTTTTTATCATCACTAGTATACTCTTGTTTAGGCTTAACAACCTCTAGTGTAACTCCATCTACAGTAGATAATTTTGATGGAACAAATGGTCCGTCTTCTATGATGGACCATAGATCAATATCAATAGCCATAAGAAAGAGTTTCATTCTTAACTTCTATTGAATAAAAGACTCACCGTCAAAAAGAGGAGGCATTTGACTAGACATACCTTCTTGCTCGGTTTTGAAGTTAGTGGTTGCCATCTCACTTAGATCGTTGGATGTTTTTGTTGTGAGTGAACCTGGCTCTGATACCACTTGTAGGACTTGCAAGGAACCACTAGAAGAGGGGGGGGGGGTTGAATAGTGGGTGCGAAAAATTTGGTTTTTAAAATTGTTTTAAACCAAAAACCCAACTTCTGAAAACTGTTTTTGTTTTCAGGACCTGTTTTGCAATGTTTTAAAAACTAGGTTGCAGGTCCTCAAAAATTCTGAAATTTGGAGAGATCTTAATCTCAGATGTTCTGAGTATCTCCTAAAACTTTCAGATTAAAATTCAACCTTTAACACTTTCAAAAATTGTTGATGGTCAGATTGCGCAAATCTGCCAGAAACGGTAGTCTGATTTGAAAAATTAATTCCGATTAAACCGTGACTTCAAATGGTCTGAAAATTTAATGGAAAACCCCTTATTATGTTTATTTAATTGGGTTGAAACAGTTTTGATTTGGGAAGTTAGTCAAATATGTTCAAAGTCTCAACCTTTGAAAGCCTGATAATCAGACTGTACTAGTCTCAGAACTGTTGACGTTTGGATGACTTATACTTGTCCAAAAGGGTTGAAACTTGCGCCAAATGAAACTTAAAACATGTGGCTATGTTTCTGGAAATGTTCGTGATTTTTGAAATTTGTTTGGTATTTTTAAGATTGCGACAAAAATAATGCACTGTGCTGAAAACTGAAAGTAAGTGCTGAAAAGTAAAGAACACATGAATTTTATACTGGTTCGGTTAAATCAACCTACTCCAGTCTTCGAGGACACCTTCCTCGGTTATCACTAATCACAAAGCAACAAACAACACCTTATCACACAGGGTTGATGGATTTATACACCAACTCTAACCCTTTACAAACCTTATAAGCGATTACAATGATCACGAACACCACCACTCAGCGGATGCAAGATTGATCACACCTTGATCAATCTTTTACAATAATATAGCATGTATGGTGGTTTATATGAAGCCTATACAATATGTATGAATATGAATACAATAGGCTTTGAGAGAGAAGAAGAAAGAAGTGTAGAAGAAGATGATGAAGAACACGTTTTGCTCTTTAGGGTTTGTGAAATTTGTCTTATCTTTTGTTTGCTCTTCTTCTCTCCTTTTTATCAAAAGTGTCCGCCCCATATGTGCTTTTCTTCTCCTTGAAAATTATCTTTTAAGTCCTTGGAAGAATATCTTGCATCATTGTGACATTCACTTGCTTACTTGGCAACTCCTCATTTGATGATCATCTTGGCCTTGCTTACTTGGCACTCATTGATTAGATGAAAGTTGTCATCATTTGATGACTGTATAAATATCAAAATATCACTTAAAAAAGCATGTGCCAATTAGTCATAAAATGTTGCCATAAGTCACATAATAAATTCTAAAAATTTGCAAGACAATTCATCACCATTAACCACCATAAAATCGACCAATTGATTCCTTCACATGCTGAAATTTCAGCATGTTTGATATTCAAAACATATTCAAAAAATTTCCATGTTGGTATTAGATTAATTCTTTGAAAATGAAGAATCAAATATGTTGAATTCTAAAACCAACCTTTGGCCAAATACATTCAACACATGCTGAAATTTTCAGCATGTGTGATATTTCAAATATTATCACAATATTTTCATAACATCTTCAAATCAATCCATTAATATTGAAGAGGAAAATAAATTATCAATTAGTGTAGAAATTTTGGCCAGCTCAAGTGTGCACATGCTGAAATTTTCAGCATGTGTTACAAATGTGACATAGTTTGAAATATTACCTTGTGTAGCTCCTTCCTTTATGTCACCAACCTTGTATACTTCATGCTTGGCCAATCAAGATCCCAACTATGCTCCACATGTGCTCCATTTAGGCTGAAGTGGCGTGTGATATGGCTTGTACATGTGCTGAATTTTATTTTTGCAAACTTTGTAAAATAGTGCACAATAATTACACACATATGGTATATTCCAGCCGGCCCTAAATTGATTTTTCTAGAACACTTTCGAATATATAGAGTATGTAAAAAGTGTCTAGATACATGTTATAAGTCATGCCAAAAACGTTCCATGTGTCGTGTTCGTAGAAAACCGAATTTTCGACTTTTGTCGATTACACGATTTTTCTCCGATTAAGTTCAAACTTTTCGCACATGTTATATATATTATGTCACATATAATATACATAGAATAACTTGAATATTCAGCTCTAATGGCTGAAATAAGTGGCGCCCCATGTGCTTAAAATGTTGAATTTGAAATCTCCATAATTTGACCTTAATTGGGGGTAATTTGTATGTGCCAAAATGGAATGATTTTATGGATGAATATAACATGTAGACCACGAAATTTCTGGTCATTTTTGAAGTGTAGGAGCTGGCCATCTATATATGGCAAGTACGTGACACGTTGGCGAAGTTTCGGTATTCACCCGATACGACAATTTTTGGTTTAGAACCTTGTAACGTGTCGTAATAATTTTATCATCACCATGATTCATATCATATGGTATAAGACCTGAATATACTCATAAATATGAGATAAATATAGTGGTGTGACGTTAACGTACGTTCGTAAAATATATAACGTGTCGGTAGTACGGTGGAATATATGTGTATAATGTCTTTTAAAAAATCTGAATATATATATATATATATATATATATATATGTGTGTGTGTGTGTGTGTGTGTGTGTGTGTGTGTGTAAAAGGCGTGTGATAAAGAGAGTGGGAGACTTTCCATTCTTCAATTTGTGGCCTTTGTGCATTCTCCAAATATATCACCATTTAATGAACTACTTAGTTCATTTAACTAAGTGCTTCACTTAGTGAACGAGTTTAGTTCATTAATGATGGAACCTGAAAATAGTTCAAACACAACAAATGTTCGCCATTTTATGTTAGCTTTAAAGCTTCATGGCTCGTTAGTATGCCAACATTATATATGAACTGTATAAGGCAGGTTTCATGAAAAAACGTGCCATGCATTTCTTTAATACACGTTATTTAAATCATGCATTTTGTAATCACTCAAACCCCTTTTTCTCAACAAGATATTGATTTAATAGCTTAATAATTTCTATTCATTGTAATATTTGTAATATTTTCAATTGTTGTAATATTTTTATATTCATTGTAATATTTTTGATGTATCCATTGTTATAGCTTTGATATAACATTTCAAAAAATTATATATATATATATATATATATATATATATATATATATATATTCTCAAAAGAGATGGCGATTTTCTCTCTTCGATATTGCGTCCCCTGGCGGCGGCAGTAGGCTGATGCATGCCGCTTCTGTGATCGACTTCCGCATCACTTCCTTCCTACCACCATCTCTTTTCTTCCAGTTTTCGATCTTCAATGGCGGACTTCCGTCATCATCCCAGATGCAGAATGCGTCTTCAATTCCTGCGCCACCCAAATCCTACGCGTCCCTGTTCTTGACTTCATCCACTCCTATTGCTCCGAAACCTATTCAGAAATTCAAAGACAACCCAATGATCACTATTTCTGAGGATGAAATCCAATCTTTGGCTGCACCGTACAAACTCACATTGGTTGGTACTTTTTAGTTTGGACGGCTGCCACTAGCAACAATACGTTCGGCCATTGACCGCAATGGCTTTTCAGGGGCTGCCAAAATTAGCCTCCTTGATGCAAAACACGTTCTTCTTCATTTTGATCAAGAACAAGACTATCTACGTTGTTTTTCACGTCAAAGTTGGACGATCTCTGGAAAACAAATGTGTGTCACGAAATAGACGCCGGATTATGATCCTGCCATTGAAATACCTATTGTTCCGGTATGGGTTTCTTTTCCGGGCCTACCAATTCATTTTTATCGAAAAGACGCTCTTTTTCAGATTGCTCGAATGATTGACACGCCCATGAAGATGGATGCAGCAACCACAACGGTTACTCGACCATCCGTCGCTCGAATATGTATTAAACTTGTTGTCTCTATTGATCTGCCGCAGAGGGTTTATATCCAAGGACCATCAAAAGTCATTATGCAAACCGTTGAATATGAAGATCTGTCGTCATATTGCGGCGACTGTTTTCGATTGGGACATACTGCTGCTGATTGCAGTAAGGTCCCAACTGAGGATCATCAGCGCCCATCACTGAATAAAAAGCAGCCTCAGACGGATAAAGGAGCAAAACAGCACTGGACCCCTAAGAAAAATCTGTCTGACTCAGCACCAGCACATGAAATTCACAGCAGGACTATTCCGTCGAGTCATCCAGAACTGTATCAAACGACTTCTCCGACGGGTGCACCCTCTCTTGACCCATCGCGAATTATTCATCCTCCATCTCCAAACATTGTCCCACTCGATGTGGTCTCTTACACACAGGAAATCACGTCTCCGGGGTATTGATGATTGTATGTTAGGAGACTTGCCACAGCAGGTGGATTCTTCGTCCCTTCTGGACAGTGAGTTGATAATACCTTTGAATATCAATCGTCTAGATATGTAAGAAAAGGAAATTATTAGTCAATGGCCAATGTGTTTCAAGCAGTGTTTCTTGACACTAGTCGACCCCATGCAGAGCCGTCAACATTAACTATAGACCCACAGGCTTGGCCTCCGAGAATATTAAGTAGAACCACGCAAGCTGCTGCAGTATCTCCACGTATAACCAGGTTACATGCATCACAACTCTCAAACTCATTTGATCCTTTGTCATAATGAGACTATTGATATGAAATGTTAAAGGTATACGTACCTCACTGTGTCGTGTTCTCTCACTTATTCGCCGTTACCATCTATATTTTCTAGTACTTATTGAGCAAAAAGCTAGGGTTTCATCGTTGATGTCGTATTGCTTATGATTTGGTTTTTCTAAAGCATTAGCTGCGTGTGATGATCATATTTGATTTTTTTGGAAGGATACGATCTTTAAGTTAGAGGATGAGCGGTCAAGCCATCAAAATCACTCTTTACAAATGAATTGGATGGCCACTGGAGACTCATTTTGGATTACAACAGTATATGGTTTACACTCATGTTCAGCCTGTCGTCCACTGTGGGAAGATCTGTGTCAATTTCATTCTACGCTTCAGATTCCATGGTTAGTAGGCGGTGATTTCAACATATTTCGAACGCTAGACGAACATAGAGGGCGCTCTATCCCTACTTTGCAAACATTACAAGATTTTAATGACTGTATTGCCACTTGTGAGTTACAGGAGATTAATTACTAGGGCTCATTATACACATGGTGTGATGGCCAAGGTTTAGGTCGAGTATGGTGTCGACTTGATCGTTTCTTATGTTCTAACACTTTTTTGGATATGTTTCCAATTACAAAGGTTTAGCACCTTACACACGCCATTTCTTATCATGCCCCAATATATCTGACATGCGACGTGGATCACCAGCGTCCCCAACGGCCTTCAGGTATTTGGATGTATGGTCCATGCATCTGGACTTTGACACTCTTGTTCATCATCATTGGTAGTCCTTCCCCACAGTGGGTGGTATGTGGGGCCTCTTTGATAAACTTCGGCGCTTACAAGATCAACTACAAAAGTGGAACAAGGAAGTCTTCGGAAATATATTTGATGCGGTTGCACATGAAGAGGCAGAGGTGATTGCCCGGAAGAGAGATTATGACTCAAATTCATCTGAGTCAATGCGCGAATCCTATCACCATAGTGTTGCTCAATTACGGTTTGTATAGAAGTATGCATTCTTGTACTGGAAACAAAAGGCCAATGTCAAATGGCTTAGTGAGGGGTATGCAAATACAACTTTCTTTCACCAAACAGTTAAGGACAAAAGGAGGAGTCAGCATATTAGCAGAATTATAAGGGAAAATGGAACGAAATGTATGACCTCTGCGGATGTGGAAGCTGAGGCTGTGCGCTATTTTTCTAGGCTGTTTGCGGCTCCAGTTAACAACTGTGAGACTATTCTACAACATATCCAAGCCATCTTGTCTATTGAAGATAACGATATGTTAAAGACCATGCCAACTATGCAGGAGATAAAACAAGCAGTCTAGGATCTCAATCCAAATAGCGCTGCAGGTCTTGATGGATATCCACTGTAGCGCCCCGCCCGAAACCAGAGTTCCAGCTTAGTGCACCCGCCGTACTCTACTCCATAGAGTACAAAGCGTCGATACTATACATGTACATGTTGACATGAATAATGGATCGATAAGCGGAAGCAACATAACATAAACAAATCATCATCGACATGCAATGTACTACATCATAATCTCTGTCAACCAAAATATACCTAATGTTGAAACTTTCTGAATTACATCATAAATCAAGACTTGACGCCTTTGAAGCAAGTCTCTCAACCTGTTTCTTCATTATCAGTGATCCTTCTAGCCTGTTCTCAACAAATCTGTAAATGAACCTGTTATCTGGAAATGATAATTAAAGGCAAGTATGAGCGATAGCCATCGTCTTTTAATCGCTCAGCAAGTAGTCTTTCTAGATACGACATGTGGATCATACATGGAAATAGAGTGACAAGTCTAATAAACATTTGTATCAAAAATAGATAACATATTTGCATTTTAGAAAGTAATCTTAGTATGGCATATTATGAACTTTGAGAATAAAACAGGGAGAATTCCTCAACATAACATACTTACATATCATAGTACTTAGTCCATAACATCATAACATGTCCATACTTAGCTTCTAACTCATAACTCATACTAAAATCAATGACATCATAACTTAAGAATCTCTTACGATATCATATCGTAACTTAAAGATCTTATGAAGGTAACATATGCTAGCATGATCATGACGTGATGCATAAAACATGACTTTTCATAAAATGACTTTTCGTAAACATGACTTTTCATAAACATGACATTTCATAACTTGACGTGATTTTCATAACTTGTGTAAAATGACATATTCATAACTTACATGACATGACATTTTCATAACATGAAGACATAACATTTTCATCATTGGCTATAGCACTTTTCTTAAGAATAATAACACACGACATACCGATTGATTCCCAATATAATACATGTACGACATAAACATCATAACATATGTACATGTACCAACGGTGACACGCTATAACAGAGATCCCGTGTCCCAGACCCGGTATTACACTCAGCCACATACGTAATCATATGCCCCTGACATCTACCACCCCGGTACCGATGTCACACTGGCAAACATAACATGATTGTAATCATGAACATAACATAACATAACATATCGTGTGTCGACGGAATCAATCGTCTCGTGTTTATTATTCACATGCATATGAACTTTCAAAACATGAGATGTGACAACATAACTTAACAAATCTTGTTTTCATGCATGCATGAGACCCGGTCATATGAGGGTACTTTGGTCATTCTACATCTTATAACAACATCGCTTACTTACTTTCATCCTACATGTCATAACTTAAAGGAAATCCCACTTTGACCATTATGAATGGCCATTCGGCCATAGCATCCCCAAATCAGCCCACTTTTCACAATTTTCATCCAACAATACTTTCGTAACATCTATTCCATACATGTATTTCATAATTCATAACTTAAATACCTAAAACATTTATTTCCTAATTACCTTAACATATCGTCACGAATTTCATAACTTACATCATAACTACATCTTATCATAACCTACACATATTAGTATACATAACATGTAGCAAATCATACAATACATTATAAAATGCTTTGTAGCTGTGCACATATACATATACATATTTACTACATATATTTTTATACCTTTTTATAACATTTTCCATAGAATACATAATTAACCTACTTTCATGACTTAACGTATCGATCATACATATAGACATATGTATAATTATGATAAAGTCATTTTATCACAAAAGGCCTATTGGCCGATTATAAGTATATGTATATATATACTTGTAAAACAATTTATATGCTTTATATCTTAACATATTTATTATACTTGTATGTGTACATAATACATGTGAAAGTCATTTTTAGTCTCAAAAAGGCTCATAGCCGAAATACATGTAGTAACTATATACATGTATATAATTATTTTGTGATATATTATATCATATCAAAACCTAACATGTTCATACCTTAATATACATATTGTCCATTTATACATATGTGTACTATGTAAAAAGTTCTTTTTATCATAAATAGCCAATGGCTGAATATATATATAGTGAAATATACATATATACATACATATATCTACAACATGTTACATATTAAACATAACTTAGTCCCTTTTATGTCTTATCATCTACAATATACATATATGCATATGTATACAATCTATTCAAAACATTTCAATATAAAAGGCCTAATGGCCGTTTCTTCAATACCATTCCATAAATGCGTTTATATATATACATATATATACAAATTTCATTTTCCTTATGCATATACATCATTCTTATGTGTGTTAGCCGTATATATGTATATAAAACGTGTATGTATATGTGACGTATATGCCTATATATAGCGTGTGTAGATATATATATAGTGTATATATACATGTGTATAGCGTGTATATATATACACATATAGCTTAAACATAGATCTTCCAAACTAAGAAAATACTACATGATGATCCATACTTTGTTATAAACATAAACATTTAGATCTTTGAAAATCCATGTAGTGTCTAGGAAGAATACTTGCCTTTATCACTTAACCTTAGTATGAAAGTGAAGGTTTCTCCACTTGGCTTGAAGACAATCTTCTCCTCCTCACCTTAGCAAACCCACGGTTTTGAAAGGCCAAAATAGAGGTTAGTGTGCAACCACAAAGATGAAGAAATTGACAAAGATATTCTAGTATAATTAGTGTCCTTACCTTGAGTATTCTTGGTTCCTAACTCCAAACTACTTTGTATTCTTGATGCTTGGTTGTATGAAGATATTGTAGCAAATGGTTTTGTGAAGAATGAGATGAAGTGAAAAGAAGAAAACAATTCTTCCTCTTGCTTGTAGGATTCGGCCATGAGGAGTGAAGGAGAAGATGAACATATTATCTTTTGTAAAGGAAAGAGGAGAATTGAGTTGAAGTGTAAGATGTAGTAAAATGAAATAATAGTAGGAAGGAAGAGGGTCCTTCCTTTGAAATTTTCGGTCACAATAAGGCCAAGAAGAAGAAGGTAATGTGAGTTGAAGGAGCAAGAATAATGGAGTGTAGTGGTAGAAAAAGATAAAAGAAATGATAAGATTTGAAAGATGGAGTGGGTAGAATGATTAAACTAAGAGAGTATTCTCTCTTTCTTGGGGTGCCATACGAAAATTTCAAGGAAAAGAGGGAAGAGAATGTTGTCATGTGGGCATGTGAAGAAAGGTAGGGCATGTTGGAGTATAATAATGAATTGAGTATTTTAAATAGACAAAAAGCAATATTCCCCTTTCTTTTCTTGGAGCATGCCGAAAGTTTAGAGAAAAAGGGGTGAGGGATTATAATTTTTTATTTGTGAGGGGTTATGGGAGGGGTTCTTATTTTATTAACATGTAGGGTAAAGTGGAAGAAAATGTGATAAAAGCGTGTATTAGAATTATCATATCGGGTATTTTTATTTGGTTTGATTTATATCTACCGACTTATGTTTCTATCGACTAAGTTATTTAATTACATTGTATGCCTGATATATATTTATTAGCTAGTCCCATCCAGTATCATTATATCCGTTAACGTATGTTTCAGTTATTTTTCCGAGTGTTTCTAACCCCGATATTTAATATCAATGTATTTATTAATCTAAATAAAATTTAAATTCCACCGAAATTTCATCAACATCGCATTTGTGTTCTATTTTCATCATTTCCACTAGCCTGGAATCTCGGGTCGTAACATTCTTCCCCCCTTATAAAAAGTTTCGTCCTCGAAACTTAGGGTTGTATCGATTTTATGCTCGACGATTTACACTTAAGTTCTATCTTTATTTCTTAATTATCTATAATTGAACTTAATATTTCCTGACTTATAAAGTTTCACAATTTATTGTTTTCGTATATCTCCTATTGATCTGCCTAAGTATTCTATAACCTCAGATCCCTACTCATTATAGTAACCTTTATACTTACTGACTTTAGTCACTAATTCTTATCTGAATAAATCTTACATCAATTCAAATTCTACTTATTCATGCCTACGGTATTGAACTTACTCCATCCTTGCTAAGATTCTTTCTTACTTCTATGATCATCTCTTAAATTCTAAGATCACTTCTTAAGTTCATGTCGTGTAGGATCTGCAAGGCACCACTAGAAGGGGGGGGGTTGAATAGATGGTGCGGAAAATATGGTTTTTAAAATTTCTTGAAACCTAACCAATCCAAGTTCTGAAAACAGATTCTGTTTTCAGGACCTGTTTTAAAACGTTTTTAAAACTAGGTTAGAGGTCTCCAAAAATTATGAAATTTTGAGAGAACTTAGTCTCAGATGTTTTGAGGGTCTCCTAAAAATTTCAAATTAAAATTCAACCTTTAACCCCTTCAAAAACCGTTGGTACTCAGATTGTGCAAATCTGCCAGAAACGGTAGATGGTTTTGAAAAATTAATTTCTATTTGTGTGAACGTTCAAATGATCTGAAAATTTGACCAATAACTCCTCACACACTATATTTAAATGGTTTGAAACAGTTTTGGATAATTCTTTTGGGAAGTAGGTCAAATACAACCAAAGTCTCAACCTTTGCAAGTCTAAAAATCAGACTGCACTAGTCTCAGAACTTTTGATGTTTGATTGACTTATACTTGTCCAAAAGGGTTGAAACTTGTGTCAAATTAACCCTAGAACGTGCTAGTATGTTTCTGGAAATTTTTATAATTTTTGAAAATCGTTTACTATTTTTACGAACGTGAACAAGAAGTATAAACAGTGCAGTAACTGAAACGTAAATGCAGAAAGTAAATGGCACCAAGAATTTTATACTGGTTCGGTTATAAACAACCTACTCCAGTCTTCAAGGAACACCTTCCTTGGTTCACACTAATCACACACACGCAGTACACCTTACCACAGGGTTGATAGAGTTACACCTAACTCCAACCCTTTACAAACCTTGTATGTCGAGTACAATTCACACAAACACCACCACCTCACTAGAATGAAGATTGATCACACCTTGATCAATCTTTTACAAAGATGAATGAATGGTGGTTTATATGAAGCCTATTCAAGATTGAAAGATATAAAGAACAATAGGCTTTTTACAAGAAAGAGAAAGAAAGAAAATGTAGGAGAAGAAGAGCTTGGCAATTTGATCACTTTAGAATGCAATTCTTGGTCTTGTTTTTGTTTGTTCTCCTCTTCCTTCCTTATAGATTGCAGCCATCCCTATGGAGCCTTCTCCCCTCTTGAAAATTTCCTTTTAAGTGCTTGAGAGAGTGTAAGACATCATGGTGACAATGTCTTGCTTACTTGGCATCATTCTATTGGATCATCATTTAGTCTTCGCTTACTTGGCACCTCTTTATTGGCTCAATGTTGTCAACATGATGACATGGAAAAAATCTGAGATTAACACTTTAAACATGTGCCAATATCAATCATAAAATCATACCATAAGTCTAAAATTTCAACATAAATTGCAAGACCAACAAATCCTTCTTTTTTACTCCAAAAAATCGCCCATAATGTTCCTTGCCATGCTGAATTTTTTAGCATGTGCATTATGAAATAAAATTCAGATTATTTACCATCTTTCTTTGAATTTTTATCATAAAAATGAATCAACCATATATGGTACGTCTTGCTATCAATTGATGAATGAACTTGGACACAAAATGGGTGAAGAATTCAGCCAGCACACCTTCACACATGCTGAAAAATTTCAGCATGTGTGATATGTAGAATATCACACTTAATTACCTTACATAATATTCAAATCATTTCCATAACATCTTCAATTAATCCTCTAATAAAAAATTGACAAAATATGTTACCTTAATCATGAAGAAATCGGCCAAGATATGTGTAGTATGCTGAAATTTTCAGCATGTGACATAAGAGAGGTATATGGTGAATACTTACCTTTTGTAGCTTCTCTCTTTGATTTCTCAACATTGTATGATTGATCCTTGACCAATCAATATGCCAACAAGGCTCCACATGTGCTCCATATCAGTTGTATGTAACGTTGGAATGTGTATGTACATGTGCTGAAATTTATTTTTGCTAACTTTGTAAAATAGTGCACATTTAATAATACACACACGTAATATTCCAATCATCCCTTAATTTAATTTTCTAGAACACTTTAAGATGTATATTGTATGTAAAAAGTGTCTAGATACGTGTCACATGATGTTCAAGAAAAACGTTCCATGTTATGTGCGTAGAAAACCGAATTTTCGATATTTATCGATTACCCGATTTTTCTCTAATTTAAATTCCAACTTTTGCACATGATATATATATTATGTTATACATAATATATATAATATATACTTTAAATCTCAGCACTTGGCTGATTTAAAGTGGTACCATAAACATGTGACAAAATTAAAATTGGAATCTTCACATTTTGGCCTAAATGTGGGGTGATTTGTGTGTGCCAACATGGAAAGTATTTTTGGCTGATCATACCATGTGTAGCACGAAATTTTCATCAATTTTTGATGTATATGGGCTGGCCATTTATTTATGGCAAGTACGTGACACGTTGGCGAAGTTTCGGTATTCGCCCGATACGACAAATTTCGGTTTAGAACCTTTTATCGTGTCGTATTTAATTTGTCATCATCATAACTTATATCATATGATATAAGACCTGAATATACTCATAAACATGAGTTAAGTATAGTGGTGTGACGTTAACGTACGTACGTAAGATATGTAACGTGTCGGTAATACGTTGGAACACATGTGTATGTGCCTTTATTTAAAAAATCTGAAAATATATAGTGTATATATATATAAATGTGGCGTGTTTAATAAGATGGGGAGGAGGAGAGAACTTTCCTTCCTTGGCCTTGTTGCCTTTGTGCCTTTTCCAAATGAATCTTCCTTTAATGAACTACTTAGTTTGTTAAACTAAGTACTTCACTTAATGAACTACTTTAGTTCATTAATGGTGGCACCTGAAAATAGTATAAACTCAAAATGTTCGCCATATGATGTAAGCTTTAATGCTTCATGGCTCGTTAGTACGGCAACATAATATATAAGCTAAATAAGGCAAGTAATGGCAAGTTATCATGCATACATGTACACTTATGCACGTTTGTATATATATATATATTCAACGTTTATATATATATATATATTCAAATTTCTTATTTTGAAATCACTCAAACCCTCTTATTTCTACAATCTCCCCCTTTTGATGATTTTCAAAATAACTAGTGTACATGATTTAAGTGCTATCTCTCCCCCTTGAATTATGCATAGATTTGAAATTTGAATTTCGAATTTCAAATCCGGCTCCCCCTTGATTCATGCAATTAAGATCAATCAGTGATCAATCAGTGTCTCTCTCCCCCTTAAATCATGCTTCTCTCTCCCCCTTTATTTTGGAAAGTTAATCAAAAGATTCCTGTCAAAAAGGAAAGTAAATCAAATAATATCATATTAAATCACATCAACGGGAATCATGCCTAATTTAGAACGGAGAGATTCATATGTGGCTTGATTTAAGGCCTTTGTAAATATATCCGCTACTTGTGATTCTGTGCGTACGTGATCTATGACAATATTACCATTGTTAACGTGATCACGAAGAAAGTGATAGCGAACTTCTATATGCTTAGCCTTAGAGTGCAACACGGGGTTTTTAGACAAATTTATTGCACTCATACTATCACAATATATAGGAATTTTATTTACGGTAATTCCAAAATCCGAAAGTTGTTGTTTTATCCACAACAACTGTGTGCAACAAAGGCTAAGAGCCATATACTCAGCCTCAGTAGTGGACAAAGCAACACTTGCTTGCTTTTTGGAAAACCATGAAATAAGGGAATTTCCTATAAATTGGCAAGTTCTGCTCGTGCTTTTTCTATCTATTTTGCAGCCACCATAATCTGCATCAGTGTAAGCATGTAAGTCAAATGTAGAATCCTTATCATACCAAATACCTAAGGTGGGCGTGTGCTTAATATAACGGAATATTCTTTTTACCGCATTTAAGTGTGACACCTTAGGTTGACTTTGAAAACGAGCACACACGCATACGCTAAACATGATGTCAGGCCTACTCGCAGTTAAATATAGTAAAGAACCTATCATAGATCGATATAATCCATTATCAACGTCTTTACCATGTTCGTCTTTGTCTAATTTAGTAGTAACACTCATAGGCGTAGGGGATGGTTTCAAATTTTCAAAATTGAACTTCTTGATCATGTCATTTACATACTTAGCTTGGCTTATATGAATTCCTTTACTCGTTTGCTTAATCTGCAAGCCAAGAAAATAATTAAGTTCACCAACCATAGACATTTCAAATTCAGCTTTCATACAATTTTCAAAATCTTTAACGAGTCTATGCGAGGTAGATCCGAAAATAATGTCATCTACGTAGATTTGAATAATAAGTAAATCTGATTTTTCTTGTTTCAAAAATAGTGTACTATCTATAGTACCACGTTTAAAATTATTTTCTAAAAGGAAAGTAGCAAAACGATCATACCATGCTCTCGTTGCTTGCTTTAGGCCATATAGTGCCTTCTTTAGTTTGTACACGTGATCTGGATGTTTCAAATCTTCAAAACCGGGTGGTTGCTTCACGTATACCTCTTCTTGTATGAATCCGTTTAGAAAAGCACTTTTGACGTCCATTTGATACAATTTAAAATCTTTCATGCAAGCAATAACAAGTAAGAGTCGTATAGCTTCTAAACATGCTACGGGTGCAAATGTTTCATCGTAGTCTATTCCTTCTTCTTGATTATATCCTTGAGCTACGAGTCTTGCTTTATTTCTAACGACCTTTCCTTCTTCATTCATTTTATTCCTAAATACCCACTTTGTGCCTATTATTGTCTTATCTTGTGGTCGTGGCACTAAATCCCATACATCATTTCTAACGAATTGATTAAGTTCGTCATGCATAGCATCAATCCAAGATGAATCACTCAAAGCATCATGCACATTTTTGGGCTCAATTTCAGAAATCATAGCATGAAATTCATTTATTTCATTCGAAGTGATTCTTCTACGTGGTCGCACACCGTGAGTGATGTCGCCTATGATGAGATCATGTGGGTGATCTCTATGCCATCTTAGTTGATTATTTTCTAAGTTATCATGCATTTCTATATGATCATGCATTTCTAGTGTCTCATTCATCTCATGCATATCAAAGGAATCATTATCTTCATTCAAAACGGGTTTCAATTCAAAATCATCATCATATTCCTTATCTTTATCAATCTCACCAAATTCATTGAATTTAACATGAATAGATTCTATGATTTGTCTAGTGAGAGGATCATAACATCTATATGCTTTTGAATTTATGGAATACCCAACAAAAATGCACTCAATTGATTTGGATTCAAATTTATCTAAATTATCTTTTGTATTCAAGACAAAGCATTTGCATCCAAACACACGAAAATAATCAATCTTAGGCATGCGATCATTCAAAATTTCGTAAGGCGTCTTGTTTATTTTCTTTCTTATAGATAGGCGATTTACAATATAACATGCACAATTTACGGCTTCCGCCCACAGAAATCTAGGCAATTTATTTTCGCAAAGCATGGTTCTAGCGATTTCTTGTAGTGTGCGATTCTTTCTTTCTACTACTCCGTTTAATTGTGGAGTTCTAGGTGGCGAAAACTCATGTTTAATTCCTTTTTCTTAACAAAACGAAATCATCTCTTTATTTTTAAACTCACCGCCTCTATCGCTTCTTATTCTTTTCACATTTACACCGTACTGATTTTCGAGTTGTTTAATTAATTTAGCAATCTCTACGGCACTATCATCCTTATGTGCAAGAAATAAAGTCCAAGTATAACGAGAAAAGTCATCAACAATCACGCATGCATAGTGACGCCCACCAAGGCTTGTAGTGCGACTAGGACCAAACAAATCGATATGCAATAGTTCTAGTATTCTAGTCGTGCTTATTTCATTTTTCGGCTTAAGTGACTCACGTGTTTGTTTGCCTTTTATGCAAGATTCACACAACTGAAAGTTGTCTAAATCAAGCGTAGGCAATCCCCGTACTAGGTTCTTTCGTTGTAATTTTTCTAGTGTGGAAATACCTATGTGTCCTAAACGTCTATGCCATAAATTCACATTGAGTTCATTTGACATAAAACACTTAACTTTAGCATCTACTACATCATCCATAGATAGCGTAAAAACATTGCCTTCTCGTTTTCCTTTTAAAACGGTTTCTCCATTTTTATCTATTATGTTGCAATAAGGATGAGTAAAATACACATTGAAACCATTGTCAACAAATTGAGAAATACTAAGAAGATTGTAAGATAAGTTGCTTACCAAAAATACGTTGGAGATTTGAAGTGTATTCGGATTGCCAATCGTACCTTTTCCAATGATCTTGCCTTCATTGTTGTCTCCAAAGGTCACGGATCTGCCTTTTGTGACCTTCTTTAATTTGGAGAACAGGCTCGAGTCACCAGTCATGTGCCTCGAGCAACCACTGTCAAGGAACCACTTTATTGATGTATCTTTCGATGTGTGGTCTCCCTGCAATGTGAAAAGGTGATTTAGGTACCCTTTTAATTTTGGGTCCTTTCGAGTTAGTTAATCACCTTTTGGTAAAGGTACCTTTCGGTACCCATACTTGGGTGATCCTTCTCGGTCTATCAAATGGCAAGAATGTAGATGAAGGTGCGATATAATATACATGTGGTGCATGTACTTTGGGTCTTTGCCCAAGGACTCCTCTATACTCATTGAATGAAGGACGCTTTTGATATGTCCTTGTGTGTGTGTGCGTAGTGCGTGGATGATATGTATTTCGTGTATGCATTGTTCTTTTCTTCTCATATCTATAGATACAACGTTATATTTCACATGATATGAGGGAGTGGGGCGTGTGGAAGGGGGCGCTTTTTGCGTAATCTTAGACGCCACTTGATGCTTAGGGGTGTCTACTTTCTTAGACACAACAAACTTGGTTGGTTTGGTTGATACTTCGTTAGTATCAACGTATCCCAATCCAGTTTTGTCACTGTCATGCTTTTTCGATAATATGATGCGATGCAGCATGTTTGACCCTGTATCAAATTGTTTCATCATTTTCTCTAAATCTGTATTCCTTGATTTCAAATTTGAAATCTCGGATTTCACTTCATTATTTTGAGAAGTTAATGATGAGATCTCGGTTTTCAATGCAGTGATGACACATGAAGACTCTTTCTTTGAATCGCTTAATTGAGCGACAAGATTCTCGTTAGAAGATTCTAACAGTTTCTTGTCTTCAATTAAACGTTTCTTTTCTTTTGCGAGAGTCTTAGTAAATTTATGTAATTCAAGATACTGACTAAAAAGATCATCATAAGAAGGTTCAGAGTCAGAGTCAGAATCAGATGATACCTCATTAGATGCCTTTGAAGCAAAGCAAACTTGAGCGGTCTCCTCTTCGGTCTCAGTTTCAGAATCTGATGAGTCACTCCATGTGGAGGCCTTTAGTGCACGTTTCCTTTGTTTAGGATCTGAGACGAGTCTACTTTTGTTCCGCTCCTTGTCAGGGTACTTATTAGTTTGCTTTTCTTTGTTTGGGCAGTCATATGATAAGTGTCCGAGTTTGCCGCATTCATAACATTTAATGTCCTTATCATTTGACTTGTTTTTATTTCTCTTAGATGTAGTGCCCTTGTTTTTATTTCTAAATGACTTTCTCATGAATCTTCTTAGTCCTTTAGCCAATAGGATTAAATCATCATTATCCGATTCGGAATCACTATCATCTACGTGATCGGAGGGAGGGGAGACGTATTCATTTGATTTAAAAGCAATTGTTTTACCTTGTTTAGATGATTCCGATTTCCGAATAGTAAGTTTGTTTTCATAAACTTTGAGTGACCCAATTAGTTCTTTAATCTTTATTGATTTGGTTTCCTTGCTTTCTTCTATAGCAGTCACTTTAGGGTCCCATTCCGAAGGAAGGCTTCGTAGGACTTTCTGTACCTTTTCCTGCGTAGTAAAAGCCTTACCAAGAGACTCAAGAGAGTTATAGATGTTAGTTAAACGAAGATCCATATCTACAATCGACTCATTTGGCAACAATTTAAAAGACTCAAGAGTAGACATGAGCATATTAATTTTTGACTCTTTTACTTGACTCGTGTCTTCGTGTTTCATTTTTAGAATTCTCCACATTTCTTGTGCACTCGAACAATTTGACACATAACTAGACTCACTTTTACTTAATCCGTTTAAAAGCAATTGCATAGCCCTAGCATTCATACTAAGTTTCTTTTTATCATCACTCGTATATTCTTGTCTAGTTTTAATAACTTCTAAAGTAACTCCGTCTACAGTGGATACATTTGATGGGACATATGGACCATCTTCAATTATTGACCAAAGATCTATATCTATAGCCATAAGAAAAAGTTTCATCCTAAGTTTCCATTGAATAAAGGACTCGCCGTCAAAAAGTGGAGGCCTTTGGCTCGACATACCTTCTTGTTCGGTTTTGAGATTTGTGGATGCCATCTCACTGAATCGTTGGATTCCTTGTAGTGAGTACTCCCGCTCTGATACCACTTGTAGGATCTGCAAGGCACCACTAGAAGGAGGGGGTTGAATAGATGGTGCGGAAAATATGGTTTTTAAAATTTCTTGAAACCTAACCAATCCAAGTTCTGAAAACAGATTCTATTTTCAGGACCTGTTTTAAAACGTTTTTAAAACTAGGTTAGAGGTCTCCTAAAATTATGAAATTTTGAGAGAACTTAGCCTCAGATGTTATGAGGGTCCCCTAAAAATTTCAAATTAAAATTCAACCTTTAACCCCTTCAAAAACCGTTGGTACTCAGATTGTGCAAATCTGCCAGAAACGGTATATGATTTTGAAAAATTAATTCCTATTTGTGTGAACATTCAAATGATCTGAAAATTTGACCAATAACTCCTCACACACTATATTTAAATGGGTTGAAACAGTTTTGGAAAATTCTTTTGGAAAGTAGGTCAAATACAACCAAAGTCTCAACCTTTGCAAGTCTGAAAATCAGACTGCACTAGTCTCAGAACTTTTGATGTTTGATTGACTTATACTTGTCCAAAAGGGTTGACACTTGTGCCAAATTAACCCTAGAACGATGCTAGTATGTTTCTGGAAATGTTTATAATTTTTGAAAATCGTTTACTATTTTTACGAACGTGAACAAGAAGTATAAACAGTGCAGTAACTGAAACGTAAATGCAGAAAGTAAATGGCACCAATAATTTGATACTGGTTCGGTTATAAACAACCTACTCCAGTCTTCAAGGAACACCTTCCTTGGTTCACACTAATCACACATACGCAGTACACCTTACCGCAGGGTTGATAGAGTTACACCTAACTCCAACCCTTTACAAACCTTGTATGTCGAGTACAATTCACACGAACACCACCACCTCGCTAGAATGAAGATTGATCACACCTTGATCAATCTTTTACAAAGATGAATGAATGGTGGTTTATATGAAGCCTATTCAAGATTGAAAGATATAAAGAACAATAGGCTTTTTACAAGAAAGGGAAAGAAAGAAAATGTAGGAGAAGAAGAGCTTGGCAATTTGATCACTTTAGAATGCAATTCTTGGTCTTGCTTTTGTTTGTTCTCCTCTTCCTTCCTTATAGATTGCAGCCATCCCTATGGAGCCTTTTCCCCTCTTGAAAATTTTCTTTTAAGTGCTTGAGAGAGTGTAAGACATCATGGTGACAATGTCTTGCTTACTTGGCATCATTCTATTGGATCATCATTTAGTCTTCGCTTACTTGGCACCTCTTTATTGGCTCAATGTTGTCAACATGATGACATGGAAAAAATCTGAGATTAACACTTTAAACATGTGCCAATATCAATCATAAAATCATACCATAAGTCTAAAATTTCATCATAAATTGCAAGACCAACAAATCCTTCCTTTTTACTCCAAAAAATCGCCCATAATGTTCCTTGCCATGCTGAATTTTTCAGCATGTGCATTATGAAATAAAATTCAGATTATTTACCATCTTTCTTTGAATTTTTATCATAAAAATGAATCAACCATATATGGTAAGTCTTGCTATCAATTGATGAATGAACTTGGACACAAAATGGGTGAAGAATTCGGCCAGCACACCTTCACACATGCTGAAAAATTTCAGCATGTGTGATATGTAGAATATCACACTTAATTACCTTACATAATATTCAAATCATTTCCATAACATCTTCAATTAATCCTCTAATAAAAAATTGACAAAATATGTTACCTTAATCATGAAGAAATCGGCCAAGATATGTGTAGTATGCTGAAATTTTCAGCATGTGACATAAGAGAGGTATATGGTGAATACTTACCTTTTGTAGCTTCTCTCTTTGATTTCTCAACATTGTATGATTGATCCTTGACCAATCAATATACCAACAAGGCTCCACATGTGCTCCATCTCAGCTGTATGTAACGTTGGAATGTGTATGTACATGTGCTGAAATTTATTTTTGCTAACTTTGTAAAATAGTGCACATTTAATAATACACACATGTAATATTCCAATCATCCCTTAATTTAATTTTCTAGAACACTTTAAGATGTATATTGTATGTAAAAAGTGTCTAGATACGTGTCACATGATGTTCAAGAAAAATGTTCCATGTTATGTGCGTAGAAAACCGAATTTTCGATATTTATCGATTACCCGATTTTTCTCTAATTTAAATTCCAACTTTTGCACATGATATATATATTATGTTATACATAATATATATAATATATACTTTAAATCTCAGCACTTGGCTGATTTAAAGTGGTACCATAAACATGTGACAAAATTAAAATTAGAATCTTCACATTTTGGCCTAAATGTGGGGTGATTTGTGTGTGCCAACATGGAAAGTATTTTTGGCTGATCATACCATGTGTAGCACGAAATTTTCATCAATTTTTGATGTATATGGGCTGGCCATTTATTTATGGCAAGGACGTGACACGTTGGCGAAGTTTCGGTATTCGCCCGATACGACAAATTTCGGTTTAGAACCTTTTATCGTGTCGTATTTAATTTGTCATCACCATAACTTATATCATATGATATAAGACCTGAATATACTCATAAACATGAGTTAAGTATAGTGGTGTGACGTTAACGTACGTACGTAAGATATGTAACGTGTCGGTAGTACGTTGGAACACATGTGTATGTGCCTTTATTTAAAAAATCTGAAAATATATAGTGTATATATATATATAAATGTGGCGTGTTTAATAAGATGGGGAGGAGGAGAGAACTTTCCTTCCTTGGCCTTGTTGCCTTTGTGCCTTTTCCAAATGAATCTTCCTTTAATGAACTACTTAGTTTGTTAAACTAAGTACTTCACTTAATGAACTACTTAGTTCATTAATGGTGGCACCTGAAAATAGTATAAACTCAACAAATGTTCGCCATATGATGTAAGCTTTAATGCTTCATGGCTCGTTAGTACGGTAACATAATATATAAGCTAAATAAGGCAAGTAATGGCAAGTTATCATACATACATGTACACTTATGCACGTTTGTATATATATATATATATTCAACGTTTATATATATATATATATATATATATATATTCAAATTTCTTATTTTGAAATCACTCAAACCCTCTTATTTCTATATGTCGTTGTTTACTTATATGCCCGCGGTAGATCTGGAGGTTTTTTTTGATGCATATCCTAAGGAGAATAGTCTAATTATTACGACTCTAGATTAACTTACTTAATTATAAAGACACAGGATCATTCCGGACATTTTCGCTAAACCATTCTAAGGGAATTATTCTAAGGTTATTGCTCTCATTCTAAAATCTTCTTCTTAGACTCTAAAATCTTAACTTAGGTTCTACTATCATAACCTAATACATGTCGTTGTTTATCTTATGTGTCCGCAGTAGATCTAGAGCCATTGCTCTGATACCAACTGTAGCGCCCCGCCCGAAACCAGGGTTCCAGCTCAGTGCACCCGCCGTACTCTACTCCATAGAGTACAAAGCGTCGATACTATACATGTACATGTCGACATGAATAATGGATCGATAAGCGGAAGCAACATAACATAAACAAATCATCATCGACATGCAATGTACTACATCATAATCTCTGTCAACCAAAATATACCTAATGTTGAAACTTTCTGAATTACATCATAAATCAAGACTTGACGCCTTTGAAGCAAGTCTCTCAACCTGTTTCTTCATTATCAGTGATCCTTCTAGCATGTTCTCAACAAATCTGTAAATGAACCTGTTATCTCGAAATGATAATTAAAGGCAAGTATGAGCGATAGCCATCGTCTTTTAATCGCTCAGCAAGTAGTCTTTCTAGATACGACATGTGGATCATACATGGAAATAGAGTGACAAGTCTAATAAACATTTGTATCAAAAATAGATAACATATTTGCATTTTAGAAAGTAATCTTAGTATGGCATATTATGAACTTTGAGAATAAAACAGGGAGAATTCCTCAACATAACATACTTACATATCATAGTACTTTGTCCATAACATCATAACATGTCCATACTTAGCTTCTAACTCATAACTCATACTAAAATCAATGACATCATAACTTAAGAATCTCTTACGATATCATATCGTAACTTAAAGATCTTATGAAGGTAACATATGCTAGCATGATCATGACGTGATGCATAAAACATGACTTTTCATAAAATGACTTTTCGTAAACATGACTTTTCATAAACATGACATTTCATAACTTGACGTGATTTTCATAACTTGCGTAAAATGACATATTCATAACTTACATGACATGACATTTTCATAACATGAAGACATAACATTTTCATCATTGGCTATAGCACTTTTCTTAAGAATAATAACACACGACATACCGATTGATTCCCCATATAATACATGTACGACATAAACATCATAACATATGTACATGTACCAACGGCGACGCGCTATGACAGAGATCCCGTGTCCCAGACCCGGTGTTACACTCAGCCACATACGTAATCATATGCCCCTGACATCTACCACCCCGGTACCGATGTCACACTGGCGAACATAACATGATTGTAATCATGAACATAACATAACATAACATATCGTGTGTCGACGGAATCAATCGTCTCGTGTTTATTATTCACATGCATATGAACTTTCAAAACATGAGATGTGACAACATACCTTAACAAATCTTGTTTTCATGCATGCATGAGACCCGGTCATATGAGGGTACTTTGGTTATTCTACATCTTATAACAACATCGCTTACTTACTTTCATCCTACATGTCATAACTTAAAGGAAATCCCACTTTGACCATCATGAATGGCCATTCGGCCATAGCATCCCCAAATCAGCCCACTTTTCACAATTTTCATCCAACAGTACTTTCGTAACATCTATTCCATACATGTATTTCATAATTCATAACTTAAATACCTAAAACATTTATTTCCTAATTACCTTAACATATCGTCACGAATTTCATAACTTACATCATAACTACATCTTATCATAACCTACACATATTAGTAAACATAACATGTAGCAAATCATACACATACATTATAAAATGCTTTGTAGCTGTGCACATATACATATACATATTTACTACATATATTTTTATACCTTTTTATAACATTTTCCATAGAATACATAATTAACCTAGTTTCATAACTTAACGTATCCATCATACATATAGACATATGTATAATTATGATAAAGTCATTTTATCACAAAAGGCCTATTGGCCGATTATATGTATATGTATATATATACTTGTAAAACAATTTATATGCTTTATATCTTAACGTATTTATTATACTTGTATGTGTACATAATACATGTGAAAGTCATTTTTAGTCTCAAAAAGGCTCATAGCCGAAATACATGTAGTAACTATATACATGTATGTAATTATTTTGTGATATATTATATCATATCAAAACTTAACATGTTCATACCTTAATATACATATTGTCCATTTATACATATGTGTACTATGTAAAAAGTTCTTTTTATCATAAATAGCCAATGGCTGAATATATATATAGTGAAATATACTTATATACATACATATATCTACAACATGTTACATATTAAACATAACTTAGTCCCTTTTATGTCTTATCATCTACAATATACTTATATGCATATGTATACAATCTATTCAAAACAGTTCAATATAAAAGGCCTAATGGCCGTGAGTATGCATTTGTATATAAATGTAATTTCTTATATATTCTTCAATACCATTCCATAAATGTGTTTATGTATATACATATATATACAAATTTCATTTTCCTTATGCATATACATCATTCTTATGTGTGTTAGCCGCATATATGTATATAAAACGTGAATGTATATGTGACGTATATACCTATATATAGCGTGTGTAGATATATATATAGTGTATATATACATGTGTATAGCGTGTATATATATACACATATAGCTTAAACATAGATCTTCCAAAACTAAGAAAATACTACATGATGATCCAAACTTTGTTATAAACATAAATATTTAGATCTTTGAAAATCCATGTAGGATCTAGGAAGAATACTTGCCTTTATCACTTAACTTTAGTATGAAAGTGAAGGTTTCTCCACTTGGCTTGAAGACAATCTTCTCCTCCTCACCTTAGCAAACCCACGGTTTTGAAAGGCCAAAATAGAGGTTAGTGTGCAACCACAAAGATGAAGAAATTGACAAAGATATTCTAGTATAATTAGTGTCCTTACCTTGAGTATTCTTGGTTCCTAACTCCAAACTACTTTGTATTCTTGATTCTTGGTTGTATGAAGATATTGTAACAAATGGTTTTGTGAAGAATGAGATGAAGTGAAAAGAAGAAAACAATTCTTCCTCTTGCTTGTAGGATTTGGCCATGAGGAGTGAAGGAGAAGATGAACATATTATCTTTTGTAAAGGAAAGAGGAGAATTGAGTTTTTTTTTAGAGGAGGAGGAGGATTGAGTTGAAGTGTAAGATGTAGTAAAATGAAATAATAGTAGGAAGGAAGAGGGTCCTTCCTTTGAAATTTTCGGTCACAATAAGGCCAAGAAGAAGAAGGTAATGTGAGTTGAAGGAGCAAGAATAATGGAGTATAGTGGTAGAAAAAGGTAAAAGAAATGATAAGGTTTGAAAGATGGAGTGGGTAGAATGATTAAACTAAGAGAGTATTCTCTCTTTCTTGGGGTGCCATACGAAAATTTCAAGGAAAAGAGGGAAGAGAATGTGGTCATGTGGGCATGTGAAGAAAGGTAGGGCATGTTGGAGTATAATAATGAATTGAGTATTTTAAATAGACAAAAAGCAATATTCCCCTTTCTTTTCTTGGACCATGCCGAAAGTTTAGAGAAAAAGGGGTGAGGGATTATAATTTTTTATTTGTGAGGGGTTATGGGAGGGGTTCTTATTTTATTAACATGTAGGGTAAAGTGGAAGAAAATATGATAAAAGCGTGTATTAGAATTATCATATCGGGTATTTTTATTTGGTTTGATTTATATCTACCGACTTATGTTTCTATCGACTAAGTTATTTAATTACATTGTATGCCTGATATATATTTATTAGCTAGTCCCATCCAGTATCATTATATCCGTTAACGTATGTTTCAGTTATTTTTCCGAGTGTTTCTAACCCCGATATTTAATATCAATGTATTTATTAATCTAAATAAAATTTAAATTCCACCGAAATTTCATCAACATCGCATTTGTGTTCTATTTTCATCATTTCCACTAGCCCGGAATCTCAGGTCGTAACATCCAGGCTCTTTTTACCGTCGTTTTTGGGAGCTTATTCAGTTTCATGTGGCTAAGGCAGTTCACAAGTTTTTTTTAGGTATTGCGATGCCTAAGTCGGTAGCCTCAGCAACACTAATCTTAATTCCAAAGGTGCAGAATACTCATACATTTGCTGACTTTCGGCCTATATGTTTGACAAACTTTATATCTAAAGTGATCACCAGGCTGATATCCAACAGATTGGGTGAATTATTGCCCAAGGTCATCTCTCAGGAACAAGCAGGCTTTATGAAAGGCTGTGGCATTATAGAGCAAATCCTGCTGGCATAAGAGATGGTTCATGTGATTGATCGTCGCACTAGGGGAGGCCAAGTTTTGTTCAAATTGGATATGGCTAAGGCATTTGATCGAGTTAGTTGGACATATCTTGAGTTGTTTCTTCACATGTTTGTCTTTGATCGCAGATTTATGCGCATCTTGCTAAATAATTTAAGTGCCACACGTTGTTCAGTTCTTATTAATGGTAAGCCGACAAACTTTTTCTCTGTCGGCCGTGGAGTAAAGCAGGGAGACCCTCTCTCACCTTTACTGTTTATCATTGCATCTGAAGGATTTTCTCGTGGTTTGAATGCTTTGATGGCATCAGGTTTGATTAGAAGATTTCGTGCAGGTCGAGTGCCTAAAAAATCACACTTGGGTTTCGCAGATGATCTATTAATTTTTTTAAATGGTTCCTGTCGCAACGTAGAGCGGTTCCGAGCATTTTTGATGGCATAACAGACAGCTTCGGGACAATTAATGAATTATAATAAAAGTCAAGTGGTGGCAGGTATGGGCATCTCGGGGATAGTGGCCTCTCAAACACTAGGTATGCGTCTCACATCCTTACCCATAAAGTACTTGGGGTCATTTCTTTATAAGGGCATTAATCGATCTCTGTATTCTACTTTGTTGATTAACCATTTTGATGTTAAGCTCAATTCTTGGTCTTCTAAACTATTGTCAATGGCCATAAGGGTGGTTTTGATTTCGGTATGTACTCAATTTCATACCCACACATGTTATAGCCAGTTCTCGTTTGCCAAAAAGCGTTGTGGATATTTTGAATAGCGAGATGGCGTCGTTCCTTTGGAAGGGTCGCCACCATTGGCGCTCATGGTAGGCCATTTGCGCATCGGTGGATGCAGGAGGTTTGGGAATTCGATCCTTGATAGGCGTCTAACAAGCATATGATTGTCAACTATGGTGGAAATATCATCACTCCCAAACATTATGGGCTACCTTTAGCAGGGCGAAGTATGGTAACAGACAGTCCATATACTCACATATTTATGACTCACCAATTTGGAAACGTTTGTGTCGTATAAATGCCTTCATGGAATCCAAGGTCGACATCATACAAGGGGCTGTGATTTGGCATCCAGATGCACATGGACAGTTTTCCATTAAACCAGCATACAACATTATAGTGTCTGAGGGCAGCAGCTTTGCGGTATCTCGCTATGTGTGGTGGAATAATATGCCTCCCGGGTTGCAAATATTTCTATGGAGACTATGGATGAATTCTTTGCCTTTGGTGGATAATCTGAGGATTTGGCAAACTATCTTCCCATCACAGTGCCCCTTTTGTCGCCAAAACACAGACACTCAAGATCACATCTTCCTATATTGTTCTGTGATAAAACCATTATGGAATGAAAGAGACGTTAATTTCTAGGGTCCAATGCCTCGTTGTAGATCCATAAAGGGATATTTATATCGTTGGTGGCGTACATCTACAAAAACATCAATGCAGGGACAGTTGAGGGTGGTTGCACCTTCATTGGTTACATGGGCTGTATGGAAGGAATATGTTGCGGTGCATTTTGGTGATGAAAGCTTCGCCTACGTGAGATTGTATGAAAATGTCAGATACTCTATCGATACGTGGTGTGCTGCGATGCGAGGGAAGAAATTTGCGTGCACAATTCCTCATCTTGTATCACTTTCTTTTTCGCCATGTTTATCTACAAAGAGGTTGCGTATTATAAGATGGACACATCCTCTTACAGGTAGATTGAAGCTAAACGTGGATGCGTCAGTGGGTCGAAATGGAGCTGCTGGGGCCGCTATCTTACGAAATGACAAAGGGAGCTTTGTTTCAGCGATATGTTTTGCGCTACCCATGCTTAGTCCATTGCGAGCGGAGTTGTTGACTATGACATTATCTCTGATTGATTATGCTCCACAGTACCGTAATATCGTCATTGAAACAGAATGTTCTTCCATCCTATCCTTATTACCGCCTCCGCAGCATATCACAGGCGCTTTAGCAGCAAATCTATCTAGAGCATCGATCTTTATGGCTTTAAACCAATCTACTCTACAATTCTGCCGGAGGGAAGCAAACATGGCAACACATTTATTGGCAAGATATGGTTACCAGAGTGCCGGCATAAGCTTATATACTACACTACATGGACTCCCTCGTGAAGTATGCGGCGCGATATTGGTGGATGAGTAGCTTCCAAATCTGCGACATTAGATTGAAGTATCAAGGCGCGTGCATTCTTGGTTGCCTGTGTTCTCAAAGGACATGGGCAGCCCTGGTGCGTCATTGCTTTATCTCTTGGCTTGTTGATATATATTTGTATATGTTTTGCTTCTCCTAGAATATGCATGCATTCACTTGGCTGGCTTTTCCTTGATCGTGGTTTTGCATGACTCTACGAGGACACATGGCTGGAATGACTTCAGTTAATTTGGACATGGACTCCGGCATGCAATGTAACCGGCGGCATAACACTGTGTCGCCTTGGTTCTACTTGAATTAGGACGACGGTGGTATGTGCGATGCAATCTCTTTTAATTTCGGATGTTTTTGTGTTATTACAATTTCTGATCTCCACTTTACTCTATACGAGGATCAATGGCTGCCCAGTCTCTACACCATCGCCATGTTGACATTTTATTACATCCACGGCATGCTCAGTCGACCGCTATGGACACTAATGGACGGACAATACAAACACTACTATGTTTTGATTTTATTACTTGTACATGATCAACTGCCCAATCATATAAATATGTGCGCTTTTTCATTGGTCAAGGTTTTATCCACAAGGGTGGTTTTACTTGACAAGGTTTTAATGCAGCATATCATATATGATTGGAGGTTGACAATCATTAGATATCTTCATTATCTCTTTACATACGATGAACTATATGTAATATGGTTTTCTCCACCATAAGTGAGAATGCAACTTAATATATATATATCTTCTCTAAAAAAAATGCACACACTCACGCACTCCAAATTGTAATTCCTACGGTTTTACTTATGTATATTCCTACGGTTTTACACATGTATATATCATGCATGCGCGCGCGCACACACATACACACACACATATATATATATATATAGCATATGTGGAATAAAATGTGAAGAGAAGAATGACGGCTGCTGTTGTACCCCGACAACCGTATGCTTGAGACTATGATTAAGTGACAAAATAAAAGCGATGATTCCTTCACGAGCCTGTTACTCAAGTCACATGTATCGCATTCTTATTTAAATTCTTCAACTTCGTTTAGGACGAACACTAAATGAGTATACGAACAAATGTCACGAGGTGTGTGATACACCTTGAGAATTCGGCCAAAGGCCATTGATCACCCTTGAAGTAAACTAGTTCTTATACAAACATAAACAATCCTCACAAAGCAAAGATTAAAATCAAAATTAAATGAAATAAATAACATTGTAAATTATATAGGTGTGGGGTAGGATAAATGTGAAATGACCAAAACACCCCCAAGAGCCCCAAGAATTTCGGCCATGCAATGGAGGGATCTAGAATCCTCTCCATTATTCCCCTATTCAAATATCTAAACAAAAATATCACTTAGTATAAATAAAACAATAAAATAATCCAAGCATGCAAGATTAGAAATAATAAAAAAATTAGCATGCATGGACAAAAGCTTGTAGCCTACAAGCCTAGGCTTCCTTTTCTTCCATGCAGCCGATTATGCCCCCTTTCCCCATGCCCCTTGATTTTTAAATTGAGCAAGACTCCTCTCTCCAATCTCCATCTTAAACCTTCTCTCAAGCAAAAACCAAGATTTCACTTAGAAAGTCTCCATCTTCCTTCCACCACCAACAAACTTTCGGCCCTTCCCCTCGAAGCTAAGGATTTAATCCAAGTTTCATCTTCAAGCTCAAGAAGTGTATAGGTAAGTCTCATTTCAAAATTCCTAAGTAGATATTCCATACAAAATGATGAAGCTCACATGGGTGCTCTTGCTCTCCACCCCAAACCGTGGCCTCCACATTCAAGTAGGTGACAATCTTCAACTCTTTTAGGTGAAGCTACCTTGCTACAACTTGAATCTCCATCCCAAGACTAATTTGGTAAGATGTTCTAGCCTCAAATAAGATTCTATTTTCACTATTTAAGAGAGACTAACCTCTTCCTTTCTCTTCTTCAAAACCGTGTGTCCATGGGAGTAGGAGGAGAAGGATTTCCAACTCAACTCACTCCAAACCAAGCAAAGGCAAAAACTTTGGCTTGAAGAGGCAAGTATACACTAATCTCTCATGATTTACCTAAAGGATTAGTGTCTTGAATGGTTAAAGTATTCAAAGATGTGATCTTTAGTGGTACCCTTTAAGTTTAAGATTGTATCTTAGCTATCTCTCAAGAATAATGTCTTGCATGTGGGTTATTGTGTCTAAGATGATGTTATTTCCTACATGCAATATGGTTTGAGGCTGATTTAGAGTAATACAAGGATAGTCTAAGTAGGCCTAGACAAGATTAACTCTTGGATGCAATTTTGAAGGTCCTAGGAGTGCATGCATGTGATAGATATGATGATAGCTTGGTTAGATGTCTACAAACTGTTTATTGTGATGCAAAGGTGATTTTATAACAAGCATGCAACCTGGAAATTTATGTCACAATGGGTTATAAGTGTTAATCAATGACCTAGTGCAAAAGGACAACATGAATGGGTGTATGTGACTTTAACCATGACAAAATATCAAAGTACTGGAACTGGGCAGAATGAGTGACATCTTCAACGACTTTGGAACTGGACTTCCAGACCTTCAATGAATCTAATTTTTGGCACAAAGTTAGTCCTATGAGTGTAGCACGATTGAGAGTTGGAATCTCGTTAAAATAAGCAAAGGACTATTTTTAAGAAATTTTACGGTAAAACTGCTCCAGTAGGGAATTCTGGAGCAGGGCAGGATTGGTTCCTTGGTTTAACGAATTTAAAAAGGGTCTTTTGAACCTTCAATAAATCTGGTGTTTGTCACAGAGCTAGCCCCATGTGTATAGTAGAGTTGAGAGTTGGAATTTTGGTAAAATAAGTTATGGTTAATTTTTAATAAAATAATTGGTAAGACTGCTCAGACTGTAAATTCTGGAACAGGACAGAATGATGTAACGTTTTGCATGGCCTGAAAAGAGATCTTGTAGATGTTCAAAAAGACTAATTTTCGGTGTGATGATACCATTATGTGTATAGGAAATGTGCAAGTTGGAAATTTGGAAAAAGGGTTGTGGAATATTTTTAATAAAATATTCACTAAAGCTGCTCAGACTGGAAAGTCTGAAACTGGCAGAACAGAACATCATTTTGTTTTATCCGAAAAAGGACCTTGTGAATAACCATTAAAGCTGGTTTTTGGCATGTTAATACCTCTATGAGTCTAGAAGACATGCCAGTTGGAATTTTAGGAAAACAAGTTCTAGATTATTTTTAATGAATTAATTGGTGGAACAGCTCAACAGAAGTTACTGAAAACACCCTGAAATTTGTAACGACTTTCCAGGCTTAGAAAAGGAACTTAGAGACATGCAAATGGGCTGAATTTCGGTAGGCTACTAGTCCCATATGTTTATGACGTATACGAGCTGGAATTTCTGGAAACGGAATTACGGATTTGCCACAATTAAATTTTTAGTAAAATCGGCCAGCTCAGCCTCAGCACTTAAGATAAATCGTAAAGCAAGTAAGTAAGCCCTTTATGGTTATTTAAAATAATTCCCAATTCTACGACTTGTATCTATGATTTCACCTAACGTACTTGTGACGACAGAATCGTGGAAATGGACCAAAATGGTTAGCCTAACCGTCCTATGTAAATGAAGTACAAAATGTGGAAATATTCATCCAAACCCATGTACGTTGACATGTTATAAGGAATGCATATGATCATTTATGTCATGGCTTGCATTTCATATCACGGCATGTATCATGCATGATCATGAACCTGATTTTCATGGATTTTATGATGCAAGCAAGTTTTACAAGTGATTATCTTTTCGTTATGCATGAAAAGTTTTTACGGTCCCATATTTTAAAGAAAGCTTCATGAATTCCTTGCCGGCTAAGCATGCGACTAACCCGACTCCAGACCCGGGGTTAATTGGTCTGATGACATGATATCTGTTCTGGACCCGCTCAGATCCGGGGTTAATTGATCTGATATCTGTTTTGGACCCGCTCAGATCTGGGGTTAATTGATCTGATATCTGTTCTGGACCCGCTCAGATCTGGGGTTAATTGATCTGATATCTGTTCTGGACCCGCTCAGATCCGGGGTTAATTGATCTGATATCTGTTCTGGACCCGCTCAGATCCGGGGTTAATTGATCTGATATCTGTTCTAGACCCGCTCAGATCCGGGGTTAATTGATCTGACACTCTGTTTTTATGACATGACTTTTATGGGACCATACTGATGCTTTTGACACGACATGGCATGACATCATGCATTGCACTGCATATTGCATAACTCATGATTACGTTAATACGTGGTATGATACAGCTAAGGACTTAATAAGTCGATAGTGGTTAACGCTGTCTAGAATTAAGCTTAGTCCATACCGTCAGTTAACTTCAGGACTTAAGTCAGGTATGAGTTGCTATCCTAAGGTTTATATTGTTACATTCATGCCCTAATTCTTTATGTATTTCATGGTCGTTTATTGTATCCTTGCTGGGTGATTTTTATCACTCACACTTTATTTTTCCCCCAGATAATGCCAAGATAGAGTAGATTGAAGATGAGCCGAGGGTTCCGTATCCGTAGGCGTGAAGACATGAAGAGAGATGAACTTAAGGACTTTTGTGCTACTCAGATGATTGTATTATGACTATGTTGGTACACTGTGGGACGTGACTTTGATGTTTTGTGTGACTGCTACTTTTGGGGACGTAGTTATTTCGTAATGTATGTTTATTTTGGAAAGATTTAAAATTCTGCCTAAATTTTACTGTCATGTTAAATGTTAACATGGGAATCCATGACTTATATTATGGATTTTCATATGTTACGCATGACGCTTGGTACTCTCCTTAGTGAAGTACGGCGGGTGCACCGTATCCGGACGAGGCCGGGTACGGGGCGCTACAGGTGGTATCAGAGCCCAGGCTCTAGATTACGGGCAGAACGCAAGACTAAGTTATGATCTTAGCAATCTAAGTTTGATCGTAGACCTAAGTCATGATCTTAGATGAGTGGCGACCTTAGAATAGGACCACTTAGACCGGGTTTAGGATATGATTTAATAACTAACCCTAAACTATGAAAGCTAAGTCTATGACATAAGATGTGCCCTTTTATCTCCTTTACTTAAGAGTTTTCGATTTTGGTCCTTAGTCAAATTCAATTGATTTTAATTCTGATATTCTAAATAGACATTAAAACCATAAGTGCAGATGGCATCACAGACTAACGAACAAGCATTGTCACTTTCACCCCCGGGCAGCGCTGGGTTTTATTACCGGCAGCTAGTAAGAGCACATATCCCAGAATTTGGCGGAGAATCTAGTCCCGAGGAAGCGGAAAAATGGCTTGATGAAGTCGAAAGTACCTTCTTGCTGATACAAGTACCTGAGAAGGTAAAGACACTAATTGTCCGGCCATTTTTGATTGGCAAGGCCAGCCTGTGGTGGAGAACTTGTATCCAGCCATTGCCCCGACCGGTGACTTGGGCAAGGTTTCTAGAGGAGTTTTGTGAGTTTTTCCTCTCTACAGAACTAATCATGACGAGGGTTGAGGAATTTGACACCTTGAGGCAAGAACCAGGTATCACTGTCTCAGAGTATGCTCGTCGGTTCACTACATTGGGCCGCTATGTTCCCTTGATCATGGAAGACGGAGAGCTTAAGGTAATCAGATTCATGCGAGGTCTAGACTTTCGGATTAAGATTTGGCTAGCGAATGCATATTCTAGCACTTTCGAGGAATTACTGGAGGACTGCTACAGAGCGGAACGCGATATTAAACTAATGGAAGGACGAAATAAAGGACTTAAGAAACGAAACAGGAAGTGGAGACCGTTTCCCCTGAGGGATAATAAAGAGATAACCAAGAACGCTAACCTGGATGAAAGAGTGCCTGATTCAGCAGCGCCTAAAACCTCAAATCGTAACAGGTACTCCAGACTGCTTAATTTAAATCTGAATTACCTATGTTTTATTATGTCCTTTAGCCAAGGTATAAACGGTCATTGGAGCAATGCGATAAAGTAACCCAACTAAAGTGTAAAAACTAGAATAAGTTATCAAATTGTTCTTAACGGTTGGGTTACTACTATAATAGTCGGAGCTCAATAAGGTTTCCATGGAAGATAACTACCAATTGCCTAGGATCAATGATTTGTTTGACCACTTCGGGAAACCCAAGTGTTAACAAAACCAAATTGCAAACCGACTATTTCCAACGAGAGAAACCAAGCTCGAGGAAGAACATGGAATGTGTGCAAGGCGAATCATAGACATCCTCAAAACCAATAGGATTGACAAACGTCCTGACATGTTACAGACTTTATGAGTCCGGCATCTTAAGAACAATCCAGTAAGATGGTTAAATTCCTTCCATGACTATTATAAGTCGGGATTATCTAACCCACTCTAGCAATAACAATATGAGGTGACGAAATCTTGCATAGCATAATAGTTTATGAGGACAAAGCAAACGAGAATACTCTTGTGATTGGGAAAAGAAAACATAAATTCTGTAAGGAACAAGAACACCACGAAACGACACAAATTCCCAGGAAGGACTTCCACCCTAGGTTCGATTATTACGGGATTGGAGTGTCGACGAAATGGATGAGTCAAGTAGGACTTAGCGAGAGATTGGGGTCTCACCATTCTATAAGAGTACAATCCCAGATTAAGGTACGAGTCATCATATATGTATTTTAGGGAAGAAATTTCTAACACCGACGGAAACGCTTTTATGGCTAACGCATGAATACAGAAGGATGTTTATCAAAGGAAAGCGTATGGTTCACAGTCAGGACTTAAGGACCTCCGTCATGAAAAGAAGGAAACTCCAACAGTACATAATCAGGATAGGTCAATTACATCATACTAACCCTGAAGGAATATCGTTGTCGGAATTTAACTCACTAAGACAAGGGCCAGACATTTCCATACTCATTCATTACTTTGGGACAGTATGTTCCTTTGTTTCAAAGAGATGAAATGTTTAGACCACCATATCAAATTAGGCTATGTTAAGTCGTATTCAAGGACCTTTGGTGAATTATTGGAGGGCCGCTATGGAGCGGTATGCGTTGATAAGGAGACGAAAGAATGAAAGAAACAATTTAATGAGCAAACGAAGTAGAAGGTGGAAACCGCAACCATACAAGGCAAAGTCTATGCGGATGACAAAGAAACAATCAAGATACGCCTAATAAGTGTAAAGTACCTATGCTCTCTGCTCTACTTCCTATTAACCAAGTAGGAGTGATTATGATAGTTTCCTTGAGTTATGATTAGTAGACCACAAGCGAGTAGGTAAGGTTATTAGTGATAACATTGTTAAGTATGACACTGTGTATGGGACGCAGGGTCCTCATCATGATGCGTCACTATTAGCACTCGTACCCGTTTTATTGCACTATGCGGGGAATAGGTCATGACTATGAAAACCATGTCTTAAGAGAACGGGCCACCTAAGGATGATTGAAATGTCATATAGGGAACATAAGTTTCAAAGGAGAACCCACAACTTCTAGTTCGATTCTATGAAATGATCGCAAAAAGGGGTAAGAGTTAGTACGTAATAAGGAAATCAGCAAGACGGATGAATACGGGACATACCTTATGAAGAGCTTGGTATGTGTACCTTATGGGAATTATCCCGGGTGTCTTTGGAAGCTATTTAGTAAGTAGGATGACCACTATATGATCACTAAAAGGATGTTTATAGAAAAGAGCTAAAGGTTTATACCCCAGAGTTAATGATCGCTGCCTAGTTGTTCATTTTAAAAAGGAAATTAGAAGCCTGCTATGATCATGATTATAGGGAAGGGATAGGTGACAATAACACCTTTCGAGAATTAGAATAAGTTCTGACGAGACCTCTAAGATGAAGGGAACAAAGCAGTTCTGAGAGAACTAAATATACGCTTTATGCGATCTTATTTACCTAAAGAAGAAGCCATATGGGAAACGGAAGACAACGTGAGGAGACGATGCCTCATCTTTTGACTAGTTCTGAAGTTTCAAGGACAAAACTTATAATAAGGGGGGGAGGATGTTGTACCCCGACAACCGTATGCTTGAGACTATGATTAAGTGACAAAATAAAAGCGATGATTCCTTCACGAGCCTGTTACTCAAGTCACATGTATCGCATTCTTATTTAAATTCTTCAACTTCGTTTAGGACGAACACTAAATGAGTATACGAACAAATGTCACGAGGTGTGTGATACACCTTGAGAATTCGGCCAAAGGCCATTGATCACCCTTGAAGTAAACTAGTTCTTATACAAACATAAACAATCCTCACAAAGCAAAGATTAAAATCAAAATTAAATGAAATAAATAACATTGTAAATTATATAGGTGTGAGGTAGGATAAATGTGAAATGACCAAAACACCCCCAAGAGCCCCAAGAATTTCGGCCATGCAATGGAGGGATCTAGAATCCTCTCCATTATTCCCCTATTCAAATATCTAAACAAAAATATCACTTAGTATAAATAAAACAATAAAATAATCCAAGCATGCAAGATTAGAAATAATAAAAAAATTAGCATGCATGGACAAAAGCTTGTAGCCTACAAGCCTAGGCTTCCTTTTCTTCCATGCAGCCGATTATGCCCCCTTTCCCCATGCCCCTTGATTTTTAAATTGAGCAAGACTCCTCTCTCCAATCTCCATCTTAAACCTTCTCTCAAGCAAAAACCAAGATTTCACTTAGAAAGTCTCCATCTTCCTTCCACCACCAACAAACTTTCGGCCCTTCCCCTTGAAGCTAAGGATTTAATCCAAGTTTCATCTTCAAGCTCAAGAAGTGTATAGGTAAGTCTCATTTCAAAATTCCTAAGTAGATATTCCATACAAAATGATAAAGCTCACATGGGTGCTCTTGCTCTCCACCCCAAACCGTGGCCTCCACATTCAAGTAGGTGACAATCTTCAACTCTTTTAGGTGAAGCTACCTTGCTACAACTTGAATCTCCATCCCAAGACTAATTTGGTAAGATGTTCTAGCCTCAAATAAGATTCTATTTTCACTATTTAAGAGAGACTAACCTCTTCCTTTCTCTTCTTCAAAACCGTGTGTCCATGGGAGTAGGAGGAGAAGGATTTCCAACTCAACTCACTCCAAACCAAGCAAAGGCAAAAACTTTGGCTTGAAGAGGCAAGTATACACTAATCTCTCATGATTTACCTAAAGGATTAGTGTCTTGAATGGTTAAAGTATTCAAAGATGTGATCTTTAGTGGTACCCTTTAAGTTTAAGATTGTATCTTAGCTATCTCTCAAGAATAATGTCTTGCATGTGGGTTATTGTGTCTAAGATGATGTTATTTCCTACATGCAATATGGTTTGAGGCTGATTTAGAGTAATACAAGGATAGTCTAAGTAGGCCTAGACAAGATTAACTCTTGGATGCAATTTTGAAGGTCCTAGGAGTGCATGCATGTGATAGATATGATGATAGCTTGGTTAGATGTCTACAAACTGTTTATTGTGATGCAAAGGTGATTTTATAACAAGCATGCAACCTGGAAATTTATGTCACAATGGGTTATAAGTGTTAATCAATGACCTAGTGCAAAAGGACAACATGAATGGGTGTATGTGACTTTAACCATGACAAAATATCAAAGTACTGGAACTGGGCAGAATGAGTGACATCTTCAACGACTTTGGAACTGGACTTCCAGACCTTCAATGAATCTAATTTTTGGCACAAAGTTAGTCCTATGAGTGTAGCACGATTGAGAGTTGGAATCTCGTTAAAATAAGCAAAGGACTATTTTTAAGAAATTTTACGGTAAAACTGCTCCAGTAGGGAATTCTGGAGCAGGGCAGGATTGGTTCCTTGGTTTAACGAATTTAAAAAGGGTCTTTTGAACCTTCAATAAATCTGGTGTTTGTCACAGAGCTAGCCCCATGTGTATAGTAGAGTTGAGAGTTGGAATTTTGGTAAAATAAGTTATGGTTAATTTTTAATAAAATAATTGGTAAGACTGCTCAGACTGTAAATTCTGGAACAGGACAGAATGATGTAACGTTTTGCATGGCCTGAAAAGAGATCTTGTAGATGTTCAAAAAGACTAATTTTCGGTGTGATGATACCATTATGTGTATAGGAAATGTGCAAGTTGGAATTTTGGAAAAAGGAGTTGTGGAATATTTTTAATAAAATATTCACTAAAGCTGCTCAGACTGGAAAGTCTGAAACTGGCAGAACAGAACATCATTTTGTTTTATCCGAAAAAGGACCTTGTGAATAACCATTAAAGCTGGTTTTTGGCATGTTAATACCTCTATGAGTCTAGAAGACATGCCAGTTGGAATTTTAGGAAAACAAGTTCTAGATTATTTTTAATGAATTAATTGGTGGAACAGCTCAACAGAAGTTACTGAAAACACCCTGAAATTTGTAACGACTTTCCAGGCTTAGAAAAGGAACTTAGAGACATGCAAATGGGCTGAATTTCGGTAGGCTACTAGTCCCATATGTTTATGACATATACGAGCTGGAATTTCTGGAAACGGAATTACGGATTTGCCACAATTAAATTTTTAGTAAAATCGGCCAGCTCAGCCTCAGCACTTAAGATAAATCGTAAAGCAAGTAAGTAAGCCCTTTATGGTTATTTAAAATAATTCCCAATTCTACGACTTGTATCTATGATTTCACCTAACGTACTTGTGACGACAGAATCGTGGAAATGGACCAAAATGGTTAGCCTAACCGTCCTATGTAAATGAAGTACAAAATGTGGAAATATTCATCCAAACCCATGTACGTTGACATGTTATAAGGAATGCATATGATCATTTATGTCATGGCTTGCATTTCATATCACGGCATGTATCATGCATGATCATGAACCTGATTTTCATGGATTTTATGATGCAAGCAAGTTTTACAAGTGATTATCTTTTCGTTATGCATGAAAAGTTTTTACGGTCCCATATTTTAAAGAAAGCTTCATGAATTCCTTGCCGGCTAAGCATGCGACTAACCCGACTCCAGACCCGGGGTTAATTGGTCTGATGACATGATATCTGTTCTGGACCCGCTCAGATCCGGGGTTAATTGATCTGATATCTGTTTTGGACCCGCTCAGATCTGGGGTTAATTGATCTGATATCTGTTCTGGACCCGCTCAGATCTGGGGTTAATTGATCTGATATCTGTTCTGGACCCGCTCAGATCCGGGGTTAATTGATCTGATATCTGTTCTGGACCCGCTCAGATCCGGGGTTAATTGATCTGATATCTGTTCTAGACCCGCTCAGATCCGGGGTTAATTGATCTGACACTCTGTTTTTATGACATGACTTTTATGGGACCATACTGATGCTTTTGACACGACATGGCATGACATCATGCATTGCACTGCATATTGCATAACTCATGATTACGTTAATACGTGGTATGATACAGCTAAGGACTTAATAAGTCGATAGTGGTTAACGCTGTCTAGAATTAAGCTTAGTCCATACCGTCAGTTAACTTCAGGACTTAAGTCAGGTATGAGTTGCTATCCTAAGGTTTATATTGTTACATTCATGCCCTAATTCTTTATGTATTTCATGGTCGTTTATTGTATCCTTGCTGGGTGATTTTTATCACTCACACTTTATTTTTCCCCCAGATAATGCCAAGATAGAGTAGATTGAAGATGAGCCGAGGGTTCCGTATCCGTAGGCGTGAAGACATGAAGAGAGATGAACTTAAGGACTTTTGTGCTACTCAGATGATTGTATTATGACTATGTTGGTACACTGTGGGACGTGACTTTGATGTTTTGTGTGACTGCTACTTTTGGGGACGTAGTTATTTCGTAATGTATGTTTATTTTGGAAAGATTTAAAATTCTGCCTAAATTTTACTGTCATGTTAAATGTTAACATGGGAATCCATGACTTATATTATGGATTTTCATATGTTACGCATGACGCTTGGTACTCTCCTTAGTGAAGTACGGCGGGTGCACCGTATCCGGACGAGGCCGGGTACGGGGCGCTACAGCTGCGGCGATCGTTTTCCATGGCAGGCACCGGGCTTGATTCCGGCGGTCATCTTCTTTTATTGATTTATTTCTATTTGCCTTCTTGCCATCCTTTGCTTCCTTTTATGTTTTCGCTGCAACAATCATTTGCCATTGCGTCACAGAGCTGAATATGGTTGCGCCGCCACCTTTACTGCGGAGAAACCTTCATTTGCATAAGTTCTTGCCTCCAAGACGATGCGGCCGCCAGCCTCTGTGCGACAAATATCAAGATTCAAAGGACTGTCACCAATCAAGTTTGCGGCTGCTGAGGTAACTCATTTTTCTGAGCCATATCGATTTACTTTGATTGGATCCTTCTGGAATGGACGTCCAAGCATAAAACAATTACAGAACTTTTTTGAACAGACCGGCTTTAAACAAACACCACGCCTAGGGTTGCTAGATGATCAGCATGTCTTGATCACTTTTGACAATCAAGAAGATTACTTGCGCTGCTTTATGCAAAGATCATGAATGCTTAATGGTTTCTATATGCTTTTGACTAAGTGGACGCCATCTTTTGATCCAAAATATAATACACCAATTGTTCCTGTTTGGGTTTCAATTTGGGGGCTGTCGCTTTTCCTTCATAATAAGTCTGCATTATGGGATATTGCTCGCATGATAGGTGAGCCGCTGCATACGGATTACTTCACAAGATATAGGTCCCTCTGTGGTTAGGCTATGTGTGAAAATTGACTTATCTAAACCATTGCCACGCCACTTGCATATATAAGGTGGTGAGCATGGATTCTATCCAACTGTTGAGTAGGAAGATTTCCTGCTTTTTTGTTCTGATTGTAGCGTATTGGGGCATGATCTTAAAACTTGCCCAAAATTGGATGGTCATGTGAATCCATTTGAGAAAGTCCTCCCGGTGCATCGTCTCTCTAAGCAGAAAACTCGATGGACTCCGAAGAAAGATGGTGTGAGCGGTCTTACTTCTGTTCTGCTTCAAATAAATCCGAAAGCTTCTAACATGGCTGTCACGTTGGGTCATGCCGAAGACCCTGTTTTGATTTCGCATGAACTGGAAGCCCAAGCTGAGATTTCACAACAACGTCAGCAGGATGCTGGGTTGGAGAATTTACCTATCTTTGCTGCATAGGATCTTTCCATCCTTGGTAAATTGCACGACATACCTGATCCTCCACCCAATGGAACCTTGGTGGCGAATGTGTCTGACTCTGAATTGGGTCATGTTGTTCGTACAGAAAGGTATATTTCTCTTGTCATGAGTACACAATCTGATGGCGATATTATTGACTCTATTCAACGGGATATTGAGGAGCTCATTCGGACTGTATGGAATCATGACATGCAGGCAACAACAGCTGACATATCACATCGTCTTAAGTTGGCAATAGATCATACTGCATCTACTTTACACGGGAGGCTAGCGTTATACATCCCCGTAAGTCACATTGCACAAAGGTAGTGATGCCGTTATCCCCACCATCTTCCCCGGTGATTACTTCTCAATCATCTTCAAGTTTTTCCTCTTTGCCTCCTCAATGAATTGTATGTTTTGGAATGTAGGAGGATTACGGACCTCCTTATTCCGGTTGAAACGATTAATAAAGCGTCATTGACTTACACTATTAGTTGTCATTGAACCAAAAAAAGACGCATCTCAATTGCTTCGTTATCAAATTTGTCTGTCTTTTTCAAACTCTATTTCAACTTGCCGTAACAGGATATGGGTGTTTTGGCTGCATTCATCAATTAGCCTGTGGATATTTTTCTTGGTGAGCAGGTGTCGCATATCCGATTCCATCTACTTGCTACTCAGCAGATTGTCTCACTCAGTCTGGTGTATGGTATGCATACCGTCACTGATAGGTGTTGGCTATGGTTAGAACTTCAGAGTATATATGCTCAGCGTGCACCTCTTTGGATTGTCGGCGGGGACTTCGATACATATTTATCTGCGGATGAACACATTGGCGTATCTATGCCATATCGTCCTTCACTTGAGGAGTTTGCTGACTGTGTCAGTCTATGTGATTTGATTGATTTACCTTATGAGGGGACACCATATACTTGGGTTTGAGGACGTGGATCGGGATTAGTTAAACGGTGGCTTGATCGAATCTTCTGTTCCTCGAAACTATATGATCAACTTCTGGAACTCAAAGTGCAGCATCTACCTTGGGTTTCTTCGGATCATGTGCCGCTTCTTCTAACCCGTATTCATATGCAGCCATTGGGGCCTAAGTCATTATGTTTCCTTAATGTTTGGACTGAGCATGTGCATTTTCTACCTTATGTGCTGGCTAAGTGGTCTGAACATCCATAGGCGGAATGCGTGATGTTTATGATAAGCTTCGCCGACTTAAAAAGGGTTTGCAAAGTTGGATTAAAGACATTTTTTGTAATATGTTTGATATATTGGCAATGGCCGAACAACATGTCAATCGGCTTCAGCTTTTGTATGAGCAGCAACCTACACCTGAGATGAGATCACACTTGCATGAGGCACATGCAGAGTATAATAGGGCGATACACATTGAATTGCGTTATTGGGAGCAAAAAGCACATGTGAAATGGATCAAAAGTGGGATGCCAACACATTCACAGTATTGTTAAGGACCGACGGCATAGGCACACCATTTCTCGTATTTATACATCCACAGATGAGCTTTGTCATACTGAGGAAGATATTCAGATGGAGGATATTTCATTCTTCTCCAGCCGGTTTTCTACGGAGCCAGCAAGGTGGGGTTGATGATTTATTACAGCACATACTGTGTCTAGTTACTTCGAAGATGAATGACCAGTTGATCTCATTGCCAACACTGGAGGAAATTAGAGCTGCTGTGTGGTCTCTTGATCCGCATAGTGCGGCAGGCCCAGATGGGTAAAACGGTTTCTTTTTCTGCCATTGCTGGGATATAATTTCTATGGATGTTCATAAACCTGTGTTGGACTATTTCTTGGGATTTCGCATACCACGAGCGATGGGTAACATATTGTTTGCTTTGATTCCCAGAAAAGATTCTCCAACGACTTTGCGGACTTCCGTCCTATAAGCCTATCTAATTTTATGTCTAAGGTGGGTACCAGAATATTGACGACTAGGCTGGCAAGTATACTATCTGGCATTATATCAATTGAGCAGGCAGAGTTTATGTGTTGTCACAACATATCGGAGCATATCTTCCTTGCCCAGGAAATGATGTAGCTTATGGACAAAAAGAAGTTCGTGGTGGTAATGTAATGATTAAGTTGGATATAATGAAGGCCTTTGACCGTGTTAGCTTAGATTTTCTCAATAATTTTCTGGACAAGATGGGATTTCATGCATGTTTCCTACGTCTAATATTTAATCACATTGCAGGTACGTATATATCTATCCTTATTAATGGCATACCCTGCGGTTTCTTTCAGCCAAACCGAGGAGTAACAGGGGGACCCCCTTTCTCCATTTTTATTTATTTTGGCATCGGAGGCCTTTTCCAGAGGCCTTAATGCTTTGGTGTTTTCGAGTGCCATAATCGGATTCTCAATGGGGAGGGTTGCATTCGTAATTTGAAGCGCTTCTGACTTTTTCTGGATTATACCAAGCGGCTTCAAGACAGCGCGTCAATTTTTAGAAAAGCCACTTTATTCCCTCTTCATATGTGACTTCAAGTATGACTCACATGATGGCACATGTGTTGGGAATTTCTGCTACTATATTGCCCATTAAATATCTTGGAGTTCATATTTGTAAAGGGCGTACTCAGCCACAACACTGTTTAGATTTGCTGAATCGTGTCGACGCCAGGCTTCTTGGTTGGCAAAATAAATTTCTGTCATCATCAAGTAAATTGATCGTAATTAAACATGTTCTTAGTTCTTTGCCAATTCATATTCTTGCTGTTCTGTCCTTGCCAAAGAGTACCTTACATGCACTTTGCCGTCGCATTTGCAATTTTTTCTGTGGTGACCCTGCTAACCTAGATAAGCATCATTGGGTTAAGTGCAAAAATATTTTCAAGAAACGGGAAGAGGGGGGCTCGGCCTGCGACATTTTGGGTTTTTGGCTCTTGCTTATTCGGCTAAATTATGGTGGTCCTATCAAAAGGCACGTTCTTTGCGGGCGGATTTTATGCGTTACTTGTATGGTAATCGATTTCAGCCTCGGATTTCTGACTTTGCATGTTGGAAACATATTTGTGCGGTTCATTCTATTTGCTTGGCGCATGTTGATGGTGCTCCTGGTCATTATGTGTGGAAACCAGATGAAAAGGGGGAGTTTAGATTATGAGGTACTGCGTCCTGCAGGGATGAGGCTCTTTTGTAGAGAAAAATGGGTTTGAGTGATTTTCAAATACATGATTTAAATGTGCACAAAAACGAGCATAAGATAAATGTGCATGATATTGCTTATTACTTGCCTTATATAGTTCATATATAATGTTGCCGGACTAACGAGCCATGAAGCGTTAAAGCTTACATCATATGGCAAATATTTGTTGTGTTTATACTATTTTCAGGTGCCACCATTAATGAACTAAACTAGTTCATTAAGTAAAGTACTTAGTTTATTAAACTAAGTAGTTCATTAAAGGAAGTCAAATTTGGAAAAGGCACAAAGGCAACAAGGCTAAGGAAGGAAAGTTTTCTCCTCCTCCCCTCATTAATATATATATACACGCATATACATATATAAGTGCATATATTTTCAGATTTTTTTGAAAAAGGCACATACACATGTATTCCAACATACTACCGACACATTATATATTTTACGTACGTACGTTAACATCACATCACTATACTTAACTCATATTTATGAGTATATTGAGGTCTTATATCATATGATATAAGTCATGGTGATGACAAATTAAATACGACACGATAAAAGGTTCTAAACCAAAAATTGTCGTATCGGGCGAATACCGAAACTTCGCCAACGTGTCACGTACTTGCCATAAATAAATGGCCAGCCCCTATACTTCAAAAATTGATAAAAATTTTGTGCACATGACTATATGTTCAGCCAAAAATACTTTCCATGTTGGCACACACAAATCATCCCACATTAAGGCAAAAATGTGAAGATTCCAAGTTTAATTTTGTCACATGTTAATGGTACCACTTTAGACCAGCTAAGTTCTGAGATTTAAAGTATATATTATATATATATATTATGTGTAACATAATATATATAACATGTGCAAAATTTGGAATTTAAATTAGAGAAAAATCGGGTAATCGATAAATATCGAAAATTCGGTTTTCTACACACACAACACATAGAACGTTTTTGGCACATCATGTGACATGTATCTAGACACTTTTTACATATGATATACATCTTAAAGTGTTCTAGAAAATTAAATTAAGGGCTGATTGAAATATAACATGTGTGTACTATTAAATGTGCACTATTTTACAAAGTTAGCAAAAATAAATTTCAGCACATGTATATGGATTGCCTAACGTCCCTACAGCCAGGATGGAGCTTATTTGGAGCCTTGTTGGCATATTGATTGGTCAAGGATCAATCATACAATGTTTGTGAATTAAAGAGAGAAGCTACATATGGTAAGAATTCAAACTTTGTCTCACTTATAACACATGCTGAAAATTTCAGCATGTTTGAGCATGGGTGGCCGATTTTTACACATTAATATGATATATTTTATCATCTTTTATTGTGTGATTGATTGGAAGAAGAAATGGAAATAATTTGAATTAAATAAAGTGTGATATTCTACATATCACACATGCTGAAATTTTTCAGCATGTGTGTGACTTGTGTAGGCCGAATTTTTGAGCATAATTGTGTCCAAGTTCATTTCTCATGTGATAAGAATATTTGCCATCAATTGGTGATTCATTTTAAAAAGAAAAATCAAAGAAAAATGGTAACATTTTGAACTTTATCTCCATGTGTCACATGCTGAAAATTCAGCATGGTATGTACACTTTATGGCCGATTTTATGCTTAAGGAAGGAAGAAATTTTGTCTTGCAATTTATGTGATAATCTTATGCTTTATGGAAATTATTTTGTGATGATTTTGGCACATGTTTTAAGTGTTATTCTCAGATTTTTCCAAGTCATCAATGATGACAACATTCAACCAATCATGAAGTGCCAAGTAAGCAAAGCTTAAATGATCATCCAATAAGAAGATGCCAAGTAAGCAAGACCATGTCACAATGATGTCTTATATTCTCCCAAGGACTTAGAAGATAATTTTCAAGAGGGGGATAGCACTATAGGGGGCGGCCAAAACAAATTAAAAGGAGAGAAAGAAGAGCAAAACAAGAACAAGAACAAGTGTTGCAAATTGAAAGATCAAAAAGTGTTCTAGTCTTATTCTTCTACACTCCCTTTCTTTTTTCTTCTTGAAAGCCTATTGTACTTATATTCTTATCCTTGAATAGGCTTGGATTATACCACCACATACTCTTTATCTTTGTAAAAGATTGATCAAGGTGTGATCAATCTTCAATCTTGCAAGGTGGTGGTGTTCGTGTACATTGTATTGAACATACAAGATTTGTAAAGGGTTGGAGTTGGTGTGTAACTCCATCAACCCTTTGGTAAGGTGTTTTTGAGTTGTGTGATTAGTGTGAACCAAGGAAGGTGTTCCTTGAAGACTGGAGTAGGTTGTTGATAACCAAACCGGTATAAAAATCTTGGTGCCATTTACTTTCAGCATTTACTTTCAGTTACTGCACAGTTTACTTTTCTTGTTCACATTCGTAAAAATAGTTAACGAATTTCACAAGTCACGAAAATTTCCAGAAATATACTCACACGTTCTAGGGTTAATTTGGCACAAGTTTCAACCCTTTTGGATAAGTATAAGTCGATCAAATATCAAAAGTTCTGAGACTAGTGCAGTCTGATTTTCAGGCTTGCAAAGGTTGAGACTTTGATCGTATTTGACTAACTTCCCAAAAGAATTTTTCAAAACGGTTTCAACCCATTTAAATAAAACTTATAAGGGGTTATTATTTAAATTTTCAGAGCATTTGGAGTTGTGTAAAAATAGGAATTAATTTTTCAAATCAGTGTATCGTTTCTGGCAGATTTGCGCAATCTGACCACCAACGATTTTTCAAGGGGTTAGAGGTTGAATTTTAATCTAAAATTTTTAGGAGATACTCATAACATCTGAGTCTAAGTTCTCTCCAAATTTCAGAATTTTTGAAGACCTGAAATCTAGTTTTAAAACCACATTTTCTGCACCCACTATTCAACCCCCCTTCTAGTGGTGCCTTGCAGATCCTACAATTGGTATCAGAGCGCAGGAACACTCACAACAAGAAGATCCAACGATCTGTGTGAGATGGCAACCACTAGCCACGAAACCGAGGAAAAAGATATGTCAAGCCAAATGCCTCCACTATTTGAAAATGAGGTAAATTCTGATTCTGACTCGGATTCTGAACTATCTTATGATGATTTATATGTTGAATAGCTTGAATTACATAAGTTTGCTAGAACTCTTGCAAAACAAAAGAAACGGTTAATTGAAGACAAGAAATTGTTAGAATCTTCTAACAAAGATCTTGTGTCTCAATTAAACGATTCAAAAGAAGAGTCGTCATGCATTATAAATTCATTAAAGTCTGAAATTTCATCATTGACATCTAAGAACACTGAATTGAAATCCGAGATTTCAAACTTGAAATCAAGGAATGCGGATGTAGAGAAAAAGGTGAAACAATTTGACACGAGAACAAACATGCTAGATCACATCATTTCTTCTCAAAAGCATGATAGTGACAAAACCGGACTAGGATATGTTGAGAAAAGTAAGCCACAAAATAAACGAACCAAATTCATCCCATCTAAGAAAATAGATGCATCAAAGACATATGTGGCATCTAAGAAGACGCATAGGCCTTTTCTTATGACATCTCAACGTGCTTCTTCTTCACATCATGCAAAATATAATTATGTGCCATATAGATATGAGAAGAAACAAGTGATGCATACGCGACACTCGTATCACAAAAATGCATCTAGATCACGTCCCGTGCATGCAAACCAAAATGCTTATCAAAAACAGAAACCATACTACATGCATGATGGGATTCTTGGCCAAAGGCCAAACGCATTTGTCCCTAACATATATTATGTTGCGTTCTCATCACCTTTCTCACCTTTTGGAAGACCTAGAAAGGTCACCCAAATTTGGGTACCAAAAGGGACATTTTCAAAGGGTTGAATAAATAATCCTTACGAACGCACGTTATATGCAATACACGATTTTTTGTCTTCTTCATCTTTACAGGCATCTTTTGATTTACTTTTCAAAATAAAGGGGAGAGATAGCATGATTTAAGGGGGAGAGAGATACTAATTGCATAAATTAAGGGGGAGCGACTCGGAATTTAAAATTCAAGTTTTCATTTTATGCATGATTGAAAGGGGAGCGATAGGATTTAAATCATGAGTATAGGTTATTTTGAAAATCATCAAAAGGGGGAGATTGCAGAGAAAAAGGGGTTTGAGTGATTTTCAAATACATGATTTAAATGTGCACAAAAACGAGCATAAGATAAATGTGCATGATATTGCTTATTACTTGCCTTATACAGTTCATATATAATGTTGCCAGACTAACGAGCCATGAAGCATTAAAGCTTACATCATATGACAAACATTTGTTGTGTTTATACTATTTTCAGGTGCCACCATTAATGAACTAAACTAGTTCATTAAGTGAAGTACTTAGTTTATTAAACTAAGTAGTTCATTAAAGGAAGTCACATTTGGAAAAGGAACAAAGGCAACAAGGCTAAGGAAGGAAAGTTTTCTCCTCATCCCCTCATTAATATATATATACACGCATATACATATATAAGTGCATATATTTTCAGATTTTTTTGAAAAAGGCACATACACATGTATTCCAACGTACTACCGACACGCTATATATTTTACGTACGTACGTTAACGTCACATCACTATACTTAACTCATATTTATGAGTATATTCAGGTCTTATGTCATATGATATAAGTCATGGTGATGACAAATTAAATACGACACGATAAAAGGTTCTAAACCGAAAATTGTCGTATCGGGCGAATACCGAAACTTCGCCAACGTGTCACGTACTTGCCATAAATAAATGGCCAGCCCCTATACTTCAAAAATTGATAAAAATTTCGTGCACATGACTATATGTTCAGCCAAAAATACTTTCCATGTTGGCACACACAAATCATCCCACATTAAGACCAAAATGTGAAGATTCCAAGTTTAATTTTGTCACATGTTAATGGTACCACTTTAGACCAGCTAAGTGCTGAGATTTAAAGTATATATTATATATATTATGTGTAACATAATATATATAACATGTGCAAAATTTGGAATTTAAATTAGAGAAAAATCGGGTAATCGATAAATATCGAAAATTCGGTTTTCTACGCACACAACACATGGAATGTTTTTGGCACATTATGTGACATGTATCTAGACACTTTTTACATATGATATACATCTTAAAGTGTTCTAGAAAATTAAATTAAGGGCTGATTGAAATATAACATGTGTGTACTATTAAATGTGCACTATTTTATAAAGTTAGCAAAAAGAAATTTCAGCACATGTATATGGATTGCCTAACGTCCCTACAGCCAAGATGGAGCTTATTTGGAGCCTTGTTGGCATATTGATTGGTCAAGGATCAATCATACAATGTTGGTGAATTAAAGAGAGAAGCTACATATGGTAAGAATTCAAACTTTGTCTCACTTATAACACATGCTGAAAATTTCAGCATGTGTGAGCATGGGTGGCCAATTTTTACACATTAATATGATATATTTTATCATCTTTTATTGTGTGGTTGATTGGAAGAAGAAATGGAAATAATTTGAATTAAATAAAGTGTGATATTCTATATATCACACATGCTGAAATTTTTCAGCATGTGTGTGACTTGTGTAGGTCGAATTGTTGAGCATAATTGTGTCCAAGTTCATTTCTCATGTGATAAGAATATTTACCATCAATTGGTGATTCATTTTAAAAAGAAAAATCAAAGAAAAATGGTAACATTTTGAACTTTATCTCCATGTGTCACATGTTGAAAATTCAGCATGGTATGTACACTTTATGGCCGATTTTATGCTTAAGGAAGGAAGAAATTTTGTCTTGCAATTTATGTGATAATCTTATGCTTTATGGAAATTATTTTGTGATGATTTTGGCACATGTTTTAAGTGTTATTCTCAGATTTTTCCAAGTCATCAATGATGACAAAATTCAACCAATCATGAAGTGCCAAGTAAGCAAAGCTTAAATGATCATCCAATAAGAAGATGCCAAGTAAGCAAGACCATGTCACAATGATGTCTTACATTCTCCCAAGGACTTAGAAGATAATTTTCAAGAGGAGGATAGCACTATAGGGGGGCGGCCAAAACAAATTAAAAGGAGAGAAAGAAGAGCAAAACAAGAACAAGAACAAGTGTTGCAAATTGAAAGATCAAAAAGTGTTCTAGCCTTATTCTTCTACACTCCCTTTCTTTTTTCTTCTTGAAAGCCTATTGTACTTATATTCTTATCCTTAAATAATCTTGGATTATACCACCACATACTCTTTATCTTTGTAAAAGATTGATCAAGGTGTGATCAATCTTCAATCTTGCAAGGTGGTGGTGTTCGTGTACATTGTATTGAACATACAAGATTTGTAAAGGGTTGGAGTTGGTGTGTAACACCATCAACCTTGTGGTAAGGTGTTTTTGAGTTGTGTGATTAGTGTGAACCAAGGAAGGTGTTCCTTGAAGACTGGAGTAGATTGTTGATAACCGAACCAGTATAAAAATCTTGGTGCCATTTACTTTCAGCATTTACTTTCAGTTACTGCACAGTTTACTTTTCTTGTTCACATTCGTAAAAATAGTTAACGAATTTCAAAAATCACGAAAATTTCCAGAAATATACTCACACGTTCTAGGGTTAATTTGGCACATTTCAACCCTTTTGGATAAGTATAAGTCGATCAAACATCAAAAGTTCTGAGACTAGTGCAGTCTGATTTTCAGGCTTGCAAAGGTTGAGACTTTAATCGTATTTGACTAACTTCCCAAAAGAATTTTTCAAAACTGTTTCAACCCATTTAAATAAAACTTATAAGGGGTTATTATTTAAACTTTCAGATCATTAGGAGTTGTGTAAAAATAGGAATTAAATTTTCAAATCAGTGTATCGTTTCTGGCAGATTTGCGCAATCTGACCACCAACGATTTTTCAAGGGGTTAGAGGTTGAATTTTAATCTGAAATTTTTAGGAGAAACTCATAACATCTGAGTCTACGTTCTATCCAAATTTCAGAATTTTTGAAGACCTAAAACCTAGTTTTCAAAACGTTTTAATACTGGTTCTGAAAACAGAAACTGTTTTCAGAAGTTGGGTTTTTGGTTTAAAACTATTTTAAAAACCACATTTTCCGCACCCACTATTCAACCCCCCCTTCTAGTGGTGCCTTGCAGATCCTACATCTTTTTGCATCACTTTGTCTGGCATCGCTTATAGATTCCCATTGCACGTATCTTCTTATGGAAGTTGTATCATGGCGCTATCCTAGTATAGGATAACTTATAGAAACTTATGATTGCTGGCCCCACTTGCTGTCTTTTTTGTCGAGCTGCATCTGCTACAGTTGATCATCTTTTTCTAGATTGTACATTTAGTACACTACATTTGTCGCAATTTGCTTCTTTGCTTGAGGCACCGCAACTGCATTATTATTCTTTGCAACCATATCTCTTGGCTTGATGAACTTCCACACGTGCTACTACTCTCAGGGGATTCCTTCGTCTAGTCACACCAGGATTGATGTTGTGGAATATTTGGCGTATGTACACCTCTATTGTGTTTGGGGAGGAGACATGGTCCTATCACAAGTTGTATGAAATGGTCCACATCCAACTCTATCTTTGGTGTACTGCACAGGCTGGCACCAAACATGCTACACTTGATCCTTATTTATTATCACATGGTCTTTCCCCTAGACTTTACGGTAGAAGACCACGGGTGGTACGTTGGCTAGCACCACCGTCTGGCAGCTTTAATTAAAAATGGATGCAGCGATTGGTTTGGTCTCACCTATTCTGCGGGGAATTTTTGTGGAGCCATAGTTTATTATCTTTTAGTGTCCTCTCGTTTTCAGGCTGAGTTGCAGGCAGCTACGTTGGCTATGATTTATTTCCTCCAGCGTTATCCAATATAGATTTGGAGGTTTACTCACTGGGAGTTGTGGATTATGTTCATGCTCACCCTGATACTCGGTTGAATTCTTTCTTACAGTTGGGCAGTGGAACCATCTCACATGCTCCACGTCAGGCGAATATAATTGCACATATGTTGGCTTGTCATGGGGCAGCTTCATCCATGTTTCAGTACATTTTGTAGATATGACGATTTGCCCTCCCTCATTAAAGCTACTATACATACATATGTATCTATCTCATATTTGCGTCCATGACGACCGTAAGTGTCATCTACAGCTGCAGCGCTTGGATAGTTGCCTGTGTCATGGCTTGACACTAACAATCCGGGTAATCTCCAAATCCTACATTATGTATGCCTATTAGCCTTCTTCTCTATTTCATTGGACTATGGCCTTCTTGAGCCGTTTGTTACCTGTGTCTTCGGACACAAGCAACACGGGTATTTGTATGTCCCCTCTTATCTCTTATTTCTGTCTATTCACTATATATTTACTGTTATTCACCTTCCCACTCTGTGTTTATTGCATGGGTTTTTGGTGGTTGACATGGTGGCGGAGTTCACACTGCTGGATTGCTTACTCTACTCAGTTCCATGTGCAATCAATTGGCTTGTTGCATCCATATCGCATTCATACTACATTACGTTATCCCCGGAGCACCGTCGTGGATCCTTTATACTGTATTTCTATCTTACCTTCACATGTTTTCGGATCTTATTTTATGCGTGCCAGGTGGCGCATCCCATGGGCTTCCTGCGATCATTCTGCTTCCATTTGTTTTATGCGTTATATATGTATTATGTCAAACCTCCCGTCGTATAAATATGTATGCTTTTCTCCTTCACTAAGGTGTTTCCACAAGGGTGGTTTTACTTGTTAAGGTTTTAATGTGGCATATCGTATACGATTGACGATTGACGATTGACAATTCTCAGATCTTTGCACTCTTTTTTTCATATGATTATTTCATGTTGTACCACGGTATTCCTCCGCCATTAGTGAGGCTTGCTAATAAAAATCCTTCGTGCTTAATTATATACACACACACAGATATATATATATATATATATATATATATATATATATATATATATATATATATATATTTTTAAAGATAAATTTTTATTAATAAGAAACCTCACTTATGGTGGAGGGAAACCTTATTACAAAAATCAGAGTACACGAAAAAATGAATTAACGAAATAATGATATCATATCTCCAGTCGTATATGATATGCCGCATTAAAGCCTTGCCAGGTAAAACCACCCTTGTGGATAAAACCCTGGCGAAGGAAAAAGCGTACATATTTATACAGCTGTCATTGATATGCTTCAAACATATAGTAGAGTACAAGCGTTCGCTAGTGATTGATGATGATGCAGGCCGATTGTGCCAGTTGAAGCAGTGGAGTGCGTTGCTTGAGCTTGTCTTGTCCAGGAAATGCCATACCTCAGAAGAAACCCAGAGAGAAGTTATACCAGTGAAATACAATATCCAAATATAGTCAAAATGAGTCGTCAAAAACATACCGATGTCGCCCTGGCAAAGATGTTGCCAAGGCGACGCTATAATGAACCGATGCTGTGGCCGATTTGCCGCTGAGCATGCTAGTGCCAGATGACAAAGTCTCGCCACCAGTAGACCGGAGCACATCCATGCGAAAAGAATGATTAATATGCAGATATGAAACACCTGGAAACAGTATAAAGGTCCTGCCAAAAGATAACAGTACATACCAGGCCTGCCTGAATCCCCAAGGATGCAGGCAGGGAGAGTCGTAGTATGCCAATCCATGTGGAAGACTTGAGTTTATCAAACAACACGCAACTGAACTGATGAAAGGTCCAGCAGGATAGCGGATCGCACTAACGCTGGAAGGGTATGCGATGAGTAAACATGTGTAATGGGGTCTAGCATGGCATGTTGAGATAAATAATGAGCAGCCATATTAGCCTCTCGGTAAATATGATGATACTCTAGGCGGTGAAGATAAATGAGCGTGTGAAGGTGCTGCAGATAATAATTGCCATGAACCATCTGAGGGCGGGCTAACCGAGAGATCATTTGAGCACATCTGATTCCAATGTGATGTTGCGATATAGGGGAAGAAAATATAAAAGCCCGAAAAATGCTGCCTGAATCTCGGCATTTAGTGGTGTAGATGGGGGTAGCCGAAAAGAAAGGGCTCCCACACAAGCACCCGTGTGGTCCCGCAATATTACGCCCCCTGCAGCATATTGCCTTCCAACTGCTGCATCTGTATTCAATTTTAATCTACCTGAGGGTGGACATAGCCAGCGAATCAGTGTAGCTCGCGGAGGCGCCAGTGATGGAAGCCAAGAAAAGTAACGTCTAGGATCCGCTGCTAGTTTTGTGCCTGCTATTTTCTTGCACCAAATAGTAATATCATACTTAACAGAAGCCTGAAGGGATGTCCGTGTAAAAGTTCGTTGCTCTCCATACACTAATGATGCATATCCTCACCAAATATTGTACAATATGATTGCTGGGATGATTATTTTGAATACCCCAAAAAGAGATGAAAAAGATGACCGATACCACCAAGCCAGTATGTATTGGCGCAGATGCAAGGACGAGGGCGTAGGACAGTGTAATTCTCCAGCATAATAGTTCTATAAGGAACGCACATGTGAACAATGCATAAAGATGTGATCTATTGTAGCAGACGCACCCTTGCAGAAGGGACATTGAGTTGGTTGCGAAGTAATGTATCTACCAATATAATCCTCGAATGGGAGCGCAGAATGAAATAGTCGCCATAAGAAGATTTGAGTAACTGGCGAATGCTGTTTATACCAAATGAATTTTGCCGATAAGACCTGTGGATGAGTAGTGCGGCAAACATCATATGCACTACGCAATGAAAATTCCCCTGTTGGTGTGTGTATCCATTGAAGATCTCTCCCTTGGCGAGCAGATTGTGCTGTGCAGAAAGGATGTATCCGGCAAATAAGCTTCCAGACTGGAGAATCAGGTAAGCGAGGCAAGTAATCCTGTCGGTGTCCATACTTAGCGTGCATATATTCGCTCCAAAGTGTAGAGTTATGTTGATATGACCACCAAATTCTACAATGATATGCTTGTTGTAATGTGTTGAGGTCCCGAATCCCCAATCCGCCTTCCTCCTGAGGTGTGCATATCGCATTCCAAGATACCCAGTGGTATCTTCGTCCCCAAAAAAATGACGCCATTTTCCGATGTATGATTTTAATTACAGATTTAGGCAGTCCACCAGAGGCAAGAATATGTAATGGCAATGCTGCTATAACAGAGCGTAACAACACTAAACGTCCAGCCGATGAAAGCAATCGTGTGTGCCATCCATGAAGTTTGTCATCAATATGTTGCAACAAAGAAACACTGTAACGGGCACGAGAAATACCTTTATGTAAATAGGAGCCAAGATACCTGAAAGGTAAGGAGGTGCATCGCATGTTGGTAATGGTCTCTAACTGCCGTCGTTGTCGTGAAGATATGTTAGCGGATGGAATCAGACTACTTTTTTGGAAATTGACTTTTTGCCCAGAGGCCGATTCATATTGAGTGAGGAAGGTATGAAACCGTCTGAGGTTAGTCTGTGTACCACGTAGAAATATCAGTAAGTCATCTGCATAAGCCAAATGTGTAATGGTAAATGGAATGCGGCCTAATCGGAACGGGTGTAGTCGGCCTGCTGCTGTTAACGCTTTTAGTCCTCTGCTAAATCCCTCTGATGATAAAATGAACAGCAATGGAGATAAAGGATCGCCTTGTTTTACACCTCTATAGGGCCGAAATAATGGAGAAGGTTGACCATTAATTAGGACTGCTAATGTAGTAGCCCGCAAATGGTTAAGAATAATGCGGATGAAAAAATCAGAGAAGCCAAAAGAGCACATTAATTTCTCCAAGTATTCCCAAATGACTCTATCAAAGGCTTTCATCATATCAAGTTTTAAGCATACCTGTGAACCACTCCTATCCATCAGATGTATCATTTCTCTAGCCAAAAGAACCTGTGTCGAAATGTCTGTGCCTGGAAGAAAACCTGTTTGCTCCGGAGATATTAAACGTGGTAGCAAAGTACTCAAACGACTAGCAATGATACGTGTACACACCTTACTCAAGAAATTAGTTAAGCATATAGGTCGATAATCACTTTATGATAAGCCATTCTATTCGTGTCATTAGGGGACGCATCCCAGGCACTCTCCGCATGTGAAAGTGCCGCTTCCGCCTGCTGGACATTGGAAAAAATATTACCAAAGATCTCTTTGTTCCATCGCTGGATGTCTTTCTTTAGCCGGAATAATTTGGAATAGAAGCCAAACATTCCTCCCATAGTTGAATAAGTAGCCCAAGCATTCTGTACATATGCATGAAAATCCGGATGTAGTAGCCATGAATTCAAAAATCGAAAAGGACGACGACCGCTGGATTGATTTTGACGGCATAAAAATAACAAAGGAGTATGATCAGATGTGATGCGTGGCAGATGAGTAAGCTGAGAATCCGGAAATGTATCCTGCAATGCCGAATTAATGAACAACCAGTCCAGTCTCCGACGTACTCTTCCCAACCCTCTTCCATCTGTCCATGTGAACTTAGGCCCATAGAATTGTGGGGACATCAAAGAGCACGACTCAATGCAGTCATTAAAATCTTGTAACGCTGAAAGGGAGGGTTGCGAACGGCCTTCATGATCAGACAAAGAGCGAAAGGTATTAAAATCTCCCCCAACAATCCAAGGCAACGTAGATGCTTCTGAAAATGTACATAACGAATCCCATAATGTACGGCGCAGCAAGGGCGTGTGTTTGCCATAAACTACAGACAAGACCAGCGAATACTGCAACGGCCGAAAAAACAAAGTAAAATGTATCACTTGATCATCATCCTGCGTTGAGATCAAATGAAAATCTGAGTCACGCCAAAAAAACCAGATTCTATCTGATTGTGAGGAAAAAGAATTAGAAAAACCAAAATCCAAAGCAAAACGATTAATACTGCTAGATGTGTGTTTTGGCTCTATCAAAGCTATTAAATTCAAACGATGCTCATGAATTAATTGATGCATTCTTGGGAGGGAGGCACGCATGCCTCTTATATTCCATATCATAATATTCATTGAGAAAGGGTGGTGTTACTTCCCTGAATCGCATGAGACGCACTGCGTGTGAGCACAGTAGATGGAGGCAACGGAGGAAGATCTTTTCGAGAACGACGTTTCCGACGTGGAACCACAAGAGTAAAGTCTGCTGAATCTGTTGTGTCTTGCAACCGCAAAATAAGAGTATCTGTGTCTGCTGTTGGTTCCATTAGATTAATACGGCGGACAACCTCATCTGGGACAGTCAGATCATCCGAGGGGGGTTCTTCAGTGGGAAGATCATTATCGGATGAATGGCCCAGTTCACAAGCATCAGAAACATCCTGCAATGTATTATTTCCAGTATGTAGTTCGGTCTCCACATTCGCCGGGTCAGCCGATATATCAGACGGAGGATACGATGCCGCCGGCATTGGTTGATCCTCTGGAGGTATGATAGGTGCGTCGGTTGGCTTAGTCTTCACCGGTGTCCAACGCTGCAGGGGGCGGCGTGGTGGTGGGGGAGGCGGAGGGGGAGGCACGTTTGAAGTTTTGTGTGGTGGACAGGCATCGGCAACATGGCCTAATCTTCTGCATGACGTGCAAAAGAGTGGCAAATCTTCATATTCCACAGCCTGCAGAATATAACGATTTTTCACCTGCAAATATATTTTCTTTGGCAATTCTTGCGAAACATCAACTTCAACGCAAACCCTAGCAACTGATGGTCTTAATCCATCTGAAGTGGCAACATCCAGCTTGAGGGGGGAGCCAATAGGTCGGACTATCTCAAAAAGCGCCTCTTTCCTATGGAGATGAATTGGTAAACCAGGCAATGCAATCCATACTGGAACGATAGGAACATCAGTGGTAGGATCAAAGTCAACGGTCCATTTTGTGATACGCATGTGACATCCCGAAATATGCCAGGACCGACGATAAAAGCAACGTAGGTAATCAGCCTCATTTTGAAATTTTAGCAGTATATGAGTTTGATCTATTAGGGTAATCCTGAGATCATGATGAAAGCCAATTTTCTCAAAGACCTCTCGTATAACCTTTAAAGGGGGACGACCATACCAGAATGTACCCACCAACGCATGCTTGAATGGTGCAGCAAGAGCATCAATTTCCGAATCCAAAAAAGATATTAAGGGGAAACCGCCGCCGCCGCCGCACCTCGACCTTTCGCTACAGTAGTTGCAGCTTCTGCTCTGCCAACGACACTGATCACACCAAACTAATCTCCAAGCATAAAGGCCATCCCTTGATAGCCTTTTCCGATGCTGAAATTGATGCATTGGCCGCTCCCTACCGATTATCTCTAGTAGGAACTTTTTGGTTCGGACGTCCACTGCTAAAGATCATACGCCAAGTTTTCGAGAGAATTGGATTTAAGTCAGATGTTAAGATTACCCTTTTGGATCAATCTCATGTACTGCTGAATTTCCTGCATGAACCAGATTACATACGATGTTTCTACCGATGATCATGGACGATCGCCGGCTGCACAATGCGGGTCACGAAATGGACTATAGACTTCGATCCTTCTGCCAATGCTCCAATAGTGCCTATATGGATAGCATTTCCAGGTTTGCCGGTACATTTTCAACAAAAGGCAGCGCTTTTTGAGATATCACGTGTAGTCGGACATCCAATTAAGCTTGATGTTGCCACCGCAGACGGCCTCCGTTCGTCTATTGCACGGGTTTGCGTTGAGGCCGATGTATCTACAGATCTTCCAAAGAAGATGTTTTGCAAGGAAAACAAAAAATAATTCAGCAACAGATCGTATACGAAGACCTGCCTTCATTCTGTGATAAGTGCCGCAGATTCGGTCACACAGCCGCCACATATGGAGACAAGGTTATTGACAAACCCTCCAAACCCCAAACGAATACCACCAGATGGACTCCTAAGAAGAACCAAAAAGATCACGCTTTTGAGATGGAAAACGTGGTTTTGCTCCAAAAAATTCTACTGCAACCCAGGAACGTCAAAAAATTATCTTGCAACCATCCCATGCAGAAACAGATACTACTGCCATCCCTGAACCGCAGATTCCCAATCCAGAAAATTATGATGCACCAATTCTTGATAATAATGCTAGTAATGGAGAGAATAACCCCAACGAAACATATGATTTCAATCCTAGACTCGATCACATCTCTGGCACAACATTGCCTATACAAGACACGGATGAGAAGGATGATTTCTTATTGCATAAAACAGATACGTTGCACACATTTCAACACATAGCAGATGACACATTAACGCAAACCCAGACCCTTGCTGATGATCCTGAATATTACCAAGTATCAAATTCAGAGATTCCGCACGGTGATCCCAGAAAGTATATGGAAGATACTCCGCGCACTCAATTCATACATCAAACGATTGACGATGCAAAAAACATCAACAAACGTCTGTCTTCTCGTCCATCAAGTACAAACGACGAGGATATTCTTCATGCCTGTTTAACAGAGGCACACACTGACCTCGAGGGATTTATTCCAGCTCCAACCAGACGCAAACGTAGGCTACGTAAAGAATTGCCACAAGACCTCCGTCTGCAGTAATTACTCAAAGTGCCACTCGCTCGTGCTCTACATCACCACAAACATCATTATGAATACTATCACATGGAATGCTAGAGGTATTCGAACCTCAATGGATAGACTGCAATCAATGTTACGTAATACACACTTGGATATATTAGTGATAATTGAGCCAAAACAACATCCAACCAAACTTACCACATACATGCTAAAATTGGGGTTCTCTAATGCGAGGTCAATCTGCCAGGACAACATCTGGGTTTTTTTGGAAATCATCATCTTTACAATTGCTTGATTTAAGTCACGGTGAACAAACATCCCTCTTCACTTTTAAATATATACCAACGCAGCAGTCTCTGGCTTGGTCTGTGGTGTATGGACGCCATACAATTTCAGATAGAAGACCTCTTTGGGATTCATTAATTGAGACATCGCGCAGCATATCTATACCTTAGATAATAGGTGGAGATTTCAACACTTTCCTCTCATTAGACGAACACAAAGGCAGATCCATACCATCTCTTCGCATCCTGGATGACTTCAAAGATTGTGTACACATCTGTGGCCTCCAAGATCTTCCTATTACAGGCACATTATTCACTTGGGCGCGTGGAACGGGTGAGGGAAGGGTTATGCGACGTCTGGATAGATACTTATGCACAATCTCTTTCTCCAACTTATTTGCAGACGTGATAGTTCATCATCTCTCAAGAGCAATGTCTGACCATGCACCACTTTTCTTCAAGTGTAAATTATCACAAACACGTCCTCATATCCCATTTCGCTACATAATTGTGTGGGAATTACATGCCGATTTTACTCTATACGTAAAAGAAAAGTGGCAATCATATCCAATGACCGGGGGCATGCGTGGTCTTTATTCCAAATTAAATGTACTCAAAAAGGATCTCAAAGTTTGGAACCGAGAAATATACAGAAACATTTTTAGTTATGTGGCGATGGCAGAAGATAACTACAAACGCCAAGAAGCACAATTTGATGAAAGTCCTACACCAACTAGTCGAGCAGCAATGTCCCTTGCACATGCTCAGCTCCTACAAGCCACCAAAGCACAAACGTTGTATTGGGCACAGAAAGCTAGAACACAGTGGATAACAGAAGGGGAGGCTAACACGGCATATTTTCATGCACTGGTCAAGGACAAGCTTCGCAAGCAACTAATCCGAGGTTTACAAATCAGTACAGGCAGCCTGTTGCAAGACAATACTGCCCTTGGGGACGAAGCTGTGTCTTACTACAAAAATCTGTTTACGCAGGAGCCTGTTGCAGGAGTAGCAGAATTTCTTCATTGCATTCCTACAATAATAACGCAAGCAGACAATAAATTACTTGCTGCCGTGCCAGGTGCATAAGAGATAAAGATCACAGTTTGGCACCTTTGTCCAAGCAGTGCCGCTGGCCCAGACGGTTACAATGGCCAATTTTTCAGAACATGCTGGGATATTATACACTTGGATGTTACACTCGCCATTCAAGAATTCTTTTCAGGCGTTCCTCCTCCACAGGTAATGGTCTCATCTCTAATAACGTTAATACCAACAAAACCCCATCCATCAACGTATGCAGACTTTCGCCCAATATTTTTATCAAACTTCATCAGTAAGGTGACTACCAGAATCATTGCTTCGAGGCTAAATACTGTGTTGCCAAAAATCATATCTCAGAGCAAATTGGTTTTCTCAAAGGCCATGATATCAGTGAACATGTTCTAATGGCAAATGAGATGGTGCATCTAATCGATAAAAAAGTTCATGGGGGAAATGTGCTGATCAAACTGGACATGACAAAGGCTTTTGACAGATTTAGTTGGCCGTATTTGGAGGCAATACTCAATAAATTTGGATTTGCATCACGTTTCATTCGCATTATAATGAATAACATGAGTATATCCAAGCTTTCGATTGCCATTAACGGATATGGATTTTTCTCCCCCACACGCAGAGTTAAACAGGGAGATCCACTATCTCCTCTATTGTTTATCATTTGCTCAGAAGGTTTCAGCCGTGGTATAAACAGTCTCTTCAACACTGACTCACTCCGAGGTTTCTCTTTGGGTCAAACTCAACCAGTTTCTCACCTAGCATATGCGGATGACTTATTATTATTTTTAAATGCGTCTACACAAAATTTACAAAGGTTCCAATAATTCTTACACACTTATCAACAAGCATCTGGGCAGTGAGGCAACTATGCAAAGAGCCAATTTGTCGCTAGCTCTTACATCTCGCAACACCAACTCAACGCCATCTCTCAGATTTTAACAATGCCATCCTCAACACTATCGATAAAATACTTGGGCTCCTATCTCTATCGTGGTGTTAATCGGTCAACATACTGCACCACTTTGATTCAACATTTTGATTCTACTCTAACTGGATGGGCCAGTCGACTGCTCTCCCCAGGAAGTAGATTGGTCTTATTAAAATCAGTGCTCACTGCTATGCCATTACACATCTTAGCGGCATCTCGTCTGCCTAAAAGTGTTATCAATACACTTAATCGGAAAATTGCATCCTTCATATGGAATGACAAGCATCATTGGATATCATTCGCAGACATCTGTTACCCAGAATCAGAGGGAGGACTAGGGGTTCAAAACTTGACTCACATTCAAACTGATTATGATTGCAAACTATGGTGGTCTTATCATAATACCACCACGCTATGGTCAACTTACATGCACAATCAGTATGGCTCACAACATGATTATTTGCCACGCATTTACGACTCTCCGGGATGGAAAAGATTATGCTCTATACACACTCTATGTAATCAACTGTCAACTGGCACCCCAAACCCAGTTTAGAATACAGCTACCTCTGGTCTTTTTTCCATTCGGCAGGCCTATGATGATGTTAGACCAATTCGAACAAAACTTTTATCACATAAATTCATATGGTGGCATGGAATACCAAAGACAATCAGCATTTTTACTTGGAGACTGTTACATTGCGCACTTCCCATTGAAGATAACCTGAAACGATTTACTATGGCTTGTCCCAGTATTTGTCCATTCTGCCATGCAGCGTCGGTGGATCAACATCACATATTCATTACATGCCCAACAATCCACCTTACGTGGCAGAAACAATCGAAATTACTAGATGGACCAAATTATCGACCATCAACACTCTGATCACATTTACTACACTGGTGGCTATCGTCTACTACTACAACACTCAAAGGTAATCTTCGTGTTGTTGGGCCTATTATGCTGTGTTGGTCTATCTGGAGAATCTATACAAATCACACATATGGAGATGCAGACTTACCGCTCACAAACATATACAATCTTACACGACAATCTTGCTACGACTGGACTGCGGCCCTATATGGAACAAAATTAGCGCAATATGACTTTTCCCTCATAGCAGCTGGATTATCTGCCAAGCTGCGGCCAAAAACTATATTGCCTCTCAAATGGAGCCTTCCACCATCCAGCAAATTAAAACTCAACGTGGATGCCTCAACAACAACAACCTACTCGTCGGTAGGTGCAATTCTTCGGGACTCATTAGGACACATGATTGCGGCTCTCTCCTTCAGGCTTCCCCATATTACACCCCTACGCGCAGAAACACAAGCCATATTATATAGTCTCATGTTCTTTGGACAACTGCATCGACAACTAATGATTGAAACAGACTGCCTTCAAGTCACGCAGCCGACTGCACACTTGACAAGCACGCCGGAGTACAAGCAATTGCAGCTTTTTCTTCAGCTAACGGGGTAGTCAACTTACATTCATCCCTAGAGAGATCAACATGGTTGCTCATCACTTGAGTCAATTTGCGCATATAACGCCAGCCACACGGCTATATACTTTTGCCATTCAGTTGCCACCAACGGTACGAGGTTTCTATCATACAGATGGGTTTTTACAAGCTCTGCGAATATAATTATTACGGCTCATCCCTCTGTGTCGTTGTCTGTATTATCATGATACATGCAACTTTGGTACGTTCAACCACTACACTTACATAGTTACATGTTTCTTTTGATAGCGAGTTACTTATATTGTTGCCCTTAGTCTTAGGACTAAGGGCAACATCGGTATGTTGCAGTGGTCTATACATGATAACTTGGCACATCCTCATTACAGTGCTTGATACTAACGTGATATGTCAAACTTTCTTGCGAGGAAACCACTATCTGTTGCTCAATACACAATGGCTAAAACCACTTATGCGTTGTATCAATGAATTGTCACAATATGCTACTGTCTCGATTATATCTTGGATGCAATAATCCATCATGCAGATGGGGTGCCACATACACTGTGCATATAAAGTTCATGGCTCTTCACTTTGTATCGTTGCCTGTACTATCATGTTGCATGCAACTCTGGTATGTTTGCTCACGACCCTGCCACAAATACATGTGTCTTTTGATTGCAAGTTGCTTATACTGTTGCCCGCAGTCTTCAGACTACGGGCAACATCGGTATGTTGCAATGATGCATATATGATAATCTGGAACAAACTCATTACATTGACTGACGCTAATGTGCTTTGTCATGCTTTCTTGCGAGGAAACCAATATATGCTCCTCACACCTCAATGGCGGAATTCTTCAATGCGATTCAACCACATTTCAACACAACATATCTCTGCTTCAAGCCTACCTTGGTGGCATTACAACATTGATATAGTCAATACCTTTGAAGATGTGACACGATACATACTTATTCATTTAGATTTAGCATATAGTCAGCATCACTCCAATTATATAAATATGTACGATTTTTCCTTCGCCAAGGTTTTATCCACAAGGGTGGTTTTACTTGGCAAGGTTTTAATGCGGCATATCATATATGATTGGAGACTGCACATTATTACTACTTTAAACTTCTATTTTTCGTACGATATACATTGTTTTAATATGGTTACTTCCACCACAAGTGAGGAATTTTTAATTTAATAAAAGATCGCCTTATTAAAAAAACACATACCTTGGCATATACGTATATTTTTACTCCATCAATATTCCATTCGGTGATACCACATAAATATATTCCAATCCATACAAAATTCCATGAGGTACCTATTCATATATATTCTAATCCATGAATATCCGAATTATAACTAAGTTTCATAATCACCTTTTTATATATTTACACCATTCCAAAAATTACCCCTTTTTCCATGTAGTCAATATTTAACAATCTGTATCCATATTTTTATTACACAACCATACTTATGTGATCCCTAACACCCTAAATTTGCAAAGCCTAAAAGACAAACATTTCTTCCAAAACATATTCTTACACACACATATTCAAGGCCCATTTTATGAAATACCTAAATTACCCTTAAAATAGCCATTATGGCCGAATATATATATATTTACATACCCCTCCATACTTTTACCCATATACCTCATTATTTACTTTTCTTAAGTTCATAATATTGTCCATGGCCAAAAATTACATCATTCCTCTACTAATGATACTAAATTCTCCAAAATTACAAAGTGTTGGAAATAAAGATATTTACTACTTTTATTTTAACCAAATTTTTTAATCTCCTAAAAGTGTTCTAACCACTACAAGTCACACCTAATAAACATAAATATTACAAAAACTAATTTTGTTCAATCATGGGTCTTGGGGGGTCATGGCCGAGAGTGTCCTAGGGATGTGGGGAGTCCACAAACCCATCATATAAGAAGCAGAAGAAGCTTGATATTAAATCTTAACTAAATACATGTATTATCTTCCTACTTCTTCATAAATTAACCTTGTCCAAAATACCCCCTATGGCCAAAAGTTTACACCCATTTCCTACTTCATCTTACATGCAAGGTTTCATTATTTTTCTTCTGTATGATCTTCCTTCTTCTAACCAACATACCTATATCTGCTCTTAGTCATATTCATTTTTATATAAAAACCCTAAAACATCCACTAAGTCATTCTTGCTTGTTTTTGGTGTAATCATATATTTTCATATTAACATAACTTAAATGTTCTTATACTTAGTTCTTAACATAGTCAAACATACTTGTAAGTCTCATCATTTGTTTTTCGATAGAAACTTAGCCTTGAACATACTCATGATTGATCCATTTTTCTTAGGGAAATTACTTAGTAGTTTTGGAAATGGCATGAAGAATCTATGAGATATACTTGCCTACTTCACTTGCTTCAAGTTTATACTTGAAGATTCCTCTTTATGACTGACCTACAAGCTCTCTTCTTGGTCTTAGCTTGAAGGTTCTTCCTTCTCCTTTCTCCAGCATACCCACAGTTTTGTCCAACAAAAGAGAGAATTGGTGAACAAGTTTGGAACATGTTAGATTGAAGTATTGAAATTTATCTTTGAATAAAATCTTACCTTAGTTCTTCTTGCTCCCTAGCCTCCTAACTCACTATTTCAATGTCTAAAAGGATTAGGAATGATTAGTCTTGTATTGCAAGAATGATGTGTGGTGATGAGAGGAAATTTTCCTCTTCTTCTTTCCTCCTTGAAGCTCTCGGCTGAATGCAGGAAAAGGAGGCTCGAAGAGTTTGTTTTCTATTTGTTGAAAGGAGGATGAAGAGTTTAGATTGAAGATGAAAATGGTGAAGTGTTGGAATGATGAATAAAGAGGGAAACCCCCTTTGCTAAGCAATGTGACCGGCCAAAACGAGAGGGAGGGAAAGGAGTGAGTGGAGTGGTTGGAAGAAGGTGAAAAAAGTGAGATTTCTTACATGAATTCTTGGAAGACTTTCTTCCATATTATCCTACTTATGCCACATGGCCGATTTTCATGTCTTTCCATTTTTTTCTTCCAAAGTATCTTTACATGTCCTAATTTATTTTCCTCTTATTTAAGTAGTATAAAATTCATGTGTCATGTCTTTTTCTTTTGATTTAATTTATTCTAATGACTTAAGTTGTTACTTATTAGGCTTACTTTAATTTTATCATGCCATTATAATGGTTCACTATCTAATTTAGTCGTATACCAATATATCAAGTAATCTATCCTCGATTACAATTCAATGTTACTAAGTATGATACTATAACATGTTTCGGCGTAATAAAATTTCAGGACATAACATTCCCTCTCTGTGAAGAGGATGTGCAGCAGAATGGAAAGGGAGGAAGCATGTCCAAGCATTCATTTAATGCTTTTCAAAGGCCAATTATAAGTAGAAAAAGGTTGGACTTGTTGGACTTTAACGTTCAAGGCGTAAGCGTGCAGTTTCAAGTGATATGGTCTTGTGTGGCCTTGATTCATATGACTTGTATATTTTGTTATTATATATTTGGAGTCTTTCTAGATGATTTTATAACATTCTGTTGTGTACAAACTTGTGTAAAATTTGATTTGGTAGGTAGGAATCGTTTGGAAATAACTTTTCTTTTTGAAGAAAATAGGGTTTGGATAATTTTGGATGACGAAAAGGTTGGTTATTTTGTTCTAAAAGATTGGTTATATTCTGTATAAGTCTTGGAAGTTTGTATAGGAACACTTAAACGCAAATTAACCCACCAAGCATTGCAATTATTCAATCAAAAACACAACCAAATCAACTAAGAGCTTCAAGCAACAAGAATCCAATTTAAACATGGTGTAAGACTCTCATGAATTTGGTATCAAAGCTACAAGTTTCCTCTTTCTAATTCTTATCTTCTATCCTGTCCATGCATCATCACAAACCATACACAAAAACCAGCACAAAAAAATCTGTCTGCACCAAAAACATACATCTGGTTATAAATAGTCCACATTCTTTTTGTTTCCATCATCTTGATCATCTTGAATTGGATTGCTTCCTTGATTAGAACGTAATTTGTGTAAATTTGTGAGTTATTTTTTGATCTTAACGTCGGACATACGCACACAGCAAGAAGATAGTCTGTAAAGTTGCACACGTATAAACCCTAGCTGCGTTGCATGGAAAGCTATCACCTTTTGCATATTGTTAAATGGTATTGAATGGAATTTGCATGCCTTATTTGTGAATCTTCCTGTTTGAAAACTTAGGGCTTGCGTCTAGTTGTTTTCATTTAGCCTACACTAAAAAGCTAGCTACTTTTCCCGAATTGCCACTGTGTTTAAATTGAATTTGTCATGTGAAGCTCTTAATTGATTTGGTTGTGTTTGTGATTGAATAATTGCTATTGTTGGCAGGTTAATTTGTAAAGAATCATTCCTACACGACCTTCCAAGACTTGTACACAACAAATCAATCTTTCAGCACAAAATAATCAACCTTTTAGCATCCAAAATCGTCTAAATAACAAATATACAAGCCATATGGCATAATCAAGGCCATGCAAGCCATATCACTTGAAACCGTATGCATACGCCATGAATGTTGAAGTCTAGCAAGTGCAGCCTTTTTCTTCTCATAATTGGGCTTTGAAAAATATTACATAAATCCTTGGACATGCTTATTTCCTCTCTATCCCACCGCACATCCTCTTCACGTAATTTGGCTCCTTGGACCTCATCACCTTTATGAAAAATTGAAATTGTCGGTTCTTTTACATTAAAATACTGGTGCGATAGACACCAGCATCTGTAAGGCTGGCAAGGACAACAACCTTAAGCCAAGACAAAAGTTTTGCAAGGAGGCGGAGAGGTTTCAAGGTTTGGACACAAATGTTGACTGGTTATAGGAAAGCCATGTCGTAATGGGTGTCCGAGTCAGTACAGTCAGACTAAAAGCCACTCGATATTCTCCAATAACAGGGCTTTTCCAACGAAAGGAAAGAAGCGAGTTACATACCTCCTCGCTAGTTCCTACTCCACTTGCTTCCTTTTTTTATCCTCCATCTACATCAAGAATTCAAGTATTATATACGTCATTAGTCCGATCCTTTATAGGAACTACCCATAATAAGGAACTTGCAAGATGTCTCAGTTCTTGTGAAGGCTGACATGAACCTCTTGGTGGCTTGTTTCCATTTCAAAGGCCAAGCAAAGAAGATCTTAAAGTCATACAGAGTAGGTGTCTTAGTAGAAGAGCTTAAGCTTCGCTTCTTGTGCATTTTGTAGCTAACACATTTTATTTCTGTTTACGTAGCTATGTCTTCATCGAACGGACTTGCTGAGGCTACGACCAAGAAGCTAGCCAAGAGGAAGGGTAAGCAACCTGCTATCCAAACATTGAAAGCCAAAATAGGGGTGCTGGCTGCGGAGAGGCCTAGGAGCACAATACTGAGATAGAAAGGCCAAGGCGCACCACCTTTGTGGTGTCGTGATCCAAGTTGCTGCAGGAGCTGCTGATAAGCAGAGATTTCTAGAACCAGGTCTGCTCCGTTTTCCCTCCCCTTTTTTGATTTGTTTGAACTTTCTTTTCCTCGAAAGTTTGCCAAATGAAACAAGGCAGCTCCAATAATTACGGGTCACCAGGAGGCTATTGCTAGGGTTAGCCTAGACCCCTCCTTAAGAACCATGTGTTCGAAGAATTTTCTGTTTCGGACCCTAAATGCATACTTCTTAGGGTTCAATGTTATCTTGAAGTCTAAGGATGGTAAACACCTTTCTTATATTTTGAATATACACATCAAGGGTCTTGCTCTTGACAAGCATATCATCAACATAGATCTACATGATGTGGCCAACTGGTCCTTGAATAAAAAACTAATCAACCTCTGATAAGTCTCCTATGTTCTTTAGGCAGAAGGGTATGCTAACGTAGCGGTATGTGCCTTCTTTAGAAATAAAAGAGATTTTTTCTTGGTCTTCCTTAGCTATGTCTATTTGATGATAACCTTTGAAAGCGTCAACAAGTCAAAGATCTCATGCCAAATTGTTGAATCCACCAACCTATTAAGCCTTGGCAAAGGATAGCAGTGTTCTAGTCAAGCATTGTGCAAATCAATTCGCACCTTCAAAATTTATCAGGTTTTGGTACCACCATGAGATTGACAAAATAAATTGGATGGAGGACTTCTATTATGAACTTCACGGTGAATACTGCCGATCCATTCAGATTAACTGATCCTATCATGAGTGAAGTTTCTTTTCTATGCTTGACGAATCTAATGCTGAGATACACGTTAACTTATGCTGGACAAGAGTTATTGAAATGGCTAGAATGTCTCAACAGTCTAGGCAAATATAATCATAAATTCTCTTAATAAATTCTAGAGTTGGCCAGCAACTCGGTAGACATCTAAGTCCTAATCTTGATCATGTTCTCTCGCCTTTTGGAATCTAGAATGAAATCTTGGACTGCATTGATTGAATCTAGTTCTCCTGAGCTGAAAGGACAATATCGTCAAGGCTGATATATTGGGTACGTAATTTTCCTTTAATCACTGTAGCATAGCAACCTTGGGATATGTACAGATTTTCGCATATAATCAACACACTAGCTTGGGATAGAAACTTTAGGGTAACATGTAATGACGAGATAGTTGCCTCGAAATTCAATTAGGCAGGTCTCAGGATTACGTTGTACTCTGAACTTTCTTTCAGAGTGACAAAATCCACCCATATATTATGACATTTAGGCGTTTTCCAAAGGTAACAATGTAACCAGGTCTTTGGCTAACTGTCAATATAACTGCAATGTAATTGACCTGCAACATCATGCTTTTCATCATCCTTATCATCATCTTTTTTGTGCCGGTGTCGCTTGTCTTCAGGGAGCTTTGCTTCTAGAGGAGGTACGTGAAAATCCAGCTGATTGTGCAAATCGCGACCTTAGGCTATAAACTGATGTAGATAACCTTATTCAATCAGGCGCTCGATTGCGTGTGATAGCTGCCTGCATTTATATTTGTCATGACCAATAGCTTTATAATATTCGTAGTACAACTTGGGATACCTCTTTGACCTCGGCACCTGCAATTATGCCGGGTCTGTTTCCCTTTATCCTTCTCCATGACTACAAGGATCCTTTCTTTCAAGGCAAGTAAGGGCAAACCTTCCTTGCCTCAGTACCCTAAGAGGTTAAACATAGTTTGTTTATCCACGGGACCTCCACAGGTTTCCTTTTTGGCATTCGCCTTGGCTTAGCTTCTGATAGGCTGACCAGCCTCTCTATTTAACCAGTTCATCCCTTCACCTTGAGTGATGTGATGAGCTTTCTCCAAACAGGTCCTCAGAGACTTTGGTTTCTCCTCGACCAATTGGGAGCAAAGGTGACCAGGCCTTAGCCTATGTGGACGCAGCAACCATAATTCCATCATTGCAATCCCCGACTTGTAAGGACTATCTGTGATGCACTGCATATATGCTAAAACAAACTCGTCTTAATTATGCTTCAGAGTCATCAATTGTGAATAACGTTTGATCAAAGGCTTGCAAGAACTGAATTGTGCCTTGAACCTCTGGGCCAGTTTCAGGAAAGAATATATGAATTGAGATGAAACTGTTGAAACTATCTCTTGCCTGTTCCACTCAAATATACAAGGAATGTTTTGCACCTTACCGGGTTTGAAAAATTCTTCAAGCTCATCGCACTCTAAAACTGGATAAGATGATCTGCAGGTCCAGATGTGCCATCGTAGGTGTCTATCTTAGGCACCTTAAAATTATCTGAGGCTACATGCTTTGTAATATCTTCCTAAAAAGGGCCTTCTTGGACTGACTGTGCGTATTCGGAGGAGATCTGAGATTTACTCGCCCTCGAAATCACCTAGAGCATAGTGAAGCAACGGTGCCTGTGGCAATGCTTTGAGTAATGTGACTTCACAACCAAGAGCATTTTCACTAGGGGAAAAGGTTCAGCATGCGGTTTTTTACATTTGCTTCAGTACTGCCATGAAATCATCCCTCGGATGAGAGGAGTACTCTTGAGATTCTTATCTTCCTCAATAGTCGTAAACAAGGTCTTTAGCAGCATATGTTGGCTCTGGAGCCTTGCCCTTGATTTGTCCAACCAGCTTGAAAGAACCCATTTTCAGCCACGCATTCTATGGCTTTGTCATACCCTTTGTAGGTAGCTTCATAAATGTTGGAATACATAGTACATCAGGTGAAGGACCAGACCAAAAACACAGGAAGGAGTCCAGTGCGATCAACATCAAAAATTTTATCTGAGGCATTTCGTCAAACAATTCATTATAAGCGCCGAACACCTATTCTTGAACTTAATTATCCTTGAATTTGGTTCAGAATCATCATTTGATTGTACATAATTATTGGTTAATCATCAGACTTTAGATAAATCATCATCTTGATGATTAAATTCAGTTTATCTATTAGATTTTACCCGGCTAATCTAGCCATTGGGCTGTCTTTGTCAAGGCCTTTCTAGCCATTGCAACAGATGTGTATATATGCATAACTTGGAGCTGCCTTGAATAATAACCGTTTTTCTTCTCATTTCAAGTGCTAATTGTGTGATATTTGTGTCATTTTTTCTGTATGGTATCAGAGCTCAGGTGATTGCATTGTTGGACCGTGAACCTGCAATAAACACCACTAGAGGGGGGGTGAATAGTGGTTAGCGGGAATTACACTACTACCCTTTGTAAAAATCCCCTTTGAAAACAGAATCTGAGACCACCTCAGATTCAGAAACTGTTTTTGAAAAATTCAAAAATAAGTGTACACAACTCCACAAATTATGAAACTTTTCAGAATTTAACTTCAATGTGCTAACAAGACTTTGTCAAACAATCAGACAAAAATAAGATTGTTTGACCCTTCAAACAAATAAAAAGATTCAGATGGTCAATCTGGACAGAATTGGACAGAATGTTGCTGATTTTGACAAACGTGTTTCTCTTCGAATACTCAACCAAAATTGTTGATCTTTATATCAAAACAATCCTTAGGATGTGTAGATGATGTTTCTAAAAGGCCCTGACCTTAAACAATTCTTGAAAAATACAGAATTTAAGTTTTCTTAAAACTGGTCAGATTGCAGCCAGATTAGAGCAGTTATCTTGCAAAGACTGAAAGACTAACGTTCCCTTGCTCAAATCAATGATTATTGTTGCAAATGAATTCTAACAGTCTAAAGTATAACTCCACAAAAAATCACGAATTTTGAAAGTGTTTAGCTATTTTTTCAAAACGTGAGAAGTTGTGTGAAAACTGTAGTAAAAACGGGCAGAATGCAGAAATGAAGAAACAAGACAAGAACACCGAGAATTTATCATGGTTCGGTGAATGTGACCTACTTCAGTCCCAAAGAACACCTTTCCTTGGATTTCACTATGAAATGAATCACCTTACAACAAGAACCAAGCTTGATCCTTGGGTTATACACCAACCCTATTCAAGACTTGGATAAACACCTTCTAAGCAACACCTCTACCACCTATTGATGTAGCCTTATAGAAATGGCTAATCAATATTACAAATGAAGCTCAAGAGGCTTATAGCTCAACAAATACAACAAGAACACCTTTACTACAAAGATTGGAATAAGAACAACAAGGAGAAGATGATAGCTAGACAATTCAACAAATGCTTTCAAGTGAGCTTCAAGTGTGTTTCATCTTCTTCACCATTGCCTCCTATTTATAGTGTGAAGTGAGCCTTGGAGATAAGAATGCACATGTGTCACCATCTTCATCATCAAGTCCAAGTATCTTTACATCATTGGTTGGCATTGCACACTTGGCAAAATAAGACAACATAATTGGTCCGCCTTGGAAACACCATGTTGGCCGAATTTAAGCTCAAAAATGATTTTGAATTATCTTGAAAATATGAAGATAATAGCAAGGGATAATACTCCACTATCCCCTCAACTTCGTGGCATAAACATAGGCATGTGAGGCTTTGAACATTTCAAATGAAAATCAGCTCCAAAAATAGTCAAGTAGCTGTTGGCTACATTCAAATTTTCATCAAAAATAGCCTTAATTATCCTTTGTAAATCAAAGAAAATAAGAGAGGATAATACCACTAAAATAACCTCATCTCTTTGCACAAGAATAGGGCATGTGAAGTCTTTATTTGACTTCAAAAAATCTGATGAAAACACCTTGTAGCCGTTGGCTACATTTGAATATTTCCAAGTTGGCAAATTTTACCAACTTGCTCCTTTTTGATTGGTCCACTTGTCACCAACTCATAAAATATGTACACCATCATATCCACCTGATTAATCACGTTTTTAAGCATATATATATGTGTAGAAACTCAGATTTTTTAAGAAGAAATCAATAGATAATAGTTGACAAGATTATGTCAACGTGTAACACTGAAATTCCCAATATTTCTTCTTGTATGTCGTGATCATTTCCACACCTTTACCACCTTGACAACCTCTTAAAAATGATGAATAACCTCCAATAACATATGAAATAGAGTCTTCAAGATAGAAATAGAATGTGACATCTCAAATCGTCACATATCCAGCTATAGTCATTAATATCATCAAATGAGAGAAATGATATTAGATCACCATATAATCTTCAAAATAATAATAGCTCAACTCCAGAATGAAGATAATAATATGCTCAAGAGATTCCTTGAGTGAAAATTCCAAAAATACCCTTGGGGGTGAAATGACCAAAATACCCCTGGTATGAGAAAACTCCAGAAATGACCAGGATGGTCAGAAATAATCATGATATCACATTTGTCATGATAAATAGTATAAGAATACACCCTTGAAATATTTCCACCATATGATGTTTCTAAAAACTCAAAATACCAATTTTGCCTTTTTTGGTAAGTTGTAGAAACTTCCAAGATACGTTAGTCACAAGACAATTATAATCACCAAAACGCATGATAATCACATAATAAACATGTATAAATCATATACAAATGAAAACAACCAATTTATCACAATTTAGAAAAATATTTATAAAAACCCTAGACATCGATCGAACGAAGTGGCTCAGCTTCAGAGATCGATGTCTCACAGAAAGGTTCAGAATTTGTCTCTGTCCTACATCGATTGATCGAAGTGAGGGTTTGATGTACATCGATCGATCGATGTGTCTCAGGTTTAGAGATCGATGTCTCACCGTAAGGTCTTGAACTTTCACTGTCTTACATGGATCGATTGATGTGAGAGATCTATGTACATAGATCGATCGATGTGCAACAACCTGAGAGATCGATGTCAAATTTTTCAACTTTTAACCACATATAACATCATGTATGATATTTTTATGTATTTACCACTTAAAATCATGACTTTGAAAATTATCCAAACATATTTCTCAACACTCTTCCCCTTTTGGATGATTTTCAAAATAACCTAACATGATTTTAATGTCACAACTTATAACCAATTGTTTATCATAAATCTATCAATTGTTTCACCAAATTTGTATCAATTGTTTTAGAAACTAATTTCCAACCAATTACCAATTGCTTTCACACTGTTTTCAAATTCTCACCTCTCATGTATTCATATGCTCCCCCTCAAATTATACTCTCCCCCTTAACCTATGCTCAACTTCAACTTATACCAATTGAAACTTAGCATATTCTTTAACCAACCAAATCATGACTTACCAACTAAAATCATGTTTTTATTCTATCTCCCCCTTTATTTTGCAAATCATGCAAAAGATAGAACTACGTAATGGTATCGTAACTCATCATACCTAACTTGGCACGTAAGTTTTCAAAAGTGTCTTGATTAAGGGGTTTGGTAAAGATATTAGCTATTTGGTGATCAGTTCTTATATGGTTTATAACTATATCCTCATTTTGAACATGATCTCGAAGGAAATGGTATCGCACCTCAATGTGTTTGGCCTTAGAATGAAGCACTGGATTCCGAGAAAGATTGATTGCACCTGTGCTATCACAGAAAATTGGAATCTTATTTATTTTAATGCCAAAATCACTAAGTTGCTGTTTAAGCCAAAGTATTTGGGTAGTACATAAACCTAAGGCAATATACTCGGCTTCAGAGGTAGAAAGAGCTACACTAGCTTGCTTTTTAGAAACCAAGAGATCAAGGTGGTTCCTATGAATTGACATGTACCGCTAGTGGATTTTCTATCTAATTTGCAACCACCATAATCAGCATCACTATATGCGTGTAATTCCAACTTAGCATTTCTATCATACCAAAGTCCTAAGTGAGGTGTGTGTTTAAGATATCTAAAGATCTTTTTCACTGCATTGTAATGTGATACCTTAGGACAAGATTGAAACCTAGCACATATACACACACTAAACATGATATCAGGTCTTGATGCAGTTAAGTATAACAGTGATCCAATCATGGACCTATAAAGTGTGTCATCAAAAGGTTTTCCATTTTCATCCTTATCTAGTTTGGTGCTAACACTCATGGGTGTAGGTGTTGGTTTCAACTCTTCAAAGCCAAACTTCTTAATCATATCATTGACATACTTATGTTGGCTAATGTGGATTCCTTGAGGGGTTTGTTTAATTTGTAGTCCTAAGAAGTAATTCAACTCTCCTACCATTGACATTTCAAACTCTGACTTCATACACTCTTCGAAGTCTTTTACTAAGGTAGGGTTAGTTGAACCAAAGATAATATCATCTACGTATATTTGAACTATTAATAAAGCATTGTCTTTTCTTCTTAAGAATAATGTGTTGTCTATGGTTCCCCTTTGATAATTATTTGCAATAAGAAAGTTTGCAAATCTATAATACCAAGCTCTTGGAGCTTGTTTCAAACCATATAGAGCTTTCTTAAGCTTGTACACATGGTTGGGATTCTTTAGATCTTCGAATCCAGGGGGTTGTTTGACAAACACCTCTTCTTGGATGTAACCATTCAAGAATGCACTCTTGACATCCATTTGGAAGAGTTTGATGTTGCTTAGACTAGCAATCGCAAGTAACAATCTAATTGCTTCTAGTCGTGCAACGGGTGCAAAGGTTTCTTCGTAATCTATACCTTCTTGTTGATTATAACCTTGTGCGAATAGTCTAGCCTTATTTCATGTGATGCTTCCTTGTTCATCCATTTTATTCCTAAAGACCCATTTGGTTCCTATTATAGACTTGTCTTCAGGTTTAGGTACTAAGTCCCACACGTTGTTCCTTGTGAATTGGTTCAATTCCTCATGCATGGCATCTATCCATGATATGTCACCTAAGGCTTCCTTAACATTATTAGGTTCTATGTGTGAGACTAAGCTATGCCCTTCATGTTGACCTATGTTTCTACGTATTCTAACCCCAACACTTGGATCCCCAATGATTAATTCTTTAGGATGCCACCAATTCCTAGATTGACTAGGTTCACCCTCATCTTGTTCAAATGTTTCATTTGTGTGAACATTGTCGTATACAATTGAATCATCTTGTCAGTTAGTTGTATTATCTTCCAATTGCAAAATCTCATCATTTATTTCATCTAAGGATTCATGCATGTCTTGTTCAGGGGGAGTTGGTTCTAGATGATCAATTACAGGCTCAAGTAATACATCATCATCAAACATATTTTCAACATTATTCTCAGGTTTATGTTGAGTTTTATCACTAACTTCAAAGCATGCATTTTCATTGAATTTCACATGTGTAGATTCAATTATTTTTCTAGATGCAGGATTGTGACGCCTATATGCTTTTGAATTAGTTGAATAACCAACAAATATGCATTCAATAGACTTTTGTTCAAACTTGTCTAGATTATCCTTAGTGTTCAATACAAAACATTTACAGCCAAAAACTTTAAGATAATTTATTTTAGGTTGTCTATTGTTTAGTAATTCATAAGGTGTTTTATTCAATTTCTTTCTAATAGAAAGTCTATTTATTATATAACATGCACAACTAACAGCTTCAGCCCATAAATATTTTGGTACTTTTTTTTCACATAGCATTGTTCTAGCAACTTCTTGAATTGTTCTATTTTTACGTTCAACAACTCCATTGAGTTTTGGTGTTCTAAGTGGTGAGAGTCGTGCTTTATTCCATGTACTTCACAAAACTTGATTATATCTTTGTTTTTAAATTCTCCACCTCTGTCACTTCTAATTCTTTTAACATTTTCTTTGTATATATTTTCAAGTTGCTTAATAAGAGTTTCGATTGCTAATGGAGCATCGTCTTTGTGTTAAGAACAATGTCCATGTGTATCGTGAGTAATCATTTACTATGACACACACATAGTAGTGTCCACCTGGACTTCTTGTCCTACTTGGACCAAATAAGCCTAAGTGAAGCAATGCTAGTACATGACTAGTACTCACTTCATGTTTCGGTTTTAATGTTTCTTTAATGTGTTTTCCTTTAATACATGTTTCACATAATTGAAAATTATCTAAGTCTAACTTAGACATACCTCTAATTAAATTATTCTTAGATAATTTCTTAATGGATGAAATTCCTATATGGCCTAATCTTCTATGCCATAAATTCACATCTAAGTCATGTGATATTAGACATTTAACCTTAGCATCTAACATGTTATCCAAGGTAAGAGTATAAATATTACCATCTCTATTTCCTTTTAATACTATTTCTCCTTTTTCATTTATTATATCACAAGAATTGGGGAGAAAAGAAACATTATAGCCACAATCTATAAGTTGAGAAATACTTAATAAATTATAAGAAAGATTGCTTACTAACAACAACACATTTCGTATTTGAAATGTGTTAGGGTCCCCAATTGTTCCTTTTCCAACAACTTGTCCTTTGTTGTTGTCACCGAATGTTACTTTTCCTCCATTCTTGATTTGTTCCAACTCGGTGAATAGTTTGGGGTTTCCCATCATATGCCTCGAACATCCACTATCTAAAAACCATTTGGTTTTTAGATTCTTTGACTTTACCTCCTTCTTGCATTCCCTGTGTTTTTCCTACAATGGAGAGAAAGTTTTAGGTATCCTTTATTTGGGCCCTTGAATGTTAGGGGTACCATTCTTGTTTAGATATCCCTTAGGTATCCAAACTTGAACATACCTTCTAGGCACATTTTTAGCATTGTTATAGTTTGAAAAATGAAAAGGATTAGCATATACATGATCATTCCACATAAGTCAAGATGCATTGTTATACATGTTGCGCCATGGTTGATAATTATTATAGGATGGCCGAATTTTATAATGTGTATAAGGCATATGACTTTTTTTCTTATATGGTGCTCTATATGTATGTTCATATTCATTTCTATAAGACTTATATGAGTGTTGTCTATACTTAGGTTCATAATAAGTTGAATGCATTTTATCATTTCTAGTTGTATTTGTATACATGTAGGCATAATTTCTAGGTTGTCTAGATGCAAAGTTTTACCTAGATGCATGTTTATACGTGTGTATATTTGTGGGTGTGTGTTGTATTTTTTGCCTTGATATAAGTAGAAAAAGGTGTAGAAGAAAATGTAGCAGGCAAGGTTTATTTTGTTGTATTATACCGCAACTTTGTACTAGATGAGACAAACTTAGTCTTTTTATCTACTTTTACATTTTCTTCTTTATAGCCTAAGCCGATTTTATCACTTCCATATTTTTGTGACGATATTAGTGTATCTAACATATTAGCACCCGATTTAAATTGTTCTAACATTTTTTTCTAAGGTAAGTTTAGAAGACTTAAGTTGCACTATCTCATTGTCAGAACTTTCTAACTTAGACTGTAACATACTATTTTCCGTTTTTAACTTTTGTTCATTTTTCCTAAGTGATTCAATTTTATTCTCTAAAGAATCAAGAGTATTAGTAGATTCGTGTTTAAAAGATTCTAATTGATCAGAAAACTCTAAGTTGGACGTCTTCAACTTGTCATTTTCTTCAATTAGTTTCTTCTTTTTTAGAGAGCCTCTTGAAGTGAGCATGCATTCTTAAAAACTCTTCATACATTTCATCAAATGTCATTTCATTTTCAGAATCACTATCAGAAGAAGAACTTACCTTGTTGGATACGAAGCATACTTGAGCTTCCTCAGTGTCGGATTCTGAGTCAGATGAGTCACTCCATGTGCTCACCTTCATTGCTCGTTTGCCTTTCTTTGACTTGGACTCCTTTGCCTTAGTTGCTTGTGCCTCTTTGTCATTGGCTTGGTTATTATTGTTATTTTCATTATTTTTTTAAGCAGTAAAGATTGAGATATTTTATTATGCCTCACTTTTGACGGAGGAAAACCATATTAGAACGATCCTCAGTGAATGAGAAATGATAATATAACAAACATATAATTTCTATTATCCAATCATATATGATATGCCGCATTAAAACCTTGCCAAGTAAAACCACCCTTGTGGATAAAACCTTGGCGAAAGAAAAAAGCGTACATATTTATACGATTAGAACTAGTACATGAATACAAAATAATTGTTGTTGTTGTGATTGCATCGTCCAAAACTTGATGTATCGAATCCAATCGTTGTGCAGTTGAGTTATTGCTCCTCCAAGGTAGATGCCGCCATGAGCCCATCCATGCAAAAGAAATCAAAACAGTTAGTGATAATAGTCTGATATCGGCAGTGATTGTGAAACTCTCAATATCATGAAATAAATTACCCATGTTGCCATATCCGTAGATACATGCAACTCTAAGTGTATGGAAAGCAAGAGACAATATAGGAACAGGCAGATAAAAATATGCAGATGAAGAGAGGTCAATGATTGTACCCATGTTGCCCATATCTTGCGATATAGGCAACAACGGTTAGTAAGAGCTATATCCATGTCGAATATGGGGAGTGGCTTCCGTCTGATAGCTTGCACAAATTATTGGTGGCAGCTCTGATATGGTCTGAAATACCGATAAGTGATTGTGGAGTTGACCATATTGTGCCAAGAAATGAGCCGGTTGATTCGCCTCTCGCGGGACATATGATAATGCTGAAGTAGAAGAGATTAACAACTAACAAAAGAGCAAAGCATGTGTATCACCGCTTTGTTGAACCGCTGATATTACCCCTTGTGCATCAACCTCTACATCAATTGAATTCCAACGTCTGCAAAATATAAGTAGCCATAATATGCTGCTTGAAATTCAGCATGCACCAGCATAGATAACTGAAGGTGAAAAGAGATTGCTCCAATGAATGTACCGCTACTATCTCGCAATATGGCACCGCCAGCAGCCGATATTCGCCCATGAGATGCATCTGTATTCAATTTAAATCTACTAGACGGAGGATGCATTCAACAAAAAACCGTACAACGAGAAGGCTTTGTGATATGAGATAATCCGCAAGTTATTAATTCTGGATATAAATCTGCATATTTCTTACCCGCCTGAGATGATGTCCACTCATAAATTGATCTGCGAATGGTTTCTTGAACTAACCTTCGTCTCCATCGTCCAAAGCCTTCCATAGCTCCCAAACAATGATCGATGGAGCAACTATACGTAATATGCCTTTGAGTGTTTTATCTTTCGTAGACATCCACCATTGCATCAACTGTTGCTGTAATGTTCGAACTCCTCTGTTTGGTCCATCTAATAAGACACTGTAGACATTCCAATTACCGTAACTTCAGAACACTCAAGAAATATGTGATCAACCGTAACATGTGCTTCAAGGCAAAAAGGACATTGACTAGGATAGATAGAGATAAATCATTGTAGATTTGCAGGGAGGGGTAATGCATTATGATATAATCTCCATAAGAATACTCAGATGTTGGGGGGAATATGTTTGTTCCATATGAATTGAAATGACAACCTGCTATTACCGCCTTTTCGCACGTGATCATAAGCTCTTGGTATTGTATATGGCTCTGTTGAAAGATTATCCAAACAAAATAAGTGAACTCTACATATTCGTTTCCAAACTGGAGAATCTGTGATCCGTATCTCATATAAGTTGCGAGTCGCATATCTTGAATGGAAAATTTACTCCATATTGAATCATTCGCTTGATATAGCCACCATAATTTGCAAGAATATACTGTCCAAAGATCGTCTAATTTCCGAATTCCTAATCCTCCTTTCACTGTTGGCCGAAACAATTTATCACTTGATATCCAAGAGTGGCGCATCCTATCCTCTGAATTACCCCAAAAGAATTTAGTCATTAAGCACTGTAAGATGTGAATAACACTCTGCGGCAACATGCAAGCAACCAGCATGTGTAATGGGATCGCTGATAAGACATGCCTGATTAGTATCAGCCTTCCTGCATAGTTCAGATATTTATTCTGCCACATATTAAGTTTGGCGTGAACCGAAGCTAGTAGATTAGTGAAGTGTACTGCCCTTTCCTTCCCTCTATGTAATTGAACACCTAAATGCTTGATTGGGAGAGAAACAGATGTCATTTGTAACTCTGATTCCATCCTCCTAATCTGTGAGTGTGATAGATAAGTTGCTGGAACAAAATGACTCTTCTGAAAATTAACTGCTTGACCCGATGCAAGTTGGTATGGTACCAAGAACTTTTGGAATCTCCTTAAGTTCATTAATCCACCATTTAGAAATACAAACAAATCATCTGCAAAAGCTAGGTGAGTAATGCATGGTCTAGCTCTACCCGTGTTGAAGGAATGTATATCTCCCCTTTCTACCAAAGTGTTCAAACCCCTTGAAAAAGATTATGATGCCAAAATAAATAGTATTAGAGACAGTGGGTCTCCCCGTTTTACTCCCCTTGAAGGCTGAAAAAGCCCGCATGGTACCCCATTTATCCATACTGATAAATATGTTCTGCTGAGATGATTGAATATAAGTTTGGTAAATTTTGCTGCAAAACCGGATCTTGCGAGTAGTCTGGAAAGAAATGTCCAATTGACTTTGTCAAACGCTTTCATCATATCCAGTTTCATAATAACATTTGAACCTTGGACTTTCTTGCCTAATAAGTGAACCATCTCTCTCGCCATAACATTTTGATCCGAGATGTCTCTACCTTTCACAAAACCTGTGATGCGTGCAAGATGTGGGCTCCAACAATTCCACCTTCCAAACGTCCTTCACAAAGGGTTAGGCACAAAGAAGAAGACTTCCCCTTGCTTCCTTAGTGATAAAAACGTGTGGATCAAATGAGCAAGACCAACACTTCAAGATGGTCAATGATCAGGCAAACCAATATGGCCCTCTTGGACGTCACCTTTTAGTGGGACGCATCAACCTGCCTGCTCCGTAGAAATAATTATCTCCAATAGAGGTTGCATTCAAGAAGCTATAATACGAGTTGCCACCTTTGATACAAAATTTGCAAGCCTAATTAGACGGAAATCTGAGAAAGTACGTGGATTTGAAACCTTTGGCAGCACCGTAATTAGCGTACTTCGCATCGCTCGCGGCATAGGTATGCCAAGAAAAATTTCCTTCATAGCCTTGTGCACATCTTGATTTACAATATCCCAACATGTGCGGAAGAAATGTCCATTGTACCCATCTGGTCCAGGTGCACTATTGGGATCCAGTCCCCACACTGCTTCTTTGACCTCTGTGATCGTTGGCAATGCCACCAATATCTGGTTGTCTGAGTCGGATATTAGGCTTGGTATGTAATCCAAAATATCACTTTCTTCTGAAATGGATTCTGCTGAGAATGAAGCTGTGTAGTAAGCAATCGCAGCTTGTTGTATAGTGGATTGAGATTCGCATATACTGCCATCAGAGTGTCGTATTGATGTGATTGTTTGGTGAGAATGTCTATCTTTAACAATATTGTGAAAATACGAAGTATTAGCATCTCTTTCAGATATCCATCGTAGTCGAGCTTTTTGTGCCTAGTATATAAGCCTTTTGTGCTCTGCATTTTTGTACTGTGCCTGGGCAGCATGATAATTCATTCTTGTCTCTGGCATAGGATGTTGATCAAACTGAGTTTCACAACGTTGAAGTTCTTGCTCCAAGTGATACAATTGATCAAATATATTCAGTTGATCCACAGATTTATCAGAAGATTCAAGTATATCCATGCGATTTGTCAAAGTATCTGCTGCAACATTTAACTCATCTCGCAAATTGTCTGGACCCGTAATAATCTCAACAGGTGCTTCCCCAGTAATTATATCTGTTGGCTGCATGCTATGTGTAGTAACATATTGATCATGGACCAATACTTCTGAGTCCGATACTGTTGCATCCAATACATCATCCACATCTTCCAATACTCGTTCCAACGAAGTACCAACTTTAGATCATATATAATGAAATTATCACTTATATCAGTGGTCATTGACCTAATCAACCATGACATGATCATTGAATTCTCAACATTCCATGTTTTAAATTGAGCGTCATTCTCGTCAGGAGCTTCACTGTCAGGCTTGAGGAAATCTTCCTTACCTTTGCCCGTGATAAACATCTTGACAGCTCTGAAGCAGGCCATATAGTTGTTTCCATTTAGCTTGTGATTGGCTATGGTGATAGGAGTTGAATGAATCATGTCATGGCTTGACCTTACTCCTGTTGAGTTATTAGGGACAATAGCAGGACTAGGAGTAGATGGAGCTTCGCTTTCAACAGATTCCATATCTTAGATGCAGAAAAATTTTAGTTGGAGGTGATGCTAAAGAAGATGAACAGTAGGGGGAAAAAATTTGAATTTTGGACCCATAAAATCAGGCTGCAGTGATCTTAATAATAATGGGACATGATCCGAAGTCAGACGTGGTAAATGTCGAACTCGCAAATTAGGAAATAAACTATTGTAAGACTCTGAGCATAGCATGCGATCCAATCGACGTCTAACAATTCCCAACCCCCTACCACTTGTCCAAGTATACATAGGACCATCGAAAGGGAGATCTATTAAACAGCAGGATGAAACACAATCATTAAAGTCTTCCAAAGATGCCATCGATGGAGTAGAGAGACTGTCATGTTCTTCAACAGACAAATATGTATTGAAATCCCCTCCTATTACCCATGGGTCTGTATGACGTTCATAATGTTGCTGCAAAGCCAGCCATAGTCTCCGACGATCTGTGAGAGTATGTAACCCATATATTGGAGTGAACCAGAAAATATTATCCGTTCCTACTAGTTGAAATTTAAAATGTGAGCATTGCTCTTCATATATTGCCGTTATTAATCTGAGAGAACCATTCCAAAATATCCATACTTTTTCTCGACGGATAGCTTCAGCATGTGAGAACTTCAGCTGTCTTTTTATTCGTAAAAGATTTGTGTGATGCTTCTTTGGCTCAATAATAACTAATAATTGCAGTTTATGAGATTTCACCAATTTACGGATGCGTACCAATGAGGTAGCGATCCCCCGCACATTCCATATGAGGCAATTCATTGAGATGATGATGAAGATAAATTTGAAGAGCGAATTAACCTATTCGATGCATGTGAATATGTGGCTAGCATTTCTTGTTTTGTTCGCCTGCGTCTGGTTATTGGATTGGGGTCCTCTAATTCTTGAATCAGTTGATCCACAGATTTATCAGAAGATTCAAGTATATCCATGCGATTTGTCAAAGTATCTGCTGCAACATTTAACTCATCTCGCAAATTGTCTGGACCCGTAATAAATTACCCATGTTGCCATATCCGTAGATACATGCAACTCTAAGTGTATGGAAAGCAAGAGACAATATAGGAACAGGCAGATAAAAATATGCACATGAAGAGAGGTCAATGATTGTACCCATGTTGCCCATATCTTGCGATATAGGCAACAACGGTTAGTAAGAGCTATATCCATGTCGAATATGGGGAGTGGCTTCCGTCTGATAGCTTGCACAAATTATTGGTGGCAGCTCTGATATGGTCTGAAATACCAATAAGTGATTGTGGAGTTGACCATATTGTGCCAAGAAATGAGCCGGTTGATTCGCCTCTCGCGGGACATATGATAATGCTGAAGTAGAAGAGATTAACAACTAACGAAAGAGCAAAGCATGTGTATCACCGCTTTGTTGAACCGCTGATATTACCCCTTGTGCATCAACCTCTACATCAATTGAATTCCAACGTCTGCAAAATATAAGTAGCCATAATATGCTGCTTGAAATTCAGCATGCGCCAGCATAGATAACTGAAGGTGAAAAGAGATTGCTCCAATGAATGTACCGCTACTATCTCGCAATATGGCACCGCCAGCAGCCGATATTCGCCCATGAGATGCATCTGTATTCAATTTAAATCTACTAGACGGAGGATGCATTCAACAAAAAACCGTACAACGAGAAGGCTTTGTGATATGAGATAATTCGCAAGTTATCAATTCTGGATATAAATCTGCATATTTCTTACCCGCCTGAGATGATGTCCACTCATAAATTGATCTGCGAATGGTTTCTTGAACTAACCTTCGTCTCCATCGTCCAAAGCCTTCCATAGCTCCCAAACAATGATCGATGGAGCAACTATACGTAATATGCCTTTGAGTGTTTTATCTTTCGTAGACATCCACCATTGGTGTGTAGCTGTGAGAGTAAGATTCTCATCCTCTAAATGTTATTTTCAGGAAATTATCTCCAAAAAGATGATTGGCAATGCTAACAAGGTCAATGGTCTCTTCCTGCTTCAAGATGAAGAGTCAAGTCCTCTCAGTTGTCAAACTATTGTAGGATCATATATGATTTCTAGTAGGAATACTGAGAGCATTTTGCAATGGCATAAGAGATTATGACATCCTAACTTCTTGTATCTCAGAAGGCTTATGCCAGCCTTGTTTGTCAATATGAATCAATCTGACTTATTTTGTGAAGGTTTCTTATTTGCTAAAAGTTGCAAAACCAATTATCCAAAGCAAAATCATATAAGTAGTGCTCCTTTTAGCCTAATTCAATCTAATGTATAGGGACCTTCAAAAGTAGCCAACATCAATGGTGCTAAGTGGTTCATCACCTTTGTCGATGACCATTCTAAACTTACATGGCTGGACTTGATGAAACATAAATATGAAGTTGGGGACATTCTTAATTAATTCATATGCATGATTTAGAATCAATTTAACACTAGAATAAAAACGTTAAGAACTGATAATGTCCTTGAATACCTTGAACCATCTATGAAAGAACACCTTAATTCCAAAGGAATCTATCATCAGACTTCCTGTACCTACACTCCACAACAAAATGGAGTTGTAGGGACAAATAACAGACATCTGCTGGAAGTAACAATGGTGATTATGATGTCTATGATGTAACCTAAGCACTAATGAGGTGAGGGTGTACTCACAGCACCCTTAAAAGTGCCATGTCTCAATATTTTCCCAACTCAAATTTATTTTCAGAACTGCCAATGTAAGCGTTTGGATGCATTGTGTATAAACATATCCCTTAGCAATTCAGAAGTGAGAGCTGAGAGATGTATCTTCCTTGGGTATTATCATACTCAAAAGAGATACAAATTCTACTCCCCTACATCAAGAAAAATGTATGTTTCTCTTGATGTAGTATTTGATGAATCTAATGCATTTCATAGTAAAGGTATCTCTGAGCATCAGCAGGAAAAGGAATGCAGCACCTGGAGTATTATTGATCTTCCTAGCACAGAGCCTGTAAAAGAGAGAGGTATTTCAAGTGAGGGGGAGAATCAGCACTCACCATAGAGGGACCACATTGTGTATGATCACCATGAGAATACTTACATAAATATTGAAGATTCAGAGGGTGAGTCATCTACCTTCATGGAAATTGTCCCAGTAGATTATAGATCAATAGCCATCAGAAAAGGAGTAAGAGCATGTGCGAAGAAGATGTATCCTATTGGCAATTATGTGTCATATGATTGTGTTAAGGGGAGCTGTAAAGTCTTTGTTTCCTCACTTCATAGCTTGCAGGTTCCAAGGAACATTCAAGATGCCTTAGCTCAACCTGAGTGGAAGAAAGCTATCACTGAGGAAATGGATGCTTTGATCAAGAATGGTGCATGGAAAGTTATACCTGCTAAGGATGCGATCAAACCAGTGGGTTGCAAATGGATTTTCTATATCAAACATAATTTTGATGGATTCATAAACATATAGAAAGCAAGATTAGTTGGCAAAGGTTTCACCCAAACCTTTGGGATTGACTATGAAGAAACTTTTGCACCTGTGGTAAAACTGAACACTGTAAGAACACTTTTTTCTCTTGTTGTTAACCTTAACTGGTCACTCTTCCAGCTTGACATTAAGAATGCATTTCTTAATAGTGACTTAGAAGAGGAAGTTTATGATGCGTGCAACTCGTGGGCTCCAACGATTCCACCTTCCAAACGTCCTTCACAAAGGGTTAGGCACAAGGAAGAAGACTTCCCCTTGCTAATGAGCAAGACCAACACTTCAAGATGGTCGTTGATCAGGCAAACCGATATGGCCCTCCTGGATGGCACCTTTAAGCAATGGCAACACCTTCAAAATGCTCAACTTTGTAGGATCTTAACCTAGGTTTTTAATGCAAAACCAAGAAAACAAAGTCTCACACAAAGTGAACGAAAATATCAAGAATTGTTATTCATCAAACTTGTTCTCCTAGGCATCCCAAAAGGGTCTATTTATAGGCTGAGTTTGAGCCTTAAAATGTCTAGAACTAATTCAAAATAAGGCTAGCTAGCAATGTTTGAAAAATTGAAAATTATTTGAATTCAAAGCTAAAACAAATTCTAGCTAAAATCTTAAAATCTTGCAAGACATTATCTCCATCTATTCAGCCGTGCTTGATGTCAAAATATTGTCTTGGAGGAGCTGATTTGATAAGTAGGATGAGGCTTGAAGTTGAATTCAAGAGTTGGTTGAATTTGAATTCAAGTTGAGTTTGAATTTGAGTTCACTTTGAATTTTGACTCTTGCTTATCCTTTCCCTTCCAGCCGTGTGTGATGCTTCTTTTGACCTTGGAAATCTGATTTTGATGATGATAAAAGGCTTGGAATTGAATTCAAATGATGGTTGAAGCTTGAAATCAAAATTTGAGTTGAATTTGAATTCAAACTTGGATTCAATTTGAATTGGCATTTATCCTTCTTTTATCCTTCATGTTGGCGTGTGTATGGCTGGAAAATAGGCTGAGATCTTCTTGAATTTTAAGTCTCCAATTTGGTTGAAACTTGAATTCAAATTGTGGTTGAATTTAATTTCAAGTTTAACTTCAATTTGATCCTCATCTTCCCTTCCACCTTGGCCGGCCCCCTTTTGCTCCTTGGAGATGATTTTGAGGTCAATTTTGAAAAGAGGAATTCATCTGGGACACATTTGAATTTGTCTTTGTGGAGACAATCATTCTCTTCAAGACAACATTTCTTTTGTCTCCCATTTTGCAACACACGGTTACATTCCTCATTTTTGGGCCTTCATTTTATTTGGACTTCTCATCTACCTAATTTACCTACAAAGCAAACACATAAAACAAGGATCACAAAAAAAACAAACTTTAAAAATGAAGACACACGCACACTCTCAAAGGGCTTAAAGGGTGGGTTCAATGAAATGAACCCATGGAACCTTAGGTTCATCTTGAACATGCTTATACAAGAAGGTTCCAACTTGATGAAAAAGTTCTCTTGCCCTCCTTTTTGTTATAGGACCCTTGACCTCTTGATGGGATCCTTGTCCCTCGTCGGACCCTTGATCCTCATCAATCCCCCCTCCTCAAAAGGATTCGCCCTCGAATCAAAAAGATCATCAGTGAAAGGGGTGAGGTCAGCAACATTAAAAGTAGGCGAAATTGAACCATACCTTTCGGGAAGATCTAGGATGTATGCATTGTCACCTATGCATTTCAAAACTTTGAAAGGTCCATTTCCTCGAGGTAACAGTTTTGACTTTCTCTCATTGGGAAATCTTTCTTTGCGCAAATGTAACCACACTAAATCTCCAGGTTTAAACACAACTCGTTTTCGATGTTTGTTAGTTCGTCTTTCATAAGCTTTGTTTTTCTTTTCAAGTTGTGTTTTAACTTGTTCATGCAGTTTCTTTATCTTTTCTGCTTTTTGTTTACCATCAAGACTAGAACGTTCATGCACGGGAATAGGAATCAAATCGAGGGGAGACAAGGGATTAAAGCCATACACGATTTCAAATGGACTATGCAAGGTACCGTGATGGACACTCCTATTGTATGCAAATTCTATATATGGTAAACAATCTTCCCAATGTTTAATGTGTTTTTCCAAAATGGCACGCAAAAGTTGAGAAAGAGTACGATTAACGACTTCAGTTTGTCCATCAGTTTGTAGGTGTGCAGTGGTTGAAAACAACAATTGTGTACCAAGTTTAGCCCACTAAACACGCCAAAAATGAATCAAAAATTTCGTATCTCTATCACTTACAATTGTACGTGGCATGCCATGCAATCTCACAATTTCTTTGAAGAACAAATCAGCAACATGTGTGGCATCATCAACTTTCCTACATGCAATGAAATGTGCCATTTTTGAAAATCGATCAACCACAACATAAATGATATCGCGTCCTCCCCGAGACCTAGGAAATCCTAAAACAAAGTCCATGGAGATGTCAATCCAAGGGGCATCAGGAACGGGTAAAGTCGTGTAAAGGCCATGTGGTTGGGACTTGGATTTGGCTTGTTTGCAAGTGATGCAACTACCACATAACCTTTCGACATCTATGCGCATGTGGGGCCAATAGAAATGTTCTTTAAGAGTCTCAAGGGTTTTGAACACTCCGAAATGACCCATTAAATCTCCCCCATGGGCTTCTCTGGTCAGTGCTTCTCGTAGGGATGATTGGGGAACACGCAATTTTTGTTCTTTGAAAAGATAACCCTCATGTATGTAGAATTTCCGAAATGGTGCCTCTTTGCAAGCCTCGAAAATGGTGCCAAAGTCATGGTCATTGAGGTACAATTCCTTAAGTGATTGGAATCCTAAGAAGCGTGAGGATAATGTAGTGACTAACGTGTATCTCCTAGAGAGGGCATCAGCAACTATATTGTCCTTTCCTTGTTTGTACTTAATCACGTAAGGGAATTGTTCTATGTACTCTACCCATTTGGCATGTCTTTTGTTCAACTTTCCTTGCCCTTTAAGATACTTAAGGCTTTCGTGGTCAGTGTGAATCACAAACTCTTTAGGTTGAAGATAGTGTTGCCAAGTTTGTAGGGATCTCACAAGGGCATAAAGTTCCTTATCATAGGTAGAGTAATTCAATGCAGCGCCTTTCAACTTCTCACTAAAGTAGGCTATGGGTTTCTTACCTTGGGTCAAAACTGCGCTTATACCCACTCCACTTGCATCACACTCGATCTCAAAGGTTTCGTCAAAATTCGGTAACCTAAGTATGGGTGCAGTGGTCAGCCTACGCTTAAGCTCATCAAATGCCTGTTGTTGTGGCTCTTTCCACCGAAAAGACACATCTTTTTTCACAATTTCGTTTAGGGGTGCAGCTATGGAAGAAAAACCTTTGACAAAGTGTCTATAAAAACTTGCAAGTCCATGGAAACTGCGAACTTCCCCTACAGTCTTAGGTATAGGACACTCCACAATTGACCTAACCTTTTCCTCATCCATTTCTACTCCCTCAGCCGAAATGACAAAGCCTAGAAAAACTACGCGTTCTAAAAAAAAGAGCACTTCTTAAAGTTGGCGTAAAGTTGTTCTTGCTTAATCTTTTCAAAAACGGCTCTAATGTGGTCAAGATGATCTTCTATGGTTTGGGAATAGATTAGGATATCATCGAAATAGACAACGACAAATTGTCCTATGAACGTGCGTAAGACTTCATTCATTAGCCTCATAAAGGTGCCAGGGGCGTTGGTGAGCCCGAAGGGCATCACCAACCACTCATAGAGCCCAAACTTTGTTTTGAATGCAGTCTTCCATTCGTCCCCTTCTCTAATGCATACCTGGAAGTACCCTTGCTTAAGGTCGATTTTGGTGAAGAATTTAGATCCGTGCAACATATCCAACATATCATCCAGCCTAGGTATAGGGTACCTATACTTGACGGTAATTTTGTTTATGGCTCGGCAATCGGTACACATTCTCCACGTTCCATCCTTTTTGGGTACTAAAATGACTGGGATGGCAGATGGGCTTAGGCTCTCTCGGAATTGTCCACTCGCTAGGAGCTCCTCTACTTGCCTTTGGATTTCTTTGGTTTCTTCAGGGTTGGCTCGATAGGCTGGGCGATTGGGTAACATGGCTCCTGGGACAAAGTCGATTTGGTGTTCTATTCCTCTAATGGGTGGTAATCCGAATGGTAGTTCGGAGGGAAATGGAACTTCATATTCTTGGATAAGGGACGCAACTGAAGTAGGTAAGTTTGGTGGGAGTTCTTCTAGGGCAAGGTGACACGACTTTGGTATGATGATGAGGAAAGTTTGATTGTTATAAAGGGCGTGTGTGACCTCTCTTTTCTTTGCAAAATACCCATACTTCTTTTTGGAATCGTTGACACTTAGGGGCACTACCTCTTTTCCCTTGCTCTCGTGTGTTTTGTTCTCACTTTTCATACACTCCACGAATTTTCTCTCGGCTTCTTTTTCCTTAGGATCGGCCCTAGATTCAGACATGCGTTGGTGATCCTCGTGGACTTTGTGTGGTGGAAGTGCATGCAATTTGTACAATTTTCCATTCAATTTGAAAGAATAACGATTCAAATAACCATCATATGTCACATGTCGATCAAATTGCCATGGCCTACCAAGTAAGATATGACTAGCATGCATTGGTGCAACATCACATAAAACATCATCTTTGTAACTACCAATGCTAACAGAAATCAAAACTTGTTTACTTACGCTAACTTCACCGCAATCATTTAGCCATGCAAGTTTGTAAGGATGGGGATGATTAGTCATAGGCAAATTCAGTTTTCTTACCAATTCGATACTAGCCACATTCGCACAAGAACCGGAATCAATGATCATGGAGCACACTTTACCATTTATCATGCAGTGAATATAGAAAATGTTTTCTCTATGTTGTTCATGATCATCTAATTTTGGATATGCATTTAAAGCTCTACGCACAACAAGAAACTCCTTATTGTCAAAATCATCTAATGCGCCTAGATCTTCTTCAGGTTCAATATCATTATCATGCTCAGACTCGTTTTCATGCTCGGACTCAGACACATATTCATTTGTCTCCTCAATTAACGTGATTCGTTTTGCATTAGGACACTCTTTTCCTATATGACCACGTCCTTGACATTTATAACATTTAATGTCTCTAAACCTGTTTGAGGGATCAGAAGAATTTCCGGTAGGAGCCTTTTGTTGGTTGTGGTCATCTCTCCTTTGTGTGGATTGCATACGTTTGTCCATTCTTTGTGACGCACCTTGGTCATGTGATTGGCCTCCTATTGGCCGTGAACTTCCCGTTCCTGAAGGCTTGCTGGGAAATCTTGATAAAGAGTGAGTAGTACGATAAGTAGAATTGAAATTTGAGGAACTACGTACCTTTAATTGGTGTTCAATCTTTTCCACCATATAGACCATGGTTGTGAGGTCGAGATAAGGTTGAAGGTCAACCCTTTGCGCAATCCCCCTGTTTAAACCATGTAAGAATCGAGCCTTGGTGGCTTCTTCGGGTTCCTGCAAGTTAGACCTTTCCAACAAAATTTCCAACTCTTTATAATACTCGTCTACACTTTTGGAACCTTGTCGTAAATTATGCAAACTCGTGAAAATAGAACTCTCATAATTGTTTGGGATAAAACGTTGTCTTATTTCAAACTTCATTTATTCTGAAGTGGCAATTGGAGGTTGCCTTGTCTTAGTTGTATTTTGACACAAATTTGTCCACCAATTAAGTGCATAACCAGAAAACTCAATAGAAGCGTACCTCACTTTTTGAAATTCACTATAATTGGTACAAGAAAAGATTAAACCCACTTTCGTTTCCCATTCTAAATATTCCTCCGCATTACTTTTACCATAAAACGTGGGAATATTTATTTTGGTTTTGAGAAAATCGTCATCTTGCGGGAAAAGGGGATTTTGGCTTCTTTGGTAACCACGGGGAGGGTGGTCATCAAAGTCATAATCATCATTGTACCTTCTTGGAGCGTACCTTCTTGGTTGTGTTGGAGGAACAAACCTTCGCTCCTCGATGTGTGGCGGTCTAAGGTTGTCATCTTCAACTTCCTCTGGTGGGTGGCGCCTAGGTTGTGGTAGGGGAACGGCCCTGCTTGTACCTTGGCCATCACTCGTTTTGTAGCTTTGTTCCACGTCTTCCAAGTGATGCTTGATTACCTCATTGTCATGCATAAGTTTCTTAAGCATCTCCAGCATTTGTTGTTGCGTGTTGTCAATAGTTTCGGCCTCTTTTGACTTGCTAGATGCAGAGTGAGTGCTGCTATCCATGTTTTACCTAAAGTGATTAAATAAAAACAAAAAGAGAAAAAAAGAAGCAAACTAACAGAAAGACAAGCAAACGTTACGGGATTAAAAAAAACAAACTATGAACGCTCCTCTTTCTCTTCTTTCCACTCTCTTACCACTTTGCTTCTTGGATAACCTGAAGTTAAGAAGGTTCAAAGTGATCAATAAGAAAGTGTTTTGCCAATGCTTCTCCAATTCACAACGAGCTCCACTTGTTTCTCCTTTTGTCCTTTCAAGTTGCAGCAATTAGTATCAAAGTAGGATCAAGAGAAATTGAAACAAACTTGAACTTTCTGTAGGATCTGCAAGGCACCACTAGAAGGGGGGGGGGGTTGAATAGTGGGTGCGGAAAATGTGGTTTTTAAAATTAGTTTGAACCAAAAAACCAACTTCTGAAAACAGTTTTTGTTTTCAGGACCAATTCTAGGTTGCAGGTCTTCACAAATTCTGAAATTTGGAGGGAACTTAGCCTCAGATGTTATGAGTGTCTCCTAAAAATTTCAGATTTAAATTCAACCTCTAACCCCTTGAAAATTCGTTGGTGGTCAGATTGCGCAAATCTGCCAGAAACGGTACACTGATTTGAAAAATTAATTCATATTTGTACACAACTCCAAATGCTCTGAAATTTTAACCACTGACCCATTATATGTTATATTTAAATGGGTTGAAACAGTTTTGAAAACATTCTTTTGGGAAGTTAGTCAAATACAATCAAAGTCTCAAACTTTGCAAGCCTGAAAATCAGACTGCACTAGTCTCAGAACTTTGGATGTTTGGTTGACTTATACTTATCCAAAAGGGTTGAAACGTGCGCCAAAAGAACCTTGAAACGTGTGGATATGTTTTCTGAAAGTTTCGTGATTTTTGAAATTCGTTTACTATTTTTACAAGCATGATTAAAAACAATAAACAATGCTGAAACAGAAAACCAGTGCTGAAAGTAAATGACACCAAGAATTTTATACTGGTTCGGTTATCAACAACCTACTCCAGTCTTCGAGGAACACCTTCCTCGGTTCACACTAATCACACACACGCAAAAACACCTTACCATAGGGTTGATGGAGTTACACAACAACTCCAACCCTTTACAAACCTTGTATGATGAATACAATTGCGCACGAACACCACCACCTTGCAAGAATGAAGATTAATCACACCTTGATCAATCTTTTACAAAGATATAGAATGTGTGGTGGTCTAAGAGAAGCCTATTCAAGAATATGAATGTAAGTACAATAGGCTTTTAGAAGAAAGAAAGAGAGTGTAGAAGAATAAGGCTAGAACACTTTTGATCTTTCAATTTGCAACACTTATTCTTGTTCTTGTTTTTCTCTTCTTCCTTCTTTTTAATCACATTGTGGCCGCCCCCTTGGGAGTCCTTCTCCTCTTGAAAATTGTCTTCTAAGTCCTTGGGAGAATGTGTGGCATCATTGTGACATGATCTTGCTTACTTGGCACCTTCTCATTGGATGATCATTTAACCTTTGCTTACTTGGCACTTCATGATTGGTTGAATGTTGTCATCATTTGATGACTTGGAAAATCTGAATATTTCACTAAAAACATGTGCCAAAATCATCATAAAATAATTGCCATAAGTCACACAATAAATTCCGTACATTTTGCAAGATAATTTGTCAACATTTCCATGCTAGAATTCGCCCACCATTATTCTCCACATGCTAAAATTTTCAACATGTGTGATATTCAAGACAAGTTCAAATTATTTCCATTTATGTATAGATTATTCTCTTGAAAATAAAAAATCAAATATGCTTAAATTTGGAGACAAAAATCGGCCACAACACATTCCAACACATACTGAAATTTTCAGCATGTGTGATATTAAAAATATCATCACATTATTTCCATAATTTTTTTAAAACATTGCCATACTATCTTTAAATCAATTTACATAATTCAAAATAGTAAATATGGCATAATTGTGTGGTAAAATTCGGCCATTGTAAGGCACACATGCCGAAATTTTCAGCATGTGGCAAGTACGTGACACGTTGGTGAAGTTTCGATATTCGCCCGATACGACAATTTTCGGTTTAGAACCTTTTAACGTGTCGTATTTAATTTGTCATCACCATGACTTATATCATATGATATAAGACCTGAATATACTCATAAATATGAATTAAGTATGGTGGTGTGACGTTAACGTACGTACGTAAGATGTATAACGTGTCGGTAGTACGTTAGAATACATGTGTATGTGTGTAGCGCCCCGTACTCGGCTACCCCTCGTACGATGCACCCGCCGTACCTTCCCTTTCGGAAAAGTACAAACCGTCGATACTTAACTCGTAAAACCCATGAATAAACATGGATTACAAAGTCACGATCTTAACAGGTAGATAAAAATACGGCAGAATTTGAACCTTAATCCGAAAGCGTCAAATCGCGAATACACAGCAAAATTATACAAACTGAACCGATAGCAAACTACACCGCGAAATTATACAAACATTATCTGAAGAGAATCCGAAAATAGCTAAGTCCCAAAATGTCCCAAAGGTTCATCAAAAGCTTCCATCATCATTCTCTTAACAGCGACTTCAATAACCTATGGGTATGGCACCCTCGGCTCATCATCAATCCACTCGACTTCATTACCTGGCTCTGGGGGGAAAAATAAATGGGTGAGCGACAGAGTCGCCAGCAAGTATACAAGAACACTGTACAATAAAGAGAAAACGGCATACAAGAATCAAACCCCAATTTCTTAAGTTAAAACATGCCTGCCAATGCTTTTTCGAGGCATCATTCTTAAAGTCATGTCAACACTTAACTAAGATCTAAGTGTCATCACTTAGTTAGATTCTACGTGCTATAGCCAAACTTTACTTCTATACAAGGTATCATGCGTAACGTGTATGAAAATATGAATGCGATGCAAATGCAATGCAACGGAAAATTTTTTCTTTCTATCCTTTAGACATGCTCATAAAAATGCTTGAATTTTCTTTCTTTCTTTTAAATCATGCTCATCATAAAACAAGAGAGTGTGTCAGCCTATTATACCGGGCATGACTCGGTTCTTATAACATGATCACCTTCAGGTCTATTATACCGGACCTGGCTCGGTTCTTATACTCTTCAGACCTATTATACCGGGCCTGGATCGGTTCTTACATTTCATCAGACCTATTATACCGGGCCTGGATCGGTTCTTATACTTCGTCAGATCAATTAACCCCGGATCTGTAGCGGGTTAAGCTGGCCAGAAGGGACGAAATTCTTTCAAAACAGAAACTTTATATAAAACATCGATAAAATCATGAGCATGGAACATATGAGCATGTCAATGCAAGTGCATGAGATGCAACATGGTAAAATGCACTTATAACATCATAAACAACTTTCTTCATGGGCTGGAAAACGATCCAGCAGCATGTCCTGTATTGTCTGGCATTAAAATCAACCTTTTGAGCCTATTTTCCAGAAACTAAAAATTTGGACATGCACCACATGATCTTAACTACATTCTGTACAAATTTCATGCGATTTCGACAAGCGTAGGTGCCTCAATAATTATAATTCCCAACAAGGGTACAACAGAAATTCTGCTGCACTCTCAACTCCATTCCTTAACTAGTCTCCATCCATAAACTCATTATGGGGTTCACTTAGCACCTGGAAATATTTCCTATTTCCTTTATGAACAATATTCAAGTGCCCATTCACCAAAACAAGTCAAAATAAATACGATACAATTCATACAAGCACAAAGGGTCAATCTATCCTGTTTTCCAGAATGTTACACCAACTTTCCCTCAATGGTTTACCATCAAGATCAATAGATAAAATCAATTTCTTCACATGGATACTTAGCTATATGTCTTAAGTACTTCCTGTAAAAATTTCAGGTCAATCCAAGATGTTTAAGGTACTTAATTAACTTTTCTCCCTAAGGTGGTACGACCAGACACTGTTTTGACCCCTTGATACTAAAAATTCATTTCTGACCAATCCACAAATGATTTCCCAGAAATTCCAATGCCACAATAAACTAGACATAATAAGCTACGATCACACCAAAAATAAACTCAATACAACCTTTAGAAGGTCCTTAACTAAGTCCATCAATTTGGCATAAAATCTGTCCAGAATTCTGTTTTCAGCCAACATGCATAGAAATATCCTTTCCCTCCTAATTTTGTTCTTTAGCCTATGATCCAAGTTAATGGTCATTCAATAGACATAATAAGGCTTCCCTATACTAGTTCAAGTCTCTTTTTTAGCATGCAAAAGTCGTTCATATGGGCTGTTCATTCTTCCAAACAAAACAGTCCCCTAGTCCAACAATTTCAAAACATAAGAAAAGGTAACAACTTAGGCATATTTTCACTAAAGTCATATCTTAGGCTTCTAGACATTCAAGTATGCACATAATCACATATATTGTAAGGGGTTAAAGTATACTTGCCTCTTCAAGCTAAAGCTCTTGTCTTTGCTTTGTTATGAAGTGAGATGTGATGAAATCCTTCACCTTCTTCACCTTAAGCATACGGTTTTAAGGAAATGAAATGAAAAGATTAGTCTTTATTCAATAGAGGAACTAGGTTATCTTTAAGGCTAGAGCATCTTACCAAAATGAGCTTGGAATGGAGGTTCAAGCACCTCAATATAACACCACCTAGAAAAGTTGAAGGCTTTCACCTATTTCAACCATGAAACCCACGGTTTTGGCATGGAGAAGGAGAGTTCATGTGAGCTTCATTCTTTACCAAAATGAGAATTCTCTTAAGGGAACTTGGAATAAGACTTACCTAGATGTCTTCTTGAGTCTTGAAGTTGAAGTTAAACTCCCATCCTTCAAGATGTTGGGGGCGAAACCTTGGTGAGGGGAATGGAAATTGTCTAAGTGTTTTGCTCTTGCATGATGAGAAGATAGATGTTTCTAGAATGGTTTGATTTAAAACATGTTAGGGACTTAGGAGAGGGGGGACGGTTTTGGAGGGATTTTTGTGAGGGTTAGGGCTTTCATGAATGTTAATCAAGGTTAAGTTAGTATAACCTTGGTTACTTTATTCAAACTATAGTTACTTTTGTTCTAACCCAAGTTACTTTATTAATTCATGGTTACATTAACCTTGGTTTAGAGAAAAGTAACCATGGTAGGATTTAAAAATCCTCCATGTCTAGACACTAAGGGGGGCGGTTTTGGTTGGGGTCTTTATGACTTCAACCATACTACTTCCTTCTTTAATGAGTTGTCTTAACTTATTCCTTAAATGCATGTCTATTTTATTTTCTATTTATTTCTTTGCATAATAACTTCTTGTCTTAATGATGTAGTAGACATTAAGTAATTATTTTAGCTAATAAAATTGGCTAGAGAATTCTAGAATCTCCCATGTATAGGCCGAAATTTTGGGCCTCTTAGGCATCTTGATATTCCTTGTAATTTTGATTCATATACCATATTGTTGCCTATATTTTATTGTATTCCAAGATTAGCATATGTATGTATACAAATACGTACACGCCTATGTGTACCATGTGTTTATACCTTCCCTACATATATCATATATATACGCACATACATATATATATCTTGGTATGGTTTATATCATTCTATATTTCATGGACTATCTCAAGAGCATTTAAGTAAAAAGAGTTACGTGGACTTAAGTAACACGCTCTAAAAGAAATTGTCGCTTTCATTCCATCTCATATTCATAGTTTTTACGTACCTGATTGTTGGGGTACAACATCCTTCCCCCCTTCAATAAAGTTTCGTCCCCGAAACTTATGAATTGTCAAAGAGATATGGGTACTTTTGCTTCATGCCTTCCTCTAACTCCCAAGTGGCCTCATCAACTGAATGGTTCTTCCATTGCACCTTGACCATAGGAATAGACTTATTCCTCAATGCTTTCACTTCCCTATCAATTATCCTTTCGGGTTCCTCAACATATGATATATCAGCTTTAATCCTCAAAGGTTGTTTATCCATAATATGGCTTGAATCATGCACATACTTACGCAATCGAGATATATGAAACACATTGTGTAATTGAGACAACGATGGTGGTAGTGCAAGCCTATAAGCAACTTCCCCAATTCTTTCCAAGATCTCAAATAGTCCGATGAATCTAGGACTAAGCTTCCGTTTAATTCCAAATCGCTTTACTCCTTTCGATGGGGATACTTTCAAGAATACCTTATCTCCTACTTGAAACTCAAGTGGACGACGCCTTATGTCGGCCCACGCCTTGCTTCTATCCTGAGCAGCCTTCAATCTTTGTCTTACAATCATAACCTTTTCCTTGGTCTGCTCCACTAAGTCAGGTCCTGTGAAAATCTTATCTCCAATCTCATTCCAGTACAATGGCGATCGACATTTTCTTCCATAGAGAGCTTCATAAGGAGCCATTCCAATAGATCTGTGATAGCTGTTATTGTATGAAAACTCAACCAACTTCAAACTCTTTTCCCAGCTACCTCCAAAGTCCAACACACAAGCACGCAACATGTCCTCCAATGTTTGGATTGTTCTCTCTGATTGACCGTCAGTCTGGGGATGAAAAGCTGAACTCATGCGAACTTCCGTACCCATCGCTTTCTGAAATGCCGTCCAAAACCTTGATGTGAAGCGGGGGTCTCGGTCACAAACTATGCTCATAGGAACTCCATGCAAACATGCAATCTGATCGACATACATAGAAGCCAACTTTTCCATGGGTGCTTTAATCGACATCGCCATGAAATGAGCACTCTTTGTCAGACGATCCACAACAACCCAAATAGTGTCATATCCACTTCTTGCCTTAGGTAAATCAGTCACAAAATCCATAGCGATGTGATCCCACTTCCACTCAGGCACCTCAAGTGGTTGCAATAATCCAGCTGGCCTCTGATGTTCTGCTTTGACTTTCTGACATACAAGACATTTCTCGACAAACTCTACTATCTGATTTTTCATTCCAGGCCACCAAAACTTTTGCTTCAAGTCATGATACATCTTATTTGCTCCTGGGTGAATAGACAAGCGTGAATTATGGGCTTCCTGAAACACTTCACTCTTTATCGCATCATCATTAGGCACACACAATCGACCTCTAAACCACAAACTGCCGTCACTACGGACTTCAAAATCGTCAGATGGCTTCTCCTTCAGCTTGTTCTTAACTTTCATCAATGCATTATCCTTATCTTGAGTCTCCTTAATCCTATCGATCAGAGTAGGAACCACTACTAACTTTGCAAGCACGTCGGAAATCGAATCCACTTCTTCCAGACCAAACTCTTCCATATCACGCTGTAGAAGTGGTTGGCGGGGATGACTCGTCTTACGACTCAAAGCATCAGCAACTCTATTAGCTTTACCTGGATGACACTGAATAGAGATGTCATAATCCTTGATCAACTCAAACCATCACCTTTGGCGCATATTCAGCTCCTTTTGAGTGAAGAGGTATTTCAAACTCTTATGATCCGTGAAGATCTCACACTTCTCTCCATACAGATAATGACGCCAAATCTTCAGAGCAAATACAACTGCTGCAAGCTCAAGGTCATGTACTGGATAATTCTGCTCAAACGGCTTAAGCTGGCGAGACGCATACGCGATCACCCGTCCATTCTGCATAAGAACACAACCCAATCCATTCTTGGAAGCATCACTGTAGATCACAAACTGTTCCCCTGAAACGGGTTGAGCCAAAACTGGTGCGGACGTCAACCTTGCCTTCAGCTCAGAAAAGCTACTTTCACAATCCTCATTCCATACAAATTTTGTCTTCTTCTGAGTCAATCTAGTGAGTGGCATGGCTATCCTTGAAAATCCTTCAACAAACTTGCGGTAGTAACCGGACAGTCCGAGAAAACTCCTTACTTCAGTAACATTGGTCGGTCTCGGCCACTCAGTAATTGCCTCAATCTTTCTGGGATCAACTGAAATCCCATTTTCAGTAATAATATGTCCCAGAAATGACACACTATGCAACCAAAACTCACATTTACTGAATTTCGCATAGAGCTGATGCTTTCTTAGAATACCAAGTATTGTCCTCAGATGAGCTGTATGAGTTTTCACATCAGGCGAATAAATCAAGATATCGTCAATAAAGACGACCACATACTTATCCAACTGGTCCCGAAACACCCGATTCATAAGATGCATAAACGTTGCAGGGGCGTTGGTCAGTCCAAAAGGCATCACGAGAAATTCATAATGTCCATATCTCGTCCTGAATGCTGTCTTAGGAATATCCTCAGCTCTTATCTTCAATTGAAAATATCCAGATCTTAGGTCCACTTTGCTAAACTCCCGAGCTCCCGGCATTAGGATACTTTAGATATTATTCATGATTATTATATTGAAATAAGACTTGGTAATTACTGACCCGAAGCTGGTCGAACAGATCGTCGATCCGAGGCAACGGATATTTATTCTTTACGGTGATCTTGTTGAGTTCCCGATAATCAATACACAGCCGCATACCTCCATCCTTCTTCTTTACAAATAAAACTGGGGCACCCCATGGCGACACACTTGGACGAATCAACTTCTTTTCCAATAACTCATGCAATTGCTCTTTTAGTTCCTTCAGCTCGGCGGGTGCCATGCGGTAAGGAGCTTTAGAAATGGGCTCAGCTCCGGGGAGAAGATTTATCTCAAAGGAAATTTCTCGATCAGGGGGGAGTCCTGGTAATTCTTCTGGAAAGACATCAAGAAACTCTTGAACTACTGGAACTTGCGAAATGTCCACTGCTGCCTGCTCGACACTAAGAGCATAAACAAGATAGCCTTGACATCCCTTTCGCAATGCTCGACGGGCACGAGCTGTATTCACAAAAATATTCTTTGATTTCTTCAACTTGGGACCTCCTTGAAATGATACTTCCTCTTGCTCCGGGGCTCTGAAAGTGACTTTCTTTTGATTGCAGTCAATATGGGCATGGTTCTTAGACAACCAGTCCATACCAAGAATAATGTCAAAGTCATTCATAGCAATCGGGATCAGATCAGCCGCGAACCGATGGTCATCGAGCTCGATCGCGCAATTCTTATACAGATGATGAGACGTAAGCACTTGACCACCAGCGGCTTGGATTCGATAGGGTGATTTCAGCCGGATGGGATCATGGTCTAATCCCTTTGCAAATTTCTTAGATATAAAGGAGTGGCTGGCGCCACTATCAAACAACCATTTGCGGGCATACAACATACGAGAATAGCGCCTGAATCATACAAAGTTTTAACTACGCAGCAATATAATATTTATCAACTTAGTATTGCATAATTTAAATCATACCAGCCACGACGTCTCCAGCTTCCTCAACTGCAGCATCGGTCATCACATGCACACGCGTATTCGGGCGCTGACGTTGGTTTCTCTGCTGCTGACCATCACGCTCACGACAATCTCTCAGAATATGCCTAGTCTTTCCACATCCAACACAAGCAGCTCCCTTATCCGGGCAATCCCTAATTATATGACCAGTCTTGCCGCAACCAAAGCACTTACCAGCTTGTACATAGCACTCGCCCAAATGATTCTTCTGACAATGGGGACACATGGGAATGGCCTGCTGCTGCTGTCCTTGATTCCCTTGATTATTTCGTTGATTATTCTGATTCTGCCCACGGCGCTGTCCACGATTCTGATTCCCTCTTTGGTTCTGATTCTGCTGTCTACCTTGCCTCCCATGAAAATTCTGTCTAGTCATTTTCCTTGCCCCTTTATCACCAAAAGTGTCCCTTCCTCTTTTCTGGCCCATCGTCGCATCACGACGAATGATATCCTTCTCGATCCGATAACATGCATCAACGAGCGCCTCAAAATCAGCAGAGATAACATTTACCAACCAAGTGCGAATCCTTGGGTTCAGCCCACTCTCGAACTTCACCATCTTAGATTCCTCATCATTCATCATGGCCGGAGAAAATCTACCCAAATCCAGAAACTTGCTCACATATTCAGACACCGTCATACCAGGTTCTTGCTTCAACATTTCAAAATCATGCCTCTTTTGCATCTTTACTGACGGGGGAAAATAAAACTTGTTGAACTCTTGGATGAATCTCTCCCATGGAATAGGTCGGGGCAAAGGTTGCAGCTTAGCCTTCCACCACTGGTTCGCCTCTCCAAGGAGGAAAGGCCTCACAGCTTGGGTTTTCTTATTGTCAGGGGCTCCATTCAGTTCAAAACAGTTCTCCACTTCATCTAGCCATTTTTCAGCCATATCGGGGTCAGACTTGCCTTCAAAAGGCGGCACATTCGCTCGCTTGAGCTTCTCAAAGTAATACTGCGCATCTCTTATCGGTTCATAAGGAGGAGGAGGGGCAACTTGCTGAATCATTCCCTGGCCAATCTGAGTTATGGTCTGACAGAATGCTTGGAAATCCGGAATAACAAGTGGCACTTGCGGAAGAGGGTTTCCTTGAGCTGGTGGGGGATTTTCATTATGCGGTGGAGGAGGAGGCGGTGGATCCTGATTCTGAGGAGGAGGTGGAGGGACTTGATCTTGAGGTTGTGGAGGGTTGGGTTCGGGTGCATGGGCAGCATCTCTGCGAGGTCTACCACGAGTCCGAACCATCTGTATACAGAAAGATATATATATATATATATATATATATATATATATATATGGATCGAAATGGCTGACTGAATTTAGACATTCTTGGAAGAAGGAATTTAAAGCAGGAAAAAGAGTCAATATGCGACATATCAGGCTAGCAGATCAACCAAGGGGACCCTATTTCCAATCTAAGTTGTCTAAGCTAAGGCCATCTCTCTTCTAAGATCATGACTTAATTCTAAGATCAATTCTTAGTTTTCTAAGATCATAACTTAGCTTCTACGTTCTGCCCGAATCTAGAGCCTGGTCTCTGATACCACCTGTACGTACGTAAGATATATAACGTGTCGGTAGTACGTTAGAATACATGTGTATGTGTGTAGCGCCCCGTACTCGGCTACCCCTCGTACGGTGCACCCGCTGTACCTTCCCTTTCGGAAAAGTACAAAGCGTCGATATTTAACTCGTAAAACCCATGAATAAACATGGATTACAAAGTCACGATCTTAACAGGTAGATAAAAATACGGCAGAATTTGAACCTTAATCCGAAAGCGTCAAATCGCGAATACACAGCAAAATTATACAAACTGAACCGATAGCAAACTACACCGCGAAATTATACAAACATTATCTGAAGAGAATCCGAAAATAGCTAAGTCCCAAAATGTCCCAAAGGTTCATCAAAAGCTTCCATCATCATTCTCTTAACAGCGACTTCAATAACCTATGGGTATGGCACCCTCGGCTCATCATCAATCCACTCGACTTCATTACCTGGCTCTGGGGGGAAAATAAATGGGTGAGCGACAGAGTCGCCAGCAAGTATACAAGAACACCGTACAATAAAGAGAAAACGGCATACAAGAATCAAACCCCAATTCCTTAAGTTAAAACATGCCTGCCAATGCTTTTTCGAGGCATCATTCTTAAAGTCATGTCAACACTTAACTAAGATCTAAGTGTCATCACTTAGTTAGATTCTACGTGCTATAGCCAAACTTTACTTCTATACAAGGTATCATGCGTAACGTGTATGAAAATATGAATGCGATGCAAATGCAATGCAACGGAAAATTTTTTCTTTCTATCCTTTAGACATGCTCATAAAAATGCTTGAACTTTCTTTCTTTCTTTTAAATCATGCTCATCATAAAACAAGAGAGTGTGTCAGCCTATTATACCGGGCATGACTCGGTTCTTATAACATGATCACCTTCAGGTCTATTATACTGGACCTGGCTCGGTTCTTATACTCTTCAGACCTATTATACCGGGCCTGGATCGGTTCTTACATTTCATCAGACCTATTATACCGGACCTAGATCGGTTCTTATACTTCGTCAGATCAATTAACCCCGGATCTGTAACGGGTTAAGCTGGCCAGAAGGGACGAAATTCTTTCAAAACAGAAACTTAATATAAAACAAGTCAAAATAAATACGATACAATTCATACAAGCACAAAGGGTCAATCTATCCTGTTTTCCAGAATGTTACACCAACTTTCCCTCAATGGTTTACCATCAAGATCAATAGATAAAATCAATTTCTTCACATGGATACTTAGCTATATGTCTTAAGTACTTCCTGTAAAAATTTCAGGTCAATCCAAGATGTTTAAGGTACTTAATTAACTTTTCTCCCTAAGGTGGTACGACCAGACACTGTTTTGACCCCTTGATACTAAAAATTCATTTCTGACCAATCCACAAATGATTTCCCAGAAATTCCAACGCCACAATAAACTAGACATAATAAGCTACGATCACACCAAAAATAAGCTCAATCCAACCTTTAGAAGGTCCTTAACTAAGTCCATCAATTTGGCATAAAATCTGTCCAGAATTCTGTTTTCAGCCAACATGCATAGAAATATCCTTTCCCTCCTAATTTTGTTCTTTAGCCTATGATCCAAGTTAATGGTCATTCAATAGACATAATAAGGCTTCCCTATACTAGTTCAAGTCTCTTTTTTAGCATGCAAAAGTCGTTCATATGGGCTGTTCATTCTTCCAAACAAAACAGTCCCCTAGTCCAACAATTTCAAAACATAAGAAAAGGTAACAACTTAGGCATATTTTCACTAAAGTCATATCTTAGGCTTCTAGACATTCAAGTATGCACATAATCACATATATTGTAAGGGGTTAAAGTATACTTGCCTCTTCAAGCTAAAGCTCTTGTCTTTGCTTGGTTATGAAGTGAGATGTGATGAAATCCTTCACCTTCTTCACCTTAAGCATACGGTTTTAAGGAAATGAAATGAAAAGATTAGTCTTTATTCAATAGAGGAACTAGGTTATCTTTAAGGCTAGAGCATCTTACCAAAATGAGCTTGGAATGGAGGTTCAAGCACCTCAATATAACACCACCTAGAAAAGTTGAAGGCTTTCACCTATTTCAACCATGAAACCCACGGTTTTGGCATGGAGAAGGAGAGTTCATGTGAGCTTCATTCTTTACCAAAATGAGAATTCTCTTAAGGGAACTTGGAATAAGACTTACCTAGATGTCTTCTTGAGTCTTGAAGTTGAAGTTAAACTCCCATCCTTCAAGATGTTGGGGGCGAAACCTTGGTGAGGGGAATGGAAATTGTCTAAGTGTTTTGCTCTTGCATGATGAGAAGATAGATGTTTCTAGAATGGTTTGATTTAAAACATGTTAGGGACTTAGGAGAGGGGGGACGGTTTTGGAGGGATTTTTGTGAGGGTTAGGGCTTTCTTGAATGTTAATCAAGGTTAAGTTAGCATAACCTTGGTTACTTTATTCAAACTATAGTTACTTTTGTTCTAACCCAAGTTACTTTATTAATTCATGGTTACATTAACCTTGGTTTAGAGAAAAGTAACCATGGTAGGATTTAAAAATCCTCCATGTCTAGACACTAAGGGGGGCGGTTTTGGTTGGGGTCTTTATGACTTCAACCATACTACTTCCTTCTTTAATGAGTTGTCTTAACTTATTCCTTAAATGCATGTCTATTTTATTTTCTATTTATTTCTTTGCATAATAACTTCTTGTCTTAATGATGTAGTAGACATTAAGTAATTATTTTAGCTAATAAAATTGGCTAGAGAATTCTAGAATCTCCCATGTATAGGCCGAAATTTTGGGCCTCTTAGGCATCTTGATATTCCTTGTAATTTTGATTCATATACCATATTGTTGCCTATATTTTATTGTATTCCAAGATTAGCATATGTATGTATACAAATACGTACACGCCTATGTGTACCATGTGTTTATACCTTCCCTACATATATCATATATATACGCACATACATATATATATCTTGGTATGGTTTATATCATTCTATATTTCATGGACTATCTCAAGAGCATTTAAGTAAAAAGAGTTACGTGGACTTAAGTAACACGCTCTAAAAGAAATTGTCGCTTTCCTTCCATCTCATATTCATAGTTTTTACGTACCTGATTGTTGGGGTACAACAATGTGCCTTTTTCAAAAAGTAGAAAATATATATTTATATATGTATGTAGGCGTGCCATAAGGTGAGAGGAGGAGGAGGAGACTTTCCTTTCTTAGTCTTGTTGCCTTTGTGCCTTGTTCAAATGTAGCTTCCTTTAATGAACTACTTAGTTTAATTAACTAAGTACTTCACTTAATGAACTAGTTTAGTTCATTAATGGTGGCACCTGAAAATAGTATAAATACAACAAATGTTTTCCATTTGATTTAAGCTTTAAAGCTTCATGGCTCGTTAGTACGGCAACACTATATATGAAATATATAAGGCAAGTAATACGCAATATATCATGCACATTTATCTCATGCTCGTTTTTAAGCAAATTTAAATCATATATTTTGAAATCACTCAAACCCCTTTTTCTCTACAATCTCCCCCTTTTGATGATTTTAAAAATAACCTATGCACATGATTTAAATCCTATCGCTCCCCCTTCAATCATGCATAAATTCAAAATTCGAAATTTTAATTTCAAACCGCTCCCCCTTGATTTATGCAATCATTATCTCTCTCCCCCTTAAATCATGCTATCTCTCCCCCTTTATTTTGGAAAGTAAATCAAAAGATGCATGTAAAGATGAAGAAGAAAGAATCATGCATTTCATATAACGTGCGTTCGTAAGGGTTATTTATTCAACCCTTTGACAATGTCCCTTTTGGTACCCAAATTTGGGTGACCCTTCTAGGTCTTCCAAAAGGTGAGAAAGGTGATGAAAGCACATAATATACTTTAGGTGCAACTGTATCTGGCCTTTGGCCAAGAACTCCTTTATACGCATTATATGTAGGACGTTTTCGATATGTCCTTGTGTTTGTGTGCGTAGTGCGTGGATGGAATGAATGCCGTGTATGCATTACTCTTTTCTTTTCATATCTATATGGTACAAAATTGTATTTCACATGATATGATGAAGAAGTGGGGCATGATGAGGGAAGAGGTCTTTGCGTGATCTTAGACGCCGTTTTTGGCTTTGGGGTGTCTACTTTCTTAGACACAACGAACTTAGTTGGTTTGATGGATGCTTCATTTGTCTCAACGTATCGCAAACTTGTTTTGTCACTATCATGCTTTTGTGATAAGATAGCATGTTAGATCCCGTGTCAAATTTTTTCACCTTTTTCTCTACATCCGCATTCCTTGATTTCAAGTTTGAAATCTCGGATTTCAATTCAGTGTTCTCTGATGTCAATGATGAAATTTCAGACTTTAATGAATTTATAATGCATGACGACTCTTCTTTTGAATCGTTTAATTGAGACACAAGATCTTTGTTAGAAGATTCTAACAATTTCTTGTCTTCAATTAATCATTTCTTTTCTTTTGTAAGAGTCTTTGAAAACTTATGCAATTCTAAATATTGACTAAATAAATCATCATAAGAACATTCAGAATCCGAATCAGAGTCGAAAGATACCTCATTTGATGCTTTAGATGTAAAGCATACTTGTGCCTTGTGTTCTTCCGTATCATCAGTCTCAGAGTCGGATGTGTCACTCCAAGTGGAGGCTTTGAAGGCTCTTCTCCTTTGCTTAGGTTATGAGACGAGTCTATTCTTGTTCCGATCCTTGTCAGGGTATTTGTTTGTTTGCTTTTCTTTGTTATGGCAGTCATATGATAGATGTCCATGTAAAGATAAGGGGGTTTGAGTGATTTCAAAATAAGTGTCTTGAATGTATACATATATATAAACGTGCATAGACATATATAAATGTGTACATGTATGCATGATAACTTGCCATTACTTGCCTTATTTAGCTCATATATTATGTTGCCGTACTAACGAGCCATGAAGCATTAAAGCTTACATCATATGGCAAACATTTGTGGTGTTTATACTATTATCAGGTGCCGTCATTAATGAACTAAATTAGTTCATCAAGTGAAGTACTTAGTTTAATAAACTAAGTAGTTCATTAAAGGAAGCTCCATTTGGAAAAGGCACAAAGGCAACAAGGCTAAGGAAGGAAAGTCTTCTCCTCCTCTCCATCTTTAATGTACACGCCACATATACATAAAAATTATATATTTTCAGATTTTTTTTTGAAAAAGGCACATACACATGTATTCCAACGTACTACCGACACGTTATATATTTTACTTACGTACGTTAATGTCACACAACTATACTTAACTCATATTTATAAATATATTCAGGTCTTATATCATATGATATAAGATATGGTGATGACAAATTAAATACGACACGATAAAAGGTTCTAAACCGAAATTTGTCGTATCAGGCGAATACCGAAACTTCGCCAACGTGTCACGTACTTGCCATAAATAAATGGCCAGCCCATATATATCAAAATATGATGTAAATTTCGTGCTACACATGACATATTCAGCCAAAAATACTTTCCATGTTGGCACACACAAATTACTCCACATTAAGGCCAAAATGTGAAGGTTCCAAGTTTAATTTTGTCACATGCTAATGGTACCACTTTAAACCAGCCAAGTGGTGAGATTTAAAGTATATATTATATATATTATGTATAACATAATATATATAACATGTGCAAAAGTTGGAATTTAAATTAGAGAAAAATCGGGTAATCGATAAATATCGAAAATTCGGTTTTCTACGCACATAACATGGAACGTTTTTCTTGTACATCATGTGACACGTATCTAGACACTTTTTACATATGATATACATCTTAAAGTGTTCTAGAAAATTAAATTAAAGGCTGATTGGAATATTACATGTGTGTATTATTAAATGTGCACTATTTTACAAAGTTAGCAAAAATGAATTTCAGCACATGTATACACATCATATAACGTCACATACAGCTGATTTGGAGCACATGTGGAGCTTTGTTGGCATATTGATTGGTCAAGGATCAATCATACATTGTTGGTGAATTAAAGAGAAAAGCTACAAATGGTAAGAATCCAACATATATCTCTCTTATATCACATGCTGAAAATTTCAGCATGGTAACCTTGGGTGGCCGATTTTTAGCACTAAGAAATGCCATATTTTACTATCTTGCATCATGAGGATTAATTGAGGATGTTATGGAAATGATTTGAATATTGTTTAAATTAATAAAGTGTGATATTCTACATATCACACATGCTGAAATTTTTCAGCATGTGTGAAGACATGGTGGCCAAATTCTAGAGCTAAATGGTGTCCAAATTCATTTCTCATGTGATAGGAATATTTACCATTAATTGGTAATTCATTTTAATGAGAAAAATCAAAGAAAAATGGTAATGATTTGAACTATTCAACCATGTGTCACATGCTGAAAATTCAGCATGGTAACATTTATTATGGCCGATTTTTTGGCATAGAAATGGAAGAATTTTTGGTCTTGCAATTTATGAGAAAATTGTTGATTTATGGTATGATTTTGTGATTGATTTTTGGCACATGTTAAAGTGAATATCTCATATTTTTTTCCATGTCATCTTGATGACAACATTGAGCAAATAAGGAGGTGCCAAGTAAGCGAAGACTAAATAATAATCCAATAGGAAGATGCCAAGTAAGCAAGGCATTGTCACAATGATGTCTTACACTCTCTCAAGGACTTAAAAGACAATTTTCAAGAGGGGAGAAGCCCTAAGGGGGGACGGCTGCAACTATAAGGAAAGAAGAGGAGAGCAAACAAAATAATAACAAGCATTGCATTCTAAAGAGATCAAATTGCCAAGCTCTTCTTCTCCTACGTCTTCTTTCTTTCTCTTTTCTTGTAAGAGCCTATTGTATTCATATTCTTTCAATCTTGAATAGGCTTGAGATAAACCACCATTCATACATCTTTGTAAAAGATTGATCAAGGTGTGATCAATCTTCATTCTAGCGAGGTGGTGGTGTTCGTGTGAATTGTACTCGTCATACAAGGTTTGTAAAGGGTTGGAGTTAGGTGTAACTCTATCAACCCTGCGGTAAGGTGTACTGCGTGTGTGTGATTAGTGTGAACCAAGGAAGGTGTTCCTTGAAGACTGGAGTAGGTTGTTTATAACCGAACCAGTATAAAATTCTTGGTGCCATTTACTTTCTGCATTTACGTTTCAGTTACTGCACTGTTTATCCTTCTTGTTCGCATCCGTAAAAATAGTAAACGATTTTCAAAAATTACGAAAATTTCCAGAAACATACTTACACGTTCTAGGGTTAATTTGGAACAAGTTTCAACCCTTTTGGACAAGTATAATTCAACTAAACATCAAAAGTTCTGAGACTAGTGCAGTCTGATTTTCAGACTTGCAAAGGTTGAGACTTTGATTGTATTTGACCTACTTTCCAAAAGAATTTTCCAAAACTGTTTCAACCCATTTAAATATAATATATAAGGAGTTATTGGTCAAATTTTCAGAGCATTTGGACGTTCACACAAATAGGAATTAATTTTTCAAAACAATCTACCGTTTCTAGCAGATTTGCACAATCTGAGTACCAACGGTTTTTGAAGGGGTTAAAGGTTGAATTTTTATTTGAAAGTTTTAGGGGACCCTCATAACATCTGAGGCTAAGTTCTCTCAAAATTTCATAATTTTTGGAGACCTCTAACCTGGTTTTAAAAATGTTTTAAAACAGGTCCTGAAAACAGAATCTGTTTTCAGAACTTGAATTGTTCAAGTTTAAAGTAATTTTAAAAAGCACACTTTCCGCACCATCTATTCAACCCCTCCCCCTTCTAGTGGTGCCTTGCAGATCCTACAAGTGGTATTAGAGCGCAGGAACACTCACTTCAAGGAATCCAACGATTCAGTGAGATGGCATCCACAAATCTCAAAACCGAGCAAGAAGGTATGTCGAGCCAAAGGCCTCCACTTTTTGACGGTGAGTCGTTTATTCAGTGGAAACTTAGGATGAAGCTTTTTCTTATGGCTATAGATATAGATCTTTGGTCAATCATTGAAGATGGTCCTTATGTCCCATCTAATGTATCCACTGTAGACGGAGTTACTTTAGAAGTTATTAAAACTAGACAAGAATATACGAGTGATGATAAAAAGAAACTTAGTATGAATGCTAGGGCTATGCAATTGCTTTTAAACGGATTAAGTAAAAGTGAGTCTAGTTATGTGTCAAACTGTTCGAGTGCACAAGAAATGTGGAGAATACTAGAAATGAAACACGAAGGCACGAGTCAAGTAAAAGAGTCAAAAATTAACATGCTCATGTCCACACTTGAGTCTTTTAAATTATTGCCCAATGAGTCTATTGTAGATATGGATCTTCGTTTGACTAACATCTACAACTCTCTTGAGTCTCTTGTAAGGCTTTTACTACGTAGAAAAAGGTGCAGAAAGTCCTACGAAGCCTTCCTTCTGAATGGGACCCTAAAGTGGCGATAGAAGAAAGCAAGGAAACTAAATCAATAAAGATGGAAGAACTGATCGGTTCACTTAAAGTTTATGAAAATAAACTCACCATTCGGAAAACGGAATCATATAAACAAGGTAAAGCTATTGCTTTTAAATCAAATGAATACGTCTCCCCTCCCTCCGATCACGTAGATGATAGTGACTCCGAATCGGATAATGATGACCTAATTCTATTGGCTAAAGGATTGAGAAAATTTATGAGAAGGTCATTTAGAAACAAAAATAAGGGCACTACAACTAAGAGAAATAAGAACAAGTCAAACGATAAAGACGTTAAATGTTATGAATGTGGCAAACTCGGACACTTATCATATGACTGCCCAAATAAAGAAAAGCAAACTACTAAGTACCCTGACAAGGAGCGGAATAGACAAAGACTCGTCTCAGAACCCAAACAAAGGAAATGTGCTCTAAAGGCCTCTACCTGGAGTGATTCATCAGATTCTGAGACTGAGACCGAAGAGGAGACCGCACAAGTATGCTTTGCATCCAAAGCATCTAATGAGGTATCATCTGACTCTGAATCTGACTCTGAACCTTCTTATGATGATCTTTTTAGCCAGTATCTAGAATTGCATAAATTTACTATGACTCTCCCTAAATAAAAGAAACGATTAATTGAAGACAAGAAACTGTTAGAATCTTCTAACGAGAATCTTGTCGCTCAATTAAGCGATTCAAAGAAAGAGTCTTCATGTGTCATCACTGCATTGAAAACCGAGATTTCATCATTAACCTCTCAAAATAATGAAATGAAATCCGAGATTTCAAATTTGAAATCAAGGAATACCGATTTAGAGAAAATGATGAAACAGTTTGATACAGGGTCCAACATGCTGCATCGTATCATATTATCACAAAAGCATGACAGCGACAAAACTGGACTGGGATACGTTGATACTAACGAAGTATCAATCAAACCAACCAAGTTTGTTGTGTCTAAGAAAGTAGATATCCCTAAGCCGCAAGTGGCGTCTAAGATGACGCAAAAAGCGCCCCCTTCCTCACGCCCCACTTCTTCATATCATGTGAAATATAACGTTGTACCATATAGATATGAAAAGAGAAGAACAATGCATACACGAAATACATATCATCCACGCACTTCGCACACACACACAAGGACATATCAAAAGCGTCCTTCATTCAATGAGTATAGAGGAGTCCTTGGGCAAATGCCCAAAGTGCATGCACCACATGTCTATTATATTGCACCTTCATTCTTGCCATTTGATAGACCGAGAAGGATCACCCAAGTATGGGTACCGAAAGGTACCTTTACCAAAAGGTGATTAACTAACTCGAAAGGACCCAAAATTAAAAGGGTACCTAAATCACCTTTTCACATTGCAGGGAGACCACACTTCGAAAGACACATCAATAAAGTGGTTCCTTGACAGTGGTTGCTCGAGGCACATGACGGGTGACCCGAGCTTGTTCTCCAAATTAAAGAAGGTCACAAAAGGCGGATCCGTGACCTTTGGAGACAACAATGAAGGCAAGATCATTGGAAAAGGTACTATTGGTAATCCGAACACACTCCAAATCTCCAACGTATTTTTGGTAAGCAACTTATCCTACAATCTTCTTAGCATTTCTCAGTTTGTTGACAATGGTTTTAATGTGTGTTTCACTCACCCTTATTGCAACATAATAAATAAAAATGGAGAAACTGTTTTAAAAGGAAAACGAGAAGGCAATATTTTTACGCTATCTATGGATGATGTAGTAGACGCTAAAGTTAAGTGTTTTATGTCAAATGAACCCAATGTGAATCTATGGCATAGACGTTTAGGACACATTGGCATTTCCACACTAGAAAAACTACAACGAAAGAACCTAGTACGGGGATTGCCTACGCTTGATTTAGACAACTTTCAGTTGTGTGAATCTTGCATAAAAGGCAAAAAACACGTGAGTCACTTAAGCCGAAAAATGAAATAAGCACGACTAGAATATTAGAACTATTGCATATCGATTTGTTTGGTCCTAGTCGCACTACAAGCCTTGGTGGGCATCACTATGCATGCGTAATCGTTGACGACTTTTCTCGTTATACTTGTACTTTATTTCTTGCACATAAGGATGATAGCGCCGTTGAGATTGCTAAAGTAATTGAACAACTTGAAAATCAATATGGTGTAAATGTGAAAAGGATAAGAAGCGATAGAGGCGGTGAGTTTAAAAACAAAGAGATGATCTCGTTTTGTGAAGAAAAGGGAATTAAACATGAGTTTTCGCCACCTAGAACTCCACAACTAAATGGAGTAGTAGAAAGAAAGAATCGTACATTACAAGAAATCGCTAGAACTATGCTTTGCGAAAATAGATTGCCTAGATTTCTGTGGGCGGAAGCCGTGAATTGTGCATGCTATATTGTAAATCGCCTATCTATAAGAAAGAAAATAAACAAGACGCCTTATGAGATTTTGAATGATCGCATGCCTAAGATTGATTATTTTCGTGTGTTTGGATGCAAATGCTTTGTCTTGAATACAAAAGATAATTTAGATAAATTTGAATCCAAATCAATTGAGTGCATTTTTGTTGGGTATTCCATAAATTCAAAGGCATATAGATGTTATGATCCTCTCACTAGACAAATCATAGAATCTATTCATGTTAAATTCAATGAATTTGGTGAGATTGACAAAGATAAGGAATATGACGATGATTTTGAATTGAAACCCGTTGTGAATGAAGATAATGATTCTTTTGATATGCATGATATGAATGAGACACTAGAAATGCATGATCATATAGAAATGCATGATAACTTAGAAAATAATCAATCAAGATGGCATAGAGATCACCCACATGATCTCATCATAGGCGACCTCACTCATGGTGTGCGACCACGTAGAAGAATCACTTCGGATGAAATAAATGAATTTCATGCTATGATTTCTGAAATTGAGCCCAAAAATGTGCATGATGCCTTGAGTGATTCTTCTTGGATTGATGCTATGCATGACGAACTTAATCAATTCGTTAGAAATGATGTATGGGATTTAGTGCCACGACCACAAGATATGACTATTATAGGCACAAAGTGGGTATTTAGGAATAAAATGAATGAAGAAGGAAAGGTTGTTAGAAATAAAGCGAGACTTGTTGCACAAGGATATAATCAAGAAGAAGGAATTGACTATGATGAAACATTCGCACCCGTAGCACGTCTAGAAGCTATACGACTATTACTTGCTATTGCTTGCATGAAAGATTTTAAATTATATCAAATGGATGTAAAAAGTGCTTTCTTAAATGGATTCATACAAGAAGAAGTATACGTGAAGCAACCACCCGGTTTTGAAGATTTGAAACATCCAGATCACGTGTACAAACTAAAGAAGGCACTATATGGCCTAAAGCAAGCACCGAGAGCATGGTATGATCGTTTTGCTACTTTCCTTTTAGAAAATAATTTTAAACGTGGTACTATAGATAGTACACTATTTTTGAAACAAGAAAAATCAGATTTACTTATTATTCAAATCTACGTAGATGACATTATTTTCGGCTCTACCTCACATAGACTTGTTAAAGATTTTGAAAATTGCATGAAATCTGAATTTGAAATGTCTATGGTTGGTGAACTTAATTATTTTCTTGGCTTGTAGATTAAGCAAACGAGTAAAGGAATTCATATAAGCCAATCAAAATATGTTAATGACATGATCAAAAAGTTTAATTTTGAAAATTTGAAACCATCCCCCACCCCTATGAGTGTCACTACTAAATTAGACAAAGACGAACATGGTAAAGACATTGATAATGGATTATATCGATCTATGATAGGTTCTTTGCTATATTTAACTGCTAGTAGGCCTGACATCATGTTTAGCGTATGCATGTGTGCTCGTTTTCAAAGTCAACCTAAGGTGTCACACTTAAATACAGTAAAAAGAATATTCCATTATATTAAGCACACGCCCACCTTAGGTATTTGGTACGATAAGGATTCTACATTTGACTTACATGCTTACACTGATGCAGATTATGGTGGCTGCAAAATAGATAGAAAAAGCAATAGCAGAACCTGCCAATTTATAGGAAATTCCCTTATTTCATGGTTTTCCAAAAAGCAAGCAAGTGTTGCTTTGTCCACTACTGATGCGGAGTACATGGCTCTTAGCCTTTGTTGCACACAGTTGTTGTGGATAAAACAACAACTCTCGAACTTTGGAATTACCGTAAATAAAATTCCTATATATTGTGATAGTATGACTGCAATAAATTTGTCTAAGAACCCCGTGTTACATTCTAAGGCTAAGCATATAGAAGTACGCTATCACTTTCTTCGTGATCACGTTAACAATGGTAATATTTTCATAGATCACGTACGCACAGAATCACAAGTAGCGGATATATTTACAAAGGCCTTAAATCAAGCCACATATGAATCTCTTCGTTCAAAATTAGGCATGATTCCCGCTGATATGATTTGATTTGATATTATTTGATTTACTTTCCTTTTTGACAGGAATCTTTTGATTAACTTTCAAAATAAAGGGGGAGAGAAAAACATGATTTAAGGGGGAGAGAGACACTGATTGATCTTAATTGATCTTAATTGCACAAATCAAGGGGGAGCCGGATTTGAAATTCGAAATTCAAATTTCAAATTTGCGCACAATTCAAGGGGGAGAGATAGCATTTAAATCATGTACACAAATTATTTTGAAAATCATCAAAAGGGGGAGATTGTAAAGATAAGGGGGTTTGATTGATTTCAAAATAAGTGTCTTGAATGTATACATATATATAAACGTGCATAGACATATATAAATGTGTACATGTATGCATGATAACTTGCCATTACTTGCCTTATTTAGCTCATATATTATGTTGCCGTACTAACGAGCCATGAAGCATTAAAGCTTACATCATATGGCAAACATTTGTTGTGTTTATACTATTTTCAGGTGCCATCATTAATGAACTAAATTAGTTCATTAAGTGAAGTACTTAGTTTAATAAACTAAATAGTTCATTAAAGGAAGCTTCATTTGGAAAAGGCACAAAGGCAACAAGGCTAAGGAAGGAAAGTCTTCTCCTCCTCTCCATCTTTAATGTACACGCCACATATACATAAAAATTATATATTTTCAGATTTTTTTTTGAAAAAGGCACATACACATGTATTCCAACGTACTACCGACACGTTATATATTTTACGTACGTACGTTAATGTCACACAACTATACTTAACTCATATTTATGAGTATATTCAGGTCTTATATCATATGATATAAGATATGGTGATGACAAATTAAATACGACACGATAAAAGGTTCTAAACCGAAATTTGTCGTATCGGGCGAGTACCGAAAACTTCGCCAACGTGTCACGTACTTGCCATAAATAAATGGCCAGCCCATATACATCAAAATATGATGTAAATTTCGTGCTACACATGACATATTCAGCCAAAAATACTTTCCATGCTGGCACACACAAATTACTCCACATTAAGGCCAAAATGTGTAGATTCCAAGTTTAATTTTGTCACATGCTAATGGTACCACTTTAAACCAGCCAAGTGGTGAGATTTAAAGTATATATTATATATATTATGTATAACATAATATATATAACATGTGAAAAAGTTGGAATTTAAATTAGAGAAAAATCAGGTAATCGATAAATATCGAAAATTTGGTTTTCTACGCACATAACATGGAACGTTTTTCATGTACATCATGTGACACGTATCTAGACACTTTTTACATATGATATACATTTTAAAGTGTTCTAGAAAATTAAATTAAAGGCTGATTGGAATATTACAGTGTGTATTATTAAATGTGCACTATTTTACAAAGTTAGCAAAAATGAATTTCAGCACATGTATACACATCATATAACGTCACATACAGCTGATTTGGAGCACATGTGGAGCTTTGTTGGCATATTGATTGGTCAAGGATCAATCATACATGTTGGTGAATTAAAGAGAAAAGCTACAAATGGTAAGAATCCAACGTATATCTCTCTTATATCACATGCTGAAATTTCAGCATGGTAACCTTGGGTGGCCAATTTTTAGCACTAAGAAATGCCATATTTTACTATCTTGCATCATGAGGATTAATTGAGGATGTTATGGAAATGATTTGAATATTGTTTAAATTAATAAAGTGTGATATTCTACATATCACACATGCTGAAATTTTTCAGCATGTGTGAAGACATGGTGGCCGAATTGTAGAGCTAAATGGTGTCCAAATTCATTTCTCATATGATAGGAATATTTACCATTAATTGGTGATTCATTTTAATGAGAAAAATCAAAGAAAAATGGTAATGATTTGAACTATTCAACCATGTGTCACATGCTGAAAATTCAGCATGGTAACATTTATTATGGCCGATTTTTTGGCATAGAAATGGAAGAATTTTTGGTCTTGCAATTTATGAGAAAATTGTTGATTTATGGTATGATTTTGTGATTGATTTTTGGCACATGTTAAAGTGAATATCTCAGATTTTTTTCCATGTCATCTTGATGACAACATTGAGCAAATAAGGAGGTGCCAAGTAAGCGAAGACTAAATGATGATCCAATAGGAAGATGCCAAGTAAGCAAAGCATTGTCACAATGATGTCTTACACTCTCTCAAGGACTTAAAAGACAATTTTCAAGAGGGGAGAAGCCCTAAGGGGGGACGGCTGCAACTATAAGGAAAGAAGAGGAGAGCAAACAAAATAATAACAAGCATTGCATTCTAAAGAGATCAAATTGCCAAGCTCTTCTTCTCCTACGTCTTCTTTCTTTCTCTTTTCTTGTAAGAGCCTATTGTATTCATATTCTTTCAATCTTGAATAGGCTTGAGATAAACCACCATTCATACATCTTTGTAAAAGATTGATCAAGGTGTGATCAATCTTCATTCTAGCGAGGTGGTGGTGTTCGTGTGAATTGTACTCGTCATACAAGGTTTGTAAAGGGTTGGAGTTAAGTGTAACTCTATCAACCCTGCGGTAAGGTGTACTGCGTGTGTGTGATTAGTGTGAACCAAGGAAGGTGTTCCTTGAAGACTGGAGTAGGTTGTTTATAACCGAACCAGTATAAAATTCTTGGTGCCATTTACTTTCTGCATTTACGTTTCAGTTACTGCATTGTTTATCCTTCTTGTTCGCATCCGTAAAAATAGTAAACGATTTTTCAAAAATTACGAAAATTTCCATAAACATACTTACACGTTCTAGGGTTAATTTGGCACAAGTTTCAACCCTTTTGGACAAGTATAAGTCAACTAAACATCAAAAGTTCTGAGACTAGTGCAGTCTGATTTTCAGACTTGCAAAGGTTGAGAATTTGATTGTATTTGACCTACTTCCCAAAATAATTTTCCAAAACTGTTTCAACTCATTTAAATATAATATATAAGGAGTTATTGGTCAAAGTTTCAGAGCATTTGGACGTTCACACAAATAGGAATTAATTTTTCAAAACCATCTACCGTTTCTGGCAGATTTACACAATCTGAGTACCAACGGTTTTTGAAGGGGTTAAAGGTTGAATTATTATTTGAAATTTTTAGGGGACCCTCATAACATCTGAGGCTAAGTTCTCTCAAAATTTCATAATTTTTAGAGACCTCTAACCTGGTTTTAAAAACGTTTTAAAACAGGTCCTGAAAACAGAATCTGTTTTCAGAACTTGAATTGTTCAAGTTTAAAGAAATTTTAAAACGCACACTTTCCGCACCATCTATTCAACCCCCCCCCCCCTTCTAGTGGTGCCTTGCAGATCCTACTGTCCAAGTTTGCCCCATTCATAGCACTTTATTTCCTTATTTTTATTTTTATGATCCTTAGATGAGGTGGACTTATGTTTAATCGATTTTCTCAATATTTTTCTTAATCTTTTAGCCATCGTGATTAAGTTTTTCATCATCGGAATCTATATCACTATCATCTACGATGTATTCATTTGATTTAAATGCTATAGCCCTATCATTATTAGAAATGGACTCAGAATGTCTTAAATCAAGTTTGTTTTCATATACCTTAAGTGATCCAATTAGTTCTTCCATCATAATCGATTTAGTCTCTTTGCTTTCTTCTATGGCTGTTACTTTAGAGTCCCACTTGGATGGAAGGCTTCGCAAGAATTTCTCTACTTTTTCCTGCATGGTAAAAGATTTACGAAGAGACTCAAGAGAATTGTATATGTTAGTCAAACGAAGATCCATATCAACAATAGATTCATTAGGCAATAGTTTAAATGACTCAAGTGTGGACATAAGCATATTTATCTTTGACTCTTTTACTTGACTCGTGCCTTCGTGTTTCATTTCGAGTATCCTCCACATTTCTTGGGCACTAGAACAGTTTGAGACATAACTAGACTCACTCTTACTTAATCCATTTAGGAGCAATTGCATAGCCCTAGCATTCATGCTAAGTTTCTTTTTATCATCACTTGTATATTCTTGTCTAGGTTTAACAACTTCTAGTGTGACTCCGTCTACGGTGGATAACTTAGATGGAACAAAAGGACCATCTTCTATAATCGACCAAAGATCTATATCTATTTCCATAAAAAAAGTTTCATTCTTACCTTCAATTGAACAAAAGACTCACCGTCAAAGAGAGGAGGCCTTATGGTTGACATTCCTTCTTGCACGGTGCTATAACTAGTGGATGCCATCTCACGTAGATCGTTGGATCCTTTTGTTGTGAGTGTTCCTGCGCTCTGATACCAATTGTAGGATCTGCAAGGAACCACTAGAAGGGGGGGTTGAATAGTGGGTGCAGAAAATGTGGTTTTTAAAATTAGTTTGAACCAAAAATCAAACTTTTGAAAACAGTTTCTGTTTTCAGGACCAGTTTTAAAACATTTTGAAATCTAGGTTGCAGGTCTTCAAAAATTCTGAAATTTGGAGGGAACTTAGCCTCAGATGTTATAAGTGTCTCCTAAAAATTTCAGATTTAAATTCAGCCTCTAACCCCTTGAAAAGTCGTTGGTGGTCAGATTGCTCAAATCTGCCAGAAACGGTAAACTGATTTGAAAAATTAATTTCTATTTTTACACAACTCCAAATGCTCTGAAAATTTAAATAATAACCCCTTATAAGTTTCATTTAAATGGGTTGAAACAGTTTTGAAAAGTTCTTTTGGGAAGTTAGTCAAGTACGATCAAAGTCTCAACCTTTGCAAGCCTGAAAATCAGACTGCACTAGGCTCAGAACTTTGGATGTTTGGTTGACTTATACTTATCCAAAAGGGTTGAAACTTGCGCAAAAAGAACCTTGAAACGTGTAGCTATGTTTTCTGAAAGTTTTGTGATTTTTGAAATTCTTTTACTATTTTTACGAGCGTGATTACAAACAGTAAACAGTGCTGAAATAGAAAACCAGTGCTGAAATTAAATGACACCAAGAATTTTATACTGGTTCGGTTATCAACAACCTACTCCAGTCTTCGAGGAACGCCTTCCTTGGTTCACACTAATCAGACACGCAAAAACACCTTACCACAGGGTTGATGGAGTTATACACCAACTCTAACCCTTTACAAACCTTGTATGATGAATACAATTGTGCACGAACACCACCACCTTGCAAGAATGAAGATTGATCACACCTTGATCAATCTTTTACAAAGATATAGAATGTGTGGTGGTCTAAGAGAAGCCTATTCAAGAATATGAATGTAAGTACAATAGGCTTTTAGAAGAAAGAAAGAAAGAGAGTGTAGAAGAATAAGGCTAGAACACTTTTGATCTTTCAATTTGCAACACTTGTTCTTGTTCTTGTTTTGCTCTTCTTCCTTCTTTTTAATCACATTGTGGCCGCCCCCTTGGGAGTCCTTCTCCTCTTGAAAATTGTCTTCTAAGTCCTTGGGAGAATGTGTGGCATCATTGTGACATGATCTTGCTTACTTGGCACCTTCTCATTGGATGATCATTTAACCTTTGCTTACTTGGCACTTCATGATTGGTTGAATGTTGTCATCATTTGATGACTTGGAAAATCTGAATATTTCACTAAAAACATGTGCCAAAATCATCATAAAATAATTGCCATAAGTCACATAATCAATCCCGTACATTTTGTAAGATAATTTGTCAACATTTCCATGCTAGAATTCGCCCACCATTATTCTCCACATGCTGAAATTTTCAGCATGTGTGATATCCAAGACAAGTTCAAATTATTGCCATGTATGTATAGATTATTCTCTTGAAAATAAAAAATCAAATATGCTTAAATTTGGAGACAAAAATCGGCCACAACACATTCCAACGCATGCTGAAATTTTCAGCATGTGCGATATTAAAAATATCATCACATTATTTCCATAATATTTTTAAAACATTTCCATACTATCTTTCAATCAATTTACATAATGCAAAATAGTAAATATGGCATAATTGTGTGGTAAAATTCGGCCATTGTAAGGCACACATGCTGAAATTTTCAGCATGTGTTACAAATGTGACATTGTTTGAAATGTTACCTTTTGTAGCTCCTTCCTTTATGTCACCAACATTGTATGCTTTATTCTTGACCAATCAATATGCCAACAAGGCTCCACATATGCTCCATCTCAGCTGTATAGGCGTGTCTAACATGTATATGCATGTGCTGAATTTCATTTTTGTAAACTTTGTAAAATAGTGCACATTTAATAATACACACATGTTATATTCCAATCAGCCCTTAATTTAATTTTCTAGAACACATTAAGATGTATGAAATATGTAAAAAGTGTTTAGATACATGTCGTATGATGTGCCAAAAATGTTCTATGTGTTATGTACGTAGAAAACCAAATTTTCGATATTTATCGATTACCTGATTTTTCTCTAATTAAATTCCAACTTTTTGCACATGTTATATATATTATGTTACACATAATATAAATAATATAAAATTTAATATTCAGCACTTGGCTGGTCTTAAAGTGGCGCCATTAACATGTGACAAAATTAAAATTGGAATCTCCACAATTTGGCCTTAATGTGGGGTGATTTGTGTGTGCCAACATGGAATGATTTTATGGCTGAAAGTATCATCATAGCCACGAAATTAATAATGATTTTTGAGGTGTATGGGCTGGCCATCTATTTATGGAAAGTACGTGACACGTTTGCGAAGTTTCGGTATTCGTCCGATACGACAATTTTCGGTTTAGAACCTTTAACGTGTCGTATTTAATTTGTCATCACCATGACTTATATCATATGATATAAGACCTGAATATACTCATAAATATGAGTTAAGTATGGTGGTGTGACGTTAACGTACGTACGTAAGATATATAACGTGTCGGTAGTACGTTGGAATACATGTGTATGTGCCTTTTTCAAAAAATCAGAAAATATATATTTATATATGTATGTAGGCGTGCCATAAGGTGAGAGGAGGAGGAGGAGGAGGAGGAGACTTTCCTTTCTTAGTCTTGTTGCCTTTGTGCCTTGTTCAAATGTAGCTTCCTTTAATGAACTACTTAGTTTAATTAACTAAGTACTTCACTTAATGAACTAGTTTAGTTCATTAATGGTGGCATCTGAAAATAGTATAAACACAACAAATGTTTGCCATTTGATGTAAGCTTTAAAGCTTCATGGCTCGTTAGTACGGCAACACTATATATGAAATATATAAGGCAAGTAATACGCAATATATCATGCATATTTATCTCATGCTCGTTTTTTAGCATATTTAAATCATATATTTTGAAATCACTCAAACCCCTTTTTATTTACACTTTCTACTAAGATTCAAAGAAAATAAGCAACCAAAATTGATGTATAAGGCTGAACCAAAGATGAACTAAGGGTTGTCGTGGGCAATCTTTAGTTAATTTTGATTCTATGCACTTACTATCCACAAAATGGTTCAAGTCAAGCAATAATCGAGCAACCAAGTGTGTGATTTGTTCAAGAAGATCGGGGGATGGAGAATAGGGTATAGTGGGATGGCGATATGGGGTAAAAAGGGAATATGGTATCCAAGGTTCTCAAAGTGCACCAAAAAAAATTTCCACGTAATGCACAAACTTTTTGCCCCTTTTCTTTTCTCTTGTTGTTTTGTTTTTCTTTTGCGTCCTTGCTGTATCAATTGAGCAAGGTTTAGATTCCTTTTTTTGACTAGGGCAGAATTAAAATTTCACGCGTTTTGCACTTAGCACTTTCGTTTTTGGACGGAATAGTGCAAGGTCTTTAAAATGCAATTTGCAACTTTGACTTGCAACAAAATAACCTTGGAAAGTGAGGGAAATTGGGTAGGGCTGAATTGGGTGAACCAAAATTCAAATTCTAGGGTTAGGGTTCATTTGAATGAATTGGAATATTTAGATTCTGATGGTGTTTGGTAAAATTGGTTTGGGGCTTTTTGTTGGGAGTGTAAATAGGGTTGTTTGGGATCAGGTTGATGAATTTTAGGGTTGAGTTGGGGTGGGGGCTGGTTGGCCGTGGGGTGTGGGATGATTTTAGGGTGTGTTTGATGTTGAAAATGGGCTGTGAAGACAAGCACACGCAGCACTACATGAATTAAAGCATGAAATCAATCACAATGCGAATCACAAGATGCATACAATCATCACCAACTAAAAGCTTCTGTAGCAACAAGATGATTTGAAACCGAGGTAGCTTTATAGGCTGATGGTTGGAATATTTAAAAGAAGGCTGAATGTAACCTAAAATGCAACAAACCCTAATTTCTTCAAGTTTGAACGACTCAAAATCAGATTGTGATGCAAAAAGGAAATAAAAGAGATGACACTTGAATGATGAAAAGCAACATGCAGCAACATGCAAGGACTCAAAGCAATGTTTGTTTTTGGACGTTTTGTTTTTTTTTGAATGAAATGAAAGACAAATGGCGTGTAGAGGGAGGAGTAGAAGAAGAACACAACTGCACTTGAAATGACTAGACTCAAACGAAAAGGAAATGATAGATGGTGGAATAGAGTAACCTAGGCTCTGATACCAATTTTGATGTGTGCAACTCGTGGGCTCCAACGATTCCACCTTCCAAACGTCCTTCACAAAGGGTTAGGCACAAGGAAGAAGACTTCCCCTTGCTTTCTTAGTGATTAAAAACGTGTGGATTAAAATGAGCAAGACCAACACTTCAAGATGGTAGTTGATCAGGAAAACCAATATGGCCCTCCTGGACGGCACCTTTAAGTAATGGCAACACCTTCAAAATGCTCAACTTTGAAGGATTTTAACCTAGGTTTTTAATGCAAAACCAAGAAAACAAATTCTCACACAAAGTGATAGAAAATATCAAGAATTGTTATTCATCAAACTTGTTCTCCTAGGCGTCACAAAAGGGTCTATTTACAGGCTGAGTTTGAGCCTTAAAATGTCTAGAACTAATTCAAAATAAGGCTAGCTAGCAATGTTTGAAAAATTGAAAATTATTTGAATTCAAAGCTAAAACAAATTCTAGCTAAAGTCTTAAAATATTGCAAGACATTATCTTCATCTATTCAGCTGTGCTTGATGTCAAAATATTGTCTTGGAGGACATGATTTGATAAGTAGGATGAGGCTTGAAGTTTAATTTAAGAGTTGGTTGAATTTGAATTCAAGTTGAGTTTGAATTTGAGTTCACTTTGAATTTTGGCTCTTGCTTATCCTTTCCCTTCCAGCCGTGTGTGATGCTTCTTTTGACCTTGGAAATCTGATTTTGATGATGATAAAAGGCTTGGAATTGAATTCAAATGATGGTTGAAGCTTGAAATCAAAATTGAGTTGAATTTGAATTCAAACTTGGATTCAATTTGAATTGGCATTTATCCTTCTTTTATCCTTCATGTTGGCGTGTGTATGGCTGGAAAATAGGCTGAGATCTTCTTGAATTTTAAGTCTCCAATTCGGTTGAAACTTGAATTCAAATTGTGGTTGAATTTAATTTCAAGTTTAACTTCAATTTGATCCTCATCTTTCCTTCCGCCTTGGCCGGACCCCTTTTGCTCCTCAGAGATGATTTTTTGAGGTCAATTTTTAAAAGAGGAATTCATCTTGGACACATTTGAATTTGTCTTTGTGGAGACAATCATTCTCTTCAAGACAACATTCCTTTTGTCTCCCATTTTGCAACACACGGTTACATTCCTCATTTTTGGGCCTCCATTTTATTTGGACTTCTCATCTACCTAATTTACCTACAAAAAAAACACATAAAACAAGGATCACAAGAAAACAAAACAAACTTTAAAAATGAAGACACACGCACACTCTCAAAGGTCTTAAAGGGTGGGTTCAATGAAATGAACCCACGGAACCTTAGGTTCATCTTGAACATGCTTATACAAGAAGGTTCCAACTTGATGACAAAGTTCTCTTTCCCTCCTTCTTGTTATAGGACCCTTGACCTCTTGATGGGATCCTTGGTCCTCGTCGGACCCTTGATCCTCATCAGTTTACATGCATATTCCTCCAAGATTTACTTCTGAAACCAACAAAAATATGGTATGTAGATTAAAGAAGTCTCTCTATTGGTTAAAACAGTCCCCAAGGTTATGGTTCAAAAGGTTTAATTCAACTATATCTTCTCTTGGCTTCTCTCAGTGTCTGAGTGATTATACCTTATTTATCAAGTCTTTTGACAGCATTAGTTACATCATTATTCTTGTGTATTTTGATGATATCATCCTTACTGGAAATCATTATAATGGTTTATTGGAAACAAAGAACCTATTATCAAAGTCTTTTGAGGTAAAGGATTTAGGACAAGTAAGATATTGTTTAGGCATGGAAGTTTTCAATTCATCTAGTGGCATTTGCATTTCCCAAAGGAAGTATATATTAGATCTGTTGCAGGACACTCAAATGACAAACTATAAGCTTGTTAGCACTCCAGTTGAGCCTGGATTCAGACCAAAAGAGGTTTGGGATTTACATTATATTGACAAGCATAGGTATGCGAGATTAACAGGTAAGTTGATATATTTGTCTCATACTAGAGCAGATATCTACAATGATGTAAGTTTCATTATCCAATTCATGTGTAATCCTACTTCTAGACATTATAACTATGCTTTAAGAATCTTGAGGTACCTAAAATCTTTCCCTGGTCAGGGACTATTTTTCAGAAGAACACAAGATAGGGATATTAAAGTGTTCACGGATGCTAATTGGGACCCTTCCCTTTCGAAAGAAACTCCTTTTCTCTTCATCGGAAAATCAAGAAAACATCATACGTGGATTTCATGTTGGCTGTTTGACAGTTTTTGCGTCGCTTGCTTGCCTTTGCGCGATTTTTTCTTTAAGATTTTTAGTCATGACTCTTGCCACTGAATTTGATCAGCACAATCTTGATTGGGGTCTAAAGGGATTTATCATCCGCTTCTCAGAAATTAGAAAGTCTTTGCCTCCGCCCCTTCTTTCAATCTGTCTCTGCTTATACTTTGGCATCTGCTTTTTGGCAGCTACTATCGCTCTTCAACTGTTCCTTCATCAATGATTGGAGCATCCGATACTTAAAAGTTCCAAGATTCATTGAGATTTAGACCCATAGTGGAAAGGGCTGAAAGATTTCATCAGTTTGAGAAGGTAAAATTCTCAACGTCGATTTTTTCTCTGTTTCAACCAAGAAGCAGACTCTTTGGTGGGCAATGTTTTAAGGCCAAGTGATTAAGAACAGTGATCCAGGTTTTTATTTCTTTTTCCCTTAATTTCTGGATTTATCTTTATTTTTTCTACTGATCAGAACAACTTTGAGGTCTGTTTTTCTATCTCTCAGTTTGGTTTAGATTCTTCATCTTTTTCTCGTGTTTTGTCAATGTAACAAAGGGTTCTTACGTGTTTCTTCTTATTTACATTTCATTCTTTAGCACAAGAATCAGGTTTGTGTTTTTTATATAACCTTTTCTGTACAAGAATTTCAGAATATCGTCCGACTGTTCCCAGTAAAAGTATGTTGGTACAAGATCTTAGTTTTGGTTTAGTTGCAATCATTGTTAGAAGGAATCATGACTTTTATGTGAGACCATGTCTAAGGAAGAGGGACATAAGTAAGGGGAAAAAAGGAGGATAGTCTACGCATAGCCTCGTGGAATATAGGAACTCTAAGTAGTAAATTGTTAGAGGTAGTATATGTACTTAAGAGGCGTAGGATAGATGTAGCATGCCTATAATAGACTAGGTGGAAGCAGAATAAAGGTAAAGAGTATAATAGGTATAAGTTGATATATGCGGGTCCAATGGGACCAAGAATGGGGTAGGATTTCTAGTAAAGTTAGAATTATACACGAATGTGATTGATGTGATAAGATATAACGATAGACTTATGGTGCTAAAGCTAGTAGTAAATAAGGAGGTGGTGGCAGTCGTTTTCGCCTACGCACCACAAGTGGGACTAGGAGAATAGAAGAAGAAAGAATTATGGGATTGCTTAGATGTAGTGCTGAGGATAATACCTAGAGAAGAACGAATTTGTATAAGAGATGATTTTAATGGCCACATTGGAAAGGATACCAATGGTTTTCAGTCGGCACATGGCAGGTTTGGCTATGGAGATAAAAACAAACAGGGTAGGGATATGCTAGACCTTGCGGTGGCCCACGACCTGGGTATTATGAACACGTTCTTTAAGAAAAAAGAATCACATTGATCACTTTTAGTAGCGGAGGATGCAACACGCAGATCGACTATTTTCTGATGAGACGTGAAGACAGGGAGTTGTGGAGGGAATGCAAGGCTATACCAAGGGAGACAACAATGATGCAACACCGTTTACTAGTCATAGTTATAGCTTTGAGCCAAAAGCTGAACATGAGATTTAGAAAATTACCACCAAGTATTTGATGGGGAAGTTTGAATGAAAAAAATAAACATATTTTGAGACAAGGTCATCTCGGTGACATCAAATCCACTAGTTGAGGACACAAACCAGATGTGGGAGGCTATGGCGACTACTGTTACGCATATGGCGATGGAAACTCTTGGGTAACAACAGGAATAACAAGTGTACATAAAAAGTCGTGGTGGTGGAACGAGGATGTGCAACGAAAAATAAAGAATAAACAAAAGAGTTTTAGAGAGGTGTTAAGCTGCACACACGGGGAGGAGAAAAAGAGAGTGAGGGAGAACTACAAAATCACAAGGAAGAAGGCGAAGAAGGTAGTGATAGAGGCGAAGAATACAGCGTATAAAAGGATGTACAAAAGATTAGAAACAAATGACGGAGAACGTGATATGTTCAAGATTGCCAAAGCTAGAGATCGAAAGAGGCAAGACCTAGGAGTCATGAAGTTTATAAAGGCAGAAGATGGACATGTTTTAGTCAAAGAACAAGACATCAAGGGGCAATGGTAAACAAGCTTTCACAACCTCTTCAACAGCGGCAGGATCGACCAAGAAAAAAGAGAAAGCATCACTACCCAGAAAAAACAACAAAATAACTAGGATTGTCATATCATCACACAAGGAAAGGTGAAGAGAGAACTTAAGAAGATGGAAAAAGCTAAGGCAGTTGGCCTGGATAACATACCCATTGAGACGTGGAAGTGTTTGGGACCTCATTTTCAAAACAGGAAAAATGCCAGATGAGTGGAGAAGGAGTGTAGTAGTCCCTCTATATAAGAAAAAAGGAGACATACAAAATTGTGGGATGTGCAGGGAGGATTAAATTGGTAAGTCATACTATGAAGTTATGGGAGAGAGTAATTGACCCAAGAATTAGGGGAGAAACTCAAGTTACGGTAAACCAATTTCATTTTATGACAGGATGGCCAACTACAGAGGCAATACACATTTTAAGGAGATTGACGGAGAAGTATAGGGAGAAGAAGCTTGATCTACATATGGTTTTCATCGATCTTGAAAAAACGTATGATAGTGTGCCACATAGACTGATATGGGATAGTCTGGATGCAAGAGGGGTTCCTATGAAGTATATAGATATAATTACAGATATGTATGCTAGGACGAAAACAACCATTCATACGCCTGTAGGGAATATGAACTTCTTCTCGATGGAGGTAGGCCTCCATCAAAGGTCCGCTTTGAGCCTATTCCTTTTTGCAGTTGTCCTAGATGAGTTGTCAAAGTCGATCCAAGAGACAGTCGCATGGTGTATGCTTTTTGCTGATGATATTGTATTAGTCGCAGAAAGTAGACATAACCTGAGTATAAGACTAGAGGAGTGGCAAGGTGCTTTAGAGAGAAAAGACCTAAGGATTAGCCGTTCTAAGACTGAGTATCTGTACTACGACTTCAGCGGCACAGCTGACGATGAGAATAGCCAACTCACCATCGAGAGTCAAGTGGTCCGAAAGGCAATAAGTTCAAGTATTTAGGATCATTTGTACAGAAAGATGGGGACATAGAGAGTGACGTAGCACACCAAGTTCAAGTAGGTTGGTGTAGGTGGAGGGCGGCCTTAGAGGTGTTGTGTGACAAGAATTTTCCAACTAAATTAAAGGGAACATTTTATAGAGTGGCAGTGTAGCCAACAATGTTATTGGAACAAACTGCTGGGCCATCAAAAAGACACAGTCACAGAAGATGGAAGTGGCAGAGATGAGAATGCTGAGGTGGGTGTGTAGGCATACAGGGCTAGACAGGATAAGAAATGAGGTATACAGAGAACGGTTCAGGGTGACTAGTGTAGTAGATAAGATTAGAGAGGGAAGATTGAGATGGTTTGAGCATGTCAAGAGGAGACAGACAACGACGTCTGTCATAGCAATTGAAAGCCTCACTGTAAAAGGGAAGAGGAGTAAAGGCAGGCTCAAAGTGACATGGGATGAGCAGATTAGGCATGACTTACTATAGTTGCACCTCTCTGAGGACATGGTCCAGGATAGGAGTTCATGGAGGCAGATGATTAAGGTTAGGGAGGGGTAGGCAGGATATAGGGGCGCCTTATAGAATACTTAGAGAATTAGATAGTATTTACACTTTAGGTTGAGTTTTCACATTTTTGTTTCGGTCTTTATCTTTCAACTATTTGTGCATATCCACTGTTATAACTATTTTAATATCAGAAGAATTCTGTGTATGGTTAATAAAATATATTCACTAGTACATTTTCCTATTATTATGATATCTGTGTAGGTACATATAGAGCAGGGGGTCTCACTGGAAGCAAACTCTCTATCCCGTGGGATGTAGGTATTTTTGTCTGCCTCTCACCCTCCCCAGACCTTAGCGATAGGTTGTGTTGTCATTGAGATATACTAGGTATGATTGTTGTTGTTGTACTGATGCTAATTGGGCTGTGGTCCAAAACTGATATGAGTCAACTTCAGGCTATGCCTCTTATTTATGGGGAAACCTGATTATATAGAGAAGCAAGAAGCAACATGTTGTATGTAGAGCAGTGCTGAGGCTGAACTAAGGGCTCTATTACTTGGCGTGTGTGAGGCTATGGATCAACAGGGTGATGGACTTAAAGTTGGATGTTTAGCTACCTACTCATGTATACTGTGGCAATATATCTGCAATCCACATGATTGAGAATCGCGTGCAGCATGACAAGTCCAAACATATTGTGATAGACATGCACTTCTTGAGGGAAAAGATTGAGGACAAAGTGCTCAAACTCCACTTCGTCAGATCCAAAGACCATATTGCAGATGTACTAACCAAACCAGTGAGTGTTCAAATCTTCAGACATTACTTCACAAGCTAGGTTGTATTAACATCTACAACTCTACCTTGAGGGTGAGTGTTGGAATACAAAGACATCATGTGAAGGACCAAACCAAAAACGCATGAAGGAGTCCAGTGTGTTCAACATCAGAAATTCTCTTTGAGGCATTTCATCAAACAGTTTATTATAAGCGTCGAATACCTATTCTTGAACTTAATTATCCTTGAATTTTGTTCAGAATCATCATTTGATTATACATAATCATTGTTTAATCATCGGAATTTAGATAAATCATCATCTTGATGACTAAGTTCAGTTTTATCCATTAGATTTTGCCCGGCTAAACTAGACGTTGGGCTGTCTTTGTCAAGGCCCTTCTAGCCGTTGCAACATACGTGTATATATGTATAACTTGGAGCTGCCTTGAATAATAAGAGTTTTTCTTCTTATTTCAAGTGTTAATTGTGTGATATTTGTGTTATTTTCTCTATATTAAATAACATACGGATGCCTAGCCTACTCGTTGAAGACTTGCTTTGACGGACAGTTGGTATCGCCTCTCTGCCGCTAGTGGTGAGAAGTTTCCTCACCTTCTAATTGAGTATTTTTTTCTCATTTCAAAGAGACTTTATGTGTGTTTCAACTACAAAAATATGAATAGGCTTGGCGGTCCTCCTTCTAGCGCTAGACCGAATATTAACATCGACTAGAGATGATTTAAACAACGTAAGCTTTGTCAAATCCTTGCATAGGCATAATTTATTGCAAGATACTCTGTAGCCTGCGCCCTTAACAAGGTGAACAATGTTAGAGGTAATGGAGATATTGTGTCAGAAAAACCCTCCAGCACACAAGTCAGAAGTGGGTTTAACCATGTTTTTATTTTGGAATATTAGAGAAACGTGTCTCATTTTTATGTTTTGTCTGGAAAATTTTCTTATTCAATAAGACTTCCCACTGAGGGTGTCATTTCTTGCTTTTCTATGGTTTAGGAAGCCAATACATGTTGAGAAGCTATGTACGAAAGCCAAGTTTCTTCTCCTACTTCTGCATGACCGTTCACTCATGCCACATAACGAATAACATAGATAAGATGCTCGCTGGAAGGTGTTTGTTTGTCTAAAAAGAGATGAAAGGACATTGGTGTATCGACATTCTCGAGCCTTGGTATTCGAAGTTCAGCCGCGGTATTTTACTAACTGAAATACAAGGTGTCGATACAAAATCAAATACATGTCAACAAAGTGACATAGGATTATGTGAGCAAAAGTCATAAAATTAAAATCCCCAAATAATCATTAATATATATATATATATATGTCTAGGCAAATATTCAAAATCCAACGAAAATCGTAACTTAGTAACGCTATGTCTCAACTAATGAATCTCTAGTCCACAAGGCAGAAATCTCAAATCTATAAAATAAATATGTCAACATAAAATCCATAAATGAATCCTTCCAGCAAGTCTTCAATCATCAATATCAGATATAGTATGAACGACAAAACATCGCTCAATAAGTAACATGGCTTACCCATGATGGGATCATACACAAAAAAACAAGTGTAAATACATAATTAAGCAATTTACAAAAATATCAAGTTTCCCATTCACAAATAAAATTACTATAATATCCTTATAGTCAAACAACTATCAAAGTCAACTACGTTGAGAAAAAGGGGTTTGAGTGATTCACAAAAATGCATGATTTAAATAATGTGTGCTAAAGAAATGCATGACACATTTTATTACTTGACACATTTTTGCAACAAACCTGCCTTGTATACTTTATATATAATGTTGTCATACTAACAAGCCATGAAGCTTTAAAGCTTACATCAAATGGCAAACATTTGTTGTGTTTGAACTATTTTCAGGTGCCTCCATTAATGAACTAAACTAGTTCATTAATTACTTAGTTAAATGAACTAAGTAGTTCATTAAATGGAGAAATATTTAGAGAAGGCATAAAGGCAACAAACATGGAAATGGAAAGTCTCCTCCCACTCTTCAACTACACGTTTTTATATATACATGATATATATATTCAGATTTTTTTAAAAGGCACTATGCACATATATTTCAACGTACTACCGACACGTCCTATATTTCACAAACGTACGTCAATGTCACACCACTATACTTACCTCATATTTATGAGTATATTTAGGTCTTATATCATATGATATAAGTCATGGTGATGATAAAATTATTACGACACATTACAAGGTTCTAAACCAAAAATTATCGTATCGGGTGACTACCGAAACTTCGCTAACGTGTCACATACTTGCCATATATAGATGGCCAGCCCCTACACTTCAAAAATGGCCACATATTTCGTGACTTACATGGTATATTCAGCCATAAAATCATTCCATGTTGGCACACACAAATCATCCTCAATTAAGGCCAATTGTGAAGATTTCAAATTCAACATTTTTGTCACATGGGGCGCCACTTACTTCAGCCTTTAGAGATGAATATCCAAGTTATTCTATGTATATTATGTGTGACATAATATATATAATATGTGCAAAAAGTTTGAATTTAATCGGAGAAAAATCGCGTAATCGACAAAAGTCAAAAATTCGGTTTTCTACGAACACATCACATGGAACGTTTTTGGCAGGACTTGTGATATGTATCTAGACACTTTTTACATACTCAATACATATTAAAGCATTCTAGAATATTCAGATTAGGGCTGATTGGAATATACCATATGTGTATAATTATTGTGCACTATTTTACAAAGTTTATAAAAATAAAATTCAGCACATGTTGAAAATGGTTCACACGCGTACTCAGCCTTGATGGAGCCTATGTGGAGCCTAGTTGACATCTTGATTGGTGAAGAATGGACAACATAAGATTAGTGACGTAATGGAGGAAGATACACAAGGTAATGTTTCAAACTTTGTCACAAATATAACACATGCTGAAAATTCAACATGTTAGAGTTATAATGGCCGAAATTTTGTAGCATAATTGTAATAAATTGCCTCTTCATTTTCAAGGGATTGATATAATACTAATATGGCAATAATTTGAATATGTCTAGAATATTGCACATGCTGAAAATTTCAGCAAGTGAATCAATGGTTGGTCGATTTTTGGAGTTAAATGGAGATCAACTTTCTTTGCGAATTAAGTGGAATTGATTATGTGATATTTGGGAAGATTTGTATTAATAATTTGGCACATGTTTTAAGTGTAATTCTCAGATTTATAAAGTCATCAAATGATGCCAAATCTCATCCAATTAAGGAGTGCCAAGTAAGCAAGGCCAAGACAATCATCCAATCAAGTGGTGCCAAGTAAGCAATTTGATGTCACAATTATACAAGGCATTCTTCCAAGGACTTAAAAGAGAATTCTCTAGGTGAAGAAAACCCTAAAGGGAGGCGGCCAAGACTTGATAAAAGGAAGAAAAGATAGCCAACTCAAATGCAAGACAAGTATCATAATTTCCCAGTGCAAAAGGAGTCTTCCACTTTTTTCTTCCACATTTCTTTCTTCTTCTTCTCTTTTAAGCCTAATGTTATTATATTAAAATATACTGAATAGGCTTTGTTCATATCACCATACACGTTTAAATTGTAATAGGTTGATCAAGGTGTGATCAAACCTTCATTTGTTTGGTGGTGGTGTTCGTGAAAGGTGTGATTTCTTGTATCGATTGTAAAGGGTTGGAGTTGGTATGTAAATCCAGCAACCCTTTGTGGTAAGGTGTTATTTTGTGATTAGTGATAACCGAGGAAGGTGTCCTCAAAGACTGGAGTAGGTTGTGTTAATCGAACCAGTATAAAATTCTCGGTGTTATTACTTTCAGCATTTTACTTTCAGATTCCAGCACTGTGCATCATATTTATTACAGTAGTAAAAATATCAAACGAATTTAAAAAATCATACAACTTTCCAGAAACATAGCCACACCTTTTAAGTTTCAATTGGCGCAAGTTTCGACCCATTTGGATAAGTATAAGTCATTCAAACATTAATAATTCTGAGACTAATGCAATCTGATTTTCAGACTTGTAAAGGTTGAGAACTTGAACATATTTGACATACTTCCTAAAGGAATTTTTCAAAACTGTTTCAACTCATTTAAATAAATATAGTAAGTGGTTTGTCATTAAATTTGAAGACCATTTGGAGCCACGGTTTAATCAGAATAAAGTTTTCAAATCAGACTACCGTTTCTGGCAGATTTGCACAATCTGATCACAAACAATTTTTCAAAGGGTTAAAGGTTGAATTTTGATCTAACATTTATAGGAGATACTCAGAACATCTGAGACTACAATCTCTCCAAATTTCAGAATTTTTGAAGGCCTGTAACCTAGTTTTTCAAATGTTGCAAAACAGCTCTTAAAAATAGCAACTGTTTTCAGAAGTTGGGTTTTCGAATCAAAACATTTTAAAACCCAAATTTTCCAAACCCACTATTCAACCCCTCCTTCTAGTGGTGCCTTGCAGGTCCTACAAACTAAATCAATCGTCTACTCAATATCCAATCAAATCCAGTCAAAGTCGAAATCCAATGATGTAAGGTTACCAAATCAATGAATGCAAAGTTCAAAACAAAACTTTTGATTAGAAAGTTTCAATTTCCAAATCCAAATCCAAGATCAAATCCGGTTTCGAACCGGTACAATTTCCTATATCCGAATCCGATTCCAAATCAGTACAGAAACCGAATTCCAAAATCAATTTCAACATAATGGCTATAGCACTTTTGTTACAAGTGACTTATAACATAAAACTTACGAATTGATCACCCTAATAGTCCAACATGCTCAGACACCCTATACCAGATAGGTCATTACGTTTGGACGCCCTAATGGCAGTCGAGTATGTCCATACGCCTTATCCCAGATAGGTAATTATGCTCGGATGTCCCGTTTGTTTGGGATCAATCCAGCTTAACGATATATTTCCCTTGTGAGAGTGAATGTCGCAAAATGCAATGCACGATTTCCAAAATATTTCCAAAGTCATTTCCAATTTTCCAAAATAATTTCAAAATACCAAACTTTCCAAATATCCAGTCACAAGTATTTCTAAATATCCAAATGACTCCTAGCTCTCATGTATCATCTGATGCAGGCAACACCGGTAGTTGGTTATCCTTGTATGGATCTTACTTATGCTACCATTTCAGCTTACTAACAACGCGCATGTTTTGTATTTGTTGCATGTTCTCTTGGTACATCAAATGGCGCTGGAGATTCTGTCCTATCCTACTTTGACCATGCACCTCAGCGACAGGAATTTCTTTGGAGATTTGGCAATACATGGATCCCAATTTCGGCTACATCTTCGTGTGCAGACTCGCTATGGACTACTTATCACCAAGCTACTCAATCTTGTCTCCAACAAAATCTTATATATACAGATTTTAGCCAATCATATGAATATGTACACTTTTTTCCTTCACCAAGGTTTTTCCATAAGGGTGGTTTTACTTGGTAAGGTTTTAATGCGGCATATCATATACGACAGGCGTCTATCAATACTTACTGCTTTATACTGGCTTTTTACTTTTGCTGATGCATTTTTGTACTATGGTATTCCTCCGCCATAAGTGAGGTATTTTAATAAAGTACTTCCTTTGCTTTACAAAAAAACCGATATGCTCTCCAACCCTGGTGACCAGCGGCGGGCGGCGGCCTAGAGCCGCTGTTGCTTAATTATCTATCCTCTACTCTCTGATTCTCCTTCTTCTCCATCTACATTCATTGCTGATCGGTATTACCCACAAATGGAATCATCTGTAGCCAAACGACCGGCACCGCAACCCCTTACACAATCAAATTTGGGGAAGTCGTTTGCGCTGCTGTTCTCTGGACCAACCAAACCTTCTATTGCCCCAAAGCCATTCCAACAGTATAATGGGAGCCCCATGATTGAATTCTCGGAAGATGATATCATCTCTCTTGTGGCTCCTTATCGATTCACATTGATTGGAACGTTTTGGTATGGAGGACCTCTGATGGCCTCCGAGCAAGTATTGATCACATTAGTTTCACAGGCATGGTACGCACAGGGCTTCTTGATTCAATGCACATTTTGTTGCACTTTGACCAGGAATCGGATTATCTCTGATGTTTTGCACGACAAAGTTGGACCATTGCAGGCAAATATATGAAGGTCGCGAAATGGACCCCTCATTATAATCCTAAAGTTAATGTTCCGATTGTTCCGATATGGGTTGCATTACCAGGATTGCCAATCCATTTTCATCAGCAGGACGCCTTGTTTCAGATAGGCCATATGCTTAGAACCCCAATGAAATTAGATGCGGCTATAGCAGAGGTTCTCAGGCCATCGGTGGCACGTTTATGTGTGGAAATTGATATTTCCCAGGATTTGCCTATGCAAGTTTTTATACACGTATCTAATCGCACTATCTATCAGCCTGTCATCTATGAAGATCTTCCGTCGTATTGCTTTTCTTGCTTTTGATTAGGACATAAGTCTTCTAATTGTGGGAATATCGATTCCCTGGAACCACATCGTGTTGAACCTACAGAAGGTAAGCGACTGCCACAATTGTCAAAGGAGCCATCACAGCCTTGGACGCCTAAGAAAAACCCACCCATGCACATGGACATAACGGAAAGCAATCCCCTATCTCCTGCTTCAGAGGCACAACCTTTGATAATTTTATCTCCTGACATGACTCGTATTGCTACTGTCTCGTATGCTCAAGATATTTCTAGATTGCACGGAATTGATGATAATATTTTCATTGATTTGCCTGCTAATCCTAATTCGTCCACCATTTCAGATAGTGAGGTAGAAATTAGTCCTTTTGGTGCTTAACTGTCTGCCACATTTTCTATAAATGCTTTTGTTTCATTTATTTATGATATGGTCCAAGATGTAGTTCTGGAGGAGGCACAACAAACCCGTATGGATGAATCCCAGCCTATTCGACAACACTAACAGTCTCAGGTGATGATAGGCAATTTCGCTTTCCACTGAAACTGTTGAGGCGTCATCATAGACACAACGAGCCACTTTCTCTTCCATTTACGTGATCTCGGACAGCCCTCTCAAGCTCATTTGATATATTATCGACACAATGAAGGTTATGATTTGGAATGTCAGAGGTATTCAAACTTCTATTTATCGATTATTATCTTTAGTTCATCGATACCACTTACATATTCTTGTTGCTATTGAACCTAAGGCTAGGGCTACATCATTGGTTTCATATCATATTAAACTTGGTTTCTCTCAAGATGTGTCTATTAGTAGCGATAACATTTGGATATTTTGGCAAGATTCTCTCTTTCGGCTGGAAGGAGAACAACCCGATATCCAGAATCATTCCATGCGGTTTTGTTGGTTACCCATAGGGGACTCTTTTGGGTGCACATTTGTATATGGTCTTCATTCTATTACTGCATGTTGTCCTTTATGGGCGGACCTTTCTTTATTTCAGGACGCATTAGACATTCCTTGGCTTGTTGGAGGAGATTTTCATACTTTCTTGACGCTTGATGAACATAAAGGCCGGTCTTCTCCATCACTTCGTTGATTACAGGATTTCAATGATTTTATTTCAGCCTGCTCCCTTCAGTCGGTTACTTTTCAAGAATCTCCCTATACTTGGTGTGATGGCTGGAAATCAGGCAGATTTTGGTGGCGTTTAGTTCGATTTCTATGTTCATCGGATTTTTTGACTTATTATTGGTCGTTCAATGTCAGCATCTAAATTGCGCTACTTCGGATCATGCTCCTATCTATTTAGGCTATATTGCAGACACTTCTACCATGGCTGCTTCCTTCAGATATTTAGATGTTTGGACAACCCATCCTGATTTTCAAAGTTTTGTCAGTCATCATTGGCAATCATTTCTGACAGTGAAAGGAATGTGGAGATTCTATTCTAAATTGCGACAACTTAAGCATCACTTATGAATATGGAATAAAGAGGTCTTTGGTAATATCTTTGATGCAATAGTTGCTGCTGAGGCTGCGGTCACAGGTTGTGAAAGAGCTTTTGATTCTAATCCATCAGATAACACACGAATGGAGTATAATAGGAGTATGGCTGCATTACGCCTTGCACAGTTTCATGCTTTATTGTTTTGGAAGCAAAAGGCAAATGTCAAATAGTTTCGTGAAGGAAATGTAAATACCCGTTTTTTCCATCAAACAGTTAAGGAAAGGCACCAAAAACAAGCTATACGTCGGATAATCCGTGAGGATGGCATAGAGTGCCATAAACTCCAATATATTGAACTAGAAGAGATCCGTTATTATCAGACTATATTTAAGGGTGTCACAACTTCTCGCCACGAGTCCATCTTACAATATATTCCCACCCTAGTATCAGATGAGGATAATAGTCATCTATTATCTTTGCCGTCCTTGCAGGAGGTAAAACAGGTAGTATGGGATCTCAGTCCGACGATTGCGTCTGGTCCTGATGGCTTTCCTGGATCTTTTCATCGTCATTCCTGGCAGGTAATTCGTATGGATGTATATAAAATAGGGCAATAGTTTTTCTTAGCTATTTGTCCTCCGAGCTAGGTAGCTATGGCGCTTATTACTCTTATTCCTAAGGTGATGAATCCACACACGTTTTTCGACTTTCGGCCTATTTGTCTGACTAACTTTCTAGCCAAGGTAATTACACGATTGTTTGCCATGAGATTGTCGTCCTTACTGCCGCGGTTAATATCCTCAGAGCAGGCGGGTTTTATGAAGGGTCAGGATATTACAGAGCAGATTTTGTTGGCTCAGAAAATGGTGCATATACTAGATCTACCGGTCCGAGGTGGACATGTTAGTATCAAGTTATACATGGCAAAGGCGTTTGATAGGGTATTTTGGTCCTATCGTCAGCAGCTTTTGTTGAAAACGGGCTTCCACCCGCATCTGGTGCGCATTCTTTTGAATAACTTGTCAGCCACATAATGTTCTGTTTTAATTAATGGAAAACGGGCGGGCTACTTTTCGGTGTCACATGGAGTTAAACAAGGTGACCTGTTATCTCCTCTCCTATTCATTTTCGCTTCTAAAGGATTTTCACGAGACCTTAAGGCTCTTATGGAGACTGGAGATTTATTCAGTTTTTAGGCAAGACGCATCCTACGGGTATCGTATCTGGGTTTTGTAGATGATCTTGTTATTTTTTTTAAATGGATCTATTCGTAATTTGACACGTTTTAGACTTTTTTGGATTCATATCAGGAAGCATCTGGACAGCTGGTGAATCTCCACAAATGTCAGGTAATAGAGGTGCGGGTGTTTCAGGGACATGTGTTTCCCAAGAGTTGGGTATGCGTTTGGCTACCTTACCAATAAAGTATCTTGGTTCTTTTCTATATAAGGGTATCAATCGAGTGGATTATTATGTTTCATTAATTGCTCATTTTGATGCTAAATTGAATTCTTGGTCTTCAAAACTTCTGTCCACGGCTGGTCATATGACTTTGATTTGCTATGTTCTATGTTCCATGCCACTTCATATTATAGCAAGTTTGCGATGACCAAAGAGTGTTATTGCCACCTTGAACTGAAAAATGTCACATTTCTTGTGGCATGGCCGCCATCACTGGCAATCCTGGGACAATATCTGTCGGCCCAAAGAATATGGTGGTTTGGCCATTCGGAACCTTATGCTGGTTCAGAAGGCATATGATTGTCCTTTGTGGTGGAAATATCATCAATCACAATCACTGTGGGCGGTCTACAGTCGGGCTAAATATGGTCAATGTAGTATGATATATGCGCACATTTACGATTCGGCTATTTGGAAAACGTATTTGTTGGATACATGATTATATGTCTTCTCGGGTACAATATTTTTCGGATGAACTACATTGGGCCACCGATTCTTCTGGATAATTCACATCAAAGTCAGTTTATAGCCTGCTAGTATCTGTTTCGACAACATTGGATTGCTCCGGATATATATGGTGGTCAGAAAACTCTTTGGGGTATAGCATTTTCATATAAAACTCTGGATGCGATCGCTGCCTTCGGCTGACAACCTTCGCACTTGGCAAACCATCTTTCGAATGCAATTTGTATTTTGCCGGATACATTCTGATAGACAAGATCACATTTTCATACATTGTCCAGCGATACAACCTTTATGGCAAGAGATATCCATCCTATTCTATGGTCCAATGCCTGACAGCTCGACTATTCAAGCTTATTTATTTTGTTGGTGGTGAATTTCTTCAAAGCATACCATGCTCGATCAATTGAGAGCCGTAGTAACCTCATTGGTAACATGGGTCATTCGGAAAGAATATACTAGTATCCAATTTGGGGATAGCTGCTTCTCATTTAGGAGACTGTTCGAGCGTGTCCGTGATCATATATATACTTGGTGTGCGACAATGCAAGATCACAAATACTCTCAGTATATCCCTCATCTGGTGGCACGGAACTTCTCTCCTCCATTAAGAACGCGAAGGCATAGGGTTGTTTGTTGGGAATTGCCGCCGACAAGCAAGTTAAAATTTAATGTTGATGCAGCAGTGGGTCGCATTACTGCTGCAGTAGGCGCTGTGTTACGAAACCATCAGGGGTAATTTGTCTCCGCTATTTGTTTATCCTTACCAGCTACATCGCCGTTGCTGGCTGAACTTATGGCTCTTCAGTATGCTCTAATCTATTATGCCACGGATAATGAACAACTAATAATCGAGACAGATTGTCGATTGTTGCTTAACCATCTTTCTACTCCAGATCCATACACAGGTTCATTGGCCGTATACTTGAAACACATCATACAGTTCCTGAGCATCAATGCTTCGTCATTGCATTACTTCCCACGGGAGGCAAATACCACAGCGCATGCATTATCCAGAAATGGATTCCATTCAGTAGGTGTGACTTTTTATACATCCTTTTCAGCCCTGCCATGTGAAGTAGGAGGAGCCATTTCCTTAGATACTTCCGTCCCCAATCTGAGGTTTTGATTATTAATGTCTCCAAATGGGTTGGCGCACTCAGCAAATGGTTGCCTATGCCAACAATTAGTATAGGCAGCGTTGGTATGTTTTTTTCTCGTGCCTGCTTTATTCGGATTACTTTTATTTTTGATGTATGGATAACAATGTTTTATTCTCTAAACTTGCTGAGGAATATTATCACATGTTGTTGGATCTCCTGCATTGGCGTACTTGTGGAGCAATTGTGTTGGATGCCAGTTGTTCCTACCTTGCGTGTACATGGTGGTGTGTCTTTCATTCAATTGGCTATATTATCATATTGTTGTCTGTATCACTGAATGATGCAGGCAACATTGGTACGTCATCTCTTTCTCGCATTTGCCTGCTTTCCTATATATGATACTTATTAATATTTATCGGTTAACTATGCACTTCTTTCATAAGTTTGAGGCTAGGTGCTACTACCTACATTATGTGTTGCTCATCCGATATCTATGGATGATTATTCATTTGGTTGCCTATGTTCATGATGAATACAGGAAACATAGATATGTACATGGCTATTTTGTTCTTGGTTTCTTTACTTGTACATTGCATTCTTTAACCAATTTTTTAACGTGGCAAACAAGCTGGATGACGACATATATCTCCCACTTGAGCATATGGATGGCGGATCGGGCATGGGCTACGATAAGGCGACAAAACAAGATTTCAATGGCTACGTTCACATTGCATAATCACATTATATTTACACAAGGCGATGTATAGTTCACTGCTTTGCATTACATTTGCTATTGCACGTAGATTTTCATTTTCTCCGGGTATTATGTACTCATTAGATACTTTTCAGTGGTAGAGTCTCCCACACCATATGTAACCACGGTATTCTTCTGCAACAAGTGAAGGTAAACTTTATTAATAAAATAACTAGACGGTACCGCCTCTCCAGTCGGGTAATTCCTTTGTCATTTTCTTCAAGTTCTATGTCTGTTTCACAGTCGCCTTCTGTGGCATGTTCTTTTACTACTGTTGTGGCTGGACTCCTCCTACCGTGCTGCCTCCGCTGAATCTTTCAATTATAAGGGGGTGCCAGCAATCAGTTTCACTCAGGCTGAGATTAGAGCCTTAAATGAATCGTTTAAATACAGTTTGGTGGGAACTTTTGGTATGGAAGGCTGCAGCTTGAGGCTATGCATGCATGGTTTGAAAAGGTTTGATTTTTGGGTAGTATGAAAGTCACTTTATTAGATTCTTCACATATCTTGGCTAATTTTGATCAAGAATCTGATTATATTCATTTCTTTGCACGTCGTTCATGGAATGTTCTGGGGTTCCTAATGCGCCTCACCAAGTGGGCTTACGACTTTGATCCGAAAGTTGATACTCTCATTGTGCCTGTATGGTTATCTCTGCCAGGATCGCCTATGTATCTTCATAAACCGGAATCTCTGTTTTAAATTGCTCGATTAATTGGCACTTTTTTGAAAGAAAATAATGCAACCGCAAATTTGTTGAGACCATTTGTTGCTCGTGTTTGGTGTTGAAGTTAATGTCTCTAAGGAATTGCCCTCGTTTATTTATGTTCAGAGTCATGACTTTTGTTTCTTTTAAGCCGTTGAATATGAGGACGACATTATATTGTTCCAAGTGTCGTGTTCTTGGGCATTCAAGCACAACATGTGATGAAGCCGGATCTTCACCAAGGGTCTAGATGACCTCAAATTAGCTTCGTCAGTTAACTTGAAGAGTTGTTAACTGGAATTGAAATGGTTGTAGCTGGAATAGCGCCAAATATCCTGCACAAAAAAGCACAGATCAGAGGTCCCGGGGGATTGGCCCCGGGAAAAACCCTCCGACGTTCGAGTCAGTTTGGGCCATATCTCACTGAGATTATAATTTGAAGGGCGAGTTAGGAATTTCTCACAGTATTTGCCAAGGAGTAGAGTGTACGAATTGCCTTTAGGATCTGAAAGATTGAATTTTTCCCCTTTGTCTTGATTGGCTCGCCTTTATAGATCTTTTTCCTCCTTTAAGCCCCTTATAGTAGCTTGGAGAAGACGCTTGTTTAGGGCAGAAAACCTAAGATGCAATAGGTCTGCTGATGTGATCAATAGCCTGACTGATGTAATCAATAGGTTGGCCTGGTTGACGTAACTAGTAGACCGGCTGTTGTGACCTTAGCGTGTTCACGAAGAATAGCCAGCTGTAATCACTATGTTTGAAGAGTATCTATGTTTGAGGGCCCCACGAAATAATATCTTAGTAAGGGACATTTGCTCTGGTACACAGCTGAACCTTGCTGAAGTGCATGACTTGCTGTGGTACACAGCTGAATTCTGCCGAAGTGCGTGACTTGCTGTGGTACACAGCTGAACTCTGCCGAAGTGCGTGACTTGGTCTTATCCCGTGGAAGTGGTCTGAAGTGCGGTATATAGACATAGGATGACGTTGATGCCGAGGTGCATACCTTAGCACATTCTTCGATGTTATAAAGACGCCATGATGCCCTCCTGAGGTGCCGCTGAGGCTGAACAGCCATACTTAGGCGCTGAACTGCTTAACTGCAGTACTTTGTATGCTGGGCTACTGGAATTGAGCCGTTGATTGTCGTTGACTAACGGACGATTCAGTTATGGTTTATCATTTGCCCCCAGATTTTGTGTGGCTGAGCTGAACTGCAAAGGCAGACAAATCTTGCTTTAATAGACCCGTGACGTGGCAGTCCTTTATTAATTGTACGGTTATCCTTTTATTTGCGTAGTAATTCCCACTTTCAATATAAGTGCTAATTTCAACACCTCATCATTACTTTTTCGGCGGTTCCATTCCCTAAGGGAGGGAAATTCGTGAACTTCTGGCTCTTCGCATTTCAAACGAAAAGTTGTGGCATTTTGTTTTCTCTTACTAATAAATAGAAACAATTTCCCTGATTCATTCTTTTCTTCTTTCCTTATCTTTCTCAACTGGTTATTTTGTTGTTTCGTTGAACTGCTCTTCTTCTTCTTCTTCGAAGTCTTTCCTTTCAGTTCGACTCTTCATTTTGCTGTAAGCATTACTTCAACTCGCTCATGGCTTCCGTTGTTACAACCCCGTCTTCTTCAGATTCCCGAAACAAATATACTTCCTCTTACCCAGAGGACATGAAGGATGACCATGAGGTTCAATCCCCTCATGAAATATCTGATTCTGATAGGGATAACCGGCCTTTAAGGAGGTTATGCCTTACTGGCAGACCTTCTTCGGTTGCCACCTCATCTTCTGCCCTAGTACCCCTACCATCTCTTGATAGGGGTTCTCCTTCTCCTCTAGTGCATGCTTCACCCTGTACTTTGACTATAGAGGACATCCCTCTTCTGTGCAATGAATTTAATATTGACGTAGACATATATTTCCTAATTTTGCCTCTTCCTCATCAGTCTGCCTATGATCCACCCGTTGGGTATGAGGCAATTTACGATGAATACTTCAGGACATGGTTCGACCTTCCTGTCCCTGGCCCCCTTCTTCAGATTCTTGACTTTTACCAACTCAGACTTCCACAAATCATGCCTAACGGATTGAAATTCATCGCCAGCTACTTGCTCTACCTAAGAGCAGCTGAGGTTGACTTTGATTTAAATGTCTTCAGGGGGATGTTTGTGTGTAAGAACAAAGAAAGTTGGTATTACTTTAGTAAGAGACATCCTAATAAAGTAATAAACCATGCTATAAACATCTCCTCTTCTGTAAAGAACTGGAAGGGGAGGTTCTTTTTTATTAAGGCCACAGGGTTACCTGGGAGAACCCTATGGAGATCTGGCCCTGCAAACAATAAGAGGCCAAGCGAGAAATTTTGCAATGAAGCCTCAAAGTTGCTGCATCTTCCTCAGGCCGTGGACTGGAAAAGGGTAGATAGGTCAGTTGTAAGGGCGGCTGACCCATACCACATGGGGTCTCTCCATCAGTATGAAACCTTGGGCTCCTCAGCCTTGGCCTCAATCTTGGGTATGTTTATAGTTCTGTCCGTGTATTGACTGTTTTTGGCGTTACAATACCTTCTAACTGATTTGTTGTTATGTTTTTCAGGAACCATGGTGTCTGAGAGTCCCTCGGACTTGAAGAAAATGGATCCCAAGAAGAGGAAGAGAGGGGATGAATCAGCCTCTTCCTCTTATCTGTCCTCTTCTAAGGCCTTGCCTGCTCCCTCCGTTGTTCCTCCCACAAAACAAGGTTAAGGAGAAACATTTCTTCGTTGTTGCTGCTATTTGATTTACTTGATTTCAGTGCTTTTAACTCAAGTTTTTTCATTGCAGCTAAAGCTTCTGCTGGCACCTCCTCTTCTTCCCAAAAGTCTCTTCAGGCTGCAACTCAGTCCTCAAAGAAGAAGACTTCTGGGGCTCCAGCCTTACCCCCTAAATCAGGGGCAAAGGCTGGGGGAGGTGCCAAGAAGACTGCCCCCACTCCAAAGGTCCTCATCAAGGCTCCTCAAGCTAAGGTGATTCCATCAACTGTGTCAACCAAAGATGCTCCAGCTCCTAAGGCACCCATCTCTAATCTAGTCCTGGCTACTACGGCTGATAACTCAATCCCTGCAGCACCAGTCACCATACAAACTCCATCAGCCCCAATCTCTCCTCCAAGAGGGGTAATCATCCGGGATCCTAAGGATGCCCCTACAGGGGGAGTGAAAATCACTTCAGGAGAGGCCTCCCCTCGAAATCTTTTTGGGAAAATGCCATATGAAGGGGAGACCTCTCATCAATTCCACCGAAGATGGAGAAATTTGGTGTTCAGGATTACAGACACTGCTGATCACCCCGGTGTGGCAAGAAAGTTGGCAGATTTATCTGTGCTGCCCGTGGATGGGGACTTTTTTGCTTGCCAGGACTGGAAGACTGCTATCGACACTTATTACACAAACATGTCCTTGGTAGGTTCTTTTGTTTTGTTTATTGAGCTTCACAATCCTCTCTCTTAAATTATTTGGATAATAATCTGATCACGATGGTTGTTGCAGTATCGTGCTCAGGAGTTTGATATGCTGCATAGAGCTGAGGAGCTGCGCAGATTGGTGGTAAAGCTTTCTGAGGATAATGCTGGACTGAAGAGGGCCAATGATGCATTTGCTGAGACGGCCAGGCCCAATGACTCCAGAGTGGATGAGATAGATGCTGAGCTGAATTCGTTGAGGTCAAAACTAGACTCAACGAAATCAGAGTTGGACTCCCTAAAGTCTGAAAATTCCAAATTGAGAGAAGGAAAAGAGGAGTCTGACACTCAGCTGACTATAGTCAATTCACAAGTGGACGAGCTGAAGAGAGTGATCTCTGACTTAGAGCTAGAATCTGCCAAGACCTAGGCTGAGTTGGAATCCTCTCAAAAGGGACTCCATATTGCTGAACAAGAAATATCCCAGCTGAAGAGCCAGACTAAAATAGATCAGAAGATAAAAGAAGATCTGGCTCAGCAGCTTGCGACAGAGAGAAAGCTGAAAGATGACCTGGCTCAGCAACTTGAAGCAGAGAAGAAGAGCAAAGCTAAGCTCACTTCTCAATTTGAGTCTCAAGCTGAAGAGATCAAGACATTTGCAGTTGCTGAGTTCAGGAAATCTCAGTATTTTGAAGAAAATTTGATGAGGATGCGAGCTTTTGTTTTAGCAATGGGACATACTTGTGCAATTGACGCCTGTCGGGAATTCTATCCCGACCTGGATAAGGAGCATCCTGAGCTTGCTAATCTCCACAATTTTGAGGCCGAAGCTATATTTGATAAGCTCCTTGAACAATTCCAAGAAGGCATTGACCTTAGAGAAGCTGGTCAGGAGAAGGGGCAGTTGTATAGGAGTTTTCTTGTAATTTTTGTAGTAATAGACTATATACTTAATGAAAGTCCATTTTTCCCCAACTCCTGCTCTTCAGTTTGTTTCAGCTTCTTTAACTGTCTTTGTCTTCAACATGTGAAGTCTTATCTGCTTCATGCAAGTATTTGTCTTTGACTTGCTCTATGTCAATAGTTTGTAAGTGTTTGTCTTTGACTTGCTCTATGTCAATAGTTTGCGAACATCTCTCTTCAGCAGGTACTGCGAAGTTTTGTTTGCTCTATTTCAATAGTTATGCAAGTATTTGTCTTCGACTCGCTCTATGTCAATAGTTTGCAAACATCTCTCTTCAGCAGGTACTGCGAAGTTTTGTTTGCTCTATTTCAATAGTTATGCAAGTATTTGTCTTCGACACGCTCTATGTCAATAGTTTGCAAACATCTCTCTTCAGCAGGTACTGCGAAGTTTTGTTTGCTCTATTTCAATAGTTATGCAAGTATTTGTCTTCGACTTTTTGGCTCCGCCAAAATATTTGCCGATTGACTGAAGTGCAGCTCAACCATGCTTTAACTTGCTGATGACAATAACTTTTAGATAAAGTAAAACCTGTTACTTTAATCCATTTAAGCAAGACGAATAAATCGCAAACTATCTTTGTCCCGATCACTGTTTTATTCAGTACTCAATATCACTGGTAATAATTTACATTTCTTTAGCGCTGCTAAACAAGAGAACCATGAAAGATTCCTTATGGAAACACTCAGGCCTGCTGATGTGAAATTCTTCACTGATGTAGAAGCCTTAAATGGGTAGAATGCCAAGTCCTTGGTAAAGTTTTGCCTTCCAAAGTTTGTAACTTGTAAGCCCCATTTGAGCGCACCTCTTCTATTCGATAAGGTCCTTCCCACCTAGGATTGAGAGCCTCAATTGGTGCTGCACGGCTTGCCTCGTTATTACGCAATACCAAGTCCCCTACTTGATAGGATCTTGGCCGTACTCGGGAATTGTAATATTGCGCAATTAGATTTTTGTATTGAGCCATGCGGATATGGGCTCGCTCCCTTTTTTCTTCCAGTTCATCCAAATTCAACCGTATCTCTTGGTCATTGATTTCAGCAGAGTAACAATCTGTTCAAGTAGAGCTGGAACCAATTTCGGCTGGAATGACTGCCTCAGTGCCATATACTAAGGAAAATGGTGTTTCCTTAGTAGAGGTGGAGGGAGTAGTTCGGTACGCCCATAATACACTTGGGAGTTCTTCTACCCAACTTGCCCCAATCTGATATAGTCGCTTTTCGCAGTCCATCCTTGATTGTTCTGTTGGCTAACTCAACCTGTCCGTTAGCTTGAGGGTGCGCTACCGAAGTGAATCGTTGCTCAATTTTGAGCTCGGTGCACCGAATTTTAACTGGGTCATCAGCAAATTGCTTCCCATTATCCGATATAAGAACTTGTGGAAGGCCAAAACGATATATGATGTTCTTCCACAGGAATTTCTTGATCTGATTTCCCGTTATTGTAGCTAAGGGCTCTGTCTCCACCCATTTGGTGAAATGATCAATAGCCACAACCAAGAATTTGATTGACCCTGGCGCTTGGGGTAGAGGTCTAACAAGATCTATCCCCCATTGTACGAACGGCCAGGGATTTGAAATAGAGGTGAGCTCTTGACTTGGCAAATGTGTCCTAGTAGCATTAACTTGGCGTACTGGACATTTTTTGTCCAATTCCTCTGCATCGCGCCGCAGAGTAGGCCAGTAGTATCTAGCCAGATAGCATTTCCTTACCAACGACCGGGCTCCAGAATGATTTCCGCAGATTCCTTGATGCATCTCTTGAAGGATGTAATCTCCTTCCTCATTGGTCACGCATTTTAACCAAGGTTGCGAAAATGATTTTTTATATAAGTGGTCGTTGAAAAGGGCATACCTGGTTGCCTTCAACCGAAGACACTGAGCCGCACGCTTGTCCTCGGGCTGAACTCCATGCTGCAAGAAATTAATAAGTTCGTCCATCCACGTGTTGCGATAGTCCACTTGCAGCACTTCATTTGCATCATAAGCGCGATGTTTTACCAGCTCCACAACTATCTTCTTCCCCAAAGTTGTTGAAGTGGATGATGCTAGCCGAGATAACGCGTCAGCTCTCTTATTGGCAGATCTAAGAATATTGTCGATGCTGAAGTGCTCGAATGACTGTCCGAGCTGTAGCACTTTAGCCAAATATTTTTTCATGTTTTCCTCTTTGGCCTCATAATCCCCATTGACCTGAGAAACAATCAATTGCGAATCACTTCGGGAGATGATTCGTTCTGGCCCCAACTTTCTCGCGAGGCCTAATCCTGCTATGAGGGCCTCGTACTCTGCCTCATTATTAGTTGATTCAAAATCAAACCACAAGGCGTACTCAAATTCTTCTTTGTTGGGGTTGATGATTAGGAGTCCTGCTCCACAGCCATCTTTGGAGGAAGACTCATCCACATATAATGTCCATTCAACGACTGGCTTGATATCTTCCTCCACGGATATCTCTTCAGCTAAGAAATCTGCTAATGCCTGGGCCTTAACGGAAGTTCTTGATTTGTATTGGATATCATACTCTGCAAGCTCTACAGCCTATTTTGTAGCTCAGCCAGATGTGTCTGGCCTTGACAAGATTTGTTTCAAGGGCTGATCAGTGAACACTATGATGGGATGAGCTTGCAGGTAAGGCCTGAACTTCCTCGCTGCCACTACGAGTGCTAACACTATCTTCTCAGCGTTAGGATATCTTACTTCGAGCCCATGTAGAATTTTACTGGCGAAATAGATGGGCCTTTGCACATTATCCTGCTCCCTGAGCAGAACCGCACTAACTGCTTCTTTGCATGTTGATAGGTATATATATAGCTCTTCTCCGGGCAGAGATGAAGTAAGCGTCGGCACCTCATCCAAATGGGACTTTAGTTCGTCGAAGGCTTTTTGGCATTGTTCGTCCCATTGGAAAGCTGTTCTCTTCTTCAAGACTTGGAAGAAAGGAATGGATCTCTTAGCAGATTTGGATAGAAACCTGCTTAGCGCGGCAATTCGGCCCATTAACCTCTGCACTTCCTTTATGTCCCTAGGGGGATGCATGTTTTGAATAGCTTCAATTTTAGCAGGGTTTTCCTGTACCCCATCTTTGGAAACCATGTATCCCAAGAACTTTCCAGTACGTACCCCAAATGTGCACTTCTTCGGGTTTAGTCTCATGCATGAGTCTCTCAACATAGTGAAAACTTTCCTTAAGTTTTTGATATACTGATCAAGAGTCCTGGTCTTGATTAGCATATCATCGATGTAGACCTCCATTATCCGACCAATTTGTTCACTGAACAAGGTATTGACCAGACGTTGATAAGTGGCCCAGTGTTCTTCAATCCGAATGGCATAGTTATATAACAATAAGTACCTGACTTAGTTATGAAAGCAGTCTTTTCCTGATCTTCTAATGCCACAAGGATCTGATGATAGCCTTTGAAGGCATCCAAGAAATCAAAGATTTCATGCCCCGAATCCACTAACCTGTCTATTTTTGGTAATGGGTAACAATCTTTTGGACACGCTTTGTTGAGGTCGGTGTAATCTATACACATTCTCCAAGACTCATCCTGCTTAGGGACCACCACTGGGTTTGCCTACCAGATCGGAAAAAGTACTTCGACAATGAAGTTTATGGCCAGCAACTTCCTGACTTCTCCTTCAATAACTTTATTCCGTTCTGGTGCGAAGTGTCGCTTCTTTTGTTTTACCGGCTTTGCCAAAGGATCAACGTTCAGTTTATGCTCAGCTAGATGTGGAGGTATCCTAGGCATATCCTTCGCAGTCTATACGAAGATAATCACGAACTCTCTCAGCAAATCCTGCAACTGAGATAGCAATTCAGATGGCATCCAAGTCCCGATTTTTATAACATTTTCAGGTCTGCTTGGATCAAGGATGAAGTCCTGAATTGCATCATCCGACTGTAAGTGTTCCTCATCTGAAGGTATCAATTCGTCTAGGCTGACTTGCTGAACTGATTCATTCCCCTTAGTGGCAATGGCGTAACAACTCTGTGCCACTTGTGCATCTCCTTGGATTGTGGCCACTCCCCCTGGAGTGGGAAATTTCATGCTAACGTGCAAGGGTGATACAATGGCCTCTAATGCCACCAAGACTGGACGGCCCAATATGACGTTGTATGAAGATACATCCTTGACGACCAGAAAGTCTATCCATATGCATCGATAGGCAGGTGGTTTGCCAAAACTACAGTTGAGCGTAACCAGACCTGCTGGTCGCACTGCAGCTCCAGTGAAACCGTACAAGGGCGAGGTAACTGGTTTCATCAAGGAGTCGGGCAAACCAAGCTGCTGATACACCCAATAAAACATTATATTTACAGCGCTGCCGGTATCCACATAAACGCGTCGGACCTGCACAACTCTATCCGGAGGAAGGTGCACTCACAGCTCTACCACTAAACCTGCATTGTTGGAGTCTAGAGGAATGGGATCTTATAGACCATAAGTTAGTTCTCTCGTCATCTTAGCCCTTTTAGCTGGTGGATCTGATGAAGTTCCTGAGGAACTAGGTGCTCCTGGGCCTAAGTGAGGTGGACCTACAGAAATTGTATATATAATACCATTGACCTGGGGCTGACCTGCAGCCCCACGCCTCCCCTGCTCTCCATTATCCTCGTTTTGCGGTGCCGAGGTGGAGATTCTGGGAGGCATCTGTCTTTCTGGGGATCCCTGTGATAATCTAGGCGGTTGTTCAGGCGTAATCGAGGGTCATAAAACTGTTTTAAATGTCCCTGTTTGATAAGTCGTTTAATAGCCTGAGCCAGCTGCCTGCAATCCTCAGTATCATGCCCGATATCCCTATGGTAGTGGCAATAATACTTAGGATTTCTCTTCATCTTAGGCCCGTTCATAGGCTCTGGTTCTGTCCTCAGACCATCTTTTTCAATGACGGTCAAAATATATTGTTGTGAAGCCAACAGCGGTAAGCCTTCCCTACCACCTTATCCTTACCGCCTATTCGATCAAACGCACTGCGCTGATCACGATTTTTTCCCTCATGGCGCCGGTCTTCCTTCTCCGAACTGGGTCGGCTTTCTTGCCGGGCTGAATGCTCGGCCTCTCTCTTTAGCCTGTTTGCTTCTTCTCCTCGGGCAAACTGGTGAGCCTTCTCCAGGCATTCTCTTAAAGTGGTAGGTCCCTCCTCAGCCAGTTGTGAGAAGAGGCGACCCGCCCGTAGTCCGTTAATGAAGGCTGCGGCTTTGACGCCTTCATTTCTGTCACTAACTTGTAGTGACTCGTCTGAAAAGCATTGCATGTATTGCAACACAGATTCATCTGGACCTTGCCTCAAGGTCATTAGATGGGATGAGTTCTTCACAAACGGAGTGCTGGACACAAACTGTGACCTAAACTTCTGTGCCAGCTGTTTGAAAGACTTCACATATTTTGATGGAAGCTCTTGGAACCATCTCCTGGCTTTTCCCCTTAAATACAAAGGGAAAGTTTTGCACCGCAACGGGTCTGGGATGTTTTTCAGACTAATTGCAGTTTGAAACTGAAAAAGATGGTCCGTTGGATCTGTGGTCCCATCATAAGTGTCCATCTTTGGCACCTTAAAACTGTCGGGTGCTAAATATTCTGCTATATCCCAGGAGAAAGGACTATCCTGGACTGCTTGCACAAACTCTTGCCTGTGCTCTTCATAGTATACCCTCGGCCTGCGAGGGACTTCTTCGTCCCTGGGGACACTTTTCAACGATTTTGACCTCACACTTAACTGAGGTCTGGACGTATGCTCTGACTCCACGACTGGAGCCTTGAAACTATGTCTTCTAGCATCCGCCATGAATCCTTTATGCGGTCTAGTAGAGTGGCCTTGTGATACTTCTCTCTGAGAAGGAGGTGGATCGACATCCATATTTTGCACCTCTGGCTGCTTGCCTTTGAGATGCCGTACCATGGCCTCGAACATTTCCATATTCTCAGCAACGTATTTCATCGTTTTATCCCTTACTTCCTTTGAAGTTTCAGGGATATGATCAGGATTAGGCATAGGAGATTCAGGTACCTGAGAAACCTGTTCTAGGGCGCTGAACGTGTAACCATGCGTCGTGGTGTGTTGGATGACTCACCCAAACCTTCTCGTCCACCTTTTGTCATAAATAATTGTTGGCTGTTTTGAGCTTGAGCTTTTTATTGGATTAAAGGACTAAGGTGCCCTCCTTCTAGCGCCAAATGATGAAGCCAGATCTTCACCAAGGGTCTAGATGACCTCAAATTAGCTTCGTCAGTTAACTTGAAGACACATTAACTGGAATTGAAATGGTTGTAGCTGGAATAGCGCCAAATATCCTGCACAAAAAAGCATAGGTCAGAGGTCCTGGGGGATTGGCCCCGGGAAAAACCCTCCGACGTTCAACTCAGTTTGGGCCATATCTCACTGAGATTATAATTTGAAGGGCGAGTTAGGAATTTCTCACAGTATTTGCCGAGGAGCAGAGTGTATGAATTGGCTTTAGGGTCTGAAAGATTGAATTTTTCCCCTTTGTCTTGATTGGCTCGCCTTTATAGATCTTTTTCCTCCTTTAAGCCCCTGATAGTAGCTTGGAGAAGACGCTTGTTTAGGGCAGAAAACCTAAGATGCAATAGGTCTGCTGATGTGATCAATAGCCTGACTGATGTAATCAATAGGTCGGCCTGGTTGACGTAACTAGTAGACCGGCTGTTGTGACCTTAGCGTGTTCAGGAAGAATAGCCAGCTGTGATCACTATATTTGAAGAGTATCTATGTTTGAGGGTCCCACGAAATAAAATCTTAGTAAGAGTCATTTGCTGTGGTACACAGCTGAACCTTGCTGAAGTGCATGACTTGCTGTGGTACACAGCTGAATTCTGCCGAAGTACGTGACTTGCTGTGGTACACAGCTGAACTCTGCCAAAGTGCGTGACTTGACCTTATCCCGTGGAAGTGGTTTGAAGTGCGGTATCTAGACATAGGATGACGTTGATGCCGAGGTGCATACCTTAGCACATTTTTCGATGTTATAAAGACGCCATGATGCCCTGCTGAGGTGCCGGTGAGGCTGAACAACCATACTTAGGCGCTGAACTGCTGAACTGCAGTACTTTGTATACTGGGCTACTGGAATTGAGCCGTTGACTGTTGTTGACTAACGGACAATTCAGTTATAGTTTATCAACATGCAAGATATCGACTGACTGCCATTTACCGATGGAATAGATCGCTCAAAATTCTACGAAGGGTAAGGAAAAAATTTCAGTAGCTCCGGCCCAGCGGTGGACACCAAGAAAGGACAAGCCGGCACTTGATCCACCTCAGGAACCTCCTCCGATGCTGTCTGAGTCTCGGCCGATTGAGGGTATGCATGATTTTCGTGTTTTAGGTGCTGAAGAGCTTGTGCAGGCACGTACAGTTCCTCTAGAGCACGCATCAGAGGAACCTTGTGTGCCTGAATTATCTGTCCCAAATCCACCTTTTTCACAGGATGTGTCACGTCTTCGTTCAGACCCATTTGAACAGTTGCCTTCAGAGGTTGGATGCCTTGATGATTGTGGTCATGTCTCTGATTCTGAAACCCTTGCGGCTTCTATGTCCCATGAAGAACAGGAATTACAGGATGCCACAAATAATGTTACATGATGGTTGACTGGTGTGCAATCAGCGCCAGTAAGTGCGGGAAGTGCTCCAAAGATTCGAAGGTTCATGACCTGGTGGAATGCAGCAAAAAACGACATCATATAAAGAAAAAGGATTTGCCTCCTCCTCCACCAACATCACGAATTACTCTGTCGGCTTCAAGATTGGGCCATCCCCTTTCTCAATGAATGCTATTACTTGGAGTGTTTGGGGGTATGCATGCCTCTCTAAACAGGATTCAAATCATGGTACGTAAATATCATTTGCATTTGCTGGTGTTAATTGAGCCTAAGTTTCCGGCCTCTAAGTTAGATTTTTATCGGTTGCGTCTTAGGTTCTCGTCTGCTGTTTCTTCGAGGGACAGTAAAATTTTGATTTTTTGGATGCAACCTATATTATGTAATATAAGTATTCTACATGGGGTGCAAAACTTATCGCTGCGTTTCCAGTGGACTCCATCAGGAACGTTTGTTTGGTGGACTACGATGTATGGTCAACATTTTGTTCAATTAAGCATGCTTTATGGGCAGATTTGCGTGCCTTTTCTAGCGGAATTACAGACCCTTGGATAGTAGGAGGGGATTTGCGTGCCTTTTCTAGCGGAATTACAGACCTTTGTGTAGCGTCCCGCTCCCGAGCCCTAGCCTCGGGACAGTGCACCCGCCGTATCTCGTTAAGGAGAATACAAGGCGTCAAATCAATCTCTTACATGTCAGAAATGACGTAGAAATTTTTCTCGCGGAAACGTAAATCATAACTTAAATTAACTCCAATAATCGTCATTACATTACTGAATAAAAATTCTGATAATAAGAGTAATAAAGAAGTCTGTGAAAATCCCCAAAAGATAACTACGAAAAATCAGCTGCAGCGTCCCCCTCGTATCCTAGCTGCAGCTATCAACCAGTCCACTCAGCTATTTCCGTCCCGTCCTCAACAAAGATGTGCTCGTAGTCCTCGTCCGGCTCACCTGGGAAGTAGGGGTGAGTGCTAGAAATCACCCAGTAGATGCCCGCCTCAAACAAATACAAAACGTACATACCGAAATGATATAACCACATAACACATAAAACATGATATCACATAAGCATATGAAAGAATGCAGAAAGTAATTCACTCTAGATAAAGAATGCACAACATCGTGATGCATGTCCCACTATGCATGTCACACGCAACAAAGTCATGTCACACATAATGCCGATATCCATACCGTGCAATGCATGAACCCGGGTCCTACTGAGTGGCTGCAGGTCGTACACCTCACAGTCACCATACTGAGTGTGAGTGGCCGCGCCACCACACACCATCCTAAGTGTCGTGGCCCCGCCACCGTACACCATCCTGAGCGCCCGTGAGCCGTACGTCACGACCCGCCATCAATGCAATGCACGTGCCATGAATGCAAAAACACAATCGCCTGGGGCCCGTACGCCCATCCTCACAAACTCCGGCACTCAATATTTGGTTTTTGTAAATTTTACAAATATTGGAAAGTTGTTATTTAGCATTACCCTTATTTTTCCTTAGCTTGTATTAATTTTCTAGAATTTTCTACTAATTTTCCCTATTTTTCTCCTATTTAATTCTGTTTATCACTATTTTTTTAATTACTTAAATTTAACCAAAATTTAGAAAATAAGTGAAAATAATTTAATTTTAACCTTTTATATTTTTTGGAATTTTTTTAGAATTTTCTGATAATTAAAGATATTTTTTTGGAATTTTAAACTAATTTTAATTAATTATTTATTATTTATTCATTTCAGAAATAAATTTTCGGATTTTTTTAATTTTTGGTTTGGGCCGGCCTACTACCCAGTCCGGTCCGCTGGCCATCCGGTCCGGTCCGGCAGCCTGGCTGGTCCAATAGCATTTTCCCTTTTTTTTATTTTTCTTATTAAATTCTATTTCTTTCTAACCTCCATAAAATCTTCGTTTTAACTCTGATTGACCTCAAACCAGTTGCATTGGACTCGTTATAACGTGACACATCATTTGGAAGTGGACATGTCATCACGTGTCCGGACGCGCCGTCAGGGGCCGCGCGTTTGCCCCACGCGCCACCCCCTGAAACGCGTCTGTCAGACCCGTTTTTCGACTTCCATCCCAATCCCAACCTATTCCGGGCTAGATGAACCTATTCTCAGGTCAAAATGCAATTTTAAACAACTTCAATTATGAAAATTTCTAATCTTTTAGATTAATTTGAGGGTACTTTTAATCTAACACAATCCTACCATCAAATCCATACACATACACGCATGTAGCAGGCATAAACAAATCATCTCATGCTTTGTCATATAAAACATATGCAAAATTAAAATCTTATACAAATAAAAACAACGAATCACATAAATATACCATCAAAGCATGCATGGCTTATACCCGTTTGAGGGGGAAGAGGCACCTACCTTGGAAAAACAATTAATTCGCGTAAAATAAAGAGAAAGGTGGAATTTTGGGGAAGAATGGCTAGCCCCTTACTTCTTCTTCTTCTTCTTCTTTTTCTCTTTTCTTTCCTCTCCTCTCCTCTCCTAGCTTGAAACGTTTTTTTTGTTGTTGTTGCAGCCGACGTTCTTTGGTTGGGGAGAGGAGAAAGTGTCGTTTATGATGAGGTAGGGGAGAGAACTTAGGTAGGGTAGGGATTTGGGGAATAGGATTTGATTAAATTTGATTAGATTTGATTAGTTTAAATTTTCCCTTTTAGATTTCAATTATAACCAAAAGTTATCCATTGACACTCACCTTTATCTACACGTCACACACATCACATAAATATATATATATACATATATATATATATATATATATATTACTTATTTACTTTTTACCTTTATATTATTATTATTATTATTATTATTTTAAAAAAATCACGGTTGTAACATCCTATCCACCTTACAAAAAGTTTCGTCCTCGAAACTTGACGTAACTTATTCGAAGAGCTGTGGATATCTCTCTCCATATGCTCCTCGAGCTCTTAGGTCGTCTCGCGCTCAGTGTTATTTGTCCACTGGACTTTAACATAAGAGATGACCCCGGTGTCTCAATACTTGGTCTTTGCGATCCATGATCCTGATAGGAGCCTCCTTATAGGTCGTGTCAGGTCGAATTCTCAACGGTGGCACATCTAAAACATGGCTCAGATCCAGAACATATCTCCTCAGCTAAGTAACATGAAATGTGCGCTGAACCTAAGCCAAGACAGGGGGTAACATTAATCGGTAGGCCAAGGTACCGGCCATCTCGAGTACCTCATATGGACCAATGTAGCGAGGCCTCAGCTTACCCTTCAAACCAAATCGTGAAACTCCCTTCATAGGCGACCCTCTCAAGTAAACCTTCTCGCCCATAGCGAACTCTAAAGGGCACCTCATTAAATCTGCCAAACTCTTGCTTCTGTCTTGCGCAACCTTGAGCCTATCACGTATCAACTTTACTTTTTCTCTAGTCTGTTTGACCAACTCAAGACCGATAATAGTACGCTCGCCAACCTCGTCCTAGTGAACAGGGGGACCTGCAATTACGTCCATAGAGCGTCTCAGAGGGTGCCATGCCGATGACACTATGGTGGCTATTGTTGTAGGAGAACTCAATTAGTTTGATCATACCATTCCAGTTCCCTCTGAGGTCCGTGCGCAAGCCCTCAACATATCCTCAAGAGTTTGAATCGTCCTCTCCGACTGCCTATCAGGTCGGGGATGAATTGCAGTGCTCGAACGTAGTTCTGTCCGTTACATATATCAGCATACACGAGTTTAATATGTGTTGTCATTTTAAATTGTTAAGTCATTAAACATGTTTGGTATAGACATATAATATGTTGTGTATCCTTATGTTAAACGCATGTATGACTTACGTATCATATGTAGCTCATGAATCTATAATCGTTAGCTGCAGTTTGCCATGTGTATTATGTTTATATTGTTTGTTAGTAGAGTTTTAAGCGGTACACACACTATGCGTGTTCAATTTAGTCTTTGTTTATTGTGATCTCTCTTTTTGTACTTATATTAGTCGTTAATGATAGTTATATTTTTTGTTACCTGTACTCTATCTTTTTCGTATAGCTTATCCTATTGTTGTATAAATATCGTTGTATATATATTTCTGAAGGAAAAGCATAAATGCTCTATAATTTATTTGGGTGTTCAAGTTGATAATTACGAAAAAAAGAATTTTTTTTAAGTTATTTACATTTTAATCTATTACTATACTGTCATGCAATACTATGTCGTTCCTAACTCGTAATTAACATGATTTTCAATTGTGTATGTTAATGATTTGTTTTAAAACCGGTAGATGTATGCCTATTTCATAACCCATGACTTATATGAAAAGTATTTGTGTTATTGTATTGTGTTGTTTGTTGTCGTTATATATTATAATGTTTATTACTGTTTTGTTGTATTAGTTATGTTGCAGTGTCATTGAAATAGTTGTATGTATACTTGTGCATATTTACTTAACGTCGTTTAGTTACTTTTGTTTCGTGTATCTATTTGTATGATTTCTTAAGTTGACTTATTTACGTTATTAATGTCGTAACAAATTGTGTTTGTCTATATGCCTCTTTATTGTTGTAAGAGGCTGAGTGTTCTCTCTCTCTTTTTTTATAGTGGTCATTTAGCACATATACCCCTGCCCTATCGTACATCTTTTGTATATTCACTACTCATACGTAGTTATCGTATTCTACATATATTGTGAGCTTTTATCCATTACTTCGTACTTTCATGTTGTTGCTTGTATGTATAAGTATATGTGTATATAAACATTTATTATTTGTCTTTCACACTTATACTGTTTGTGTTTTGTGTGTTGATAACATTATATGGTTAATAAGTTGATTGGTTCATTACAGCTCACAGAGTCATACTGCTGTAAGGGTGCACACAATTTTTTGGTAGTTAGTATGTCTTGTGCATATTATTTTTATGTTAGTATGTTACAACAACCTGGTAAATTCTCTTTTACATACATATATATGGTGGTTAATTTAATTAATTTAAATTATATATATATTTTTTTAACTCATTTTTTTTTGCACTTTTGTGGTGTTTATTGTTCATGTTGTACTTGAATTAGTAAATTTTATTAGGCATGGAGTGGTGGCATGTGATGGTGGGGCAAGGTATTGGTTTTGCAGATGTGACTGTGATTTTACTACTAACGACTTAAGTAATTTTGTTTATATGTTATGGTAGTTTATTTTGTTTGTGTCGTGCATGAGTATGGTGTGCATTATGTTGTGTTTGTGTACCTGATTTTTCTTTTATGTGGTATATATATAATTTGTTGAATTATGTTGCTGTATATTCATAGTTCATTATGTTATCTGATATCTCTTTTTTTTGCACCGTGTTATGTTTCTTTGTGTAGTTGTGTTAGATTTTGTACGGTTGATGTTTTAGTACGTGTCTGATATGTGGAAAATATGTCGTTAAGGTATGTTGTATTGATCAATGTGTGTGTTTAAGTGTGTTTTTTTTGGCTCAACAAAACTTTGCTGATACCAACGGTCCACTCGAACTTCGCCTTCTTCTGCTTCCGTCTGCTCAGGGCACCAGTATCGACGAGAATCCTTCAACAAATTTCCCGTAGCAGCTGGCCAAACCAAGAAAACTCCTTACTTTAGTCACCTTGGTCGGTTAGGGCTATTCAACAATAGTCTTAATCTTATTTGGATCCACTAAGGTCCCTTCTTTTGAACTTACGCGTCATAAGAAAGTCACGATTCTGCTGTGCAACTCTGATCATTTATCTCTGACTGACATCTCCTGTGCTGATAATGAGTCATTTATACATGGTCGCCGACGGTTGAACTCTGCTATGACGTCGCCAGCCTCCCTGACATCTGCATCAGTCCTCACGTGGATCTGTGCACTGATCCTTCCTTCCCTTTATGTTGCTCCTGATTCTGTTGTGATGGTGGCGCCGATCTCTGCTCAGTGCTCTCTCTCGTAAAATGTCCCGGTTGTCGCACTCATACTTGCATAATCCCCCTACACTAACCTGAGCATGGCATCCACAATGAGCACATGGCGGCAGTGGCCGTGCTCTCCTCCGCTGCCATACTTTCGTCATGTGCGGTCCTGTGATTATTAGCAGCCATGTCGTATATCTCCGACTCATGCGGTGAAGGGTCCTTCTGATCATCGAATTAGAGACATCCTGTATTTCCCTGTAGTGGAACCTCAGATCCGGTGGCGCGGTGGTGGAAGCCGCTGGTTCAACTGCTGCTGCTTTTGTGCCAAAATGGTGGCCAAGGTGGCCATGGTGTCGGCCAATGCATGGAGGATGACCCCCAAATCCGGGTGGTCGTTACCACATCCACTGTTGCCTCTTTTGCCAGAGTGTTCACTACCTGACGGCATTTCCTTTAATTTCACACAAAATTTGACAGGAATTTGGATTAAACAGGAGTAATCGAGGGATTTGAGCATTTATGTGGCTCATGCGAATGGTCGGAGGTGTAACGGTAATTAAGTAGGGAAAGCTCACCAACGGCACACACCTCCCATAACCCGATCATAACTTAGTTCTAAGATCATATCTTAAGTCTACTTTGTTTATTAGGGGTAAAATCGTAATTTTAAAAAAGATCGTAACTTATGTCTAACTGATCTAATTAATCCTGCGTTTCCGAGGCAGATCTGAAGCCTGGGCTCTGATACCGTCTGTAGCGCCCCGCTCCCGAGCCCTAGCCTCGGGACAGTGCACCCGCCGTATCTCGCTAAGGAGAATACAAGGCGTCAAATCAATCTCTTACATGTCAGAAATGACGTAGAAATTTTTCTCGCGGAAATGTAAATCATAACTTAAATTAATTCCAATAATTGTCATTACATTACTGAATAAAAATTCTGATAATAAGAGTAATAAAGAAGTCTGTGAAAATCCTCAAAAGATAACTACAAAAAATCAGCTGCAGCGTCCCCCTCGTATCCTAGCTGCAGCTATCAGCCAGTCCACTCAGCTATTTCCGTCCCGTCCTCAACAAAGATGTGCCCGTAGTCCTCATCCGGCTCACCTGGGAAGTAGGGGTGAGTGATAGAAATCACCCAGTAGATGCCCGCCTCAAACAAATACAAAATGTACATACCGAAATGATATAACCACATAACACATAAAACATGATATCACATAAGCATATAAAAGAATGCAGAAAGTAATTCACTCTAGATAAAGAATGCGCAACATCGTGATGCATGTCCCACTATGCATGTCACACGCAACAAATTCATGTCACACATAATGCTGATATCCATACCGTGCAATGCATGAACTCGGGTCCTACTGAGTGGCTGCAGGTCGTACACCCCACAGTCACCATACTGAGTGTGCGTGGCCGCGCCACCGCACACCATCCTGAGTGTTGTGACCCTGCCACCGTACACCATCATGAGCGCCCGTGACCCATACGTCACGACCCGCCATCAATGTAATGCACGTGCCATGAATGCAAAAACACAATCGCCTGGGGCCCGTACGTCCATCCTCACAAACTCCGGTACTCAATATTTGGTTTTGTAAATTTTACAAATATTGGAAAGTTGTTATTTAGCATTACCCTTATTTTTCCTTAGCTTGTATTAATTTTCTAGAATTTTCTACTATTTTTTCCTAATTTTCCCTTATTTAATTCTATTTATCACTAATTTTGTTTAATTACTTACATTTAACCGAAATTCAGAAAATAAGTAGAAATAATTTAATTTTAATCTTTTATATTTTCTGGAATTTTTTTAGAATTTTCTGATAATTAAATATATTTTTTTTGGAATTTTAAACTAATTTTAATTAATTATTATTATTTATTCATTTCAGAAATAAATTTTCAGATTTTTTTTAAATTTTTGGTTTGGGCCGGCCTACTACCCGGTCCG